>CM056996.1:168072946-169272946 GCA_029891345.1 Dryococelus australis
CTCCATCAAATTCCTGTAGTAAAACTGCACCAACTGCCAACCTTGACACGTCTGTTTGCAAGATAAACTGATTTGAGAAATCAGCCATACGCAAAACAGGAGGGTTAATTATGTCTGACTTAGGGTTTCGAAAGCCTTTTGTTGGTCTACACCCCACTGAAATTTAACATTTTTCCTACATAACTGGTTGAGGGGTGCAGTCTTCTCTGCTAAATTCTGTATAAATTTGCCAAAGAATTGAATCATGCCAATCTCTAGGTTGGGAGAAATTTTGAATGGCCTTTGTTCTTTCTGGGTCAATGGAAATGCCCTGACTAGAAATGTTATGTCCCAGAAAGGAAATTTCAGGTACAGCAAATTTAACCTTGGCTGTGTTTACAGTTAAATCTGCCTTTTTTAATCCGGAGAATACTTCTTCTAAGTGGGTTAAATGTTCCTCAAAATGTTCTGAATAAACAGCCAAGTCATCAAGATAATTATAAACAAATGTAAATTTTATGTTGTGGAAGATTGTATCTAGAAGCCTTGCTAAGCCGAAAAGAACACGAGTGAATTGGTATAAATTCCACGGCACACGGAAACTAGTTATGGGCTTAGATTATTTACTAAGAGGAATTTGGTGGTAAGCAGCATTTAGATTTATAGTAGCAAAAATTTTGCCTTACTGATCCAATGGAAGGCAGAGAGTGCAAGTCTGGTAAAGGCACAGATTCAATTTCGATTTTCTGATTTAGTTTGCATTAACCAATTATCATGTGACAATTGTCATTAGGCTTAGGGACGAGAAAAGCTGGACTTTCATACCGTAAAGTGGATTGTTCAATAACTCCCTTATCAATCAGGTTCTGGACCTTTAATTTCAATAACTCCATTTTAAGAAGAACTAAACAATATGGTTGACTTTCTGGTTCCTAGTCCAAAAGTTTTATTTGATATTCCAGCATTTTGTTGAGGCCTAACTCTGAGGTAAAAACATTAGGAAACTAATCACACAATTTCTGAAGCTTATCCTGCTCTGAAAGAGACAAATGAGCAAAAGGATTTTCTAAAACTTTCATTTCACAATCCTGTATTAATTTTATAATTAGTAACAGGAACATGATTACTTAAAAATAGAATGATCTCTTTTGGGGCAAATTAAAAAAGATATGTTGCTCTTGAATATCTAGTACTAGACCTGTTTTTCTCATGAAATCTGCCCCAATAATAAAGTCTAAACTTAACTCGTCAGCCACGAGACATTTCACCATCCAAGTAAAATGAGCGGTTTTTACCTTGATTACTGCACAACAAGAAAAAGGCACTGGAGCTTTAGAAATAGTAAAACATTTGAGATGGTTCTGTTCAACTGACCTTATGAGATTTAAATCAAGTAAACTTTTGAAATACTTCTGGTAATAATAGTACGTGCAGAACCTGAATCAACACGCTCGCTAACAGATAAAGAATTCACGTTTACTTCAACATGAGGGTACTTACTTTTCTAACACCAACAACATTAGGAAAAGCTACATGACACACATCCACAACATTAGACTCACGCTCACTGTGAACATCAGTTTGTCCAAACAACTGCTGAAAAAGGGTGCAAATATAAACTCTAGGAGATATATGAGAATCATAAGAGACATCACTAGATTTACAATAGAAGCGAGGATGGTTGCTCACTTTTCTTCCTCTCTGGACATGTTTTTTAACAGAAAACATGTACCAACTACATGTCCAACCTTTTTACAAAAATAACAAACAGGCAGGGTTGCGTTTACCGGTGGTAGGTTCTTGTCTACCTGCCTTGTTTCCCTGAGGACCAAAATTAGGAACTTTAGTGTCTTTTGGTACCACTGAAGGCTTTTTATCTATATGTTTGTTTCCTCCCTTTTCACTCTGTATAAAAAAAGAGCCTGACTTATTTTGTGATGTTTTCTGATGGGAAATGTGGTCTTTCACGCTTCTGATCCACATAGCGGATATTCTAGGAGTGGATGCACATCCTGTCTAAGCCTGTAAAATTTGTTGGTTTTTCAAAAAAGACTAACCAGATACGGTTCATAGGGTGCAAGGCCTTCCAAAATGTTGTCAACCACATCTTGTTCACTCAATGACAACCTTAGTACAATTGCAGCCTCCTTAATACTGCTAATGTAAATGGATAGTGGCTCATTAGGACCTTGCAAATGATTAAAATGCTTCAAGCGTAGCACAGTCAAAAGCCTAGCAGGAGTAAAGGAATGTAATACATCTGCATTATATGCATCAAAATTGAGGCGCTGTGCAATGGCTAATTGGGTGCATTCACTTAATGGTCACATGGTAAAAGGAAAAATAACCTTCATTAATGGAACCCGGGGGCTAAATTTTTATGGCGCCCAACGTGGGGCCTACGACTGTCGAATTAGCACGAGACTGCACAGACAAACCAGCCACGGCTGTCAACTCCACGTCTACGGAGCACAGAACAATCAGACTTCAGAGAGTCATTGAAAAACACTCTATGGCACCTGTACAAACAGCCAAAATATTGAACGAAGTCCATAGCGAGCCCTGGAGGGAGGTGGTCAACTTGGCTGCAACTGGACTAAACCGCTGTTCACGACCTGGCTGTCCGAAAACTGGAATTCATTGCATACTATGTGCCCACTTCAGCCTTTAGCACCACTATACCTGCCTCTGCTGGGCAGATGAGCATCGGTACACCCGCGGGTTAGAATAATGGTGTGAGGATTGTCGTACCAGGCAGACCGCATACTGCAGCTAGGTAACTTTCCCTGGACGAGGGATCCTAAAAAAGGGTGCTGCATCCTCCACGGGGATAGTTTCCACCACGTGTGTATTGGATGGCCGGAAGAGCCAGTAAACAGATACAGTCTAGTTTTATCAGTGTGAGGTGTGTAAACAAGCCACAGAGTATAGACCAGCAAACCCAGGACCTACCTCAATACGCCGCCATGTTACGTGGTTGGGAGAACCACAACTTCCAGAGTTCTCTGCACGGCCACGTGAAGACCTCTGTACATTTATCATTTAATGTGAATACAAATTCAGCCTTCACAAAATCCCCGAGAAGCACTGTGTTTCTCGAGCACTCCGTAAGTTGAAGGGGAAGGCCCTTGACTATTGGAATGTATACGGCGAGTTCATAACAGACTGGCAGCAACTCAGCACTTGCCTGGCACAGCGTTTCACTGGAGAAATAGTTGTTCACCTGATGACAGAATTCTACAGCCTACACCAAAAGTCTGGGGACAAGGTAGAAATCTGTGTATGCCGAAAAGTACAGATGTATTGCAGACTATTTCCTGATGGGGATGAAGATGACTGCATCCGGAAAATCACTCATGTACTGTTGACACGACTAATGAATTTTCTGATAGCTCTAAGCCCACAAGTATGGAAGAACTTATTAGCAGTGCATGTGAAACAGAGAGCAATTTCGTGGAGCAAGCAGAGATTGATCGACAACAAAAGGTAATGGTGAAGGGAGAATAGAGAGTGACAGGCCATGGGCCCTCCCCACTGACAACCAGCTGCCATGCCTTTCCACTACACACGACAACAAGAGAACGGAAAAAGGGGGTGGAACTCATGCACCGCGACCCACCACATTCAGGTCGAAACAGAAAGCTTTAACTCTGCAGGGCAAAGCATGAGTCAACTCCAACGTCAAGCTACTGACCCTTGATCGATCCACACCACTGAAGTCTATGAAGCCGCTGCAGCTCCTACTGTACAAAATCGAGAGATGCCAACCAGCCCCGAGGCTGCCTGTTAAGAAGACCAATGTTTTCTGGGTGGAAAATCGTTATGGAAAATTAAGGAAAGCTATGAGAGGCCAAATACGCTGATTCTACAAATCCGCCCCAGCACCTGTCCAGTATTTGAAACCTTCGTTACCTCCCGACACATCGAGCGATGCAAAGGAACCAGTCTATACGTCTGCCTGCCAGGAAGAATGGATGTCTCAATCAGGATGAACGAAGGGGAACATCAGATAACGACTAGCTCTCTCTCCAAACCCGTTAGGATAAGGGCGCCTAACGCTAGCAGAGTAGACAACTCCGAGAGGACCGTACCGTCTATACCCTCAGAGGTGCAACCAGCACCTTGGGAAGTGGACTCCCGAGTGCTATTGAGATTTCTGGGAGAAGTCCAGCAGATCAGAAGGCCAGCCATCAGTGCCTACAACAGACCGCCGGCACCAGTAGAACCCCTTCAGTCAGTACAGCCAGATCGACAGTGCCTACAAAGCCTGCATCTTGATGGACTGCATCCCCAGCTTGAGTGAGCATCGCCAACCAGGAGCCAGTGACGACAGATGTCATCCTGGCAGTATCTGCTGAGCAACTGCGTACTCCCCGCTAGATAGCACTAGTAATAATTATTGGTTCTCTTTTGTTTTGCATTCCCCTTTCAGCTTGCCGGTGACGTCACAGAGGCAAGCCATGATTTTGCACCCTCCCGCTCTGTGACCACCCCTCGCTCTAGTAGCATGAGCCAATCAGCATTGGGCAGCGGCCCGAAATTAGTCTAAAAGGAGAGACAGCCCGCGTCTATTGGCCAGTCTTCATTCCCAGCGCCCGCCACTCGGGAAGTGATCAGATTGCTGACCATTCTTCAGTTGTCTAGCGCCCATTGATAGACACCGACCAGCCTATGCCCTCTAAGCTTTGCTTAGGCCAGTCTTCTTTTCTAGTGCGAGTTGTTCACATCCAACCAGATAGAACTCAGTTCTTCCTAGTGCTCGCTGCTCAGGAATAGACCCATTTATGTTAGTCTCCAGCACCCGTTGCTCATACACTATATCCCACTCATGTTGTTTAAGCTATATTTGTGATAGGGTTAAGTTACTATAGTTATGAGCTCCCCCAGCGACTTACCTCGCAAAACCCTTGTCATCCTATAGTTATGGACGTATCTATAGTAGACCCATCATTACAGTCTTTCGTAAGACTAATCCTGTCATGTCCTTGTTTAGTTCACCCAGCTACATGTCACAGGTTGAAGTTACATCGTTCTACATGTCACACACATACAACAATGCAGGAGTTAGTTTCTTAGGCTTTCAACATCATAACTTGCATTCCCTTGGTTGTACGCCGGTCACCTCTACTGGCCATCCTAACTGGTATTCTAGCTTTCTTGCTGATATCTGCACCGTTGACCAGGAGCTAGGATACATTCACCACATGTTCATCTCTCTCTTTTCCACGACCGCTTGGCTAGCCTTCTACACACCGCCCGACGGCAGCAGAGCAAAAACGTGTGGTTGGCGTATGTAATTTTATCAAGATTATGCATCTCTCAAATTAGTTATACCTAACATCACTTGTACTTCAAAGCAAATGGTTTCACGTGAAAATGTTAAGGTAAAAATTTTAACGAGGTATTATTATTTGAAAAGATATTTCCTTTTCTGTTTAGAGGTAGTTTTATGCCATATGGTTGGCGTTTCATTGTATCTGGCATAAAATTAACATGACTTTAAAACTTAATATTTATTTAACTCAAAGGGCAACACCTTCACGAATAAAAATTATATGCCCAAAAGCATCTACTCTATCACTTGTCAGCAAAAAAATTGTTTGAACATTGAGCGACTTGTATTAGTAACTTCTTGCAGGGAAATCAGAGGGTTTATATTAATTTATTTCATTAGACACCCATCTTTGAATAAACTTGTAATATGTGGATATTAAACACATTTTGCCGTCTAATAAAGGGTAGGTAAGCACAGAGACGAGTGCAGTGTAACTCATGACAGGGAAAATCAGATTACATGGTTTTGAATGATTAATTAATAAAGACAATGAAGAATTCAGGTATAATCACCTCATTTGTGTCTCAAAATTACAAGTTTTCTTTGCAGTAAAATATTATTAACTACTTTAAAAGATAGACATTTGCCATGCATGCAAGGTGTCGCTAACAAGTAGCGGCACCAGCAAGTTTGGGTGGGGAAAGGGAAAGGCTATCCCCCCCCCCCCCCCCCCGTCATTGTAAACCTACAGACGTGACACTGCCCGATCCATAACTTCTCCATGCGCTCTTAGCTGATAGTGCACGCAGAACATTTAACATTTAAAATTTGACTTGCATTTGGTGTCATATTATTTGCATTTTTTAGAGGGTTTGAAATTTTTAGGTCAGCTTGCATTTTATGTCGGATAACAATGAATTATGTACAGTATTTTAAGATGATATTTTCTTTATCCAAATGAGTCTAGGAGAAATTATTTTAATGTATTATTAACAGTAATACTTCTTTAAAATTTTGTGTGAAGGGCGTTGGTATCTGTTTTTGATATCAGGGTATCGCAGTGATATTTGGTGAATCGGTATCGGTAAAAATGGTATCAGAATAACTCTAGTAAATACTGCCCAAGGAACATGCAAATATGGTACAGCAGAAATAGGGTAAATTCACTTCCCAATGCCCTATTCCCAGAGGAAGTATCTCACAGGAAAGGTGCACCAGATCCTCTCAGCATCTAGTCGAATGCACGACTACCAGCCCTCCCTGGTTAAACAGATAGCTAGCTTAGCACCTCGAGCTCAGGTGCAAGCATTTCGCTATTTTCTAGACTTGGTGGAGATAGCTGTTCCAAGGGATCTCTTCCTTACACCATAGAAGACCGGACCAACGGAGTACCCTTGGTGGGTCGCCGAGCGTCTATGTCAACCCAACCAGCCACCAATGCCAGTCATCGCTTACTTAGTACCAGCTATACTGCGCCCTACTCCTCATCCTGAGCCTCAGGTTCCCCAACCAGTCACCACTCTGCGCCAGCACCTGTAATACATTGCACCAACCCTGCTCCCGTACACCGTCGCCCAGGTATTACTAAAGCGGTAGTGGCACCCAAACTCTGTATTGTGCTGCCCATACGTGATTTCAAGCCCTGCCGTATAGCCACAGGGCAAGTTTTGTGTAACGGGAAGGCACCCGTACCCAGGCAGAACTGAATCCCCGCACACATAGACGTGCCTGGCTCAATTTCTATACAAAAAGGCCGGGACGTCCTCTGAAAAGACAAGCCAGTGAGTATTTGTTTTTGGTATGCCACGCAACAAATTTAAAGATGAAAAAGTTATCAAGTTGTGAAGTTGCAAAAAAATTTACAGAATCTGCAAACTGCTAGTTGAACCCAACTTTGAGTAAGCGCCCTGAAAACTGAAATAGATTTATTATTTAATTTTGTAACATTTTTAATGGAAGTGATTATAAACAGTATGATTTGGCTCATAAGTTGGATAATTTTGCTGGAAAATAACATAACTTATTAAATTAACTGCAGTAATGAAATTTATGATATAGTAAATATGTATGCAAGGTAATCGTTAGTGCCTGGTAACAGCAGATTAGACCCTATCTATTATCACTTCTTATTTCAAAATGACAAAATACTGTATATTCCAACAAAGTCATGCAGTTTGTTTTATAAATAAACAAATTGTAGAAACATTCATAGTAGTAAGGTAATTTATAATTTATCTTGCATGCTATTAAAGTGTTAGCCTAATGGCAAATCAAAATGTAAAACTTAATTTGTTTACCATTTCAGTATTTGAATTTGTTGTGTGTATTAAAATTATATTGTGCTTAACATTTGCTTTTGGAGCGGATTAACTAAATAGACTGCTCTGTTCTCAGACTTATATGGGCTGCTACTTTTCCTGGGAGTTGATCCATACTGTGAGCTGAAATGGTGGCAGGAATTACTGTACAAGCCATATTGTCACAATGATACAGCACCTCTGTTAAAGGTTATGTGTCAGTTTATGTGGCGTACACAGAAGAGAGATGTTTTGCAGCAGGTAAAACATATTATCATTTTGAAGTCACTTTATAAAAATTGGTGCTCTTGACTGACGCTCTGACTTTTTTTAAATGTGTATACTTGGGGATAAAGTACCTTACAAATAAAAGTGGAAACTGTGGCTATGCTTTCACTAGCAGTAAACCCTTCACATGTAAAAATATGGTCCAAAAGCTTTCGTCAGTAACCTCATTACAACCGTCACTGGTCAACATTCTTTTTTCATACACTAGTTTATCACCTTGACACATGATGCCTAGGGACTGTGAGGATCATCACAAGAATGAAAGGAGGTCTTTTGTCGGGTGCTAAGCTGGGCGCATCATTCTCGGGGGTTTAATGGGTTTTCTCAAGTCTCTACGTGGCACTGGTGCATGTCCAGTGTAGAGAACTAGCCTGGTAGTTTTGTGGCAATGCACAAAATCAGGTTCGAGCAGCTATATTTTACGTTTCAGGTTCTGGTCTTTTGGCGGAATACCTGTCGACGCGTAACCTCAGTTGTAGACTTGGCCTTGGCAATTTCAATAGGTTGTACGTGAGCCGCTGGCAGGTGTGTGTTCTGGGTTAAGACTTTTGGATGTGCTGGAGGAGGTGGCGCAGCTGGTTCAAGTCTAAAGTAGGCGTTAGGAATTACTGCGGGCTGTTCAGGCTGACTAAGGTATTCAGTGAGCCAAGGGTGTAATTCTTCATTCAGACGTGTAGGTGGTGCAAATAGGTCCTTCAAGATCTCTGGAATGATGGCTTCCAGATAGACACAGTGCCTGTGCTTGTTCCCTGGGTGCGAGCTGCTTGAGAGCTATAATGAAGGAACGGTTTAGCTCATGCAAAGGTCTGGAGGGTAGTTGGTACCTGTTTTACCTTCTCATTTAGACAACTACGATGGGAATAAGACATTAGGAAAGAGAGCACACTCTCACATCCATTAAGAAATCGGAGGAGGCGTGTAGTCTTGCTGGTGTAGAACCACATGGAGTGTCTGCAGACTTAACGGTCACACTATCACAGTACTCAGTGCCAAAACGCAGTGAGCACTGGGAGTTGGGCCTCGTGGTCAACAGTCCCTGCACTTGGATGTATGCAAGTTCAGTCTTTCCAAGTCAGGGAACGACCACTCCAGCGCCAAAACACTGTGGAGAGGATGAGCACTGAATTGACATGCTGTCCTATAGGAGGCCTGGTGGGGCTCTACCTTTCTACCTATTGTTATGCAGAAGGGGTGGCCAATGCTAGTGTGTGAGGGGTATCTGGTAGTGTCCTGGCTCCAACAAGTAACTTTTCCGGCTCACTTGCATTCCCCTCAAAGATGTGAAGTAAACTAGGAAAGGTGCTATGTCTACAGGAAACCGGTACTCGAGAGTCAGTTCAACTCCTGTGTATTCCATCTGATGGGAAATAAACATGTGGTGTCGCATTACGTCCTAATGTTGACACGAACTTAAGGAAATCTGACCCTACATCAAGACAATTAGAGGTGACCTGCTTCTAAATTAACAAGGACGGAGTAAACGAATGCTGTGAAAACAACTTAAACTGATCCAACCCTCTATGCAATTGTTGCCTAGATGGGGCCGCAGTGTCTCAGTGTGTAGACGATGTGGGGGTTTGGGTTCTTCGGCACGAATGCTGTGAAGACTAAGCAGGGTGTATATGGGATGGTTTCTGTGACGAGCGTGGTGGTGACCGACGAGTAGGTTTTTCCTTTGGCACTAAAAGTGCAGTGAAAGAAGGAAGGTAGAGCTAGGAACATAGCTGAACAGGTGTCCGGCATTGAGTGCAGTGGGGAAATGAAGACTGGTCGTTTGCAGGCTGGTCAGTTCCCAGGCAGCAAGTGGTGTGGGCAATAGAAGACTGGTTTTGAGCGAGTGTTGCTGCCCGCTATTTAGGGGATGAGGAGATGACAACGCGATACTGATGTAGCCATCTAGTGGCGTGCATTTGAACTCTGTGCCTTCAATGTATAGTCTTGGTGGGCCGGTTAATAATAAAATATTGCAGGCTGGAACATCATTCGTGCCGTTGTCGATCATACAATTTCTTAACGTCACGTGATGGTCAACAATACAAACTCCGTTGCAATCAAGCGTATGTCTATGCTTATTGATGAGCTGGTCGGTAAAATACCATTGTTGCAAAGACGTCATGCATCAACCTATAGAATTAAGTAGGGCCTGGAAAAATTAGCAACTTGTTATTTTGAACTAGCATCTACTTCTGAGGTGAATGGTTTTCAAAATTGGGCAAATGGAGCGTAGGTTTGGAAGCTAATTTTTTATTTAATAGATAAAATGCATTTTTCTGTTTAGTTCCCGAAACAGGCTCTACTCCTTTCCTTATAAGGGAGTTGAGTGATTCAGAAATTTTCCAAAGTCCAAAATGATCTTAGAATAAAAGCCTGCCATCCTGAGAAATTTTCTCTGGGTCCATAAGTAACTGACCATCTGTTATCACAAATTTAAGATATGCAACATACTTTTTCGCCCATGTGACATTTTCTGGGTTTACTGTTAAACCAGCTTCTCTCAAAGCTGTCAAGAAATTACGCTAGTGGTTTATGTGCACCTTAAACACTTTCACTATACAAAAACATTGTTGATGTGTGTGAATAAAAAACTATATTGATATTTTCCCATTACTTGAAACAACAAAACCTTTAACAAAGGTTGTGGACCACATGTAACCCCCTTTCATAAATTTTTCCACTGATATTGACTCCACAGTGTTACAAAAGCCAAAATCTTATGTAAGCCAGGGTGCATATCACACTGCACAAAAGTGGAATATAAATAAAAGAAAAGATGGAGAAATATTTAGTATTTCATACTTGTAGACACACAGGTAATGGGTAGGTAATGGGTGTGGATCTACATAGATCTTTGTATTTACTTGACCGTAGTCACATGTGGTGCTGTATTTACCTGGAATTTTCTTTGGCATTAAGAAAGCTGGGCTGGAATATATACTTTCAGAATTCTCCAAAATATCCTGATTCTGCATTTCCTGCACTAAATTTAAGCCTTCCTTATAGGTGGTACCAAATGCTATGGAACAGATGAAACTGGCCCGTGATCATTAAGATTTAAAACTTTTGGACATTTCCGTGTAATAGCCTAGCTTTTCATCAAGAATGTTTTCCTGGTTCTCAGTTATTTCATTAGATGTTACCACATGAAGTTGAAACTATTTTGATGTTATAACCAACAGTTTGCGCCTTACAAAAATCAAAGAGTAGTGCTTCACAAAAAATATTTAAGGAGGCCTGGGTATTTACCAGAAACTCCACTGCGGGTATTTACCAGAAACTCCACTGCTAAGAGAAATTCATGACTCTGACCTGGTAATTTTATTGATGCATGACGTGTTTCATCCTTAGAGAAATCCCACTTATACACAACCGACTTCTTGCTATCTCAGATGGCTACTCTACTATGGGTAAGTCAGTCCTAATTAACTACGGTAATATGGAAGCAGGACAAGTAAACCAACCTCAGCTGACAGAGATTCAACTCATTAAATAACTGTGTGTCCCTTGCTTTTACCGTGCACCTGAACTCTCCCAGAAGTTTTCATCTCAAGGCTCCTCTCCGAAGAAACGCTCCTTCTACTTACCACTCCCGCCAGACGCACTGCACGTAATTTGAATTTTGTGATGTTGTAGGGATTCGAGCCGCCCGCTAAAAAGTCACGGCCTCCACGAGAGTATAAGGGCAAGATGTGTCAACGCCTCGTGCCACCGCAGTTAAGGATCCATGGTTCATTCATGTGGGGTCACAAGCTCCTCCCTCGAGTGGTGGGGTTAATACCCTCACACTCCTGTGAGTGCCACCAAACTGAGAAATTTAGTATAAAGGAGTTCTCTGTCCGGGCTTCAGGAGTGATTGCTGCACTGGCTGTGAGAGCCGACAGTGTTAGCACCAGGGCAGAGTCCCTCACCCGCGCCGGTGAACGCGGAAGGCCCAGTAATCGATGGTGACACCTACAGCTAGCTCCGGAGGACCGCCATCTTCCAGAAGGTCTGTAACCTCTTTGGATACTTCCAGCAACCTTCCGGAGCACCGACACCAACCAGAGGCCTTCAACCTCTTTGGCTACCTCCACGAACAGCACTAGGGTCATCGATGGACACCAGAGGCTCCAGCATGTCGTCCTTAATCACTCCCTCAATACCTCCCCTCCTTCATCCAAACCAGGTATTGCAGGTCATGATGACGTGTCCCTTTTGGACACCCTATAAGGTCCTAGTCAGGCCACCTCCTCATCAGTTGGGTGAAGAACACCTCTTTTGAATACACATCTAGGTCCCTTCTTGATAACCCCCTCCCCTCCCCCTAATTAAAGTTAGGAATAACCTCGGCTATTAATTAAATTATTATTTTTTAATTTAATTAATTTTCTATTGAATCATTACATAAACACACTTCATGTCCTTTTTCCAGGTTGCCTTCACCTGGCTTGGCGTAGCAGCTTTCGCATTATTCATGTTAAAATATTTTCATATTTTATTGGAGTTATTACGTAGGCGAGTGCAGCCCGTGTGTTTGTAAGAATCTATTTTCTTTTAATACGTATTGTAGTAAAGATATTAATATTCCAATCTATTTTGATGATTCTTTTTATTCAGAGTTTGAAACCTTTGGACGCCTTTGAGTGTTACTATTTTGAATTAATTTGTGTTGCCTATAAGGTAAAGCTGGCCACGCGTATTCACCAAACAGCAGAAACACACAACATCTTAGCGGCAGCCCAAGTTTGACCAAGGTAATGCAAATTGTACTGCAGTGGCTAATCTTCGGAGGAACGCTTCACTAGGAACTCATTACACTTAAGAGGTTCGACTATGTACGTGTGATCCTAGCTCAGTTCTGTTCTGGTTACAGAATAGTCAGACTAGAGTTATACAGTAGGTCACATTGATTTCAGTTGTACTTTTAGGAGCACACAATAGGACTGTTGTCATGCCCCGCTTTGCCTTAAATGTTTTCATATCAACACTTTTAATCGGGCCTTATGCTGCACACACATAGGAGTGGTCAGAAACTCAGTTTAAAGTAAACATTAAGGAAATTTGAAAGTGAAATGAATAATTTAATTATTCCTGAAACATAGGAGAGTAACCACCTACTAAAATAGCGGATAGGATACCGCTGGAACATTTATTTATGTTTCTTTTTAAGACTGACATATTGGGACACAATCCCACTTTTCTTCGAGAATCATACCCTTCTATTCTACCACCGCAACCAGAGTTGGCCGTTGTTCCTCGGCCAGGCACCCCAGCGAGCCAGCCGGAGAGGGAGAGGAAGAGGAAGGGGCCACTGCCTCATGAGAAACAGGTAAAATGCCGCCCCATAATAGTGTGTGTGACTTCTGGCTTCGTGCCAGCACATAATCCTACTCGTCCAATACTATACACTGGGCTCCTGCCCAGATGAGAGTAGTGTCTTGGTGGTATTTTCCCTGCGATACTGGCTTCGCTCAATTTGGAGGCCACCGCCGTCACTCATAACTTGTATCACACATAATTTTAAGAATATGTATCACACAGAATTTTAAGAGTAAAATTTAATCTAGTGGTTACAGTCACCAAGTCATCTATCAAACAAGAATGCCCACAGCCCTCACAACCTTTAATCAGACATCTCAATGTGAAGGGAAGAACCTACCTATGCGAAGGGACTAATGAGTGCCCCTTGATGACGTCAAGGCTTGTAATTTGGGTTTTACTTGTACTGTGGGACATCCATTTTTAATCGAGCACTTAGGTTACAGTTTTCATTTGCCGTCTATACTAAGTTGACCTATGACCAACCGTTTCAGTGTATTTCATTTTGTGTCATTACACTGGGTGGCTTAAAATACTTCAATATAAATTCAGATTTTCCAAGGGTACATAACAAAGAGCCCATATAACTGGGCAGGTCTCACCTGAATTCACATCTGTTCCCATGGTGTCTTCTCCAGTATTACCTCACTTCAGGAGGGCCCAACCTTTCATCCTCATTTACACTATGTTGTCAGTCTTAAAACCTCTTCCCCAGCTTCCTTAAGAAGCTGGCTCTCTGCCATCTTGCTCTGAGCCATTGTATCCACCCTGTTCACATGGTGTAAAAAATGATTACGTACTAAAACAAAAAACACTACCAGAAACAGATAAATAATGGATTGTTCCCTGTCCAATTACCACCATTTGCAAAAAAAAAAAATCTGGAAAACTCCACTTTTAAATTGGATGTTGGATGTTAATCAGTCAATCAAGGCATTCATTCACCATAACAGAAAGCTAGGTATTTTATTGAATATTAGTTTGACGTGAGTTATTTTGCAAAGAAAAAACATGTGAATCTCTTTGATTCCATATATTTTGAAAATTGTTTGTGAATATTGACGCATCTCACGTTTTTAACAATTGTAATTAGATGACAAGCTCATCAGCATAACTCACAGTGCATCTGATTTCTACGGAGTTTGTATTACAGTTGGCCACGTGACGCCAGAAGATTGTACTGTCTACCCTGCAAGAAAGGATGTTCCAGCCAGCAGATATTGTATTATTCACGAGCTCACCGAAGCTATGCTCTTCAAGACAAGGAGTACTATTAATCACTGCTAGATGGCACCACTAGTATAGTATGTTTTGTCATTTGTCTTTCATCCTTCCAGCCGGCCAGTGACTTCACGCCAGAGAGCTATGCTTTTCACCACCCCCTGCACAGCGACATCCCCTCGCCCTCAAGACGTCAGCAAATGAGCACGGGGCAGCTGCCTGGCAGAGTATGAATACATGGTCAGAATTCAACTCAGGACCAGTCTTCATTTTTTACCTCACTCGCTGCTGGAACTGACCAGCCTAAACACACAGTCTTCACCGCGCTAGCCGCTGAAGTAATTGCCAACTTCAATCCTCGCTAAACCATTCTTCCTTCACCACAAATTTGTGCCTGAAGGAAAAACCTCTCCTCAAGCTCCATTGTTGGAACTTATAGTGTCTTGCCCTGCTTACTCGTTCCAAGCATCGTGCCACTCGTCCTCTATCCACACTAGACACTCTGACCCCTTCTGGTCAACAAAATCATTAGGGAGTCAGTTATAGTTTTCAGTTGTCACAGCGCTATACTACCCCGTCCCCACTAGTCTAGAAATGAGTCGCAACTACCGGCAATGCGTAGCTCAATTTCCCGTAAAGCTCTTGACAAACGCAGGAGGGAGTACGTCACCATATGTTTATTTCCCGTAACACAGAATGAACATTGGTTAAAAGTGTTAAAACCTATCCTTGATTATCACGTTCCTGTAGACATTGCACCTTTCCCGGTGGACCTCACCCTTGAGTGAAACGCAGGTGATCCCGGGACTAAACTCATTCGAGCCAAAACATGTCTTGCTTATCCACAAGTACTAGCCCGGACAGCCTTTCCACATGCTCTGGTAGGTGGAACGGCGGAGCCTTCACAGTTACATGGTTTTAAACCAGCTTGTCGATTTGGTGCTTTTTCTTTTCACCACACCTTTGTGCCGGAGGGGACGTTCCCTAAACTGGGAAGACGCGGTTGAAACCCACATCCACGCATAGGGACTGCATACAGCAAGGCCTAATTTTCTCTACTCAATGCGCCGTAGCGCCGAGCACTGAGATTGGATATCCTCTTGTCTGCATCCACTTATGTTGCTCTACACTTAGAGTAACAGAAGCCCCGCCTTTTGCCTTATGGACAAGAGAGTGTGTGTGACACCATATGCCTTTTTCCAGATGTAGTGGTCTGAAGAAGGTCAAACAGGTGTTAATTTCCTCTGGGGGTTTGCAATAGCAGACTCTTGCCCTTGTTGCCGCAATAGGACAGTTGAAGTACCATGAGATCTATTCCAGCCACCAACCCACCTCAGTCAAGAAGTTCACCTGTGGCTCGTGGAATTCTTCAGTCAATCGGAACAGCAGCCAAAAGCACCCATAGCATATCTCATGCCTGTTGCTCTGTCACCACCAACATGAACCAAACCTAACAATAGCAAACTCAAACGATCATCAACATGCTCAGTCGTTCCACCAGAAACAGGCCCTCGCCCAGGTATACAGCCCAAGGCTCAGAGCCTGAAACGCAAGATTGTTCTGGCTGAACCAAACTTTGTGCCCTGCCGAAAAGCTACCAGGCCAGTTCTCTACACTGGAAAAGCACCGGCCCCAAGTAGAGACTACCTGCATACTCGAACCTTCCAAAATATGAGTATGCCTGACTTAGTACCCGACACCGACAAAAATAATCCCCCTCTTCCAATTGATGTAGTGTTCACTTTGTTGACAGGGCATCACGAGTCAAGTAGAGTAGAAGGGAGGTAGTATTTTTTCTGGTGCCCAATGTGGGGCGTAACTGCCGTAGTTTTGACAAGACTATTGAACAAATCAGTGCGACTTCTATCAAGAATCGAATAGACTTTGGGGAGTCCCCTAAACACCCCGTGGCATCCAAGCTACCATGGAGATGTCGACAGCTGGACTCACTGGGCACGAGCTAGATTACACTAACTCAGTCGCATCCGAACGCGACCACTGTTCGCGATCAAACTGTCCTGATATGGGGATTAACAGGATTCAGTTTTACACACTGCCAACAATGGCACCACTATTCGTGCCTCGGCTTGGTGGACGAGCCTTGTTGCACAGACAGCTTGGAATTTATATGTGAAAATTGCAGAACTAGACAGACAGCATTCTGTAATTGGGTCACTAGCTCCAGCCGTGGCCGCCACACAATTAGGTGCATTCTGTGTAAGGAGACATACCATCATGCTTGTATCAGATTGCCAGGTGAGCCAATCAGCTGACCCGGCATGGTCTATCAATGCGAGGTATGCAAATTAGCCTCAGAATACCGACCATCAAACCCCAGACCAGCCTCTCTCCACAGTGGGTTACACTGCACAGGAGAACTGCAGCTGCCAGGATTTGCAGGCAGACCACACGAGCATCCACTTTTCATCGATGACATCTTCATGATATGGACTTCCACTGAAGACAGCCTAATTCACTTTCTAAACACTTTAAATGCACACAGTTCACTCAAGTTCACCTGGTCATACTCCAAAACATATGCCATATTCCTAGACGTTGAAATCTCTCTCCACAATGGCACAATTCAAACTGCTGTACACACCAAACCCACCACTAACAACCTCCAGTACTTACATTTTGACAGTTACTACACATATCATGCCACAAAATCCTTACCCTACAGTCTTGCCACAAGAGCTAAACATATCTGCTCCACCTACAGTGATCTCAACAAGCAGTGTGAACAAATAGCCAGAGCATTCCTCGACAGGGGCTACCCCAGGCACCTCGTCTACAAACAGATTCAGCATGCCATCTCAAATACTGGAACACAAACCAAAGTCAACAGCTCTGATATACCCCTGGTGGTGGTCCCATATCACGAAGGCCTAAGTAAACTCTGAAACGTTCTCCACTCTGGATACCAAATTCTGGCTTCCTCACCACCAACACAAGACCTGCTCTCCAAACCACCCAGATTGGTCTTCAAAAGGCCACCTAACCTCCACAACAAACTGGTTCGTCCAAAGCTGCGGTCCACCACAAATGCCAACTAAAGTATTACCTCCAAAGGATCTCACCCTTGCAATAGCTTACACTGTGGCACCTGTGCCATCCATCAACCCTTAACTTCTTTCAATATCAGACTCACTAGCCATACATACCCCATCCAAGGCAACTACAACTGTGCAACACAAAATCTTATTTATCAACTACAGTGCCAATACTTTAATGCACGATACATCGGCCACACTACCAACACACTGAGGCAGAGAATGAATGGCCACAGAGCAGATACCAAATAAGCCATAGCTGATCACATCAATAACGTACAGGACAAATCAGTTTGCAGCACATGCAGCATCACACAACAAAGATTTTGATTCCTGCTACAGTACCAGAGTTGTGAGAGCCCTACCATCTTCAAACAATAGCTCAGAACTCAGATGTTGGGAATTAACTCACCAATTTATAACAAAATCCAGGCAGTCGCCAGGCCTCAACATAAGATAATAACAGCTTCTACCCCAATAATCAGCTATACCGGCAATTTTTCAATTTTCTTGCCCCACCCTAGTTCGCCATCCGGCCACTAGGTTCACCACTAACAGTGCGATTGCACTATACTGCACAGTTTTCTACAACTCGTCTCCTGATGAAGCTGGCTTAGCCAGTGAAAGTTCACGATAGTGCAACCTCATGGATACTGTGTTGTCCTACTTTGTGTGTATGTGTGCCTGTCAATGAGTACTACACTCTGTGGACTTGAATTCCTGTCCTTTTATATATTTATTTAATTAAGGAATACTCATGAGTAAGTGTGAAACTTACAGTAGAATATACCCAGGGGCCTGTACTACTTCCTAACTATTCCAGAGTTAAACGGAAGCTATCCTACGTGAATCCAGATGGAGACATGGTCCTGAACTAGAAAAAGGCAACCCACCTAGGTAGCTATGAAACTTTCCCTAGCTCAACTTACCATTGTCCTGAAGGGACTGTTGACGATCATTACTAGTGGTGGTAGTGGTGAGAAGTTGCCATTATCACAGGTAAGGTGAGTGTTACGTGACCTGAAAGGATCGTCAACGATGACTACCAGAGGGATAGTATCAGCACAGTTGCTGTTACCAGGAAATGAGGCAAAAGTGTTGACAATGTCTTCGGAAGCTGTTGGCAAAGAGTTACCAGACCGGAAGGTGGTGTTGCAGCCGCTGAAAATCTTCTGGTGGGTCATGAGGACCTGGTGATTCCTTCCAGCACTTTTAAGCACGGTGGAAGGAATGAGATGAGTTGGCTTCCTCCAACATAGTTCAGCATTGTGGAGGATGCATGGACTAATGAGTAGGTTCCTTCTGGCACAGTTCAACATGATGGAAGGAACAAGGCATATTGGCGTTATCGAACAGCGCAAGGACTTATATACTCCTTGTCCGTGGGCCCTCTGAAGTGCGGGGCGGGTGGTGGTGAGCACTGCCCCGCAAGCTGTAGCTGTCTGCTGGAGTGGTATATTAGCATCGTCTGCTGCTGTGATATTCTGCTGGTACTGCACATGTCAGCTTTTAATACTAGTGGTGCCATCCCTTGGTGCGCAGAGGAACTGCGTGACCTTGGGCGACAGGCTAGACCGCTCGGCCGATAGTACAATCTCATTTCTGGGAGGTTGACGTGACATCTGATTTAAAGTGTGGAGTGAACAGTAAAAACTGGATGGATGTGTTTGTAATATCGCTCCTTGTTGTAATGGCTTATCCTGTAGGCATGTGACGAACCTCTTTTACTGCTCCAACCCTGCCTTAGTGAAGTGAAGGCGTGTTCAGATGAGGTGAAGTTAAGTACGTAGTAGAATCAATGTGTCACGAGAAAGTTTATAATCTGTGCTGCTACAAAGTCTGACTTATTTATACTTTCCTCTGTTTTTCTCAAAATTCCAAATTAGAGATAAGTTGCTGCATGCAAAATAAACTTACACAAATGGACATAACAAGATGTCAAAATAAAATTATATACAGTAATTAGTACTATAAATATAATTTTCATTAATTATATAAACTTGTGTAGGCAGCTAAACAATTTTTAAATTACACTGACTTTGAATGTGAGGGGATTTTCTCTTGATATTGAATTCACTACTAAAGTTACCATTGCCAAAATAAAGTGTTACGAAGTTACTTTACAGACTGGAATAGGAATTCCTTTTCAATAGCTTATGGCATAAATATTTGCAAGGCACCGAATACCACAGCACATCGCTAGGTGGCTCTACTAGTACGATTCGCCGTGTCTTGATTCTCCAAGCTGGCCGCTGACGTCACGCCTTGAAGAAGCTATGCCACAGCTATCCTGTCTCCAGCGCCACCTCTAACTAGCTGACTGAAGGGGAAGGACCAGCCAGAGCATAAATGGCGGGATGCACACTCACTCATGACCAGTCTTCATTTTATCCACCGCAGCCCTTGCCAGAGTAACTGACCAGCCTGCTCGCTTCCTAGCTCTACTTACCCTTCCTTCACCGCAATCATGCCATAGGAAATACTTCTCCTTGGTCTCCACCGCAACCAGTTGGCCGTAGCCATCCTTCCAACCTGCTTAGTGTTCACCGCATTTGTGCCCAAGATCAACCCTTGCCAATGTCGTCCACACACCCAGACACTGCAGCCCATTCTGAACAACACACGGGTAGGAAGTAGTACCAGTGTAAGTTATTTTCATAACTTTTCTACCCTGCCATAGTTAGCTTAGGAGTAGGTCACTTCTACCTGGCTCAGCGTTGGTTAATCTTCTCTAAGCTCTTGCCAATGTTGGGAGGTAGTGTGACATCACACTGTTTACTTCCCGTTAAAAGAAATAAACAGGATTTTTACCAACTTGACAGTATCCTTTCCCATAGCTGTAATACCCCTCCCAGTAGACCTCGTATCGCTCAAGGGATTGTAGGTGACCAGAAAAATTACTCATACAAACTAAAAAACACCAGTTGAGTACTCACACGCATATTGGACGGCCACCCTTTGTGTGCTCCCCGGAGTACAGAACGGTAGAGCCCCAATACTAGTGTTAAGAAGGGGGCAATGAAATACTAATATTCTGAAGGAGTCAACACTACCTATTTTCCGGGGACTTTACCAACGGTTAAGATGTGGGAAAAGAGGGGTAACAGAAAAACATACAACACGACTGACACACTAAACCTCAATGACTTGTATGGAGGGAGATGTATGGAAACACTCTGCGACTATTTCCCAAAACACCCTATTTTGTGTCAAACATCTTCAATGTTGAGACACTCTCTCTCAGCTCCACTTCAACAACAGTAAATGTCAGTATATCTTTAAAGGTAATAACGCCTAAGAAAACTGCATAAAATAAAAGTGTCTCCCTCCTACATGTCCGACCTAACTCATCATATGTGTGGAGGCATTCCACCACAAGGAATTTAGGAGGGCCAGCCTTGAAGCCCAATACTATCAAAACAAAATCTTCAACTCAATATTTAGACTGGTAGAGCTGAAAACACTCGGCATTTCTATATACAAGAGGTAGTACAACGAACTTTAAACAAGTCACTGAGAAAATAAAAGAATTAACTAAAATAAAGAAATAACTAAATAATTAATTAAATAACTTAAATACAATTCTGAAGAATTAGAAAGGCTTCATCCATTTTAATTGTACCTATTTTTAATTTACTAAAACTCCTTTATGGTTTCCAAAATCACCAGATTGATAAAAATAAAGGGAGGGGATGATTATCTATCATCTGAAAATAAAGGAGAAATTTGGAAATCTTTAAATATAATAAATAATCCTTTAAAAAAAGTACCATAAACAATAAAAATGTATTAACTTGAGTATTATCAGGTAAAAGTAATATTATTTTTAAAATGGAAATAAAAATTAACATATAAAATTTCGATTCTTTCAGAACTTTGGCTTAAAATTTAGAAGAAATTAGATAATTTGACCCACGTTAGTTTCTATTCTCAATTTGCAAACAGACATCACAAAAAAAATTTTAGTACTTCATGTAAATTATTATCTTTTCTGTGATAAGTACTTTACAATCAACAAAGGTAAATGGCACATAAAGCTTTTCGCTTCATCAGCTTACAAAATTAGGTAGGCTTTTCACCAATACTATAAAAATTATATACAGTTTCAGCAATTACTTATCAAAATAGCTTGGCTTTTCACACATCAAATTATTCTTTTCAATCTACACTAAAATAAAGAATTTTCTTATAGCTTTAGAAGAACTGTTCCGAATTAAAACTGCCAAAAACTTGTGTGTTACAAACTTCATGTTTCAAGGCGGTCGCACAACTTTACGAGATGGGGGAAAATGTTACTTTAAAAGGTCAAACTGCACATAAAAAGTAAATCTAGAACACTTAGACGAACTGTCAAAAAGCTCTGAACACCTTTCCAAAGGACTTTACTTTGATAGACGGTCAACGAAAAATTTTCTTCCACAAAAAGATAACTGCCTTAATTCTCGTCGCAAAATAAAATTGTAAATAATTACCATCCCTAAAAATTCAACTCCAGAATAAAAGACATGAAACTTAATTGCCTCAAAACCTCTACAAGCTCTCTGAAATTGGGTCAAAACCCCTTCACAATAACTTTTTAAAACGAATAGTCTCTCTCTTTGAAATTAAATTCACAAACAGAGCCTCAACTTTAGCTCTCAATTGTTATCACCTAAAATTTCTGCATCAACATCAGCACGCGGCATACTGAAATATTTCTACCTGTCTGTCATCATACAGCGTAAAAAAAAATTATTATATATGTCGACATACTGAGAAACACCCAGAACCCAAACTAAATTACACTACATACTACTAAATCAAACAAAACGAAAGTTTACTTAGCATTAACTACTACATTGCAAGCCTAACTTCTGACCTCTCAACCGCTACTCTTTCGCATATCTGCTCTCTTCGGTTGACAGATTACAACTCTCTGGCGCTGCCATGTATCCAAACAACTCGACACATCACCCACGTTGCTGCCTCGCGGTTGCTAGGCAGGCATCAGCGAAAACACCACTGCCATCTAGCCCTCACCTCACTCACATGGTACAACCTGTGCCTACACCTACTCCCTCGGGTACCATGGAGTTATATACGGCTGTCCTTCAACCATGCGCACTCAGCGACTTCACTGTCACATCATTGCTTGCCAGGTTCCTCCCGGACAGCTGTCATGTACGTGAACCACATCTGGCACCAGACTGGCAGAAGGAAACCCCAGCTCAGCACCAGCTCACGGCAGCCATGGATGATTGCAAGGACCTGGAGTGTTCTAGAATTCTAACCTAACCAACAGGCCATAAACTGGGTGAGCTTTTACAAAAATTTGGGAAAAAGTTACAAATTGAAAATCTACCAAATTACAGTAAAAAAAAATGGTCCTAGCATATAAACTCACTAAACAAAACCAAACAATTCTAAATAAAATGAAACTATTAAAAATTACTTGAAAATCAAAAACTGTCTACTCTGTCAAAACAAAGCAAAAACTAAATGACCTGCATCTGAATACAAAAGTAGAAAAAAATGAAGCTCACATCGACAGTAAAAGGGCTAAATCAACTCCAAACCAGATCTTAACAAAAAAAAAAAACTAACATCATTTACTGAAAAATTATCTTTACCCAAACAAAACAGCTACGTAACAGTAGGTACTCAGTCTCTTGAGGCCAGTTTGTCTGCTCAGTAGCATACTCTTTCCACAGTGTTTTGATGCGAGAGTTAGTGTTCTCTGATTCTGAAGAGACTGTCCTCTCCTGAGACACTCACCCACATGCAGAGACTATCAACGATGAGGTCTGACTCTCAGTGCTCACTGCGTTTTCACGCTAAGTGCTGAGATAGGGAGACCGCGTGAGTCAGCAGATGCTGTATATGGCAGAACACAGAGTTGGACAACACGTCACCTACAGTCACTTCATGGACGTGACAGTTTTATTCTACCGAGATACCGTACTCCTGTCTGAGTGGTATCCGAGAGAAGGTCACACAGGTGCTAACTGCCTCTGTGCGCTTGCAGGAGCTTACTCCCCTCCTCATCACCATGATCGCGCTGCTCTCTCTCTCAAGGATTAAGCCCAGGCGTTACACCATCTCCAGATTCCAGTCACACCAGAGATTCCTAAGGACCCCTTCACGGACCCCATCCGTTTGAACGAAGACATGCGCCCCCTACTAGCAGCATGCATCAGTAGATAGGATCAGCCCTAGGGACTCACCAACACCTACTATGGGAGAATTAAGCAAGCGTATCCTAATCAGCCAACTGACACAACCTTTGAGCTACCACCAGTAAATAACCCTAGCTCACACTCATGCCAGCCGTAGTTGACCCAGGTGAAACAGCCATGTCAGGTCATGCGTCGCCCAGGTATACAGCTTCGAGCCAATCTTCTGAAACGCAAGGTCACTCTCACAGAGTCAGACTTAGTTTCCTGCCGAAAAGCAGTCAGGCCAGTCCTCTACACTGGATGTGCACCAGTACCAGTACTAATGCAAAAACTCCCTCTTGCCGTATTTATGTTCTCTACTGCCAAAAGGGCGTCGCATGTCAATACCTTAATTGTTATTGCAGAGTAATGTATGTTATACATTGTTTAACTACTAATTCAACTGCTTGAAACTTTCATTACTTGTTGACTGGTTTCAGTTTAGTGGTTGATAACTTTCTGTTTTTAGTTGTTATAAAGTGTGCCACTTAAGTTTAAATGTAGTAGTACTCAAACTCGCAGTAATGTCTGTCAAACAAAACAAATTAATTTTTTTCTGCTGTGATTCTATTACTGCACAATACTTCTTTTTTTATCTCTCTCATACTGTAGAAAACTGAAAAACATATAAACCCACAAGGCCCAATAAAGTCTACCTGAATTTGGTTTTTGTAAAAATGGCTACTTCAATGTAAATTGTCTGTTGTGTTCAATTAAAATGGATATAACATTGTAGAACATTAATCATGTTCTGTGTGCATCATGCAAGTTTCATATACAATTATATTTGACTGTTAAATTCTCATTGATATTATTGTTTACAGTGCAGTTATGTAGTTGAAGGATATATTAATGTAAGTTAAATTATAATGTAGATTTTCTCACATCTATATCTATGTTTTTATATGTATATATGTATGTATGTAGATGTATCTGTTAAAAAAATAAAGCCATATGTTTTATTTTTAATAGATGGGTGTACCTGAATTAAAAGAAGAATTAATATTTCTTCACTTTTCACCTATTGAGGATTTCTACTATCGGTGTCAGCATTTGTCTTCATCTGCAGAATTTAAACGTAAACTGTTAAATGCATACATGGATACTCCATTTGACTCAATGGACAGACAGATGTTAGCCAAGGTTAGCGAGTATTCACCACTTTCAAGATTTATTTTAATAATGCAAAATGTATCTAACATTATCAGGTATATAAACTAGCATATGTAACTTGTGTGACTGGTTTCACCACACGTATTTTATTCATTAAGCCTGTTTTAAGCATGAGTTTGCTAGAGTTACTGGTTTACTGCATTTTACCACCCTCTAAACATTAATTCATTTTAACTTTCCTGAGTTTAAGTTTAGATGCCCATTTTCAGCTATTTAACTTTTTATACTCTACTTCTAATGGAAATATGGCTAAATATGTGATGTTTTGCAGGTTATGAGAAAAAATTTGGCAGACAACTTTGTTGTTATCTCTGTAAATAATTTAAATTGTTAGATATGATTTTCTTTGCCCTTCTCTTATATAAATTCACAAAAAAATGTGTGCTACCACTCGCCACCTGATGATGCTGACTTAGCCAGCTAAACATTGTGCGACCGCACATCCACGTGGAAAATGTTATTTCTTTTGTTTGTATGTGTCTATATATGAGTACTGCCTTATGAGTACTTGTGCATTCTGTCTACCGTTTATTATTTTAACAACAATGTAAGTTATGTTCACTGTGACAAACATTTGGCAAGTAGTCTTTAAGAAATTAATAAAACATATTTTTTACACTATGTAAAACTAATACCTTTAAATTCCATCAGTACCGTTAACATAGTACAACTTTTTTGTGAGTTGAACATTGTATTCTAGTTATATTAATTGGAATGATTTGCTAGTTTATCTGCACTGGAATGACAGAATGTACAATTTGATTTAAGAGGACAACAAAAATATAATAATATGATGCATGCCCGGTTTGGGTTAATCCTGGCTACGGATTAGGTTCTTCATGTCGGGCATGTAAGTCTTAGGCTGTGACCGACTAGGGATACTAAAAGCTATTTTAATCTTAGCAAAATGTGATTTAACATAAGAAGCTTTGGTTGTGGTCAAAACAAGGTTTTATGTCGCAATGCCAGTATCGCAAGGTGCTAATGGGTGTAAGGCAGGGACCTTAATATCTCTGATCTCTGCAGTACCCAGTCAGTGAACAAGGTAGGTCTCATAGTACAAAATCTGGGACCACTTTCACTACCCTTCGCCTTGGTGGACACAATACCTTGGTTTTGCTGGGAAGATGGGTGCTCCTCCGCGGTAGTTGATTCATACTGCTGTTGGGTGATTGGTCCGGTGTCTGTTCTGGAAGGCGAACAGGGGTGACATCTTGGCAGTGCGCAGCAACTGTATGGAGGCTTACCTGCAGGGGTGTCTAGCCAGGGCCAATCAAGGCCTAAGGGGATCGCTTTTCTGCATACAATGGCCTCTATGATAAGGTGTTGCCTATCAGGTAGCTTAATTAAGGGAGGGAATAAAGGTTTCGTAGGAGCTGTCCCTGAAGTGGTTAATTTAGCTTTCTCACGTTCTAGAGCTCATAAGACCTCCGTTAATTTCCTACGTACACTTTCCTGATGAATGTACGGCACTGAGAAATTGAAAGAAACAACCCGCAGAGAATAAGACATCACCTGGAGTCCCTTGCGTGTATTTCCGGGTACCCAGACTTGTGACATGAGGCAACCAACCTGTTCTCTTTTCATCAGGCCCTTTGTGAGCAGTGGGCAACACATGCCACTTTCTTGTTGAGATACTCGGGTGTGGTATCCACAATGATTCTAGCCCCTATCCGGCCATGTGAGTAGCGGTGGCAGAGTATAGAACACTTGGTCTGGTCAATTCTGCTAGTGGATGAGTACCTAGTGCTTTTGAGCGCAGCAGAAGGTCTACTTGTTATCAGAGCTAGATTTGCCTCTTAATTTGTGTGTGTAGTTACGTTTGTGGTTAATTGGCCGTCCGACTTGTCCTTGGGACAGTTATGTTTTCCAAAAATAATAAGTAAGAGGGTTATTCAATACCAGCAATGAGAAATAAACTCACAATAATATGTTAAAATACATGTTATATTGAATGTATTTGGAAAACAGGGTGGTTCCACACTAACCCCTATCAATTCAATGTAAGTTAATTAAGTTAAACGTATTGTTAAAATCCAGGTGAAGGCATCGTGGGCAAGAGCTATGTGTATTGTGTGGGCAGATAAAACTGGCAAGTAATTATTGCAGTAGTGAACACATTTGATAGCACCTAACAACCAGTGGTGTTCTGAAGGAACAACTAGGGTTGGCAACTACCTAAAAGGTAGTTGACAATGTTACTGAACCCTCCAGTAGGCAAAGAGGAGGTCCAGAAGGGATATCGCCATGACCTGCTACCAAGGGGTTTTGGGTGTTAACTAGGAGGGTGTAATGGTAAGCGAGAGAGTGACATCTTCAAGAGCCTCTGGTATGGTGGAGTCTCCCAGAAGCTGTGGGATCTGCGGTGGCTGCAGAGGTGGGCCAACGGCTGCTGAAGGTGTTGAGCTTCTGGTCAGCGATGTCTTCAGTGGGGTTGAGACCTTTGCCCTTGTGAGCAGTGGAATCTCCGGATGCCCCAGTGGTCATATACCCGAATGACTACTTCCAGCTCGTGTGAGCGGTAGAGGAGCAGACATTCTATAGCTAAGGGGTGCTTTATTTTTAAGTACTGATATCAGCGAGGAGCTTGTGGGGGCTCTGAGGGGTGGGGTGCGGGGTAGCTAGCGTCTGTCTCGGGAGCTGAGACTTCTTGCTGCTGAGGTGGTGCTACAGTATTTATTTCTTATCTCTTCTGCGGGAAGCATGATCCTTTCTTATTGCCTGTGTTGGAGGTGCTTGGAGACTGAAGCTGCTGGAGTAGACTGGGTGCTGTCCTCCAGTGGTGAGTTGTGTTACTAGCTTGGCCTTCACTGGAGGGTGCCGATGTCTCAGCCAGCAATTCAATTCTATGGCGGGGGTGGGTGTTAGCATGACTGCTTCTTGGAGTTTCTGGGCAAACAGTACAATCTAGGATCACGTGTCCGTAGTCGCTCTCGACGTGCACCAATGTACCATGTAGGCACGTGTCCCGCAAGTACTGTTGTGCTGGCAAACCTGCCCCTGTATGGGGTGAACTCGTCGATTAGTGTGTGCATCGTAAATGCACAGAAATGTGTCGCGCGTCAAGTATGACTTTGATGAATTCATGAAAGATCAAGTTATTCTGATAATAGTCAAACTACAATTTTACAGACACTTGTGGTTCTCCAAAAATTTTCTGTGTGGCGAAGTTATCCAGATGAACCGATAAAGCCAAATTTTGACTTATGTGCCCTATTGACGTGGGTCTGGATGTCAATGAGTGTTTATTGGACTCTCCAATGTCCTGTGACCATCACTAAGTTTTGCCCGGCTTCCCTTAATCTCAGAATCGTACTGACCTAGTTCTGGCCAGTTAACGTAGATTAACTAGACGGTGGCCCAATGGTGGACACCATAAAAAGTCACCCCTTGTGAAGTGTGCCGGCTGCAGTAAAGGAGTGCGTCAATGTCCCTAGGTATTTTACTGTATTCTGCCAGGAAACACACTTTCAGGCTGCCAGGAAACACACTTGTGGCATCTGTAGTATCTGCCGCTGGACTTTTGCTGGGCCCCTGAACATAGTTGATATGATTGGTCGTCTACCGGGCTCAAAGTCTGGTGGTGCAAGTTGAGGCCTTCTTGTGATTGGGATAAGGGGGTTTGCTGGTTTACCTTTAACACTCCTTTCCTGGGGCTATCATAGGCTCTGGTCCTGAAGAGTTGGCTTTGGTCCTGATTGTGGCACCACGAGGTAGGCAGCGGCGCAGGTTTCATCCCACGTGTATGTGTCATCTGTATATGGCGACGGTGCTGTAGGCCGCCGTCGGGGTCATTGGAATGGTCAGCCTCCACTCCCAGGAGAACAGGTTGACCTAGGTGGATGAGCTGGACACTGGGTGGATGGCTACAGGAACCCTAATAAGAAGGCCAAAGAGGTTGGTTGGGGAGGACTGTGAAGTGAGGCTTTGTTAGTCGTCGGGTGGCTTGAGATTGTTCCTGGGAGGTCAGGCAGCTGAATGCTAGTGTCGGCAGATTGAGGTATGACGAGCAGCAAGGATGGCAGTTGTCCAATCATTCCATCGTCCTCGTATGCGGCCGAACAATATGTATGGTAAAGGGTCTACAGTTCACCCTCAATGAAGCGGCAGGCAATGGTACCCTAGCTAGAAGTGTTTCCAGAGGTGCTTAGCTTTCCAGTGGGTCTGTATGCTTTGGAAGGAGTGGATTATTTTACTTGGGTGGTTTAGGCGCTTTTTCATGTCTCTTGCTAGTAGGGGGCACTAGCGTTACTGTGCACGCAGGACGTTGCAGGCCTTGGTTCATGTTCACCTCCCACTTAGGCGAACCGGGTTCAATCCCCGACCGGATCACTGGATTTTCGCATGTAGGAATCGTGCCGGATGATGCCATTAGCCAGTAGGTTTCCTCGGGGATCTCCCATTTCCCCTTTCCCGTCATTTTGGCGCCACTTTATACTCACATCAATCATCCTCATCTACTCTGAAGACCTTGCTGTTAGGAGCCACCCCAAATTTCTCCACTTCACTTTCCTTTGTGGCCTGTGTGGGAGGCCTGAGAATAGGTTGTGCCTTTGACGTGCTGCAGTCGTAGTTAGAGACAGCCTGCAGTCCGTGAGGTACATAGTTCACTCTAGACAGTGGTTGGGTTGAATTACGTGTTTATATTCTCTCAAGAATAAAACCCGGGCATCTGTACGGTCTCTTGCTTCTTACCACACTCTGGCTAACCTATGGAATTGGTATTTAGGGAAAGACAGGTGAAGGGTCCTGTAGGTGTGCTTGAAGAGTTAAGGCTTTAAGAACAGGTCTTGAAGAGCAGGTCTTGAAGAGAAGAGCTTAAAGAGTGGGGCAGAGCAGCAACAACAACATAATAGCATTGAAAACAACTAAATCCCAACTGACGTCTGTTAGTCCAGAAGGGACTGGGGCACCACTGGTGGTGTAAGTGTTGGGATGTTATGATGATAGATAGCAATTGTCCGAGTGAAAGAGAGCCGTAGTACTGGATGGTGCTGGAGCAAACTGCCTCGTCACAAATGGCATTTCTGCCATACATATGGCGTTATGTTCTGCTGGCCAGTGTGTCTTTTGGGTCCCTTCATCCTTTGGCAATCTTTGGCAGCTACCCTCCTCTTGGTTCAGGTCAGGCAGCGACCATGTTAACATCTCTGGAGGTGGCTAGCAGCAGGGTAGCTTGGCTGGTGTGCAGGCGGTATTCCCTGCTTGCTTAGAGGCAAGCCGGCTTGCCTGACTGGCCAATTCTGCTTTTCGCATTGACACGTGCCGCTTATATGAATATACCAAACACGACTACGACTCATCCTAACGCGTACTTTACCAACCCGAAGGAAATGACTGCAAGATGTCTACAGGATGTAATCCTGGGAAGGGACATTGATGCTACTTGGTTTCCGGACAGTTCCTGACCTGCCTTTTCTCTGTACTATGTAGTAATAAAACCCGAGGAAGGGTCAAACCTTGCACATCGTTTTACGAGTGCACAGAGAATCATTCCAACCCAAGCGGACGATTCCTGCTTGTAAAACTAAAGAGTATTTAAAGCGGCCATGTGATACGTCAGCCTCCCCGAAGCCCCTGGCAGACAGTGTGTTGCCACACCACCGAAGATGGCCTTTGTCTGCAGAAGACATCGACCAGTCAGTTAACATTTCCATTGCAGATCCTCCTAGGTCGATAACCACCACTACTTCCTAGTAATGGCCTCCGTAAGCTAGTCTCTCTTCTAGACAACCCAATAAGTTGACTGCTTAGTTATATATAATTTATCCCTTGCATCTTAAGTAGTCTTAGGAGAGGGTCACCACCACCTGTTAATTTATTTATACAGTATGTGACTTATTTGTTGACAGCAGTTGCCAATTTTTTTAATTGCGCACCGTAAAGGATGTACATTTTTTATGTCTTTACAATACTACAGTATATGCTTATGTGGTAACATCTTATCATATTTCATTATCTTTACATTGTAGTTGCTTGTCATTTGAATTGTACCGGAAGTAATGCAAATCCTAAAAATGATCATATATTCTTTTATGTTCATAAAAGACATTTAAAGTTAATTTTTATGTATTTCAGATACTAGTGCCTTTGGTGCAGCTACGACAAGCTTGTGTTCATCCTCATGCGGTTCGTCGAGGAGCCGTGCATCTTATTGGAAATAAAGATACTATGACTATGGAAGAGGTGTTAGAATCAATGATCAAAAAAACAAAGACAGACTGTGAAGAAGAGTTACGAAAGCATATTTCTTCTCTAAATGGTAAGGTGTGATACACTTGTAGGTATTTAGGTTACTTTTGGTTGCATGTGTGTATCACCATATGTGGGCAATATTACAAAAAATATTGTTTGCTGTAGATGGTAGCATTGTCTTGCATTACCCTTAGATCAGAAGGTCCTGTATTCAAATTGTAGGTCAGTCATGAATGTTATTTCTACTTCAGGTGGAAATTTTAGTTTATTGTTAATAAAAGCACAAATTTTGAAACTGTAAAAGGAAGGGTTACTTACACATATGGAATGGGGAGAAATATATGTGCATACTTTTCCTTGTTAGCTGCCACCCCTAAAAATCAATTACTGTTAATCATATACTTGCAATAAGAGGGCAAAATAAAGGTAACTTTTTAATTTTTTATACGTAACGATTATGTAAATGTAAACAAATTAGATAGATAAATTATTGTGGAAACCATGACAGAGTAAGTTTAGAACCAATTTCTCAGTAGAATGTAAATAATAATTGATTTGTTCTGTTCTCGTATTATGCAGTCCTCATACTTCCACTTCCATTATGACTCTGAGACATGATGCCGAGTGATAGGGAAGGACGTCACATTCAAAGTAGAGGGGTTTTGGGTGTGCAGGTCAGTCATGCATGAGGCTTTAAAATTCTGTCCTCACTGGCTGACTGGGGCCCAAGCAGTATACAAAGTGGGGCATGTAGCTTGGCATCTCGGAACAAAATCTAGTATTGGTTGCGGTAGGGCCGTCTGGTGGGCTGGGTGGCTCGCAGCCACTTGTTTACCTGCATAGGTGGTGGTCCGGATGTACTGGTGACCCAGTGTAGAATAGAGATGGGTCAATACTACATTTTCTCAATACTAGATACCAGTGTTGATACCAAAATATTATCATGATACTTAATACAGATACTTTTCTCGATACCAAATTAAAATTGTCATGATAACTAAACAACTTGGCCAAGAAAATGGCTCATTTTACTAGTGTCACTGACACACACTGAAACTATATAAAACCCCACATTACACTGGAAACAAATGGTGGACAGTTTGTAACCCAAACATCCTTGACCAATGAAAAACCAACATTGTCTCCTTCAATTTTATAGAATCACGTTTTCACAGTAAAAGCTGTAATCAAACTTTTGACGAAAATAATAGCTCAGTACACACTTATTTTGCAATTTGGCAGTTTTTTATTTTATTCTGTGCCTTCAAGGAAATTACTGTAATGTTAAATAAATATTGCAACTCTCTGATACACCTGTTGTGTCCTAGTCCGCAGGATACATGGGCTAGGCCACGACAGGTGTATCTGATAATTATGGTTTTTACTTTTGTGAATATTTAATAATGCAGTTGCCTCAGATAATTATAGTATGTGTGGGATGTACAATAACTACTCAATTGGCTCACTTGTGCCTATCGGCGCCTGCTCGCAACTCTCTCCCTGCCTTTATTGTACCTGAAATATATACCATAAAAGTGATTAATGGGATTAAAATGAATTAAATGAAAAATTTTGGTGCAGCATATAATTATGGTATGTATTGGATGTATATCAACTACTCAAGTTGCTCAGGTGCACCTATTGGCAGTTGCTTGCAACTCTCAACAAGTTTTTATTGTTCCTCAAGTAAATTAAATGTTGTCAATAATCATAATTGTGGTATGCATGGGTTGCCTAAAAACACCTCAAGGTGCTTGCAGCTGTGTGAATAATATGCTATGAATAAAATACTGTATATTTTGGTACACTTGTACTCAAATTATGGTATATTTTTCAAAACTATCTTACACATTCCAAAACTTATGGTATGCATTACAAAATTATTACGCACATTCCAACAGTTATGGTACATGTCTACCATAATTATGGCACAAGAAAATGAATGTTAAAATTCAATACTATTGGATATTCTAATGCGATACTCAATACTATAAAGTATCGCAGTATTGAGAATCCCATCCTTAGTGTAGACTGCTGTTGGCGGCTGCGGGTGTTGCTGGTGGAGCTGGCTGCCGTGGAGGTGCTGTGGGTGCTGAAACTGGCATAGGCTCGAGCCAGGCTGGTGCTCTGTTGGCCTCGGAACCACGTCTTGGCGATTTTCAGTGGTATGTGCTCCTCTTGGCGGATAGCGGTGACGATGCTATGTGGTGCTCCCGTTGTCTTAGTGGCTGAAAACAAAGAGGGGGAGGGAGCTGGGAGGTGAGGCCTCTCCAGCTAACGAGTGGCTTGAGCTCATTCCTGGGGATATCTTTGCAGAGTGCAGAAGTGGCTGGGGTGCAGCTTCAATTAGACTTAGCGGCAGTAGCTGCCTTGCTCTCCTGCCACTTTTTCCCCACTTCTTTGCGTGTGAGGCATAGGTAGGTTCTGTGACTGGCCTCATGAACGGGAAGCAGGTGACAATAGGCCCTAACTAAAGTATTCTGTTACAGCCAAAGCCAAGCCGACACAGAGCCGTACCCTTTTCTGCAACCAGCAACACAGCGGCACGTTGTTTAGATAGGTGGGTTTCCTGTGAGGCGTCCAACAAACAACTGTGGGTGTGGGTTCAAAGGTTGTGAGACCTCCAGGACCAGTCAAATACTTCCTCTGGTGACAGTATAGCACAGTGGATGCAGTACAAACAGGGCTGGTTGTCTAGACTCCGGATGAATTGTCTTTCCAATGGTTAGGGCTCGTCCTTTCTGTACACAGGGTGCACAGAACAAGTGGCCTTCGAGTGTATGTTTTTTTTATGTATGTGCATCCCGGTCAGGGGAGCCCGCAGTCCTACATTAGGTTCTGTAAAATCTGGTGGCAATACCTGAGCTCCTGCTTCACTATGTTGGGTGTAGTGTTTACGTGGGAGTAGCACAGTCACCTTAGGATTGATACTCAGAGGTTAAGAGTGAACTCGTGTTTCATTCCAAGATTAATAGACATGATAGCCTGTACTACCTGTTAACTACTTAAAGCTGACTGGAATTACTAACTATGCAAAGCCAAGTGAAGGGGACCTGGACAAGGCAGTTCGGCTAGGTAGCTCTAGAAACTGACCCTAAGTACTCTGTACCGTTGTCCTGAAGGGATGTCGGTAGCCCACTACTAGAAGGGCAGTTGGGTGTACTGCCGTTACTGGAAGGGTAAGAAGGCAAGGGAGGTTGACAACTTCTTCAGGGGAGTTACTGGTGCAAATCTTTTAGAATGTCAGAAAGATTAGTGCAACACTTGAATAGTTTTTGGTAAATGTGGAAGATGTTGAGTTGGGCAGAGAGCTGTATCATACAGGATGGTGGAGTGAGCTGTCATAGTAGTACTGGCTCTCAGAAGAGCCGGCGAAAAACTGACATTTATGGGCTATACGCAGGTATATATTCAGCTGGCTGCTCGGCCGGTGGCTCATTCTTGCTTCTCGGTGGATTAGTTAGCTTTGGCGTATTCTCTGACCGCAAGCGAACAGTACAAACTGACATGTCTGTAATAATCCCTGCAACAAGGAACATATCCTGTAGGCTTTCTCGTAGCTGTAGTACTGGTCCGGACCCCCATCCTGTGGCGACAAGGAGGTACGCACTGATGAGGTGAAGTTGTTTGTTTAAATGTCAGAAAGTGTCATATGTAAACTTGAACATTTTTGACTGAAAGGTATGTTGGCCCTTCCGTATGCCTTCCCTTTAAATTAATGCCTTTGTGTGTGCATGTGTGTGAGACTATATTGCAATTTAAGCATACAATGAAGCGTTGTTTTTGTATGAACATCGGTGCTTTCATTGTACTTTATCAATATATAATTTTAATACTGTAGTTTTGTGTGTTTTAAATGGGAAAAATGTAGGTTGAGGGAAATTTTACTTAAAAAAAGGAAATTTTGGTATGTGAATAGAGAAATTTACTCTCTGTTACCATCACTGCATCATGCCGCCTCCGCCGCAGACATAGACGTGTTGGGAAAACAGACAATGCGCTGCAGAGCAGTGATAAATGGCAGCGCACATGGTGTATTTCAAATACAGTTACTTGATATTTGCGTAAATAACCAGCTTAAAAACTATCGTTATTGGGGAATTGCTAGGTGATGGGACCAAAATATACTTTAATAGACGCAACATCCGATAAACGATAAGAACGGGTGGCTTTATCATTTTATATTTATATAGGAGTTTTACAGGTACCACTGAAAATTAACTGTGGATACGGTTTATTGTTACATCCGTTTTCGGTACAATGAGAGTCAACTGTATTTCTTCCTGTTCTCATAGTTTTTAATTCATATTGTTTACAAAATATACAGGATGAGTCTGAAAGACACAGACAAACGCCTGCAGGTGATTTCTTAAGAAAATATAAAACGAAAATGTAAGAACCGCATTTTCTGAAATTGATTATTAAGGGACCTGTGCGCCCCCAAAAGTTGGATTTTGAAATACATTAAGTTGAATATTTTAGAAACTACTTGCGACTAATCGGCGAATAGTGTTTTGTATAATGGAGATTGTTCACCTCGAAAAACGTGGTTGGTAATAGCATCCCCTTACATTGGGGAAATGGGGGTTGCAACCTTGTGTTTGCACGAATTGTGTTAACAAACAATTGTAAGCGATGTATTGCATGAATTTATTAATCAGCACATCTACATTAACAAAAAAGGTTGTCTTGTCGGAACACTCTCAGGTGAACAGTTTGCGAGAAATCCGTGGTGACATCATTCAAAACAGAAAGCGAGTGGCCTGGCAGGTAGGCAATCCACTACATACGGGACATGTTACTATGATGAAAGACGGACAATGGTTTCGTTGAACAGTCACGATAAATTACCTAAATTTATGAATGTACACAACACTTTGCGCATGTAAACTACAGCGGGCGCTATTGGTGTTACATCATGTAGTTGAGCTAAATTCCTAAATTGTTCATTGTGTATTATGTTCGTGTTTTATTTCGTGAATTAAATGTAAAACATCAGGATTGGTCTGAAACCACCGACATTGTCCATCTTTCATCATAGTAACATGTCCTGTATGTTGTCTTGTGGATTGCTTACCTGCCAGGCGACTCGCTTTGTGTTTTGAATTATCTCGTCACTGATTTCTCGCAAACGGTTCACCTTATAGTGTTCGGACAAGACAAACTTTTTTGTTAATGTAGACATGCTGATTAATAAATTCATGCAATACATTGCATACAATTGTTTGTTAACATGATTCGTGCAAACACAGGGTTGCAATCCCCATTTCCCCCAATTTAAGGGACTGTTATTACCAACAACGTTTCTCGAGGTGAACAATCTCCATTATACAAAACACTATTCGCCAATTAGTCACTTGTTCGCAAGTAGTTTCTAAAATATGCAACTTAAGGCATTTCAAAATCAGACTCTTGGAGGCGCACGCCTCCCTTAATAATCAATTTCGGAAAACGTAGTTCTTACATTTTCATCTTATATTTTCCGAAGGAATCACCTCGCTGCGTTTGTCGGTGTCTTTCAGACTCATCCTTTATATTACAATTTTTAGGCTATATATAAGTGGAAGTTTAATTTAACCAAAAATAAGGTAACATTTGTTAATAACAGTATTACACATCTATTTAATAAACATGGGCAACCATGTTACACTTGGGTTGGTTTTTCAAATGTGTGAAGATACTGTGAATGTTACTACCTGTATGAACTAGAACAGTATGCTGTTACAAAACAATAATAATTCTTGAATGTACCATCATATGCCACATTATATACCTCTTTATTCCTTTGTATATACAAGAGTAAACATCGGTCAAGTCTTTCCTTTCCCACAAATATGGTATTCTCTCATCCCTCTCCTCATCTTCCTTGTTTGCCTACTGTCCTATCCTGGACAGGGTTGCATTCCTGTAAATTAGGGATAGAGAAAAGTTTTAATTGATGGATGGCTAGAAAAGGGCAGATAACAAACAATAAAGAAGAATGTTCAGGCAAGAAAAAGTAAAGACAAAAACAGAAGAAATACTACACATGACAATAAAATATAAATTATAATGAGCAGTGTCTTCAATGTTCTGAGCTATTGTTTTTAAGAACTAATAAATGAACAAGTAATCTATATTGTTCCTAATGTTTCATATTGTGGTGGTGAAGGAAATGTTGAGATAGTGGACTTTGCAGACTGTGAAGTCTTTAACCTTCAACATTGTTGACATTTCAAACAAAAAAAAATAGTGTCTGTAACTGATATTGCCCTTCAGATTTTGAAACTGTATCATTAAAATTGTTCAGAGAACTGGTGAGTGACTTTGTTTCTGACATCTTTTTTGTGCCAACTACAAATCATCACATGCACGACACATGCCTGACGGAGATATCAACCCCGACTGGCTGCCCCAAGGCCACGTGATGACCCTCTTCGGAAAACTTGAGATATCAAGAGCGCTGTTCTGCTGAATTGAAGGATAGCCATACCATTGCCTCTGTGAGAAATGAATCGAGCCAGCAATGCAAGTCAGTTGCCCCTAAGTGCGTGGCTGATGCTGTCCACACACCAGCAAATGTACCCTGCCGTTAACCACACTGAGAGAGGGCAGCAGGGTCACTCCAAATACGAACCAAGAATGGGGTACTGGCCGGAGCTAGCAGAAGGATAAAGGGACCCAAGAAGACATGACAGCCAACAGTATATAAGGCTGTGCGCCCGGCAAAAATGCCAGTTGTTCCAGTAACTTGCTCCAGCACAAGTTGTGCTGTCCACAATAATCTCAAATAATCTACCAGTGACGAACATGGACATCTTCAACCTTCATTGCAGCAGTGAACAATTGTTGCTTCTCCCCTGGACACTTGCCGTCTAGTTTCACCACCTCCTACACCTACACAACCAGTGGTGCCCCGAGTCCCTTCAGGACTAACAGACCTCAGTTAGGGTTCAGTTGTTTTCACAGCTACCTAGTTGTTGCTCTTCAAGCAGACAGGCCCCTTGACCTGTCTTGCCCTAATAACATTTTCCGTAGGTAATCTAGTTTGTGATAAGACAAAGGAGATAGTACGAGTCACCGTGTTTTCTTCTGGGTTGAATAAAATACATCATTCAATCTAACCACCAACCACCACTTATCCTTGTCTAGAGTGAACTGTATACCTCACCCATCCTGGTGTCATCCAGCAAGGGAGCGGCAGGGGACCGCAGTGGGTTTATAACTAGATTTCCAACTCTATAGAGTAGGACTGTGGGCCATTCATAACCAGGACTGCACATATATCAAACACAATACACATTTTTAGGCAATCCATACTGTGGACAAAGGAATGCACTGTTCGGCGTGCACAGTACGTAGAGCCTCCTTCTACTAAGATACACGATGAAGTGTCTAGGCCTCCCAAGTCAGCTAACCCACTCCTTCCAGAGCATATAGACCTGCCGGAAGGGGTGCCAGACTTAATGAAGACTTGAGGTTCCCTGGAGGCCGCAGCACTGAGGAGTGCTCGGTGTTTTCTCTAGAGAAGAGATACTAATGACTCTGGAGCCCCACCGCGCACAGTATATAGTCAGAAGTGTAGGCTGCTGCGGCGGGGTGCGAGGAAGGCGTGTGGTGTCCTGCCATTAGGCTGGCATGGTAGGTGAGAACCCTCTCATCAGCATTCTGCATCGTGGATCTTCGATGTCGTTCGGCCATGCCCCGAAGTGGCTGACAGCTTGTAGGAACTCAGGGAGGGGGAGGCAGTGTGCTCGCTGGTTGCACAACCTTGAAACCACGTGTTTGGCCGCCCAGTAGATTTAAGCGGCGCACAACATCTGTGTATTGGTTTGCGGTATCCACTCTCATGTGGGTTGAAGTAAGTGTATACTTGACGTGATGAGCGATGTGTCGTAATCGTATTTAATAGTAGTATAAGTGGCACACGTCAATATATTGGAAAAATTACCTAAAAAATGTTTTTTGTGAGGGGAAAAGCGTAAACGCTCGGAACTAGAGGAAGAGCTGTTTCAGCATGTTCTTGCTACTAGGAATAGTGGTTTTTCTGTCACTTTAGAAATGCCTCTGTTTGAAGCCAGAAAAATTGCACACAGCAAAAATGTTCCTATTGCAGAAATTAAGGTGAGTTACTGGTGGCTGCAATGTTTGATGAAGAGCTGGATCTAAGCATAAGGCGATGGACATCTATTGCTCAGAAACTGCCCAGCTCGATTGTGCATTTTGCTGACATCTTAATTGTGCAATATGCCGGTGACTTGATTGCTCAATTGTTAGCAGCTGAAGTGCAATGATAGCACATACAAATAATTTACTTGTACTCTCAGGACTATTTCCTGATGATACGTGACCCTAGGTGTTATTTTATTGTGGTCAGAAACGTTTCCACACTTTATCAATTCTTTCCCCAAAAAGTTTTGTGTACAGGCGCACCCCCTATTTTCATATGAAAAATGAGTGTGTAGTGTACAGCCTATACATACCAGAAAATGGTATTTACCTTCTTTAAAGCTGTCAATGCGAGGCAATACCAGTTGGATCTTCCCCCCCCCCCCCCCTTATCTTACATTTCAGCCGGCTGAGTGTTTCTGCACTTGAACGACTACCGTTATGTGACACGCTTGACTTACCATTGTGATCTCGCTTGCTTGTGTGAATATGCTATCTTCTCTATCATTTAATTATTACATCTGGATTTGTATGTAGTTCTTTGGATTTCTCTTGGTTTTAATTAGTGTTTGTTGACGACTTGATAAGTTTAATTTTTTTACTCTGATTTGGTAATGAGGTAGCTCACAATGACTGTTTTGTGACAGTTTTCACAATGCACCCTGTGTGAACTGAAAGAGAGAAGGAGACATGTTTCCAGCCCAGACATGATCCCTCGCCACAGGATCCCTTCACTTCCACCTAGGCAGCCACGAGAGGGAAAGTGCAATGATACACGACACTCGTTGCTAGGCAACCATCCTCCTTCTGATCCACAATGTAAGGGGTAGAAACAAGATCACACTGGTTCTGCCAAAAACTATGGAACACAGAGCAGCCTAAACTTATCCCTCCAAGCCAGATGTGATTTTGCACTGTGGCAGTGGACATCCTTTCATAGGCGTTTGAAGTGATTAATATTTTGTTTTTAAAAAGTATGAGTTCTGAGACAGTAGCTTACAAATACGGTCATTAAGATTTGTTGCTTTTTGACTTTCAATAATTTGGTGCGTGAATTCTTGAGGCTAATGGAGGAACACCGCTATGTCAAGAACAGTTTTTGGTGACTGCTAGGTCAGATGCACCCGGTGGCGGGGGGTTTCTAGTAAGTGGTATACCTGGGTGACATGTAACCTGTGAAGGCTGCTACACCTGTGTCAACTCCGGCTGGCGTAAGTTTGAGCTAGGTTTGTTACAGAGCAGGTGGCGCAAGGCCTGTGCTTGGTCCCTCGATAAGAGTTGTGCGAGTGTAGTCAGGAAGAGGGGGTAAGCTCCTGCAAACATCCAGAGGCAATAGGCACCTGTCGTATCTTCTCTCGGATACCACTCTGACGGGAATAGGGCATCTGGAGAGAAACACACGCTCCTGTCTGTGAAGAGACAGGAAATGGTGTGTTGTCCTACGCTGGTGTACAGCCACATGTAATGTGGCTGTACACCATATCCCAACACACTGCGTTGAAACACAGTGTGCACTGAGAGTCAGGTCTCGCTGGTGGACAGTCTGTTCCTGTGGGTGAGTGTCTCAGAAGGGAACAGTCTCCCCCAACTCAGAGAACACTAACTCTGGCTCCGTAGCATGGTGGAGAGAGTAGCCGCTGAGCAGACAAGCTGGCTTCAAGAGACTTGTGTACCTAGTGAACCTAGTGTCGGGGATCTACCGTTCTGCCTACTGTGATGCACAGAAAGGGTGGCCGTCCAATGTGCATGTGGGTACTCTGGTGTATTACATTTGAGCAAATTCCCCGATCTCCTGCAATCCCTTGGACGGCATGAGGGCCACTGGTTTAGGAAATTACAACTATGGGAAAGATACCCATTGATTTGGTAAAAACGTCTGTTTCTTCCTTTTTACAGGAAGTAAGCAGAGTGGTGTCGCAGTACCTCTTAACGTCGGCAAGAGCATGCGGAAGATTAAAGCTTAACCTACATTGAGCCAGGTGAAGGTGACGTGGTCCCAAGCTAACAGTGGCAGTGTAGAGGAGCATTATGAAACTAACTTGAGCTGGTACTACTCCTTCTAGTGCTTGTCCGGAAGGGGCTGCAGTATCTAGTGTGTAGATGACGTTGGCTATTGTTGGCTCTTCGGCACAGTGTGCGGTGAATAATGGGCTGGTTGAGAGAAGGATGGCTCTGGCAAATGGGTTGTGGTGGAGACCAAGGATAGAAGAGTCCTTTGGCACGAATGCAGTGAAGGAGAGGTTAGGCTAAAGCAGGCTTTTCTAGATCCCCAGCAGAAGTCTGCGGTGGAGAAAATGAAGACTGGTCACGAGCAGGTGAGTGGCCCACTATTTATACTCTGGCTGGATAACTGTGGTCGACGAAGAGGGGGTAGGTGTAGCATAGCTCCCTCATGGCGTCACGTCACCGGCTGGCTTGGAGAATCGAGATGCCGTGGAACGTACTGGTAGAGCCATCTGGCGGTGTGTTAGGGTACTGAATTGCCTTGTTTGCATAGCCTCTGTGGCTTGACCGGTGAACAGTACAATCTTCGGGCCGTGTAGACAGTATAGTCTTGAGTCTCGTGATGCGTGGCAACAATGAAAAGTCAGTTGAAATTGAGCCACAGAACTTGCTCACTGATGAGGGGAAGTTGTTATATCATTGTTGAAAAGATGTAATGCGTCTAATTAATTAATTAAATCTACATCCCCTTCTTTTCTTATAAAAATTTCACTTGCTCTTGCCGCAAGTAATGCTATTATCAGACATGTTGCTTGCACATTATTTAGTGATTAAATGAGTAACAAATTCTTTTTATTTCCTCCCAATAAGCCACTGAAAATGGACTGTGCACTCGGTAAAACTTATCTGCTGCTCAATTTTTGTTAACATTTTTGACAAGGAGAGGTCCAATGTTCACTTTTTTTTTGGAAATGAACTGCATTTTAAAATGAATTTTGGTATATTTAATTAAAAAAACTTGTAACTTTTGCACCAGAAATTATTGTTGATTAAACATGGACTTTATAGAAAAAATTGCAAATTTTGATACATAAGGGTGGGGTTGTGTCAAAATTGGTTTAAAACAACCCAAAATATCTCTTGCAACCACCATTAAGCTACACCCTTATTCCATTAAAAATTGAGGGGTCATATCGGTTAGATGCTAGTAGTGAAAATGTATATACTGAAAGCCAATTAGAACACAGAGACCAGCAGGTACTGCATGCATTACAGTGTGAGGGGTAGTTAACGTTAACAAACCCTGTGCATATAACATTATTCTACCACAGTTTAAATAACCCAATTACAAAGAACATGAAATTATTTGCTCCTGGCCAGCACAAAAATTACGAAATGCAAGGTGATATATAATTACTTTGAGTGGAAAATCACTTATTAATGTTCTTGGCAGCAATATTGGGCATGAAACCGTATTCGATAGTAATTATAGTTCCTAAAATCCTCAACATGCCCATGAGATAAATTACATGCTGCCAGTTGCAGTCTTGCAAAAGATAATTGTACCAAAAGAGAATAAGAGTAGGAACCAACAACATCAAAAACTTGCTCCAACTTTGCTGTGTACAAATATTGTTAAAACAAATGGTCTACTTGGCAAAGAATGTGAACAAATTTATAGATAATTTGCTGTCACATTTATAAAAATTCTTTGCTAAATTAAATACCTAGAGCTTTACCACCCAACTCATTACAGATAGCATGAAATGGCAAAAGCGTGTCACAATCAGAAAATGGTGGAAGGTCAGTTATCACCAAGTATGCTAACTAGGGACGAAGTACCTAACCAAGAGCACAATGACTCCTGCAGTATGTTCTTTGAGTGCAAGACATAAGTACTAATACCCATTCCTACCTGCCTCCACAACAAACCTTAAAAACCTGAAGAGTCACATGAGGAAAATATCAAAATAATACAGTGTAGTAAGATAAGAAATTGAAGGGCGAAGTTAGTTTTATGTAACAGTTATCAGTTGAGATGCTCTAAATGGTACTGCCTGAAAATCAAGGCATATCTGTCTAAAGAGGCACTTAATAACAAGTCAGTAGCCACAAGTACTGGATGTATAAATAAAAGTTAACAGTGGCCTAAGTGCCAATTATAACAGCACTTGACCAGAGTATATAAAATGTGTTCACTGTGTTACATGTGGTTAAGCTTAAGCCACGTATGCACAGTGTGAGGTAGTGTGCGGCATACGGCATGAAACACACGCCTCACACTGTGTGTACCTGGGGTATGGTCATCCCAAGGCATGCGCAGCGCACATGCGTGGCCATCCGTGGGTTTGTCAGTAAAGCGGTCGTACTCAAAGGCGCCTCAGTACGAGCGGTGCATTGCATGTGGACGGGTAGTGCTTGCCTCGCTCTGCACTTCGCACACATCTTGGACCACAACCAAGTTTTATGTAAAGTGATTAGACTTTACGAAGGTAATCAATTGCTATGTGATATAAAAAAGTGAGGATTATTACAATAAAAATAAAGGGAAGATGCTTGGTGTGAAATATCCACCGAAATGAATGTGCCTGTAGGAGAACTAAAAAGAAGAACCCTTTATTTCCCTCTTGGCATCATACAAACGTTTACGAAAATAAAAGTAAACTTAATGGACCAGGGATGTATCTATTTTTATTTTATTATACTAAATGCTGTGATTTATTTACAGAGTAGAACATAGATAATTCGAAATTGGAGGTATCTTGAGTTTGATAAAAATATTTTCGACTTTTTTTATACAATAAATATGAGTTTAATTCTAATTTCCAAGAGTAAGCACTTACACTTTAAATCAATATTCATCTACTAGTCTGTACAGCATTCACTACTAATTTTTCAGGTGTGGACGACTTATACACTTCAAAATGGTTTTGCATATGAATGGTTTCAATTTCTTATGAACAAGAACATACCAAGCGACACTGCGCATACTATGGCTCATGTAAATACACTAGCTCCTTACTTTGTCACCCGACCTTGTTGCCTGTGTTAGCCAAATATATTGATACACGCTTTAATAATTAGATTGCTAAGAAATTGCATCATTGTTAAAAAAAATTGTTTTCCAAATGTTGACGTATAGATTTTACTGCATCACTTACTCGTATAAGTTGCACCCAATGTATTTTTGTATTTTCGACAACGCTGCGAGCCATGGATATGTGATAGTTAAATATTATTTCACTCAAATAACTTGTTGGTGTTACCCTGAATGGTTTCATGATATAACTATTTAATTAAAATGATCTGCCAATATCAATAATGGAACTTCTATGGCGTATGGAAGGGAAATTTTAGTATTTGAGGTTGTGGTACATTAAGATGTCCATTTTCTAATTTCCTTTATAATTGTATGTTTTTGAAGACACCTCCATCTGACATTCTACCAGGGCATCGAACATCTACGTATAGGAAAGTGTAATTAGCATCTATCAAAACCCAAATATTATACTGGAAAAAATCTTATAATTATGGTATTCAGTTCCACTGGACCATGGTGCATGTATCATGATGTGTTTGCCATCCATTGTGCCCAATTCGTTTGGGAAATTCCACTTCTTTAAAAATCTTCACTAACTTCTAGCCATGCTTCTTCTGAAGAGGGTACACAGAAATAATGATGATATGGGAGAATTTATTGTATGTTTGAGGACACCCAGGACATTTCTGGTGAAATTCAATATGATTATTCAGAATTCACAAATTCTATGCCACACAATGTGACGAAGTCTCCACAGTCTAGTTTGAAGAGTTTGAAGAATAAAACTCCATATACAGTGACACCAAAAATAGTGAAGAAACACCGGGGAACTGATTATAAAAATAATGAAGTTATGCTACAGAACGCATATGAAATTTAAATACAGACAACGGAACCAGTGAGAACCGATCCTTACGAATCAATCGGAACCCATGTAGCGAATTTCCTGCGAAAATATTAAAGGCAAACTTTACTTTGTGTAAAGCAAGCCATTTTGGACGTTTTGTTTCGCGAAGATATAGGATGGTTCTTTTCCACTCATCATGGACTTTACACTTCTAGCTATTATAATTCCTATTGTTCGTGGTCAACTCATGTGTGCCTTCTCCTTCCCCTGTTTGCTATACCTTCTCCAATGCCCAAAACCCCTTCTTGTCAAGAACCTTCTCGTACCTCTACAAGTGTACAATTTCCAACTTCATCGTCAAATAATGAAACGTATGGAATTGATACTGTTTTTTGGGGATGGCGATGAGAACACATTGAGTACTATATTCAGTGACACTGAGTACGAAATTTCAACAATGTTTTCTTTTTCTCATTTTGTATAGTTGGTGTATGAATAACCAGTTGCTAAGAACCTTAAAGTAATAAGTAATCTTTTTTGATGATTATAGCATTTCGAATATATGCGTCTTTCTTTTTCACGATAGGCTCATTTATCTTCAACAGATGTTCATAGAATTCAGTGGCCATACACACGAAATTTGTGTTATTTTCTTCACATGTTATGTCTCTCAAAAGTCTGTTTCCGTATTCACAACTTTGTTGGTAAAGTTTTTTAGTCACCGTCGAGGGCGATGTTTTGCTTTCCATTTCTGTATACAGAAAAATCACAATAAATGCAACAGTGGCAGTAATCTACACGTTTCGTTGTGGTGGAGCCACGCTGTGCACTGCTGTGTGCAATGGTTTGCGTTGATCGCCTTGAGCATGCGTCAATGTGATTATTTTGTGATACATGCCTCAAGTCGAGGTGCACGTTGCACACCGTGCACTGCACACTACCTTCCACTGTGCGTACGCAGCTTTAGATGTATTTTGACACATGGTCATATGCAGTATGGTGTGTTGAAAGTTTTTAGCCACTGAAAAGTATTACCTTTGATGAACATCAATGCTGTTTGTCTGGCTTACACCCTTTGTGATTTGTATAGTTTCTACTCGACTTGAAAATTTAAATTTGTACTTGTTTTGAGAATTATAATTTATTTTCAAAGAAAGTCATTTTGCATCTACAAAGATAATAATTGTAAAGATTGTGTGCAAAATAATTGGAAAGATTCTGTGCTTCCCAACACTGTCATAAAATATCACTGACACCATCTTATGGATGATATGGGTTGACGCATGATGCTTTTTGCGCTTAGAGAAAGCGCATAAAAAATAAATGACTATGCCCTATCTCAGATGGCTACTCTCCAAGGGACTAGTCACACCCAAGGAAAAGTGGTAGTGGAGGCAGTATACGTCACCCAACCTCATTTGACAGACACTCAACTGGCCACACAGTCACGTATACCTTGCTTTTACCATATGCCAATACTCTACCAAAAGTCGTCACATCAAGGCCCCTCTCTGAAGAAACGCTCCTACTAGTTTGCCACTCCCGCTAAACACACAGCGCACACTTTGAATTTCGTGCTGCTGTGGGGATGCGAGCCACCTGCCAGAAAGTCACTGCCTCCCCGAGAGCACAGGGGCAAGATGTGTCAACGCCTCGTGCCGGGTGCCACTGTAGATAAGGATCCATGGTTCATGCATGTGAAGTCACAAATTCCACCCCTGAGAGGCAGGACAGGGTTAGTTGCCCTGCTCCCCTCTCCCTCTGAGTGCCAAGAAGCTGGAATATTTACTATAAAAGGCACCACAGCCTAGTCTCAGTAGTGATTTCTTGCGGCACCATCTGGCTGTGAGAGCCGACAGTGTTAACTTGCCCTTGCTGGTGACCGCAGAAGGCCAAGTGGTCGTTGACGACGACAGCTCCAGAGAACCGCCATCATCCAGAAGGTCTGCAACCTCTTCATCCACCTCCTGCATCCTCCCGGAGGGCAGACACCAACCAGAGGCCTTTAACCTCTTCAGGTGTGTGTGTCCAGGTTCATCGTCAGACACTAGAAGCTCTAGCACGTTGTCATTAATCATTACCTCAATACCTCGCCTCCTCGTCCAAACCCAGATATTGTAGGTCACGACGTGTCCCTTCTGGAAACCCCCTTTTTAATTAATTAAATTAATTTTCTATTGAATTATTCCAATAACACACGTCACGTACTTCTAACAGTTGCCTTCACCTGGCCTATTGTAAAATATTGTATTTATTAAATTTGTTATTATACGTAGGAGATTGTAGCCCACATGTTTGTAGAATTGCTTTTTTTTAATATGTGGTGGAGTAAAATGTATTGATATTACAAATCTATTTGATGATCTTTTCATTCAGAGTTTTGAAACCTGTTGTCATTTTGAGTGTTGTTATATTTTGAATTCAGTTAGCTTGTGTTACACGTAAGATAACGCAGGTAACGTGTATCATGCCAAAACAGCAGAGACATAACAATCTAGCGGTATTCAGAGTTTGCCCAAGGCAATGAAAACAGTATTGCAGTGGCTAATCTTTGGGGGAGTTATTCACTATAAACTCACTACACTTAAGGGTTCGACTATCCATGTGTGAACCAAGCTCTATGGGTCTGTCCTGGCTAGTGAATAGTCTTACTGGAGCCATATGGTGGATCACACTGGATCCAGTTGTCCTCTTAGTAACACATGATAAGGCCATCATACCCGGTTTTGTCTTATGTGATTTTCAGAACAGTTTTTTTTTTTTAATACTGTCTTATGCCACGAACCCATAGTAGCGGGCAAAATTTAATTTTCAAGCAATCGCTAAGCAAGTTAGAGTGAGATAAATGATTTAATTCCTGAGACCCAAGAAGGTGATTTTCTTTTTTCCCTACCACCTACTAGAAAAGTAGGCAGAATACCTCTAGAACATTTATTAATTATTATTTTTAATACCAAAGTATTGGGGTACGACCCCCTTCCCCTCCCAGAACCTTACACTACAACTTCTCCTCACATACCACAAGAGCCTGTGAGTAGCCAGCGCATTCGTCCACCGCAACCAGAGTTGGCCGTTGTTACGCAACCGACCGCCCCAGTGACCCAGGGGAAGAGGAAGAGGCTGCTTCCTCGTGAACAGCAGGTAAAGCGCTGACCCATTACAGTGTGTGTGACCCCTGACTTTGTGCCAACACATAACCTTACACGTCCCACTTTGTACACCAGCATCGTGCCGTAATGGGAGTAGTGCCTTGTTGGTATTGTTCCCACAATACTGGTTATCACATTCTATTTGGAGGCCACCACCATCACCTCAACATGTACTGCATCGAGAAAAATTCTCTAAGAAAAATTAAATCTAAGAGTTACAACCCCCCAAGTCGTCCCTCAAACTAGAATGTTCACCACCCACACAATTTTGAATGAGGAAACCCTATGTGAAGGGAAGAACCCCCCTTATGAGCTAGCCAGGGACTAGTGAGCATCCCTTGATAACATTAATATTGTAATTTGGATTTTGCGTGTACTATGTGACATCCCTATATAATCAGGTACTGAGGTAAACGCTTTCATTAACCGCCCATACTGAGTTGGCTGTGTGACTAATCCTTTAGGTGTATTTGATGTAACATCATTACACTAGAAGGCTTAAAATGCTTCAATGTTGATGCCCCTAATAACCATTGAAATGGTGATAAATAACTTTTATTTTTCTCTATCATGTAAATAAATTTGCAGTATCAGTCTGGTTATTATTGTGTCTTTTGTATGATGTTATTCAGTATGAAGATTGTGAAGTCACATTCGGTACTTTCGTCGAATGGTTCTGTCTTCGTATAGTTGCACTGAAGCCACGCATTAAATTTACCCTATGATATAACACAAATAATTTGCATCACTAGTTCTTAATTGACAGCATTTAATAAAACAAGATTCTTGTGCAAAAAAGCTGATTCTGAAAATACGCTACTAAACAGTAAATATGTACATTGCATTTATACAAAGAATATACATTAATACAACAAATATAACTTGCTCGTATTATAAGCAATTACATATTTATCAAATAAATTTGGCAAAAGCTTTCGATTACAAGTAGCAAAAATTAATTAAAAGGTTTGCAAAACTTTCAGTTACAAAAATAGCAAATTTTGATTTAAGGTATAGCAAACCAAACACTTATATTTGATGTTAAATACGTCTCTTTCTGAGCACCAAAAATCACTTATATGCAAAGGAAGAAGGGCATCCACCATGACCCAGTAAAACCTCCATTCCACTAAAATAAATAAAAATATTACTATATAAATGGTTATGTCGAAAGGCAGTTAAGTGAGACCTTCCAAAGTTCTAACCATTAAATTACGGTACCAAGATGACACATTAAAACCTTTCAAACAATGCCGACAGTTTAGCAGTGAAAAAAAAAAAAAAAAAAAAAAAAAAATGGAGTTAAACTTGGGTGGCGCACAGGGACAATTACGAAACATTAAAAACAAGAGGCGCAGCAGATGGAATACCATAGTTAAAGCTAAGCATAATTTGGAAGGGCAACCAAAACCAAATTTGGAAATGGTAAGCAGCTACTGCACACCCAAGCAACTACACACACATGCCACACAAAATTACACCACCATTAAAAACCCTACCACAAAGTACACCAATGTTTCCCACGACTCACCGTACAATGCCTCATTGCTATGTGTCAATGACTAGATGAAGTCCTCAGCTTAACATAATTGTTGACGAAAGGCAGCTCATCTTAGTGAATTGAAGTGCAGGTGACCGGAAGCAGGACAAGGCAGAGCAGAACAAAATAAGTGTGTAACTGGGTTGCGTAAGGTCTTAAATCAACTACTGCCACCAGTCACAGAATTATACGCATGAGTAGGAGACGGGAAAAAGGCAGGAGAGGGAATACAAGGAACACAAAGGAGGGAATCCGGGCATGCTTCCAAGAAACTCCACCAACCTCAAGTATAGAGGGTGCTCATAATTGTAATGACGATGGTGCACATGGCCCAAACCCCTTGCAAAATTTGTAATTATGTACCTGAGATTCCTTTAATTTTTCATTTTCTTCCAGAATTGTGTACTAAAAACGAAAAAATTTAGAATTTGGTTTACTGGTTTTAATAAGGTATTAGTGATTGGCACTATAATGATATATACTGTAATATGCTATTTTGATGTGTGAACATAATTTTGCATACATGGTTCATTTCTGGAACTTGCATTTGTGATCTGGTTTACATTTTGATGTGACTTTGCTTCTATTTAAGACATAGTTTATTCAGAAAAAAAAAAAATTATTTTTGGACTGCTATATGCTGATCACATAACTGAAATCACCTTTAAAAAGTAAATAATTATCTACTTTAACTGCTACCTTATTAGAAAATTATAAAAACTATCAGCACTATTCACTTGTCAGTTAAGTGTTGTGACAAAACAGAAAGAAGTAATTTTGAATAATAAATAAAAACTCCTATATTTATGGCTCATAAACCCATAAACCTCCACCTTAAACTTGTTTGTATATGAGAAGGGTATTTGAGTAATCAGCATACTCATGAAATGAGTGCATAAAACAAATTGTGTAGCCATGGAAAGATGCTCACCAATTACACTCTAAAACCACATCTCAGATTAAAAAGCATCCAAATTAATGTCATATAAAGTTACATGGTTATGATTGGTTGTTTATGCAATTTATTTATGTATTCTATGTATTTGCATTTTATGTATGTGCATACGTGTATTTGCACATGCATGCGTGTGTGGAATGTGTAGGTAGTAGAAGGTTGTTTATGCTCGTGTATTTGCTAGTGCATACACATGTATATGTATATGTGTGTTTAATATTTATGGTTTTGCACTTGTGTATATATACTGATGACTTTAAATTCTATCAATATAGGATGTTCTATATAAAAGAAGTCTTTCTTCAAATATATACACATGGGACAAAATATTTAAGTAACTTGTTTAACTTCACATCAAAATTATGTTTTTTTCAGAGCAACACATTGTTTTCTAATATTTAATGTTAAGCTTACTTTTTTAATGGGCTGTGTTGTAATATTTCTTGTCTAGGTATGGCTGGCATCAGTTTAATAAATGAAAAGTATTCAGAAGCAGTTGAGCTTTATCGCCAGGTATTAAGAACATCAGAGGAACATAACTTCCTAAAAACAGATGCACTACAGGTATTTAAAATAATTGGTTGTGTTAGAATATAAGTCATTCAATTTTAAAACACACATGCTACAGCACAAATCAATGTTTGTGTACCACACAGTACACACATTACCTGTCTATAGGTTTATCATTATGTTTAAATTAATGTATTGCAATCAATATTTATTTACATGTAGTAATACTCAGATAAACTGAAATTCCCAACTTAAGTATACTTAATTGTATGTTCAGTACAGTATTCAAATCAGTAACTCACAACTTTCACAAAATATTATTCTTTAGTGAAGTATAAAATGCAGATTTGAAAAGTTGTTACAGACTTGCAGGTTAAACTTAAGATAGTAATCACTTGAGAAATGCAGTTAGCCAAAATTAAGGCTGTTAAAAAAAATTTGTAGCTTGATGGTTTGGTCATACAAGGGAATGTTCACACAATTAGGACTGAAATTTTTGGTATAGGCCATTCATGGTAAAGTGAGCACATTTTTAATGCCCTCCCAGCATGCATAATAACCAAAAGTAATATTTTACTGTGGCAGCAGTGGAAGTTTAAGGGGGGAGAAGAAAATAAATTGGATTGCCCGATACTCAAAACCAACTGTATTAGAAATGAAAAATAATTGTTAATAAAAAGTAATTTAAATATAGTTGAAGAAGAAAAAAATTTAAATAAATATCTTGTCCCAATCAAACTCATTCAGAAAACCAATAGCAAGATGTTGAAAGCCTCCACCACGGGACTGTTCAGTGGGTCGTCCAGATACCCTTTACACTTTAAATGATTTCCATTTCACCCAAAATACTTGTAACTCTCAAAAACAAGACTGGGCTAGCATCAATGAGCCATTGACCAAAGCTAGATGTCCAAATCCTAAAAATTCTGAATGAGAGGGAATATAAGGTAAATAGGAAAAGATCAAGGGAAAAAAAAAGGGGGGGGGGGGGGAGAGAGAAAGAGAGCGAGTGACAGTGAGCGAGAGAGAGTGTGTGAGAGAGAGTGTGTGTGTGTGTGTGTTTTTTGGAAGGAGGGTCCTCGCTTAACTGTGTTCAAGGTACGGAGGATTGGATCTTTTGATGGTTTCCGGTTCTGTTAGGAAGGTAACTTAAGGTACAGTTCACTACTACTTTTCCTCAACTACTTCGATACTACCAAATATAACCTAATCTTCTTAGTCTTTGGGTGTGATCAGAGATTCCTAACCGTAACCTTATAATGTTAAATGACTAGAATATGTAGGAGTCATTTATAATAAAAGGGTGAGTGAGCGAAAGTACAACCAAAGATTTTCAAAAACAACATAACAGATGTGTTTTATTTAAATCATAAAAAAATATAACAATCTTGTATAAAATTTGTAAACTTTAACAACCCAATATAAAAAAAAACAGTGAATAAATGTAGTGGTATGCAATGACTAAGCTTTGTTTAGTAAAATTGGATAACCTGTAAAATTTTAAGACTTAAGTAGCAATGTGAATAAGCATAAATAACAAATATTGAAAACACTACTATTTCATTAAATTTCTGGCTTTCATAAAAGTAAAATTTATAAAATTCAGAAATAGATTGAGCATTTGGATAGGCTGTCAGCAAAAATAATTGAATCAAAACATTATTCTTCTAAAATGTCTTCTTCTCAAATGAAAATAATAAAATTAAAAACTATTTAACAGCCTGTGATATCAAATCCCATTAACATAAATTGTTCAATTAAGTTAGACTTTTGAAATCATTATCTGCGAAGTGATTATCAAACAAACTTTGGTTGTGATTCAATGATAAATAAAGATACAATCTCATTATGAGAACAAATAGGTATGTTCTTGAGGTTCACAGTTAGGAATAATTAACAAAAGGAAAACTATCTCAAAGCTTTTGAAAGTTTAAATGTCTTGACGGGATGTATGCGTCCTCATAAGCAACAATGTAAATATCAATACAGTTACTAGAACACTCGTTAAAACTGTCTAAGTATTGAATGACTTCAGCAACTATACCAGATTTATTTTGCCTAAACATGTAAATGAATAACCTTCACAGACTTTTAATTGGCCAAAAATTATCAGAAAAACTAAAATAATAAGCAAAACGGTAGAAAAATACTTGGAGCGAAAAGTTACAAAACCTTAACCTATAAACAAAACACACAACAGTTACGTCAACTTTTGAAAGCCATTCTCTAGCAACTCAGTGCCAACCTTGATGACTTGAACCCTAAATAAAAGAACTCTTAAAACAACAACAAATGAACAAGACAAAGCCCTCACTTACTTTTATGACACTTCTTAAATTATTTACGACCACAATAAAATTGAAATACCTCTAACAAATAACAATAAGCAACTAGTAAATCTCTCTCCTCACCATAGTCTACTCCCAAAGCTAATCAACTGTCAGCCTGACTGACTGTGACTGTACTCTCTTGAACCTGAAACCTTAAATTCTCCTGAACCTGAAAACTCTCTAACTAGACCTAAAATGACCACTATTTATAGGATTGATCGGGGCCATTCTTCCTGAAGCTTCGGTAAGAATGTCCCGATCAATCAAAACAGCACCAGTACGTAGCTCATAATTGATGTTTCTCACAGCATCCTCCCGGCTTCCTCTCGCTCTGTGCACATGTACATCTACCTTGCTGTGACTTGTCATCTCACCTCCCTGACCCAATTTACATCACGCATCATATCATCCATCCAGCCAATCAGCATCCATGATCCCTCCCCCTGCAACATCTGACCGGCAATCATCCTTGCTACAACATTCCCCTTATTCCCTCAACAGCCTAGACTTGCTGCTGTTTACAGCACATCTACCCCTTACTCCTGGGAGTACCACCAAACTCCCAGCTGGTGTGGCAAAAACAGGCCGCCGGCTGCAACGACGGAGGAATTTACACAGTAAGCACTTCTGCGCAAAAATTCTATTGAAAAATTCTCAAACCGGCTGAAGTATGTGTTGACTACAGTTATTTGGCAGAAAAAGTGAAGACCTAAAGACAACCTTAGCTCGACAATTTGAGGAGGACCAGAAAAAAGTGCCAATTCCTAACTCTACCTTCTGGACGAATTGATCGCCAGCTTCAGTGAAAGGGCATAGAAAAATCTTTAAACTAACCTGCCGAAAATCCTATAATCCCAACTTCCCTTGAAATAAAAATGAAGAAACTTAAAAATGTAACCACTCCTAACAAAAAAAAGTGACTTGTCCTAACAAAAAAGACCTTCTTCAAAGAAAACAAATACAAAAAAAATTTAATTAAAAAATCATTTGCCTCGTATGACAATTTTAGATGTTAACAGTTGACAAAAGAATAGAAATAAATTGAAAGGAACTTTTAAGCACTGCCTTAAATTATAAGTGCTCACTTTACCATGACCAGCCTATAGCAGATAAAAAAAAAAGGCTTAATAAAAAAACACTGGTTTTATAACTAACAGACTACATACTCATTCTAGGTTAGGTAGGGCATCTCACCACAGAACCAAATTGTAGCATTCAAAGCATCATTATTTTACATAACTCAGACCGTTTGCATCAACTCACGAGAGCAGTTGGAAATAGTTTCTCAAAACACGCCTACGCTTGCTAATAATTTCTGCTTCCAAGCTAGTACAATTTTTTTATTTCATAGTTTCATTTCTCTATCATTTCAGTGTTATGTAATAATTGTATTTTGATACATTGTATTAATTCATTTACATTCTTCAAGTGTTACAGTATGAATGCTGATGCTTAGTAGGGGTCCTTCTATTGTGAGGACGTATTTGATTTTGATTACCTTAAACATACTGGGCACCTGTGTACATTGTTTTCTGTTGCAGAAAATTCATGCCATGTACAACTTAGCTGAAGTACTGCAAGTGCATTCAGGCAGTGTTCCTCCCACTCTACGAGATGACAGTTTGCTGCAGCAAGTGAAAAACTTGGAGACAGAATACATGAGCAAGCATGAAACTCTGGTAACTGATATTTATTTCACATAAATATTATATACTTTCTTCGTATTGCCGTGTGTATTACCCGCCTCTTGACTGGGCGAAAGTTAAAATTAAACACAGCACAAAATACCTTACACATAAAATATATGTTTGACATAGGTCAGAGCTGACACACAAGCCTGAGGTTTACTCTACTTGAGTGTGGTGAGTTTACCCTGGCTGGGTGTGGCCTCTGCTACATTAGGACAGAGGCTGTGTGTTTAGGGCTTTAAAGGGTCTGTTCTGGGATTTTAACCATGAACTCTTAACATCAAAACAAATTGGTAACAAGAGTTAGATTTGTGTGTTGTTTGCAGTTTAGCCAATGAAGAGTACGCAGACCATCGTGATGTCATCGTCATGAAGGACATTAGTAAAATGTCAAACTAATTTCTGTGGCTTATTACGTGAGGGGGCTTTGCCTGTGTATAACCGTGATCTCATAGGAATTTGTGTCTGCAGAAAATATGGGGGGGGGGGTTTAACGGAAACCATGGGTCTACCTTCGCAACGCCGGGTCTAGATGCTCACTGCTGCATTTTCTGTCTGCTAGCAAGAGGCGGCGACTGAACAGCGGCCAATGCTGGCTGCAGTGGAGTGGTACACAGGTAGTATTCAAGGCTGTAGAAAGGCATTTGTTCTGGAGGATAAGTCGCAAGTATACGATTTAATCGTAACAAGGTTTCTTGATACTGATTTATAATTAAATGTATCTGGTATGGTCTTTGCAACAATCTAGTGGGTGGTTCAAATAAAGGTGGTGGTGTGTCAACATTGATTGTTACTCTTTCTAATAATTCATTTACTAAGTTCTGGACATTTAACTTCCTACGGTATTTGACACCTCCTTTACATATGTATAGCATATGCCGAATACAACTGTGCTTGGGAAGTAGTAGGTGTATCATGTATTCTGCTGTGTGATACTGTGCACTATACTTTCCACTGGGTTCACACACACTGATGTTCCTGCCTGGCCTTTCGCAGTGGTGGGTGGAACGTACAGGATATATGCGGCACCATGGGGTAGCAGTGGACAGATGAGGTTTCACATGGATCCAGTGGTCAGTGCACTCCTCTCTCCTATCCTCAGCCTTTCACAGTGGTGGGCAGAGTATGGAGGTACTGTGGTCACTTGATTCCACAAGTGATTAGTGTAAGCCTGCCTTAATGGCTGTTTTACGTGAGGTGTGTACTATTCCTTCAATATTAATGAATTAATTATAGCCTTAAGGGCTGATACAAAATAAAATAGTGACGCGTGCCCGGTTAAAATGGTTGGCACGTTGGTCGTGAATTTTGTCCTTAGAACATAGCGGGTTTTTTATGTTGGGCTCAATGGGATTTGGCGAGGGGTGTTGGGTATTTACTTAACTGTCGTCCTGGTTGGTGCTGGTGATGCTGTCTGGGTCTCACTCAACGGCAGCAAGCTCGCCCCACTCTGAAGAGGCGATTCCATGCCGCTGACTCACTGCTCCAAAAGTGCAGGTTTGACCAACCGTACCGAGCCTCAGTCTTGTGCACCAACAGGACGTATTGGGCTGTCTGCTACGCGTCCACACATCATCCCGTAATTCAAAGCTTTGGGGCTGTTCCCGTAGTAGGCAGCGTATGTCTGAGTCCTCCTGCTGACTCAATGTTATCTGGTGGCGGGTAATTTTAAGCTGGAGGAGACGGATTTGTTCTTCCGGACTTCGTTCGATCTGAGGGGGAGGGGACATTCTTTCCTCCTCTTCCGGCTCAGCTTTTTCCTCTAGTGTAGGCAATCGGGACAGGGCATCTGGCTGGTCATTCATTTTACCTGGGCAATGTTGAACTTCAAAATCAAATTGCGTGCTGAACATATCCCACGGTCCGAGTTTAGCTTTGGCATTCCATGACTCTTACAGCCATTGGAGGGCTTTCGAGTCAGTACGCAGAGTGAAGCGTTGGCCTTCAAGATAGTAGCAATATTTCTTCACTGCTCAGACATTCCTGGTTGTTAATGTGATAGCGTTACTCCGTGGCATTGAGCCAGGTTGAGGCATGCGCTATCACATTAGGTTAGCCGTTCTCGTCCTGTTGATATATTACTGTGCCCAGACCGTTTTGGCATGCGTCTATTTGCAGTATTAATGATGGTGGGGTTACCTGATATTTGAAAAGCTAGCTTTCAGATTATTAAAAGCTTGTTGCTCAGGTCCCCTTCGCCAACGAGTGTCCTTTTTGAGGAGTGGGTGAAGTGGTGCCATGTGTTGCGCAATGTTTGGTATGAAATTGTGTAGCCAGTTGCACAGACCCGGGTACCGGCGTAGTTGTCGTTTTTTTGTTGGTTCGTCGGCTTCTTCAATAGCGTGAATTGAATTCTGTTGTGGGAAGTTCCCTTCCAGTGACACAACATGTCCCACGTAATCTATGGATGACTTACCGAAGTAGCTTTTTGACAGCTTGCAAGTCATCCCATGGATTTCTAGTCATTCAAGAACTTGCTGTGTAAGAACTCGCAATGTGTGTTCAAGATGCTCTTCCCAGCTATTGGAATAAATGATTACATCATCGAGGTATGCAAAACAGAACTGTCCTATGTAATCAGTTAGTACCTCTGCGGACATGAGGCATTGGAAGGGGGCAGGGGCATTCTTCTACACACACTACATTACTCTGAATTTAAGAGTTTCGCCCTCGGGTGTAGTGAATGCAGTGTACTTGCGGCTCTCCGGGTGTACTGCAATCTTCCAATACCCGGACTCCATGTCCAGAGTACTAAAGATTTTCGCCTTGCCAATGTCACGCAGGGTTAGGTCAATTAGCCGGGAAGGGGGAGGGGGCAATAGGGTGTGTTACTTCGTTTAGACAGATTCTAAATTTTCCATCTTTCTTCGGGACGAGAACTACGTGGGAATTATTTGGTGAATTTGAGTGTTCCACTATTCTCTGGTCCTTCATGTCATTGACTTGTTCCATGATTAAGTCACGGTAGTGTGCTGACAACTTGTAGGGTCGGTTGAACACGGGGACGTCAGTTGTCCAAATCTCATGTTGGATTGACCTAGTCTGCCGTAACAACCCCCCTTGTCTGAAGGCGCTAGCATGTTCATGTAATACTTGGTGTAGCTGGCCGAATTCCGTTTCACCTAGCTTATGATTGATTCGGTTGGGTTCAATATGCATAGGTACAATGTTGGCTGGACTGTAGTCTCAATTTACGGTGAGCCTATCCTTCTCGCCCACGGTCTATGATGCAATGTTGTTGCCGTAGCCATGGGCAACCTAGTATTACTGTCAGAAATTGTCAGGGATACTATATATTTGGTAGATGCTGAGAGGCGATGCAGATTTACTGTAAAGTAATTCGGCCATCAACCTGGAGAGAAGTATAATGCTGGGCCATTCGCACGATTTTCCATTGGGGGTGCACACCTGCTATTTGCTCAACAGTCAGGAGGTTTCTTCAAATAAAGTTCCCTGTTATGCCGAGTCAAGTAGCGCCAGCACTCTGTCCCCGTTTCTCTTAACTTCTTTATGAAGGGCTATGGGAACAGATGATTCCTCATTTAAACCCTGGATGATGATGGGCCCTTGATGCCTGGTGGTGGTAGTGGTGCCCCACTTCGCATTCCGGCAGCGGCGTTTCCAGTCTTGCTATTGGGAGTAGGTTTTCCCATCGGTCTTGCGCGGACAGTTGCTGGCGTTCTATTAACATTGTTGGGTGGAATGGCAGATCCCCTGGTTTCAGGGGGCAGTCCTTATTACAGTGGTTCTCTGGGCAGAACCAGCATTTTGGTACAAATGTCATCTGAGTGGTTGGAGGTGGTGCACTTTTAAGAGGTGCAACCGGTGGAGCTCGAACTTCAGGGGCCTTGGTTGATATGGGTTTTTTGAGACTAGCTTGTGCTGCAAAGTTTTGTTCTGCTTCTCAGGCTCGGTTAACGAGTTCATAGCTGTAAGGAGGTCGTTCCTGAGACTAGGTAGTAGCATCCGACTGATGGAATGAACGGTGGTAGCTTCGTCGACTCCGAGGAACATGCGTCGAAATATCTGTTCCTTCCTTTGTATGAAGATTTCAGCTTCATCTTTGTGTACCTGAGTCTGGCTATAAAATTAAGTCGTCAGTCTGGCCAACACCTCCTCACCAGTGAATTCCGCTGCGAGCCTGTTAATGAACTGTTTCCAGTCCATTAAGAATTCACCTTAGCTTTCCCACCAGGTGAGGGCGAGTCCTTTCAATTGTAATTGGGTTCAGTCGATCCACGGTTTTGCTGGCAGGTCCTTTTCCCTGAACTCTCTTTCGCATTCTTGCATGAATGATAGCGGGTCCTCACGTGGTCGGCCTGCGAAGTTGGTAAACTGAATGTTGTCGTCTCTACCAGTTGTTGGATGGCCAGGTGCTGTACCCAGTTGTATATAGATACGAGACTACTTTGATCTGTGGGAGTGAGAGATATGCTTTCGTCAGCACCTCTCGCACTGGTAGGCCATCCCGTACATAGAGATGCGTTTGTCGGGCCACCCTATACATAAGTGATGATAGGGTTCACTGCATGTTGTGCACCTTATACGATTAATTCCTATGCCGGGACACTTGATTTCATTGCAGAAACTCATGGGTTGGTGGCAGCAAGTGGCACAGCGGTATTCTAATCCTTCTGTATCATTTGCCTCTTCTGGCCAGACTAGGAAGGCATAATGGAATATCTCAGCACACTATGTGCATTCTATTTGCAGTGAGCCACTGCCTGAACAGTTGGCATAGCTACACTGTACGTCATCCTCATTGTTGTGGTTTTTGCTTGTGGCGGCATTGACCTCTGAGACTGATATTTTAGCGGTTATGGAGGCTATGGGGTGTTTCATGGACACCCCAAAGTCCATTCGGTTTCATCGGCTTGACCCTTAGCTCTCTGGGTCCTGGTTGATCCAGTTCGGCCATTTGCTGTGTACAGTTAATAGTCTGACGCACCTCGTTTGGCCCCAGAAAATCACTTGAAGCATGCCCGGTTAAACTGAATAGCACGTTGGCTCGAGGATTTTGTCGCTAGACCAATAGCATGGTTTATACGTTAGGCTCAACGAGGTTTAGTGTGTTGGGTATTGATTTACACCTTCGTCCTGGTTGGTGGTGGTGATGCTGTCCGGGTCTCACTCACTGGTTGCAGGCTCGCCCCACTCTGAAGCGGCGATTCCAGGCGGCTGACTGACTGCTCCAAAAGTGCGGGTTTGACCAACCGTATCCAGCCTAAGTCTTGTGCACCAACCCTCTCACCTTGGGTTGGTACTCTGGGCTGGTACGAAGTGACGGAGAAAAATATACAATTACAACCGGAGCAGGTGCGACTGCTTGGTGTCTCAAATTCGGCGGCGCAGTCCCGTTTCGTCTGCCTTTCCTTCATGGAAGATGTGAGCACACTCAACTGCTTGGCTGCAAGGAATGCTATATTTTGCTCCCTACGCTTTTTGCTGTTCCTCACCTGGTAAGGCATAGAGTCGCTGCTGAACGAGATGCAGTATGCACCCTGACGAGGAAACAACTTCATGGTGTATGTCCAGTATCTGCTTACTGACACAGGCTCGGTAAGTGTCTCCACTGATCCCCCACACTTTTCGGGCTGATGAGAGACATGGAGCTGTGTGGGCCACCAATGCCTTTACTGGATGTGCATTCATGCAAGGTCGAATGGCAGGTTTCAGGCTGCGATTACCCCAGCACTAGTCAGTGCTCTTAAGCAAGGAAATAACCTGGGATTGCCATCAAAAAGGTGTTTCTAGTGGTTGTGGCTCCTCTGTTCCTCCCCTCCAGCACTAATCAGTGCTCTGGCAGTTAGAAAGCAACAGATGGCCATCTAATGGGTGTGTATAAGGACTGACCCCTAAGCGGCGCCTGTAGTCAAGGCGAATTTGGTTGTTTAAAAAGTGTTGATTTCTTTCAGTAGTGCATGTCGTAACTGGTTTGTAGTGGGCGAATAGAATGATACTCTGTGAAAGAAAAGAAGCTGAAGTTAAGAGAACAAATTATGTTTATTGAGATGTCAATAAACATGCGACACGTGCTTCCTCCTACCAAGCAGTAGTGTGCTGAAGGTAACTACGTTGGCCAGGTGTAGACGAACTGGTTCTGGTTAAAGAGGGAAAGATATAGTTCCAGACTAATACAAAGTGAATTACTGTTAAATTGTGATGCTTGCCTGGATAGGCTTCTAGGCACGGTGGTCGAGAATTTTGTCCGCTAGACCAAAAGCGGAGTGGTCTAGATTAATAGACGGCGAGAGACAAGGTGTGTTGGCTAGTAGGTACTTATTATTGCTTTTTAGTGCCATGGTCATAGTGGGTTTTACCCAGACGTAGCGAGCTTGGCCTACGCCGAACTGGCAATTCCACATGTGGTTAACAATCCTTTTACCACGGGATGGCACGAGGGATGAATTCGTATACACGGAGATACAAATAAGATAGCTACCAGAGTAGTCGATACTGACTCATGCCTGAGTTGGGCGGTGTGGTCCTGTTCTGCCTGTCGTTCTGGTGTGGGTTGAGGAAGTGCACTCAACAGTCTGGTGGCAAGGAACGCTACGTTTTGTTCCCTACGTTTATGGCTGTGCCTATGGTTGTAAGGCGTGGCGTCTTTGCTTACAGTATGCTAGGTACACCTTGACATGAAGAAACTAAACACAGTTTAAAGTGTTAGTCCGGTTTTGGGTAAAAGTGGTAAGGTATGAAACAAACGTATGTTTATTGATGGTTCAATAAACATGCGATGTGTGCTACTTCCTACCAGGCAATTGAGTGCTGAAGGTTACTATGCTAGTCAGGTGTAGGCGACCAGGTTCTAATGGAAAAGTGGGAAAGAAATAGCTTAACAAGAAAAGATATAATACTTTTAAACTGGTCTAAGAAAGGTGTCTTGAGGAGACAAAATGAATTAACGTGTTAGTGAGCGTGTTCGCTGGTTGACTGATCGTCGACAGTGAAGTAGCCGCAGGGGGCGTACTCAATGCTTAGAAGTTCTCTAGAGGTCCCAGCACTGAGCAGTGCTGTGGGAAGTCGCGAGAGAAGAACAAGAATCACACTTGAGCTCGGCAACGTCATGACTTACATAGTGGAAGCTTGGCTGCCGGTGCGGGGGAGGCGTGACGTCGTCCTGCCCTGGTTGGCATGGGAGTACTATGGTCAGCGTTTCTAGTTCGTGCCTCATCGATGGTGCTTGGCCTTGCCCGAGGTCCGGGCAACTTGTTGGCTCTCGGCTCTCAGTGTGTTGGTGGGGGGGTGGTGTGCCTGCTGGGTTGTGTATCCTCGAGTTGAAGAGAATGCGTTTTTAAATCCCTGTTGCCTGTAGGGTAGACAACGTGTCACTCGTATCTGTAGTGTTGGAAGAGATACTTTGGGTGATGAGTCTTAATGGTATTAGATTAGTGGTTTAAGCGGTATGTGTCAACTCTACTAAGTAAATGGTCGTCGTTGATGGAAGTTGCTTTAGGAGGTGTACGTAAGACTTCGTAGATCTCTGGAGGTCTCAGCATTGAGCAGTGCTCGAGATGTCGCGAGAGAAGAAACAAGACTGATTGGTGGAGCCCCGCTGCGCACTGACTTATATAGTGCTCAAGTCTAGGCGGCTGCAGCATGGTGCGGGGAAGGCACATGATGTCCTCCTGCCTTGGCGTGGGAGTTAAAAACCTCTGGTCAGCAATAATCTGCAATACTGCTTCGTTCTTCTTCCGTAGTGCTCGGCCTTGCCCGGTGGCAGGCAGCTTGTTGGCTCTCAGCGCTGGGGGAGGGGGGAAGGTGGCGTTTCCGCTGGTTTCGTAACCTTGTGGCCATGTGCTCGGCTGCCCAGGAGATTTAAGCGGCCATGAAATTGTGTGCAAAGTGTTATGTGCACAATTCTTGTGGGTAGTTGATGGAGACAACTTTTACGTAGGTTGAAGTAAGGGTATACTTCACGTAAAGAGCGATGAGTCGTAATCGTATTTGATTAGTGTAGTAGGAGCGGCACGCGTCAATAGAATATTATAAAATTGCCTTGAGGGCATGTTGCAAGTAGTATATACTCAATTGAATGGAAATAACAGAGTTATATAATTTACAGTTGATTTTAATAAACAGCTTAAAAAACAAATGGGGCCGTACTCTTCTAGTAATAGTAATAATATAATTAAATAACAATAAAAAATTAAAGGGAGTTTTGATTCTAACTTGGGCGAAAGTATCCTGATAGTAATTAGTAAACTTGTGTGTAATTGTTGTGTAAAAGATGAATTTAAGAAGCCACCATTAAAATGCAAAAATTATTCTGTACAGAGGAAGTATTCTGAAGGAACCTACATATTGCAGCAACAGAAGGTACTGAAGAATAACGTGGCTAGCACCTAGAGGGAATGTTGTCATTGGAGGGACTGAAGGGAGACCTGGCGGGAGGTTACCATTGTAGGGTGGGCTAAAGCTTACCCTTGATGAACTGACACCTTCTATTGGCCGTTACAGCGGTGAAGGTGCAGCATACTGCCCTGAGGCCAAGTTCTGGAGGTCCTTTTATATTAATCTCTCCAGCTTGGTGGCACTCAGAAGGGTGAGGGGGAGGTTGGTTCCGCCCTCTGGGGGTTTGACTTCTGACTTCTTGCTTGGATGACTCGATACCCTTATCTGCGCAGCGCTTGCCGGGTGGCTGGAAGGTGTTGATATATCTTGCCAGCCCACGCATCTGGGAGGCTCTGAATGCTTCAGTGGGTGGTGCTTTGTTCTCCAGCAGCGGAATTGGAAGATACCGCCGCCATCCTGGAGTAACGGGCGATTCAAACTGCAGCAGAGGGGTTACGCTTGTGACAACTTCTTGGCGTGTAGTAATGTTAAATAGTATCATGTGTTAGAGTATTAATATGGAGGCTGTCCCAAGGCGGTCTTGTAGACACGTGTTCCGTCTCCCTTCCTTTGTTCATTAGTGATTTTTGACTGGCCCACAGGGAGTAGTGCTTTCCATGATTGGACACAGTCACAAGTAGTGTGCGCTTCCCAAAAGCGCAGAAAGTGTGACACGTCAGTATTTATTTATTTTTTTAATTTGTAATTTTTTAAAGTACACCCATGCAGCAGCAAAGCCTTCCCAGAGCTTGAAATTTCGTCACAGATAGAAACTAATTCCAGTTTAATTTTCTTGAGTTTCGAAAGCAGCTAGTTCAGGCCTGCCGTTTTAACGGATTTTCAATACTTTAGGAAAATCCAAATCAAAAGAAAAATGTTCAAAAAAAATTAATTATTTTTAATTAATTAGTTTATTTATTTATTTATTTTTCCCATTTTGCTCAAAGCGGTGACGCTAGCGCCCACAATGATGTATGTCAGTTTCACCATGTAATCCGAATTTGGTGACTGTTTTGCATTTGGCATTGATATTACAGTGGTGAAAAAACAAAAATGATTGTTGATACAGTCGTCGTATAAACGAAAGTATAAGTGTGAGTGTAGAAAATAATTAACATGGTTTGTACATTCCAGACCAAAACAACTACATTTAATATGTAAACACCTTTCATATTCACTTTTTTCCCCCTGTAATTTTCAATTTTTTTGATTCCAAGGATTTTATAGGATTTGACCCAATGATTTCAGGATTTTACAGGATTTTTACATACAGGAACCAGGATTTAAGCTTCAGGGCTGGTGGTAGCCCTTAGCTAGTTTCATTCAATTTCTCAAAAAAAAACTTTCAAGTTCCTCTGACATTCCACTCTTATTTTCTGTGGATATTTTATTTTACCACATTTAATGCTCTATAGAATTTAAAACATTCTTATTTGTAGTGAGGCCATGGTTAATCCTTAAAACAATGTCTATTATAACTGTACTCTCTTTGGAAATACATGTATTAACAATTCTCATTACAACTACATTACATTAAAACCACATGGATAAAATATCCTTCAAACTATTTCAGATCTCGTGTAGGGCACTGGAAAGCTAATGCAACCAGACGTTTAGGTAGTCCTATATCAGGAAGTAATAGAATCAGTTTAGAAAAAAAAATTTCAAACGAAGTAGGTTACCCAGTAAAATAATTTTAACATAATATATGTATCACTAGAACACAGAAGAGCCAATATAAATATATCTTAAAACGAGTTGCATTTACGAAAGGAAAGTTGTAAAATACTTCAAAACTAATACTAAACATCATGGTACTCCATTTTAAATCTGACATGGTGTAATAGAAAACTCAAACATAACCTAAACATAAAACTATATTTCTAATTTCCTACTCCGCCCTTCCATCTTTTCAACAATGAATACAAAACTGAGGTATAGTTAGCCAGACCATACAATTTGTTTAGACTCATTCATATTCAAGCGTATTTGAGCTGGGAACTTAGTTTTACTGACAATTGGTGTCCTGACTTGCATGGAATTTTTACTATGCTAAAATTTTTATTTAGCACTCGCACTTCGAAATATACAGCTGAGCAGAAGTTATGCGAAATTTGGTTCACATGTCTCGAAATCATGTCCAAGTCAAATTCCGAAACTGGTAATGGTTATTGTCTTTACATTCACATTATTTATCAGACCGGAAAGTAATAAATTTCCATAGAATTATTATTATTATTTGTGAAATTTGTCAGTTCAGATACTGGTGAGAACAATTAATTTACAGTTACGTTACTATTCTGTATGTGCAGCCTCACATTGTCGATAAATTTCTTGCAGCGCTTAAAGCTCTTCGCCAATGGTCATCATAAATTGTACGTCTCTGTTATGTTGTTTCCTTTTTCAGAAACTAAATAGAATATATTTTCTTAACCAGTCCATGGTAAAAGTGGTTTATTTTCATTTACTCTCTCTCACTCATGTTGCACTTTCAAAGAGTATAAACGAGAAACTTGTAATAATATACAAATAGCAAACTCTAAACAAGTCACAGCCAAACAACCAGGATTGAATTTCTTTCTCTTACATTACGAACATGGCTGTATTCTCTCTTATTTGTTAGGGAAAATAGGTGGATGTTATTTAATTTTGAAATATTGTAAAAGAAATTTTGTGAACCTAAATAAGAACACAAAATTGTTTCAGTTTACAGAAAAAGGGAACGAAATGTAGAACTTTGTTCATTTATTAAAAATTAGTGAGTCCCAAAATTATTCCAAAAAAAAAAGGAATAAAACAAAGTAAACGTTTTCATATAAACACATTCTTTCCTAGCTCTGGTGTGGGAATATGGCTACATGCAAAATTACATCAGGACAGAGGTCATTGAAATTTGTGAACTTGACACCTTTAGGTTCATCGATTCCTCTACCCATCCTACTCCTATGCTAAAATCCTTTAGTCATAAAAACTTGGGAACAATTAAAATAAATATTTACTTTGTCTGGCTGGGTCAAGTTATCTCCCACGTTCGAAAGATGAAATCTTTGGGGGTTTTTCCTTCTTAACAACTAAGGAAAGAGGAGGGGAATCGAACCCCAAGGTAACCTTTGTCTGAAAAGTCTCTCTAGTGGAGGCTTTTGCCTTGCTAACCGTTAGGACTCCCAAAATCTGTGTAGCCATCTTCATGAGGTGCATGAGAGTGGGGGAACTATACGGGATTCATAGGTTCCCTCACTTCCTGGCTCCGGTAGAGTGTCGGCCATGTGGGCAGACGTGAGGGTACAAAATCGGGCGTTGTACGCTGGATTACCTGATGTTGTAATTGTACCATGATGATCTTCCCAGCTGTCGTGTGCACTTGACATGTGGGGTGAGACGTAGCTGCCGGCAGGCAAGAGCAAGGAGAGGGGCTGATTTCACTTCCAGAGGAGTGTTAGGGGTTGACGTCCCTGGTATTTCTAGATTATCCCAAAGCCAAACTAAACCTAGCAGGCTTTCACCGCCCTGCCGTATTGATTCTACCCCTGTATGTTTGCCTGGTGCAATCCTCACTTGCGGACCAAATAATGGTGTAGGTTTGGAGTTACTTACTAGAGTGTCATTGGATGAAGCAGAATTCTCATCTGAGTTTACAAGTAATAATTCTCTGACTGCTGCTCGTAGGGCTTTTCCCCTTTGGTTCCGTAAGGAATTTTTCTCTCAGCTGAAAGCTGTTTATGAGTGAAGTACTTTGCCATGAAAGTAACTTCCAGATCTCAGAGCACAGGGTGTTGTTGTCCTTTATTCTGGCCTTCGCAAGCTGGGAGTTAGGACATTAGATAGTTGTGAGGCCTGTTGTCATGGGAGCAAAGCTCCCTGGAGATCAGACAACCTGGAATGTTATGAATTTCACTCCGGCTTTTGATAGTTCAGGGTGGGTTAAAACATCCAAACTGCTCCTTCCTCGTAGCAAGTTTGATAGAAGGAAAAACTGTTATTTTAAGAGTCGTCCTATCCAGTGTATTTCCAGAGTTCTGTAAATTCACTCTCTGTTTCCACTCTGTCCTTTTCGAACTGGGACTGAACTGAGAGTGATGTAGATAACCGGACTCTGTGTGAGCCAATCAGGCCAGAACACTGCAGGTTATCCTCTGGCCTTCATAAGCTGGTAGTCAAAACGAGTACCCGGTCTTGTCATGTCTCTACAGGGGTTCAGAGTTTCTAGTGCTTTGGGATCCACTGAAGATCTACCCAGCGGCAGACCTTGATCATTCCTCTTACTCTATGTGTTTTTGTCATTAGGGCTTTCTCGTGAATACCAGGTTTACCTTAGCGGCGCTGATATGATTCTAAACTGAGTGTTTATGAAAACTCCAATAGACTAAAAAAGGGAGTATACAAAAGGTTACACTCACTAAACAAATGGCACTCACGATTTTTAAGTAAAATATTTATTTATTTATACATGTAGGAAAACAGCATGATGCGTAGCTAACTCCTAAATTAGTACTGGAAGCAAACAAAATTATGCAGGTGAAGGCAACCTGTGCAATGCTAAGTAAAGTATGACCAATCGCTAATGATTTCTATGTCAAACTTGATGCATTCCCGCTTCCTGTGGATTGTGAGCTTCCTCTTTCTATCTCGCACTCTAGTCAAGAGTGGTCAAGGGAAGACTAGCAGGAATTTAGTGTCACCGTGCAAGGAAAAGGTGTGACAAATAATTAAACGGTGAATGCTGATTCTGCTCCTGTTGTAGTACTGTGGGGATTCCTCCCTGTGTGTCTAATAATGAGTACTAGGTTTATCTGCTAGGTGGGTGATCTTCCCATGCTGAAAGATGCAGGATGACACCTTTCTGATAGAGAGACCTTACTAGAAGGAGGGGAAACAAACCCCAGGATTAGTTTAATCAATTATGTCTCCCTCCCTGTGAGTTTGATCGGACTTATCGTGAAGGTTGTTAAAAAACATGACTAGCTGTTACAAGTTAATTAAGAGAGAATTAAAATAATTGTAGACCTGAGTCTTGGTCTATTCTGAGGGATCCGAGCTAGGTTTTCGTTTATAAGGCTCTGGCTTAGTCGGTTTGCGAGGGCAATGAAGTCTGGTTCCATTGATACTATTTTGCGGGAGTAGTTGTCCTTTGGCAATATATGAATATTAAGGACTTTTTGAGCAGCCGTGCGAACCTGACACATGGCGACTGGGGCTCGTAATAGTAAGGAGGTGCGAAATGAGGTGGCAGGCTCCGATACTGGAAAAGATATAGCTGGGGAGTTAATATAATCAGCGTTATGCCAGGGCCAATCAAGGCCGAGTAAAGAGTTGCCACCTTGCCTTACAGCCTCAAATAAAAGTTGGACTTCAATAATTAAATTTACGGTTGGCCCAAACAATAGGGTACTAATATTATCCATAGTTGGAGTATCATTAGTGTCCGGTGGAGCTAAAGTGTGATTCGCAGATTCTAATTCTGTTTGTAAGGCCCATCGGGCTACTATACGAATCTGACTAGCTTTGGCAGTATAGGGCATCTTACTGAATATGCACTCTCCTGAACGCCAAGCTCTCCGAGGTCTGGTCTTTATTACAGGCTTGGACTAAAATAATGGATATGTAGAAGTCCTGGGTTTGTATCCTGTTGTAGGCCAATCGGCCCGGGTTGTTTCCTGTTTATTCCTGGTCTTGTGCAGATGACAGACGATGGAATACTATCCCGACCTTTTCAAGCTGGAGATATCCAAGAACATCCGGTTCGATCGTACCTATCAGTTGGAAAGCTTTAATTCTAAGTTATTTAAGGCTCTGTATTGAAGGAGCACTCTCAGTTCACCAGGGAATATCCAAGCCCTCCTAGCTCCAGTCTTGATTGCAGACTGGGACAGAGGTAATGGATGAATTTATATCCTGGAGTACTGAGAGTTAATCCTACTGGAGATCAAATGCCCCGGATGGTGTTTTGGGTATTCCTGATCTTGTGCAGAGGGCAAAATATTATCCCTGCCTTTTCAGGCTGGGGCTAACCAAGATTGTTCTGTTCGTTAGTACGTATCAGTAGGCATTTGCTTATGGTATTAGAGCCAATAGTGCTCTTACCATTTATTACTGGAATTAATTTTGGGTTCATAAAGTAAGTCAACAAGGGTTACGAGTTTGCAAGTACGTATTTTATTTATACACATTGGAAAGACAGTGGGATGGGTATCTCTTTGTAAAAGTTAAAGATGTGGCAGTCCAAGGTGACATGCATGCAATCACAAATGTAATTAATTCAATTATTAGAATTTGCATGATTCATAATGAGCCGTGGGGAGGGGGGCATTTCAGAATGGACGTCAGCAAGACCTTCTACCACGGAGTTTGAAATGATAGAACTTTCTGGGTAGGGAGCAGATGGGGATGTTGAGATACCTCTGGATGCAGCAGCGCAGGCATTCTCTGGATGTGACTGAAGAGGTCTGGGCTGACAGCATCATGGCGGGCGGCATGGGAGATAATCACAAGTATTACCCTGGAGACTTCACTGCGGTGACCTCCGCACTGGTGGCCTAGTGGTCATGAACCCTATATTAGATCAGCTCAAGTATTTGCAAACTGCGAGGTCAGGGTGACAGCTCCTTCCCCTGTTGGTACCCTCAGTGTTGTACAAGCAGCAGGGCCGGCGAATGTGGGCCCTACTCAGGCTGGTGTCTTTGGTCTTGGGCAGGATAGAAGGCTGATGACTGACTGTCTTTAGCTGCAGTTTGGCAACTCCTTATATGTGAAAAAGTCTGGCTTGTTGGCTGTCAGAGGGGTGCGGGGATGGCTAGTCTCCCTTCACGGGGGTAGTTTTAATCATGTCTGTGGGCCGCACCACCCGTTTCTTATCTTCTCAGTGGGAGGCTGTTGACGTATCTATCGCCTCTCCACGAAGCGCTGGTGGCAGTAGCGACCTTGTAGGCTGGGTGCTGCTTTACTGCAGTAAACATTGGAACTCGCTTCTCAGTTAGTAGCGTGTTGATGGCTGGTCAAACAGTACAATTTCTCAGATGACAAATGGGCGACTGCATGGTGGCTTTGGGTGAATAGTACAATTTAAAATAATCATCACATGTCTGTAATTGCTCACTAGGCTGGGAGCAATTCTGTAGGCACACAATTAATTGAACTGCCGCGTTCTGACTTGCCGTAGTGACTCTATGATGGGGCGAAGTCATAATGTAGTGTGTGCATGTCCAATGCGCAGAAATGTGACATGCGTCAAACTTGAAGATAACTTGCATTAAAAGGGGATGTTCCAAAGGAACCTAAACAAGGCTTATTAAACAGTAATCCAATTAGAAACTAGAGAAAGTGGTCCAGGAGGGACGTCGGCGTGACCTGTTACCACGTGTTGGGGGGTTGGGGGCTTTGGGTGGGGGAGTTTCAGGTTGAAAACAGAGAGGACATCTTCGGATACCTCATGGAGTCGACCAGCAGTGGCATTGTCTTCAGAGTGGCTGCGAAGCACTGTCTTTGGAAACCATTTTCTGAATAGCATCGCAGATAGGCCTCCGGCCTTTTGCAGACTGGGAGGGAAGGGAAAAGATCTAAGTATTCCGGAGACTTAAGACGAATTACTGTGTCATGCGTAGGTGGTCTAGTCGCAGAACCCTTCTTCGGAAAGAACTCCAATCTTTGCAGACTGGGAGAGCAGGATGACTGCCACTTAACCCCTTTCTGTGCCCTATGACTTTCAAGCTGGAGGATATGACAGCCCCAAACCAGGAATGGCACCTCCTTATTTACCAGAATTTGTAGTCTGTTGGCTCTGAGGGGTGCGGGGATGGGTAGCCTCTCTCCACAGGGGCCACCTAACCTCCGCAACAAATTGGTTCATCCAAAGCTGCACCTCACCAAAATTGGCAATCAAACTATCACTCCCAAAGGATCCCACCCCTGCAATAGTTCTCGCTGTGGCACCTGTACTTCTTTAAATAGCAGACTCACAAACCATACATACCCCACCCAAGGCAACTACAACTGTGCAACACGAAATCTTATTTATCAGCTACAGTGCCAACACTGTAATGCAGAGAATACATCGGCCTCACCATCAACACACTCAGGCAAAGAATGAATGGCCACAGAGCAGACATCAAACAAGCCATAGCTGGTAACATCAATAACCTACAGGACAATTCAGTTGCAGCACATGCAGCATCACATAACATAAATTTTGATTCCTGCTACTTATAAAACTCCACACTAGGGAGGAATGTGAATATCAGGTAAATTGCAGGGTAAAAACGTAAAAAGTAATCACACAAGAAGCCTGTGGTTCCACATTCTTTACTAGAACATAACCTCACAATTCAGTATGCACACTTCTGGATTAAAGAAAATCTGAAGTACACATAAATATAAATAATAACTAGCTATAAAATAGAGCCACTATCTACCTGCTGAAAGTGTGGTGGATGTCCAGGAAATATTGTTAGGACAGCACTTTATCGCAGTCGTACACAACACAGAGGTGTCCTATAGAAACAATCTTCAATGAAGTGACACGATCAATGAACATTTGCTTTGCTCCTTTTCTTGCATTCATGTTGGTACACCTATATACTACACAGGATGACATTTCTCTTCATTTTTACAGGTGAATATTGAAACTGATGTCCATTTCACTACAGCACATTACACATGTGAAAAACTTCTATTCTAGAAGTAATTAGGCATCACATGATATTAGGAACGAAAAGTGATAACCTGTTGTGTTATACATACATACTGCTCTCAAGTGACAAGAATGTTCTTAATAAAAACGAAACACTTTTGCATCAACAGCTATACAACTCTTATGGGAAAAAACTACTTTCTTCAGGTCACAATATGGCAGACGTCTACTTCCCCCCTTCTGTCTCATGACCTCAGTCCCCTCGCCAAAAAATACACATCATGTTCCATCTCTACTTTCCTTCATCTATGGGTGGGAAGGGAGACGAACCAAGTACCTCTAAGACTTAGATGAACTATTGTGGCGTGCATGGATGGTCTAGTGGTGAGAACGCTTTTTCGGAAAGAACTGCGGTTTTTGCAGACTGGGAGAGCAAGGTGGCTGCAACTTACTCCTTCCTATACCCTCTGCCTTTTCAAGCTGGAGGGCACGACGACTACCCCGAGTCAGGGAATGGCAGCTTCTTATGTACCACAATTTCTAGTTTGTTGGTTCTCTGAGGGGTTTGGGTTGTGCTAGTCTCTCTCTACAGGAGTAGTTTACTATTGCTTGGTGGCAGCACCACCTTTTCTTATCTCCTGGGTCGGAGGCGTTGACATATGTTATCATCTCGGCGTGAAGCGCCTGAGGCTGTGGTGCTCCAGTGGAATGACTGCTGCACTCTTGCAGCCATCTGTGGAATTTGCTTATCTTCGGGAATGGTGTTGATGGCCAGTTGAACAGTAAAATCCTTTACTGGGGTTAGGGCAACTGTGCGACACCTTTGGAGTGAACAGTACAATTTTTACCAACCACGTGTGTGTAGTCGCTCATGACGTGCAGTCTCCGGATTCTGTAGGCACGTGATTATTGTACTATTGGGAGAATGACGTGCCCATATGAGCGCTGGTTCTCGAAAATGGGGCAAAGTCGTAAAGTAGAGCACACATGTCCAATGCGTGGAAATGTGTCACGCATCAAACTAAAATAAAGAGAAACTACAAAGGAATCTACAATATATAACCTGCAAGTTACATCAACTACTAAGTCTGAATGAGGGACTGCTTACCATAGGATTTTTCCCAGGACACCTCCCCCTCCCCCCAACAATCCCAAAGGGGGACTCTGGTGTGGTAAGGATGTGCGGTGTGCATCCCAGAGCCTGTCTGCAGCTCTAACCTATGATCCTAGCTACCATCTAGGAAAACAGTACAAATCAATTTGGTAGTACATGTTTTTTTTTGTAGACTGACAGGGCATAGGGTTTAGCCTGGGGTATTATTATGTTCTAGTTATTCTACCATCAAATCTTCAATAGCCAAATTAATTGGGTTATTCTTTTTTTTTTTCCTCTTGATTGTGAAACAAGTGGATAGATGTTATCTTCTTAAGCATAAATAATATATCTTTAAGCTTTATTATAGAAGTGATGCTATGAACAACTGAACCAAATCATCAAAAAACAATTGTTCCAAATATATTTTGGATTTTCATACAGAATATCTGATTGATGGCTGCACTAAACGAATGCTTTATAAGATTTAGTATGCTGGTTTATTTAACATAGTGTTAAATATATTAGTGCTACGAATTGGTAAATAATAATCTGCAAATAATGTTCCAATGCCGATAGTCGTGGTATCGGCTGGTTAATCGGTATCTGTATCGGTCCATCCCTACAAAATATGTTCACTATTATTTTTTGTTGACTTACACAATAACTGAACTAAAAAAAGTTTTAATGATTGAAAACATAATTTTTGGTGATTACCTGCACAGTTTTTTAAAGAAAGAAGGAAAGAACGAAGTTGCTCTTAATGACAGCTGTATTTATTTTAACTTAAATTCGTAAAGTTTTTTCAATGAAAACAGCTTGCTTATGAACACTCAATGCCAAACCCAATTGTATTTTTGCTATTTTCTCTTGTAAACACTATTAGAGTGGGCTAATAACAGTTAATAACTAAAGTTAATATATACTTGAAATTTTGGCGGGGGGCAAGTATGCATCATAATTCAAGCCAAACACATACATTTCCCACCAACTTAAAAGTGACCACTTTGGAACACTAGTACACCTTGCAGTGGAAATTTTCATTGTGCCAAACTCTCCCATAATAAATCTTGTTTTCTTCCGAACCTGGGTAGGATAAACCTTACAGACAGGGACAAATTCCATAAATCCACAATGGCAGGTATCAATCCCCTTTAAAAAAAATTAATAACTACTTTGACCTGCACCGACAGTTAAATTTTGTTTTGTTGTAGTGCATGTGAGAGACTTCACGTGATTTTATGCAGTGACTCTCAGACCTCCGTTGTAAATTTTGAGTAATTTAAAATATTTTCAGACAATTTATATTCATCTGCTGTTTAAACTTTTTTTCATTTATTTATTTAACTGTGTTAAATATCTTACTTTATCACCACAGCCATCATTGTTGTGTCTGCCATATTCACATTAGCAAATTCAAAAGTTTTGTGTGTATTGTATATTGGTTTTATCATTTGTGTGAATATGACCATAAATGTATTTATAATATCTTTTGTTTCATTCACAATTCACAGTTGACATCTAGTAAAAAGATTGTGAAAGACCTGGCGGTGTCCATTCAGGAGGTACAGGATGATTTCCACAGCAATCAAAACTACTGGTGGTCAAGTGCACTGGAGCAGTTAACAGTCACAGGAGCAATGCCGGAGCTGCTGAACATCATTATGCTGGAACTGAACTGCCAGCCTCATTGGCTGAGAGAGTAAGTGCAGTATGTTGTTGACTGGAAACTATATCAGTTTGTAATATTCATTACAATCTATCATAGTTCCAACCTCATGGTTAGTTCAGCACAAAAAACTAAGCACCTTCATGCTAGCGTTCACTCTGCTTCATACAATCTTTCACGTACTGTATTTGTGTCTCTCTCAGTCTTTTTGAAGTAGCCTACTTGCAGCTAAGAGAATTATTTGCTATTCTTTTATTGGTCGTCCTCGTAACATATCCAGATATTGAGTCATGTCTGCAGCCAGCATGCAAAGAAATTGAAACATCATTTGCATTGACACCATAAATTGTGATCTGTCAAATGCTGACAATCAATGACTAGGGACCAGCCAAGATTTGACATCCATCCACCTGCTGGTTTGTGAGTATATTATATGAGAGAGGGTTGGAAATGCCCTCACAGAGTCGGATAGTTGTAGCGGGAATACCGAGTGCCACTCAACACCCTCCTCTTTAGCCCTGCGCTCTGTTCCAAGCATATATTGTATATGGGAGAAAGCCTGTACTGCTGGACATTTTGGTCATAACTATTGATAGATTGAGGCCAGCAGGTTGGCTGTGTGCTGTAACCACTGGAATGTACTCAGTTAAAGTTTTAGGGATTGTGGCCATATGGAAGTTGAGTGCTTATCAAGACATTTTTAATTACCATGGCATTTTTTAACATGGTACAGATCAACATTTTGTCTTCTCACCCCAGCTATGATTGAGCACAAGCTATCCATGAAGGAGCAAAACAATCGGTGATTCCACTGTGTAGCTGACATGGTCATCAGGCCATCTTAATCCCTGTGAAGGTCAAGCAACAGCTACGCCCATTAGGATGATCCCCAATGTTTTGATGGTTCATTTTAAAGGATTCATTTAATAGCTAGTGCAGCCAGTGCAAGCAGGATTGCACAGCCCACGAGTCATCTGCAGGCATGGTCAGTCCTAGAAACACAATTTCAGTAGTGGTTCACTGCATGTTACTGCACAGTGGCTGACTTTCACCATCAGGAGAGGAACTCTGGGTAGAGTGTTGTATGGACCGACTGTAGTCTGATGGTCAGTACTTGCAATGTACAAGTATTATGAAAGCTTCCCATTTTACCTGCACGTAACTGGGTTGGTTCCTTCCAAACTTCTCCACCTTCTACCATTATCTTAGTTTGTTTTTGAATACTCATGGCCATCAGCAATATCAGGGGTGCGCTAGATGCTTCTGAACAGAACAAAATCTGAGCCATAGTGCAGCCACAGAAAAATTAGTTTGTGCTCCCTGATAAAGTCGTTAGATGAAAAAATGTACAACAAAACTTACCATTAAACTTTCTCTAATTTTTATGATTTCCGATTAAGTTCCTTGTGGTTTAATCCAACATGTATCGTAGAAACATCTCCTCTTAATACTACAGTTGCCATAAAGAAAGAAGAATATTGTATTTAATTGACATGTAACTGAACAAAACCAAAAACCAGTAGGTATTGTTTTATCTTGAAAAATAAGTAGAGAATATATGCAGCTTAAAATTATTCAGTGGCTTTGCAGGTGTAGCTGAACTAGTTTATGCAAGCACTACATAAGGGTTTTAAAATAGAACACTGTATTTGTGGGCAGTGTGTAACAACAAAGATGTCCGACCACTGCAGAACCTGTCATGTAATTTTTTCAAGGGAAATAATTTGGGTTGTCACCATTGTGTTCATTAAAATTTGAGACAGTGGATCATAATAATTTTTTTGACTTGCTATTAATCAGAATATGTCAGAATTAATAAAAAAAACAAACATCGTCGTTTTCCAGGAATGTAATGAAATTTTAATGAATGTAGAATGCCTAGTTTGTGGGCAACTGTCATCATATTCAAGTCAATAGGTGATAACATAGGGAAAAATGTTTATGTGGACTGCAAATTTTGAATTGCAGAGACAGGTATGCATCAATGGTGATTTTGTTGGTTGACACAAATGTTCAAACACACCAAGCCAGGATGGCATTCAATTCAGGATTGGAATGTTATCTTAGAACAATATGTGTAAGAAGTGACACTGATTTTTCCTACACTGTGGATTCTTGTATTTTGTAAAATGATACCAACAGTGTTGTGCACTAATTAATAAAAAAATCACTAAAACAGATACCAGAACTAACTCACTGATCGTAGAAGAAATAAGACATCAACCTAGGACATGGTGGTTGGAGGTTTGACTGAAATTTTGATTGATAGGTAATTTAAGGATCAGTTATTTTTAATTGATTAGTTAAATATGTAAATTAAATATTTCTTACATTTAGTACAATGTACGAGCACTGTGTTACCACCTTCGGAAATGATTACCATGAATGAAAGGTGGCTAGTGTTTAGTGGAGCTGGACAAAATGCCCTCCCGGAGACACGTCTGTTATTCTGGTAGTAACGTAAAAAGTTGTATTTCATACAATATGTTTTATGTTGAAAGTGTACTTTAAGTTATTCAAAGTGCTTCTTCTTTGAAAGTTTTAAGAAGGCCAAGATTTGTGATTGGTATTTCTGTAGGAAACCATCTGTGACGTCAGTGCTCCACCACCTACAGTCATGGACTCAGTCAATTCTGCAAAAACGGAAGAAAATTCTGAAGGACTTGGAAACATTGCAGTTGGTCGCATGTTTAGATTTGGTTAATGAAGCTCTGAGTTGTCATCTGCGTGTGCAGTACAAAAATAAAACAAGGTAAAGAAAATACGCTACCTTAATATATTTGGTATCTGTGTTAAAATCAATCACTTTAGAGTTGTAAATTTTGGGCTCTAAAAAGGTGGAATTTTCTCTTTGGAAATCGAGAAACTTTTTTAATTTTTGATGATAAAGAGAAGTTACTACTTGTCAAAAAGTATAACTGTGTAATGTACATGTTACAGCACTGAACACGGGAAATACAAAACTTTGAACTAAAACTTGGTAGGCCTTAACGTCGACAAATACAACACGCATTATGCTGAACAATGGGTTTGTGGGAAGAGAACATGATGTGCAGTAGACATAGACGTAATGATTACAGGCCCAATAATCAAAATCGCTGTACTCTGTCATGTGTGATGCCCTGAGGGTAATGGAGGAATGCCGCTAGTCAAGAACAGTTTTTGGTGTGTGCTAGGTCAGGCAGACTCGGTGGCGGGAGGTTTCTGGTTCATTTCAGTCTTTACGTGGTACCGGTGCTCATCCAGTGTAAAGTACTGGCCTGGTATCTTTTTGGCAGGGCACAAAATCAGGTTCCGTGGGAGTAATCTTTGGTTTCAATGGATTGGCTGTAAGTGGTATATCTGGGCAACATGTAATCTGTGGAAGCTGCTTAACCTGTGTCAACTCCTGCTGGCGTAATTTTGAGCTAGGTTGGTTAGACAGCAGAAGCTCAAAGGTTGTGTCGGTCGTAGGGGTTGGTTCCACTGGCTCAAATCGCCAGAATAGTGGATTGGCGAGTCCCAAAGACTGGTCCTGCCCGCTTAAGTAAGCTGAAAACACAGGGTGTGTTTCTTTGCTCAGTTAAATGGGGTCTTGGAAGAGGACCTTAGGAATATCCGGCATGGAGGGTATCTGTAGGTGGCGCAAGGCCTGTGCTTGGTCCCTCGATAAGAATTGTATGAGTATAGTGAGGAGGAGGGGGGTAAGCTCCTGCAAACATCCGGAGGCAATATGCACCTGTCTTACCTTCTCTCGGATACCACTCTGACGGGAATAGGACATCTGGAGAGAAACACACTCTCATGTCCATGAAGAGACAGGGGATGGTGTATTGTCCTATACTGGTGTATAGCCACATGTAATGTCTGCCAACCGAAGGTAGTATCCATATCCCAACACTCTGCGTCGAAACATGGTGTGCACTGAGAGTCAGGTCTCGCTGGTGGGCAGTCTCTTCCCATGGGTGAGTGTCTCAGAAGGGAACAGTCTCCCCCAACTCAGAGAACACTAACTCTGGCGCTGTAGCATGGTGTAGAGAGTAGCCACTGAGCAGGCAAGCTGGCATCAAGAGACTTGAGTACCTAGTGTACCTAGTGTCGGGGATCTACCATTCTGCCCACCGTGATACACAGAAAGGGTGGCCGTCCAATGTGCATGTGGATACTCTGTTTGGTGTATTACTTTTGAGCGAATTCCCTGATCACTTGCAATCCTGTGGACTGCGTGAGGTCCACTGGTAGAGGAATTACAACTACAGGAAAGATACCCCTGATTTGGTAAAAACTTCTGTTTCTTCCTTTTTACTGTGTCGCACTACCTCCTGACATCAGCAAGAGCTTGCGGAAGCTTAATCTACGTTTGAACCAGGTGAAGGGGACCTATTCCTTAGCTAGCTATGGCTGGGTAGACGAGCGTTACGAAATTAACTTGAACTGGTACTACTCCTACTAGTGTTTGCTCGGAAGGGGCCAAAGTGTTTAATGTGTAGACAACGTTGGTAAGTGTTGGCTCTTCACACAGTGTGTGGTGAAGACTAAGCAGGTTGAGAGAAGGATGGCTCCAGCAAACGAGTTGCGGGGGAGACCAAGGATAGGAGAATCGTTTCACACAAATGTGGTGAAGGAGAGGTTAACCTAGAGCAGGTTGGTCAAGATCCCCTGCAGAAGTCTGCGGTGGAGAAAATGAAGACTGGTCACAAGCGGGTGAGGCCCTGGTATTTGTACTATGGTTGGTACTTCCCCTTCTGTCAACAGGATAGGGGTGGTTGTTGGAGAGATGGTAGTTGTAGCACAGCTTTCTCAAGGCGTGGCATCACCGGCCGGCTTGGAGAATCGAGATACGGTGGAACAAACTGGTAGAGCCATCTGGCGGCATGTTGGGGTATTAAAGTGCCTTGGATGCACAGTCTTGGTAGCTCGACCAGTAAGCGACAAGTAAGTAGTACACTCTTCAGACTGGAGCACCCGTCCATGAGCTGTGTAGACAGTACAATCTTGAGTTTCGTGATGCGTAGCAACAATGAAAACTTTTGGAATTGAGTGACAAAGTTTGCTTGCTGATGAGGCGAAGCCGTTTGTTGTTGATAAGACGTCATGCGTAAATTTGCCCCCTCTTCGCTGTGATGGAGGCTCGTCCTTGAAGGAATGTTGGACTGTCCCCTCTAGAACATTTTTTTCTCTCCCAGTTTGCTTCTGTAGTTACCTCAGCTCTGTGCGTTTCTTTCTACTCTGTGCTCTGCTTGACCTTGAGTGGCGAAGTCAGCTGGACCTGGAGTTTGTGGTCGGAGGCATTGCGTGACTCTTATGTGCATTCTTTGAAGTGCTGGCTGGCTAGACATCTCTGTCTCTCTCTGGTGCGTGGTGAACTGGTGTTCTCTCTCTCATCTACTTGGCGTGCAGCTCTGCCTGCTGCGGATAAAGCTCTGTGTCCTTATTTTTCGTGAGTTCTTCTAAGGTTGAGTAAGGTTATGTTGTGAAAGGGAATCTCGGATGGGTGTAACACAAGACTTCTTTAATTAATGTGTGCCGCCCTACAAAATGAGGGTTATGGCTTGGGTGCTGACAGTAAAAATATTTACACAGGTGAACCTGTGGAAAGAATGCAAATACTTGGTGGATGGCACACTGAATAAAATTCAACCCTTGGGGAATCAAATTATAATTGTAATTGTTGCAAATACATATTGGATTCAATATCTTAAAAGTTGTTAACAATAAATTTATTAAGGGTATTGTCATTCAATTGAAAACAATATTAGATTTTTTTTCTTTTTTAAACATCTTGTTATAGTCCATTCATGCTTTCTTCAGACTTTTGGAATCAAACCTTTGAAAAATCACACTAGGCATAACATGTTAATCCGGTTTATTCAATCACTTGTATTCCACAAATACGTAACACTGTGATTAACTCTAAAGTACTGTATTTTTGAATAAATTTTTCTTAATATCCTCTGTAACTTGTAATATTTATTTTGTATTATATACGAATTAAAAACAGTCTCTCTCTCTCTCTCTCTCTCTCTCTCTCTCTCTCTCTCTCTCTCTCTCTCTCTCTCTCTCTCTCTCTCTCTCTCTCTCTCTCTCCCCCTCTCTCTCCCCCCTCCTCCCTCTCCCCCCTCCCTCTCACTCTCCCCCCCCCTCCCTCCCCCCTCTCCCTCTCCCCCCCTCGCCCCCCCCCTCTCCCTCTCAAATTTCCCATCACTAGTAAACAGGAAGATATACATGTTTAAAATGTAGTATATTTGATACTTATTACAGCTAAATAATGATTTTTGAATTAGGAATTTACAACAGAAAAGTGATTTTATTGTTTAAATGCCAGCAGGTTGGCAGAAGTGGTGTGGAAGGGAAAAACTAGAACTTACCTTCCACGTGCTTGTCCCAATATAGCGTGCAATTATATCAATTTTTAAAATGGTCTTATGACTGGCAGTGACGTGGCAACATGTCAATGATACGGCCTGTTTCTTAACGAAGCGTCGAGTTCGTACTCGTTTTTTTTTAAACATCCTGGGCATGTTACAATGTTGTGATAAATATGTGTTTCTACAACAGAATTAAATGTGTTGTGATCGTTGCGTATGAAAGGGTGTGGTATCTGCGTTGTAATCGTTACGCAGGCCAGGTGTGTGTGTGTGGGTGTGTGCGTGTGTGTGTGTTGATTTCAAATATGTGTTAAATTTATACGTTTTAACCATGAACTGATATTATGACAATGTTAATTATTTACATTCACGTATGTTCATTACAACGTTGTACCTTTGCGCTAGGTGTTTGAAAAACAGTTGTGTAACGAGCTTGTGTTTCTGTGATTTGAATGTCTGCAACAATCTCAACGAAATACTAAGCCCACTCAGATAAAATCAAATAAATAATAAAATTAACCTACAAATCAGTAAGTACCAATGCATGTAAATATTAGCGGAATAAATGTTACGGTAGGCCTATGTGTTAACATGTTCACTACTATCTTTTACATTTGTCGATGTATGTTTGGTTGGACTGGTTGTCCCTTCCTTTTTAATTTTTATTCCAAACACATATTAATAACAACAGATTAAATACTACTGTTGTTTCCGCCACAGTTGTAACAAACACTGTCATGGAAAAATATTAATTTGTATTATGAGTAACATGCTATATCGTGTGTAAAAAATAGTTATTAAGCTGACTTAAATATTATTATAGGCCTAAATTGTGAACATTTAGTAGGAAATGGTTTCTGCAGTATGACATAATTCTTTGAACAGCTGAAAACAGCAATCAACGCATTTGTCAGTTATAAAAGTAGAAGTCACATGGCAGTGTTTATGTTTACGTGTAGCGGAAGGATACGTAATCAGTAAACAAAAGTAGAAATTTAGTAGGGCTTCAGAAAAGGCCAAACTTATCGTGAATCAACAATATGTGACATCTTTAATATTACTTTCTTAATAATGAAAAACTTATTACTTTTAATTTATCACAAAATGCAAACAAATTACCCATTTAGATAATTAACGAGTTTTACAGAAACAGTTTACTGACTGAGACTATGTAATTATTTTCTTTTGCAGATAAACTTAAACAAAAATAAATAGTGATGTCAAAGTTGATTCCTCGATACCCTCGATTATTACAGGAATTGAAGAATCGAGAATCAAAAAGTTAATTGTTATAAATTCTCATCCACCTGCACATAAATTTTTGAAGTTATTTTGCACAGCAACAGGACTTTGATTTTTCAAATAGGCTGAACCTGTACCGAACTCGCATGCGTTGACCGGAATTAATGTATACTTTTCCCGGCCGTAGCAAAATTCCTATTTATTAAAGCTAAAAATGTTTGATACTATCAATTTTCGAATATATATATATATATATATATATATATATATATATATATATATATATATATATATATATATATATATATATCAACACACACACACAGAGGAAGAGATAGTCATATAATCAAAACCGTGTTTGAACGAGTCGTTTTTATCTTGATGGCTGCCATGTGGCAGAAGACTATTATTAGTATTTGGCTACCACACTTCACTCCGACGTCACTCTCTGTTTTGTGTGGCATGGCTTTAATGGGAAACTGCACTCATTTTCTTTTTTGTGCACTTTATGACATGATTCAGTACTACGTGTATACTGTTAAACGCATGTGGAAATCTATCGCACAAAATCTAAACCTGTAAATGTCCGCGTAGATGAAACACTAAAACAAACTGGCAGTCACAGATGAAAGACCACTGCTGCACGCGCGGATACTGTTGGAGATAGCAGTTTGTTGCGCATAAGTGTTGCAATCAGTGTTAGTTGATAAGCCGGAAGTTGGCGTCAGTCTGCAACCAGATGTTTGTAGATAAGAACCCTCACAAGTGGCAAACTCCTAGAGTTATGGGTTGCTGATGCAGAACATGCATTGACTTTTAGTCTGTCGCACAATAGTTATTAGTAGTGGGAGAATAAGGATTCTGGTATTATTTTCGGACTTTTGATTTTGTTTACCTATTATTTAATAGTATATTAGATAAAGAACAGGTACATTTTTCGTACCGTACATATTTCCTGTTTGTGACATTTTCATTTTTGAGGTAGTCAAGATTGAAATTTTTTTTTTTTTTTTTTTTTCATGTTGACCATTACCAAAATTTTTGTCTCTTTTTCCTTAATGTGGGTAGTGTTAAAATTTTCAATGTACTAAAGATTTTATTTACTTAGACATGAAGAAAATGTCTAGCAATGTGTGGAATTATTTTTCACTTGATGTAAATGATGCAAATTATGCATTTTGCAGTTTTTGCTCAGCAAAAATTTCACGAGGTGTGGTTAGTCGCACAACTACAACATGAGAAAACACTTACTAGTAAACACGACGAGTACAAAAAAATTGCCAATGATGTTTCAGAAGATCTTTTGGGCAAAGATACGTGTAGCAGCAAAGTCATCCAGTGTCCCTGCAACTTAAAGTGTAAGGTAGAAGCATATTCATTTAGCAATGCTAAATGAAAGGTTACATGTATTTCAGTTTCATTACTGAATAGAATCAATATTTGTGTACATATTGGTTAGCTTCATAAGTTGACCTTAAATATTGTATTGAGAAGTTGAGAACTTTTGTTTAACTTTTTTGTGTAATACTTTGTCTATATTCATTTCAAATAAATTATAGATTTATCAAAAATACTGATATGAACTTGTTAGGCCTAATTAGATAAATCTGAATGTTACATAAATATAGGAAATTAATTTCACTTAGCAGACCAGAGAGTTTTTCCTGTAATTGTCTTCATATTTGTGTCAGTCTAATTTGACCTATGACACTAAATTTCCAAAGGATACATACTGTAAGCACATGTTCATAATCACTATATCCTAATTTATGGTATCGGAATCGAGGTGAAATCGATTAAAAGGTTTTGCAGTTGGAATCGTGACAAATTGATATTTTGACATCCCTAAAAAAAACCATTATTGGTTGTTTTTGGACTAACCATTACAGTGAACTCATTCGCTTGTTATGTGGGGACTAATGCTTGCGGGGAGATATATGAGAACCACTTCGTGGTCATTAGTGCCACTTAGGGGGTGTTACAAGGAGTGTAAGGTCACTCAAACTTATGTGTAAGCAAGTACGTACCCATAATCCAAAAAGAAAAAAATGAATCAACCACATTACGCTTGAGATTGAGAGAGGAGGTCGGTTACAGGGGAAATTAGTGGTGTTTAGCAAAATAGTAGATCAAGGAACACCATATTTTCATTTTAACAACTGATATTTATTAATAAAAATAATAATCAGCAACAATAAATAAAATTTAAATCAATGAAACAAGTAAACAGTAAAAATAATAATAATAATAATATAGGAACAGCTACCTTTTTATGTGTGTAAGAGAAAAATTGACACTTAAAAGTCAAAATTCAAACTTGAAACAACAAAAAAATAATAATTTACAGCTTTGTCTAAAAACAGTATAACCTTTTTGTTGATTTTATGAGTTGAATCACAAATATTTGTAATTAAAAAAAAAACAGTTATGATGAATTGTTAACCTAAATGAATGTCTTTTAGTCGAGCACAAATAATGTAATATTCACAATCACAAAGAATATTAATTCTTAAGTATGAAACAATGAACAAGAGAAAATATTTAAGCAGAGGATCGTAGGCCTCTTTAAAAAGGCATTGAAATACTATGTGGGGTTCCAAAATGAAAACCTTTTAACTATTGCATAAACTCCACTACGTTTTATTTCTGCTAGTGGGCTCTTTCTGTCAAAAGGTTAGTTTGTTTCCAACCTAAAATATTATTTGTTGCATGAATACTTGGAAAGCCACAATGAACAATAAGTGGCTATGTACTCCAATTCCAATTCAAATTTTCTTTTATTTAGAAAGGGATTGGCCTGAATATTTGTTTACAATAAAAGAGGTGATGTTAAATAAAGATAAATCTCTTGATGTAAACAATTACTAGGGCAGTACTTAGCAAAATTTTAGCTGCTATTCACTTGTTACTGGCAACAAGAAACAGAGCACTTCAAAATCCTAGTGCCAACTTAAGAACTGGTCTTCAAAAATCTGAGCGCAGAAGAATTATTAAGTTTTAATTACTGGAAGAAAAATAAAATATTCCCTACGTAAGTAGTATCAGTTATAACTTCTAGCCATGGTTCATTAAATACAGGGATACATAAACATTAGACCACCTATCGATTAACGAGAGTAGCTTTTAACCAAATACCTTAGAAGATGGCTGGCATGACTTCTCCCTCTCTCGGCCAAGTCTGTTTTTGTACTGCTGTTCACTAACCCCTAAAAATACGACTTTTTATAGGTTAGACTGGGCCATTTTTCTTTGAAACAGAGAAAATTGCTCCGATCCAGCAAAGCAAACAAACTTGGAATAAAAATTCTTATCGCATCATGATGATTCTCCGGACCAATCTTCCCTCACGTCTGTCCACTTCGACAGCTAGCCTCCAATAAACATGGCACACCTGGCCATCCTGACATCATGGCTCGTGGCACCTGGCCTTCAGCCAATCAGAGTATTCCGCACATACGTGCGGTGGATTGCAAACACGGGCTCGGCACGAAGTTAGCCCTCCTTTACCCTGAAGCGTTCTACACTTGTATCTGATGTTTGCAGCATGATACTTCCTCTCTTCCTCTTGCAGGACTTACAATCGTACAGCTGTTGAAGTAAGAAATCCTTGTCAGTTTAATTTCCGGAACGTCCACAATCAACACAGCACGACACACAAAAGTTTGTGTTAACGATGACGGCAACTTTACCGAAGCAGCTGCGAAAGAAAACATGCACAGCTGCAGCCGGTACTAATGAAAATGCTGAGGCTGATCTCAGCTTGAAGTTGAAAAAAAACACGTCCAATACTGTCTCTAAAGTTTTCTTCAACTAACTTAAGAAGTAATCCCAGGAAGACAAAGTGAAGAACCTAATATCCTAATCTTAAAACAAAGTAATTTGAAATCATCCAAACAGAATGAATTTATAATACCTTAATACATCCCAAAACAAATAAAGGACTTCTTAGACAAAAGATTAAAGGAATCTGTATAGAAATTAAAATAATATAAATAAATAAAACTTAAAAATGGTACTACAAGGTAAAATCCAAACAAGAACACGACTACTATGTGGAAGTCAAAAAGGTAACAATAACATGACTACTATGTGGAGGTCAAAAAGGTCCTAAGTACCCTATCACTAGAACAAAAGCGAAACAACTTTCCAAAATTATAACCAAAACCCGAGTAAACAATAAAATTCTTAAATAATTACCAAAACACCACAAAGCAAGACTTGCATCCAAAAAAAGGTGATAACCCTAATCAAACACAAATAATTTTAATTCTTAAAAACCATTGAAAAATAATAAAATAACCTAGTGCATCCTAACAAAAAACAAAGAACTTCCCAGGGAAATTAAAAGCTTAGGAACAAAAAAAGGAGAGAGAGTGTCCTAACTAAAGGAAGACTGAACTACATGAGGAGTTGATGTGAACAAAAAAGGAGAATACTTTTTGATATAGTCTAAATATTAAAAAATACCCAAAAATAATTTTGAGTCAATTTTCACCTTCGTCACAACAATATTTTCTAGTTATTAATCTTCTGGGTGCTCCTACGAATAAAAATAAATAGAAATATTATTTGTTAGCTTATTTTTTAGATTTCTGATGCCCGGTTGCACCATTAAAGTCCTGAACAAGATCCTGAGATCTTGGTTCAAACAAGCTCTTCTGTTGGATTAGAATTCCAATGTACAATGAGTGTTGCACCAACGTGAGTGGCCAAGTTCTGTTCGTAGATCTTCGGATCTCTGTACGGAACGAGGATTGAGATGAAGCACTGTTTGTGCTTGGCTCTAATTTCGTGACATCATGATGCAACTGTTTATTTTGAAGTTCAGAGACAATAAGTTTTGTGGACATCATCTCTTAAGACTATCTTTTTTTACTATACAATGTTGTTGATTGCACTGTAAAATTTCCATTTCAGTTGTTTTGTTTGAGTGGAAACACTTTGCACACACTTTTTTCCTTATTGTTAATACAGATGTTATTGAAGAAGGTAGTGTACATAGAACTAGATGATACAATGATTTACCTGTTTTAAGTAAAATAATTGTTGTACAAATATGTATAATGTTGTTGTGAATTCCCAAAAAAAAAAAAAAAAAAACAATAGTGCTTAGTGTTATCTGTTGGCATATTTCCAAACAACATTTTTTGACTACAGCTGCTCTTTCATGAGCAAAAAATTTCGCGCGAGATTTAGCTTGCGCAGAAATTTAGTACAGTTTCTGACTTTCTTATGGCTTTTCCAATTTTCCGTTTTGTTTTCTCAGAAGGACAAGCAAGAATTTTATCTCTTTACAAAACATTCACACCACCTTTAATTTAATTAATGCAGTAGTCTTTTTATCTTCACATTACCTATATTCAACACAGACTTTATTTTTCTCTATTCACTTTATAAATACTTAGTAAAATGTATTTTTAAGTGCCAAACAGAGCTTACATACAGAATATTTTAATTTTTGTGCAATTTTCAAAACAAATTTCTTTTAAATATAACTTTGATATTTTAAAATAAATCACTCATATTTACTTGATCAGAGATCATCCTCCTGAACCACCAAAATGCACTTCAACGGTGCAACTGGGCACGAGTAATGCTGTTTAGCTGTTGTTGACTAATTTTCTCTATACATTTAGCTTCCATTCACGATTGTGAGTTGGCAACATTAGGTTTTTTTCATTGACAGTTGTGTGTGATAAAAAGGGTGATATCCAAATTGATACATTAAAAGGACTGTTTTCATAAAATATGTAGCCTCATAAAGAAAGGGCAAAGGCAAGTGTAAAGTGTGCAAGAAATTAATACAAACACAGACCTTAACCTGTCTGAGAAGACTTTTTCTTTTTAAGAATGTAGATTATATTGATATTGTTTGGATTCTGCTTGTCTAGTTTATGTATGTATCTCGTAACTCCTTTGCACTAATTTTTCTTTTTTAGTGTAAACTTAAGCATTTTAAGCCACCTGGCACACTGACTTAGTCAGATGTACCTAGGAATATTTTAAAGCCGGCCTGTCCGTGAATGTGAATGGGTGGCTAGTGAGGATTAAAACCTCAATCTTGCCAACTATACCTGGCGTTGGCTCTATGGTATTGTCTTCTCTTCTCTGGGCCCAAAATGTATGACACTCCGACCATGGTCCAACATACATTTCTGTTCTGTTAACCAGGGTTGACCTAAAATGACATCCTCTCCGATGCCTGGAGACACAGTGAATTTGGTCTAGTGGGTCAAATGGTAGATCCTGATGTTGAGATCTATTTTAACCTCGACCTCGAGGTTATGGTCAGGCTGCGCCATACGGACTATTTGACATTGGGGCTGTAATTTGGCTCGCTGTTCCACTGACAAAAGATCACTTTTTATGAAATTTGCTGTCGCTGCAGAATCCAGTATCACCAGACATTGCTACCCATTTATCTCTATAAGTATACGGGGAGCCTTGGGATAATGCAAGTCCGTAGACCTTGCATCTAGTTGGGTAATGTTGAGGGGCTGAGTTTTACTTGAGGTGGCTGCCCCACGCACACCCCAGTTCTGGCATTTCCCACCTGGATGGATTCCTTAAGCAGCGAGTGCGGCTGTGCCCTTTGCCGGAAAATGTTATTCTCTTCCCCTGTGTGGCAAAGTCGATTTGGACAATCCTTGTTGAGGTGATGGCTCGGGCAGTGTCAACAGCGAGGAGCTAGCAGGGAGTGAGGAAGCAGTGGATGGTCGGCTGGCTGCTGTGCCAGAGGAGAGGGTGAGGCTGCAACCTTTGGTGTGCATGCCGTGCTGTCAAAGCGCACCTGCGCTTTATCATTCCTCTCAATTTCCTTTGCCCTGTCGACTAACTCCTCTACCGACTGGGGTTTGGTTGTGATGAGAAGGTTGCGGTATGAGGGAAGTAGAGTGTGCATTATATTCCTCACACAACTGAATTCCCTCTTGGCTAGGTAAATGCGTTTATACAATTGCACCTTACGGTGAATGTATATTTCAACCTCCTTCGCTGGAGGCTGCACTTTGGTGTGGAATTCAGTAATGAGCTGAGCCATGACTTCTTCCCCAGTAAATTGAGAAGTTAGTTGGTGACTCGGTAATTCCCATTCACTGACGAACTCACCATATTTGCTTTGAAATTCAAGTGATCTTAGGTGCCATTATTTTGAGCAACACATACCGTATTTACTTGAGTGTAGTGCGCACTCGTGAATAACCAGCACCATGATTTTTGCAACAAGTTCCAGGAAAAAAAATTTTTTTAATAAAATTGCACCAAAAATTTTGTGGTGCTTGTTAGTCAGTATGGAATAAATTATTCTTTTTTAAATTTGTGTGTGGTGATTGTGTTATGTATGGAAAATACTTTAATTAAATTACTTGAGCGGAAAAAGCCAAAATAAAAAAAAAAATTCCGGAACCCTCCTACTCCTACTCAACATTTCCAGCTTGGTTTTTCTTTTTTCTCCTCTCTCCTTTTAGCAATGACCCCGCTTTATTTATTTTGCTGTGCTAGAATGTTGCACTACCCTTATCTAAAAAAAAGGGGTCTCCTCATCCCTTATCTCCCCTCCCCCTCCCTTCCATGAACATTGCTTGCTAGCCTCTGCCATGGAAACAGAGAGGGATGGCAGAATTGTTGACCTGCAGCCATCTGGGTGTTATTACAAGGGGTTGGGGGGCCATAAACATGTGGAAACTCTGGTTTTGTGGCATGACACATAACTAAAGGGTCGCTGAGTGAGAAAGAGAAAGAAGGGGAATGAGTGATGTAATAAGAGAAAGAGATGAGACAACAGACAGTTCTAACACTTCCCTCACCATCCCCGGACAATTTATTGCAAACACTCCTTCTTCCTCTTTATTTTTCCATGTATAGCAGGCATCCCAGAATTTTTTTTACTTTATTTAGGGAAAAAAGGGTGTGCTATTTACGAGTAAATACTGAATTTGTTCTTATTTTTCTTTTTCTTTTAATGTGCGACGTATACAAACAGAAATACGGTAATTTTTGTGCCTAAAGAAAGTAATAACCTGACTTTGTTATCTAAACGGATACTAAAGTATCGGCCCGATACCATGTCAGGTACGATACAGATACATCGGAAAAAGGTTAATAGTATAGGTATCGGAACAACTCTAATAAATATATAAATACAGTAGACTCTCGATTATCCGCTTTGCGGCTTAACCGCGGCATATTCAGAAAGATAAAAATGAATTTCGGAAATTAACTCAAATACTGCCAGAACGAAGTTATTTAATAAAATGCCCATCTTAACTAATGAAATTCATAAAAGGTACTCTCTGAAAATAACTGTGGAATGAAATATGTTTGTTTATCAGTGAAAATGCACGTCAAAATGTGTTCTCGATGGAGCGATAAGCTTAGTAATGTCGCAAGACAGCGAGCTGACAACACAGTACGACTCGCTAGCCTAGCTGCTGCCTGCCAGGTATAGCCGGCCCCGGCGCAACCACCGCATTCCTCCCATGTATCACATTCCCATGGTCAGTGTCAGTTTTATCTTGCCAGTCAGTAATTACATTCGGTTTAGTTTTTGCTCATTTTCACCTGAAAAATGTCTGCAAAACATAAACATGTGTTTTTGAATTTCCAGCAGAATCTGGAAATTATTAATAAACTTCGAGGAAGTATAATAAAAGAGTTTTCATTTATATGGGCGAAACAACAATTCGGGATATATGAAACAATAAATCCAAAATTATTGAGTTTGCGAGCAGTGCGGACTCCACAAGTGGATTGGAAAATAGGAAAACGATGTAACTATCGACGTACGAAGAACTAGATAAGACTATGCTGGAGTGGTTTAACCAGAAACGTGCCGCGGGAATGCCAGTGTCGGGCTTAGTTTATGTGAAACAAGCCCAATATTTGTTGAAACAGCAGACTGTATGCCGCACGCACTGGACAGTGTGGGAGGTGTGTGGGTGACACGGGCGACATGCAGTTTGCTTTGCACATCTTTGTTTCCCTTCTCCTGGGGGAGGGGGTCCTGTTGCCTAGCAACCGAGTTACGTCAGATTTAGGATTTTTTTTTTTTCAAAATAGGAACACATACCGCATAGCTGGTATATATACATTATAATCAAAGTGTCTGCATTGTAATTATAGTGATTACGGAGAGCTATACCTCGTAGAAAATTAATTATATTCATGACTTTGAAACATGAATTTTGAGGCGCGCCTCACATTTCCATTTTTTTTTTTTTTTTTATTGGAAGACATATCGCATAGCTAGTATATACACATTATAATCAAAGTGTTTACATCATAATTATAATGATTACATAGAGTTATACCCAGTAGGAGATTGACGTGGCGGTTTGTTGTTGTCGCACATGCTTAAATAGTTGGGGCTGGGCAGCTGTCGGTCGGTCGCTACAAGATTATTCTGGCGAGCGGCGGCCAGACAGCCACCCCCACTGGCATCATTACAGGGCTGGTTTAATTCGTAACAATGGCCCGGTATTGGGAAAGCATGCCTAGTGATGCAATTCATGTCAATGTGTTGAATTTCTATGAAATTTAAGCTGCATGTTGGCCTCTGCACTGGCATAATGAGGCCCGGCAATGTTTACAGGAATATAAAAATTTAGTATGGTGTACTTGAAATATTAATTATCCCGAAATTTTCATCAAAAACTTCTGATGTGGCCTATACACGCACACTGGCCAATATGGTAATATAAGAACACATTTTATTTGCATACACGAAAAACGATACAATATTGGCTGTAATGAATCAATAAAATAGATCTCTGCGTTGAAAGGAGGGAGAACGTGCGCCCTCTCCCTCCGTCTCTTCCATCTGTGTCCTCGACTCACGACCACCTGCCGACAGACCACACGCCTACCTGACCGCACACTTTCCCATTATTTATTCACGCCAGGGGACATAGATTGCCCCACAGCAAAACCGAATCCATGGTATACTGGACCACGGTATCCCGGGCTCCCACTGTATTATGTCAAGGATAGGCTAGGTTTCACACTGAAACACCCAGTATTCAATTGCGACCATACAAAACTTAGTGTTGGAAAAACTGTATTTTTCTCTTAGTGTGCAGATTATCCGTGATTTTGGTATATTCGGGGCAATCGCCCCCTCCATTATCGCGGATAATAGAGAGTTGACTGTGTGTGTGTCTGTATATGTGTGTGTATATATATATATTTATATATACACATACATACACAGATGCACACATACATACATACGTACATATGTGCATATGCATGCAGATGTGCACATGCACGCACAATATTATCTTATATGCCTCTTTTGAACTTTTTGGAATTTTGTAAGAAATGCTCCTACTGTTCGAGTGTTATATTATTTATGGTATTTATGGTAGTAATATGCCTACTAGTAATGTAGGTCTAGTTTAAATAATTAACTTTCACACCCTCCTATACATTATTTAGTTCTGTGAAATAATTGTCTGTAAATAAAGGAATTGAGAGTGGTATTGGCATAGAGATTGAGAATCGAGGAAAAGTGGAATTGTTACTTCCTTAATTGATAGTTATTTGGTTTCAGTATACAGAAGTGTACAGACAGATGCATACACTGATTAAAATCAGTATGTAACAAAACTAGCATCAATTTGAACACAAAAATATTGGGAGTGTTTAATTCAAACTAAATTTAGCAAGTATTTACAAAAAGGTTTTCTTCTAAACTGATTGATGTAAAATGTTTATGTATTTTGGTTCGTATTATTTCTGCACTGGTATGTATAGTCTTTGTAAACATTTGTAATTATTGAACAATTTATTATCCATCTCCTTCAAAGCATATGAGCCATGTTGGTTGTGTGACTGACAAACCTCTCCCCTAACCCAGTCTGGGTTTGATTCTAAGTAATGTGAAACCCATTTTTCTAAGGGCTGACAAATTTCCTCCATTTTTGCATTCTACCACTTGACTATCTCCATGCCAGTGCCAAAGACATAGTTAAGTGCTCTCAATATGTCACTTAACTCCTTGAAATTATAGTCTTTATAAACAATTTCTGTTTTAGTGTGTCCATTTTGTATCAAATAATTCCAACCTTCTCCCTCCCCCTTCATTTTTTTATTTTTTATTTTTAAGGTGTGAGTGGTTGAAATTTTCATAAGTTTACTTCGTCAAGTAGCATTTGCTAGATTCCTGGGATTTTGGTCCTACCAGTCTGTTAGTTATTTATTCATTAAGAAAGTTTGAAACTGATCTGGAATTTTCATTGCATTTAGTGTGTGTCGATCATGCAAACACGAGTCATTACTGAAGAACTATGAAAGTTATTTGTTTGCTGTGAGCAAAAACCAGACCAAGCACACACTTGTAGGAGAGGTATTGATCTTGGGTCAGCTGAACCAGGGCTCCTGGAAACCAAACTTCATGGAGTTGGTACTGAAAAGTGAGTAACAAAATACAAATATTCTAAACATGGTCTTTGTATTAGCCTGGTTAATCTTTTACTTGTAGTACTTTTAATGAATTTGTTTGGAGATAGGCCTTTATATTTATAAGGCCTAGCAGTTTAAATATCTTAGAATATTCGTGTACTGAGGTCATTAATATGGAGTGTCTCATAAACTGTGTTCAACCATTTTTTGTCATTACACAAGTTTTTTCAAACACTGGCAGTAAACTTTTTATTTAGGTGTGTCTCCAATTGAGAAGCAAGCTAAAACACCCTTAAAAAGGTTCCAAAACAGTGACCTTAACTCTGTGAAATGTATTGCAGGGAAGTCATTAATAATGTTTGTTGTTCTTGTAAACATAGGATGAAACTACATCTCTTGTGTCATTTTCTACTAAATATATTTATTTTTAAAATTAAAAATTGAAAACCAAAACAGTTCGTAGTTTACTATTATCGGACTACTATGACCTCTCATATTTTTGGGAATAGGGTTATTGGTTACGGGTTGTAACAATAGATATTTTGGGGAATATTGCACCAATTTCTGCCCACCCCAACATCTGTTTGTCAAGATTTGCAATTTTTCTCATGAAATCAATGTTAATTCATCTCTGGCATGAACATGATAGAGATTTTAATAACTATACATTTATTTTAATTGGCAGGTACCTTCCAAAAAAATTATACTTTAGAAGGATGGATTGAACCTCTCCTTGTCACCAAAAATGTTTACAAACCTTGAGCAGCTTATAAGTTGTACTAAGTGCGAAGTCCATTTTAGGTGGTTTCTTGTGAGAAATTCTTAGTGTTAGTTATGAAAATATTAATTAATTTCAATAGACAGAAGTCTTCTGAATAAATTGATGTCGAGGAAGGGCATTTATGACACCCCTTTGTCGCCAGAATATGCATAAGCATTGTGCCTGAGCACATGGGCAACTGAAAGTGGAATTTTGTGGTAAAATCAGGGGATATGGTTTTGAATGATTAATTATTTATTCGTTGCTCTCTCAAAAGTAAGATGTTTTTTAATGAAATATTGTTAGTCTCTTTTAAAATAAAAACATCTATCATACAAGAAGTACTGAAAACTGTTTGAGTCATCAAAAATAGTTTACAAAATCAAACTACAACCTTACCAAATGTGGTCGGGGGGGGGGGGGACTAATTATAATCAATTGTCAACAAACCGAGAAACTGAGAAATCCAAAAACTGAACACCCTATCCAAGTCATGATATCACAAACAGATAGAGAGAAGATAGCATATCCACAAGCGAGATCACAATGGTAAGCACATTAACAAAACTTTAGTCATGTCATGTACATTAATATCAGCTGTTTGAGGGGTAGGGGGTGGGCAGAGTCATGGGTATAGGCTACCACGGCAGCCTAGGAGGGATAGTATCTATTTTTATATACACTAGAACCCCACTGTTAAGACCCCTCAGTGTTTCCAGGAATAGGGTTGTTGGTGAGGGATGGTCTTAGTAGAGGAGTTGGGACATTTCAGACAGATTTTGATCCACCCCCAACCCTTGTACATCAAACTGGGGTAATCCATTGTTAGATATGCACTTTTTGCTGTACATTGTTTGACAAGAGAAATGAAATGTGTACCAACTTATTTTTCAGAATATTTTGTTTTATATTATAATGAAATGGGTTGCGACAGTGAGGCTCTTCTTTATGTACTGCTTATAATACAAGGCTTGCCAAGAGAAACGCAGCAAATTAATTTTCTGATACCCATAAATTTTGTTATTATTTCACACAAAATTTTTGTGGTTCCTTAAAAACAAGTTGTAAATGAGAGATTGTTACAATAAACCAGGTCATAACAGTCAGGTTCTAGTGTTATTTAACTTGGTGTTCATTTGACCCCTTGCTAAAATCCTAACTGCATTGTATCACCACATTTATGTCTTTGTTTTTATGCCAGAGTGTTAAAGAGGTTTTGGTTGTTCTTTATTTTGTGATGAGACACCTACCTGGAATGATGAGGGTATCAAGAAAAACCAGCTGAATGATCCCACTTTGCAGCTAGCTTATTTCTAAAGTAGAAAGAAGGTGACTTTCAGCCAAAGACGTCTCAAAATAATTGAATAATATGGCAGCCAGTGGGCACTTTGGTTATAGTAAGACCCTAGAGTTAGACTGAGATTCTACCAGCTTCAGTATCGCAAGGATATTGAGAAGTGATGCTGATTGTGCAACACCCGCACTGTGAGGAAGGGCCCAATGACCAGGGAACAAGATCACCTCTAGAAATATAATGTTGGAGTCCGATTCGAGAGGATGGCAGTAGACATTCTGGGCCCCTTGCATGTCACAGAGAGAGGTAATTGGTATCTACTGGTGGCTCAAGATTATTTTACTCAGTGGCCTGAGGTCATTTCCCTCCCAAATCAAGAAGCATGAACTGTGGCCGATGCACTTATATAGCATGTCTTCTTGAAGTTTGGGGTGCCACTTTTACTAGATTCTGATCAGGGAAGAAACTTTGAAGCTGTGGTGACAAAGATTCTGGGAATGAAAAAGACTTGGACTACAGCCTTACACCCTCAGTCAGATGGATTGGTCTAGAGGCTTAAGTGCACTTATGAGCAGTACCTGTTGATCTTTGTGGCATACAACCAAAAAGACTGGGATTGAAAGATGTCATTGTTTCTTATTGCTTACCGCTCAGCAGTTCACGAGTTCACAAAGATAACACCATCAATGATGCTGTTTGGAAGAGAGCTACACCTTCCTAGTGCAGCATATAATTATGCCAGCAAATTACTTAAAAGACTTGTTTGCATTCATGATTTTCTTGACACCATCTCAGAATAAATAGTGCCAAGATGAAGACGTGGTATGATAGGAAAATGTCGGTCGAGAAAAACTGGTGTTGCTGTACAACACAGAGGAGAAAATGGTACTGCCCACAGCTACAGAAATGTTGGAAATGCTGCTACAGGATTCTGAATAAGATCAATGATGTGGTCTTTTGGATTTATCGTCAGTGCTCTCGGGTGAAGCCGAAGGTTGTCCACGTCGACCGACTGGTACTCTACGAAGGAACAGATGCAGCAGAGTGTGTTCAGGATGAACAGACTTTAAAAGGGGGCAGTTTTATAGGGGGCTGCTCTGAGCGTGCGAGGCATGGACAATTTATTGACGTGCACTCGCTATCAGTTGCAATCAGAGATGCACCAGCTTTTGACGAAGGAATGTTTACAAAGCGTGCTTATTATGCTTATCAGGGTGCATGCCGCTTCCGACCTTGGGTATTGGGGGTTTTTAAGACATCTGAAGAATGCTCTGTATAACTGACCTTGTCTCTGTCAGCTGGACTTGGGGTGCAGCGAACCTTCCAGATCAAGGCCAACAGCTATAAAATGCATGTCAGGCCTCTGAGCCGGCAATTGTAGATGGTTGATTTTCAGCGATAGATGCACAGCAAGAAAAGTGACCAGCGGGAGAAAAATATGCTACTGCTAACATCAGAGCAGTGAAGAATATCTCTGCAGGCTGGGCTGTTGAACTGGATGCGTGAGTGAAAGACATTACAAATAATGGTATTGGTAGCAGATAGACTGAACGTGTGTTAATGATGATTATGAGTTTATTTCACAGTTGCCAAACAGAGACTTAAAGGACGTTATTTAGTGTTGAAGTAGACATTAAATATTGTGTGCACTTGAAAAAAAATGAATAATAGCAAAGACAGAAAATTTAATGCTGTAAATAATAGCTTTGTGAAAAACTAGAAATCAACTTTAGTTCTGTTGTTTATTAAGACCTCCATCATACAAAAAACTCAGATACACTTCTCTGGCATCTTGTAACATTATAGTAAACTTATATACCAAATTTAGGTATGGAGAGTACCTTATAATCTTAACCTGTAAGAAAGCATTTTATAACTGAAATACATAATCAAAAGAAAATTGACTATAAAACCCAAGTCAAAACTGGAAAATATTGTGACTTTTATGGATAGTTTTCAAAGGAACAAAATAAAAAAGTATGCATTCTGACAAGCAATGCATGCATACTGATCTCCATTCAGACTTCAACATCTGGTTTACTGTGTGAATGAGTGCAATATGTCACAGAGAACAATAACATATTCTGTTGTTGATAAGCTTAAAATAGCTGTGTTAAGATTAAAAAGGGGCACAGATAAAAGAATTTTAGAGACAATAAATCCACATTGTGTTTGTGTGATGTCACATGCCTGTTGCGCAGGCATCTGTTTTCATTATCTATCCTTTCCCACCTCACTCTCAACACTCAGAAGAGAACACACACTTGTTGCTGGGTCTTTGATCTCCAGAACACCGGGTAGTAGGATTGGCTTGACACACACCACACAATGGTTTTCCACACCCTGCTTTTTAAAACCCCCCCTGACCCTGTCCCAAATGTGACATCAGGTATGAAGTCTTGCTCTCATACATGAGAGAGAGGAAAGGCGAGATCCCCCCAACCCCCCCCCCCCCCCATCCAAATTCCCATCTGTGTACACCTTTTATTGATGGGCTTGGTTGTGATAACATTCCCTTCCCTCCTCCACTTGCTGGCTTCTTCCATTCCCCCTAAATACAATATTGCACAATAACAGATTCCATAAAAGCTTGTGCAAGATCCACCATAGGGGCCATCATACGCGCTAGTGTGGGTGCCATGGCATTTCCCGCCTTGCATGGCCAGATTTCGTACCAGGTTTGGTAATTGGACACGTCCTATTTTTCGTGGCAGGTTTCATATTTGGTTTCGTACCTGGCCAATCACATTGCAGTTTCAGAGCGTAGGGCACTCCCTGTGGTTACTACTTGAAATGAGTTGATGAAGAAACGGAAAAGGATGCCTCCATCTTGATTATACATACGTAGGGTTGAAACGCTTTCAAATAGATTTAAAGTACGACAACGACGAATAATATTGGCGATGACAACTTTAAGTTACTGCCGTTCTAAATACTTAAAACATTACCTACTCTATGAAAATATTAATTCGAACTCTTTAGCATATTTACTATATATAAACACAATATTCGGCGTGTGAACTGGTAGTACAGTGGTGAAGTGGCGTCTCGTACTAACGTGTAAGTTTTGGGTATGAGTTCAAAACTTCATTGAACCCAAATTTTTTTATCATTAAATTTTACACGTGGGTACTATTCCAGTACGTAAATAAAAAACTATATTTTACAACCTTTCAGTTAATTCTCATCAAAATTATAAATTACAAACAAATACTATAGTGACTTCACATCATTGTCAAGAAAATGAATAAAACTTTACTAGTAAGCAACCAATTTATGTAAAAGGCAAATAGTAATATATCAAAATTAAGATATGCTAGGTAGTTTTTTTATAGGCGTATGCAAGTTACTAACTGGTAGCAGTTCAACGAATGGGGTTCATATTTACTACAAACCACCCACTGAAGGTGCCAAATGCTAGTACGCAAACTGTTCTCGTGTAATATGAAAATTCCATGGCAGCTCATATAGCGGTTAGTATAATTGCCCGTACACCAGAGCTTGTAAAAACTTGTACAATAACCAAGTACGGCTGTAAGTGTATCATGTAAAATCGGCTTTAAACTTTGACCCTCATCAATGTCAAGCTGGTAGATTGTTATCTACAGCAGGATAGAGCTTGAGACAGAAACTAAAAACTTTGTTTGCAAAAACAGAAGAATTTGAGCATCTTTTTCACTGAGGCTGTCATTTCCAGATGCAATGTCTGGTGTTGAAAGACATGCTGGAAAAATTTCAATGTTCACAAAGGCAAGACAAATGAGTTATTTATACTGGAGAATAACTCAGAATTATACAACATTTTGTGTTTGTCAGATTCATGGAAAAGTATGTGCAATTTCTACATCTGCAGGAGCTTCAATTCCATCAACATCTGAAAATTCGGCAAAAGCCTATTTGAATCGGCACAGCTTTAATTTTTGTGTTTAATTTCATTTTAACATGAATTTTATTTTAATTGATTTACTTTTCAGTATGCCTCATGTACGTTAGCCTATCCAATGTTTAGGATATTTGTAATTTCTAAAGTTGAGTCATCTTTAAAAATTACAAGGTTTAGCTAAATTTTTGTTTGTATTATATTTATTTATTTGGTTGCCAAGGGCAACACTGCAGTCTGTACCAGAATAGGCACACCATAGTAGTTTGGTAGGGTTTTGTGATAAGATTTATCTCTCTCAGTGGCAAGTTCTGTGGCCTATTTCGTGATGAGTGAATTGCAGCTGCACATCTTTCTTGGTCCTGCCTTTGAAGTAGATATACTGGGTGAAGGTCACTGCTTTGCTAAGCAGCACCACCCAGCATATGGATAGGTTAGTTTTGTGTTCAGGGCCAAGGAAATGTTAAGTAGAATTGGTAGGGAGTGGTGATTATGAAGAGATCTCATGACTCGTGAGGCATTCAGTTATTAAGCTTTCTGAGTGTTTGGAGCTGCAATTGTCATTCAGGGACCAATGGTGTGTATAGCATCATAGATAATGCTATCTATTGATGCCGGCCAGCCCAGCCTGCATCTGTCAGTGGATTGAAAGCTTAGCACCTCCCGTTGCTTTCTTCTAAATTAGGCTTCCATTTGTTACACCCAAAGGCTGTGATGAGTTTAGTCAGATTTCCAACTGCAGCTGCTTAGAAAAATTTTATCTATAGATTTGAATTTTTGAGTTTAAGTATGCCACATTTAACGAGCAGCATCTTAGTCACTTATTTTCTATCCATGTTTGTTTGTTAGTGTTTCCTTGGTTTTTATTTATTTAATTAAAATTGAGTAAATTTATTCCATGTTTTATTTCAGTAGTTATTTGAATGTTGAAAGTGTTTTGTGTACATTATGTGAAGTTCATCATATAAGTTTTGTTATGTCTGTTGTTTTAAGTGTTTCTTTGTTCTCGTTTCTGCTTCATCAGTTTCTCAAGTAGTTCAGTCAGATTTACTTGCATCTGCCCTGGGCACCCAACATCCAGTAATTTAATTTACTTTCACACAATATAATTACAGTATTTAATTTAAATTTTAGGAATTTGCTACCCAAGCAGGAGACTACAATGGACAGGAATTTTAATTAGTATTTCACGTAACTAGTGAACCACATCAAACATGAACCAAGAGGTATACGTTCTGTGTATTACGATGCACATGGAAGGCTGGAGGAGGAAAATAATTTACACATGACGTGTCTTCAACAATGGTTATAAAAGACTTCACCTCATCAGCAAGCAAGTCTTGGCGCTTGATTCCTACAGAGTTTTCATTGTTACCATGCATCACAAGACATCGATTGTACTGTCTGCTGACGGCAAGAATGAAAGTTCTAGCCCGAAGATTGTATTATTCACCGACCGAGCCACTGAAGTTATGTATCGAGATCATCCAAATACACCAGTGCACCGCCAAATGCCACTACTAGTACGATCACAGAGCATTAACCTGGATCCAGTGCTGGCCACTGACGTCACAAGCCAAGATGATCTATGCCTCGCTTATCTCCTCCACAATTCCAGCTAGGGTGCTGCGCCCAGAGTATAAATAGATGGCCGCAACCCCGGCTCGTGACCAGTCTGTATTTTTTGCACAGTCTGTCCTGTTCCTTCACCGCATGCTTGTGCCGAAGGAAGCCCCTGCTCCTTGGTCACCACCACAACTCGTTTCTGGAGATATACTTCTACCTCGCCTGCACCGCAGCCTTCCTCCTACCAAGCTTAGTCTTCACCGCACACTGTACTGAAGATCCTTGCCATCGCCCGCCAACGTTGTCTACACACTAGAAACTGCGGCCCCTTCAGGGCAACACAATTAGAGTAGTACCAATTCAAATTAGTTACCTAATGCTTGTCTACACTGCCATTGTTACCACCAGGTCACCTGCACCTCGCTCAGCGTAGGAATAAACACATTTTAACTAGGTATGGGCCAATGCCACATTTTGCCTATACCAACTATACTGATTCTTAAATGCTGATGTTGCCGATTACAACAATGCCAATACCAGTTTTAACGAGCACAATCATAATTCCCAATTCCCAAGATTTGAAAATACTTTTTATTACTTAAATTCAAGTATTCAGTTTTGTGAACACTTTAAGCACTTTGTGTTATGTGTCTATAGCATAGAAATGAAATACAACACCAGACTTGACAACTTTTATGATTTTTCCTTTAAATGTACAGCAGTCATACCCTTTTTACGATTTTACATAATGCCTTGATTTTTTCCCGAATTCCAGTACTGGGAAAAATTTTAGAGTAAATATTTACTAGAGATAAGACATTCGATTTTTCAATACCCCTAAATACTGCGACGTATTGAGTACCACAACGTACATATTGATACATTTGTTTGATGCATTGGTCTGCCATTTTCACAATTGTCATGAAGCAGTTTTTTTTTTTTTTTTGGGAAGCCGTTGAAGTGTCGTCTTTATTTAATGATTCAGTTAATTGATTAGTAACGATGCCAGAGACACATGTAGTACCGATTGCAACAGAACATGTATTCAGGAGTTGCAAATAGGAATTACAAACAGTAATAGCGTATTCCAATTGACTGCTCTGGGGCGCACTGCGCACTGAAAACTGAAAAAGTGCATGCGTCACATGATTGCCAGAAACGAATGTGTGTTATTTTTGCACCAACAACTGGAACTTGCCATGAAAACAGTGCAAAACATTTGCGACATCATCATCTTTTGGAGAAAGTGCTTGAACTACGATGTTGATAAAAGGATTTAAATTTATGAAACTTTAAAATTAGACATATTACACACAAAATGGTAACCAAACATGCTGTTGGAGATACCTTACGTTTGAAGCAAAACACGGTACTTTATTTATTGATAATAAATAGAAGGTACATATTCAAAATTAAATCACTCGTGTACTAAAGCTGGCAACGAATACACGTACATTACATTGCCGTGTACAGTGTGCATGGGGCGAGCACCTAGATCCTCTGTAGCGCGGCTGGGTGCAGCAGCTCGCATCTGCCGCTCTGCCCTAGATTCTTGGCACTGGGTGACAGCCAGCCTGCCGCCACCACTGCCGTCGTTACAGGGCCGGTTCACTACGTAACAGCGGCCCGGTGTTGGAAAACATGCTGATAGATGCGATTCACGTCTATGTGTTCAATTTATACAAAATTTAGGTGGCGTGTTGGCCTCTGCACTGGCATGATGAGGCCGGGCGATGTTTACAGGAATACAAAAATTTAGTGCGGTCTACTTGAAATATTAATTATCCTGATTTTTTCTTTAAAAACATCTGATGTGGCGTATACACGCACATGGCCTGCCAAAATATGCTAATTTAAGAACACATTTTATTTGCACACACTTATGTACCTTTATTCACTTTACACATAAAATTGACTTAGCAAGAAAAGAAATTGCTCACCATAAAAAATTTGCCTCTTAGGTAGGCATGGGCGCACATAAACTAAAAAAAAATAATTATTAATAAAAGGACATGGAATTAAATTTCAAGTTATTATACATACACTGATTAAGAAACTGTGCTGCTGTTTTTACAGCAAAAGAGGAGTGATGACTGAAGAAAAAAAAACGACAGGGAGGGTAAGGCTAGGGGGAAGAATTCTCAGTGACACCCTCCCCCCCTCCCAAAGCTTCAAACACCACAGTCCCCTTCTGGCATTAAGTAATTTATTGCTTCACACTGCTTGGGACAACAAATGTCAAAGTCTATGATGGCAGTTTGAAAAATGTGCGACCACTAACATCAGTAACAGGCTAGTTTTCCATAGACTGAAAACCGTGGGTAATAGAAACTTGTACCACGGCATGCGAGGAAAGATCTACAAAATAATGTGCGCAACACATCCCCAACAGAAAAAAATATATAAATAATGAAGTACAAAGAAAAAAAAGAAAAAATGAAATTGTTTTTCACTGCCATTCATTGTATCCTTTTCGCACTTAGAGCAATATTTATTGCATATTCTATTTCTACAGTAATGTAATAAACCAGTGTATAATAATGTGGCGCCAAAAGTAGATGTAGTTTTAACTCTTGAATTTTCGTGTTTGGATATACGGAACGGTTTGGTAACAAGTCACTTCAAATCCTAGCAACCGCAATTTTTATTTTCGAACTAAGAAAGCTTAAAATCTTTATTTAGAAAAACAAGCATTAATTTTTTTCTGGATTATGTCAGATAGAGGAAATCTGGCAATTGTTTATTGCCGGATAAAAAACAACAATATTAATTTTTTGCTACAGGATGTAAGATTAATTTTTAATTTTTTTTGTTTTGTGTTGGCTGTTTTCACAGATTGTGCACACACAAAACACACAAAATAAATATTGAATATCGGTTGTAAACATAAATGGCATGTAAAAAGTTGAAATATATTCTTGCATTCAGAATACCGAACATAAGTTCACTAAATTTTGACAGTTATATAGAAACTTAGCCCAGCCACAATGTACCCTTGCGCCACAGTAGCTCTAACTATGAATAAAACAATAGTGTAAACAAATGCTATGATCAATGTAGGTTACCATTTCAACCTACAGTATGTTTGTTATGCAAAGTCATACGGGTGGGGCTCTATTAATTTTATTGCCAGTGGATTGGATGGGGTTTGGAGAGACTTTAGTTTAACGTCTTTCATGAGACGTTGTATCATTTTTAATTACATATTATTTTAATGGATGAGAGTACAATTTGCTCGTATGAAAGAAATATTCACATTATTATAAAACCTGTCTAGTTCCAACCTCACCGAAAGAAAATGCTATAAATATGTAGTTTGTACCAATTTGAATATTAATCACATTCGAGACGTAAATATTTTTGACGAAGTTCATATATCATACAATAAACATGTTATTTTTACACTACAAAACAGAGTTGAAATTGTGGTCTTTCAGGCCACGTACATTTCAAACATTCTAATAACTATTTCAAAACACTTTATTTACAATACACACTGACTTACTGTTCATTATTAGTATTTGCAACTCCTGAATACATGTTGTTCTGTTGCAATCCTTACTACACGTTTCTCTGCCATCGATACAAAATAATTAGCTGAATCATTGCACATACACACGTCTTGATAAAAGGTATCTAATAAAAGTATCTATATGAACGTTGCGATACTCTGTACTTTCGATGCAGCCCAGTATCAGGTATTGAGGTATCGAAGTATCGATTGTCCCATCTTTAATTTATATTATACTTAGTATTTCTTCGTCGGCTGAGCCATACTGAATCCCTTGGTTAAAATAACAACTGATATATGTGCAACAATTTTTGCCAATTATTACTTGCAGAGTCTTATTGAGACCTTTCCAATAAAAACTATGCCCACCAAAATCTTATGTATTTGCTTTCACTTTCCATTTTCAATAATAACAGTGTCATAGAATGTGTGATTCGTTTTCATTGCCGCCAACCTACGAGTGCAGCAAATGTATAAGAGTAAGGTTGCTTTCTCATTATCAAAACCTATGAATGCAATAAAAACAGTAAAATGTACGAAGAAAAGAAAACATGAAACTCTTGTGGGATGTAGAAAAATGCTCTATCGATAGCATCAGTTGTCAATTAACTGCGTTGTTTTGCATTCACATAGTGTCCAAAAATGAATGCAGCACACAATCTTTGATGAAAGTACCAACAGGAAATACGGAAATATGGAAAATGTCAACAACGGGAACAAATCATTGAAAACAATTGTTCCAAATATATTTTGGGTTTCGGACAGAATATCTGATTGATTGATGCAGTAAATTAATGGTTTACGAGATGTAGCATGCCGCGTTATTTAACATTGTGTTAAATAAATTAGTGCTACTAATCCGTGAATAATAATCAGCAAATAATGTTGAGATGCCACCAATGCAGATGGTCGTGGTATCAGCAGGTTAATCAGTATCGGCCCATCCCTAATTTTAACCAACTCAAGGGTATCTTTTCTGTCGTGTAATACCTCTCCCATTGGACTTCGGGCCCGTCGAAAGGATAGCAGGTGACCGGGGAATTTTACTCAGAAACTCAGTAGAACCAACCCCTTCGAACAACACTACCTACGAGCTCCTGCACACTAACCTACCCAGCTCAAACTCATGCCAGCCAGAGTTGACATAGGTTAAGTAGTTTCCACAAGTTATACGTCGCCCAGGTATACCGTCTAGAATAAACCCTCTGAAACGCAAAGTCATTCTCACAGAACCTCATTTTGTGCCCTACTGCAAAGCTACCGGGTCAGTTATTTACACTGGACGTGCTCCAGTACAGCGTAAAGACTAGAAACATTTTAAAAAAAACCTGCCACCGGGTGTGCCTGACCTGGCATCCACCAAAAACCCTCTGGACAGGGTGACGTTCCTCCACAGTCTCAAGGCATCACACGTCATAATGAAAACATGAACAAACCAGAAAATGAAGGCAGACCATCTGACATCTTCCATTTTTCCCTGTCGTGTAACATAACTGATGGTTGTCACAAAATGGAGGGGCTGGTGATGCTATGCCGAGCCACATCTTGCAAGGTCATGTTGCGACCTCTGACAATGCTACACATAGATTAGCATAACAAGAAGAATTAAAAATTTCACAAAACATTCATATAAATACCATTTACGCCTGTCGAAATTCATTCTGAGAGACATCCTCGACATCCCTTTTACAGAATTCCTACAATGAAATCTCACAAAGGGCACAGTTATAGGAGTCGTGAATTGAATTCCAGAAACCACAGAATGCTTATTTAAAATAAATTAAAGAAACTAAATCTAAGTGGATTAATGAAATGACAAATATTAATGCTATTATCAATTAATTTTTTAGGTCACAAGACCATACGAATACCACCGGAGACAAAAATCGCAAAACAGAACTAAGCTAATTGCAATTCTGGAAAATTTACAGCTAGCTTTGGAGCAAAAGTTAACTGAACAAAATGTTGTACTTGGAAATAAGTTACTGTAAATTTGAAAGTTTCATTGCTGAATTTGCTACAAAAAACAACTCCGATTTGGTTCAGTTGAGAAACTAGGTAAACGCAGCAAGGAAAACTTTTACCCTACAGTTCCGTTAAGTTGAAACAAAAATTGTAGAGGTTAAAAATTGTCTCTCACAGTTAACTGTTTCTGATGTGGACAATTTATCTATTGTTTTGGACATGCAAATAAATTTTCTGGACAACCACATAGAAAACAGTGTGAGACTGACATATTGAAAAGGTGCATCACCAGGTGCAGGAAAATTTAGCAAAACTAATTTTGGATATCAAAGTACAACTTACATAATTACGGGCAGAGAGGAATAATATAAGCCATGTGCTGCACATAAGGAATCTAGGTCAAGGTTGCAGCTCACCCATTCACGTCAATGATACCACTCTGCCTAGTATTTGAGCTTCATTTGCATCAGTAATTAATCTCAGCCCAGCAGAACAGAGGTAATATGGAATAGCTACATTTTTGGGTAACACCAAGAGAATCCTGTGACATACTTGAACATCTTGATGAATATGTTGAGTTGAGAGGTTTTGGTGCCTCTTAACAAGAAGGTCTTGAGATCTTGAATATGTTAACATGTTCATCTTAACCAACAGTGATAAACAGAAATATTTGGGCCTAAGTCAAAATTTTACTGCTTTTTATTGATAGGAAGTGATTTGAAATACCAGACACAGTTTTGAATACCTCCGTACAAAATTCCTACAGGCATGTAAGGGGAGGAATCAACATGGTACCGAGTGTGCTCAAAGATAACTGAAGGTAATATAGTGCTTACTCCCCACTTGTAGAGCCTATAAAGTGAAGAAGCAAGGAATTTAAGCTAAACCTATGCCATTTACAGGGAATGGATATTAAGTGTCGAATATGAACGTAATATTACTAGTAGTTGCATTGCATACAGGCCCTGTTAATATTTTTGCTCAAGTATCTAACCAATGATTTACATAATAGTTGCGTCTCAAATATTGAAGGAAATTTTTAGTATAAATTGTGCAACCTTTGTGCAGTGAAGTACAGTACTCATTGTTTCAAGTGCAAGTAACCAACAGATATTAATGGTAATGACCTTTATGATAGTAGAAGGAGTTGCCGACTATAAAGGTTGAGTTTGCTTTGTGTAACTTTGTAAAATGACAGGTATTTGTGAACAGCTTTAACAGGATGTCTATCAACAGGGAAAATTCATGGAAATGTCTGGGAATTTTCACCTGGGTAAGGGAAAATGTAAATATTTTTCTACTCTAAAAAAGTTGTTAGTTGCGTGAATACAGGGTCAATTAATTATAATTATATGATATATAAAATTTTAATTTTCAAGTTTATGAATTTTCAAAAATACATTTTTGCCAAGTAACATAGGGCCTATATGCACAAAATAAAGTATTTTTGTGTTTGCAATGAGCACTCATGTGAAATCAGTAGCACACATCGTGAGACATATAGATGTACCGAATAAAATTTTGGCTATAGCTATGTGTTTAGTCTGTTGCAGTATAATTTAATTCTACTTCACCGATAGCATATTATTTGTTCTGTCAGTGGTAGAAAAATATGGTACTGGAAGATTTCAACGTGAAAATAGATTAGGAAAAATGGTAAGATTCTGCCTGGAAAAAAGGAAAAAGTCAGGGAATTCCAAATTGGAATTTCAATGGATAGCTGGTTTAACCTCTTAAACTGAAACCACTCTAATTTGCAAAGCACAAAAGCTGATCAATTTGTGACTTGGGCTACGTCTTACAGCTTGCGTAGCAGTTTTAAGTGTGCAGAATATTAATTTTTTTCCCGAACATGGAATAATGTTAAACAAATTATGCACTGAGTTTACTGTTGAAGAACTTTACTCCATTAAGCAAACATTTTGAGAGTAGTAGCGGTGGTGGTAGGTTAATGGTTAGTGTGTTTGCTCCGAGAGCAAAGATTTAAAATGTGAATTTTTCTTTAGAGATTCAGTCCCAACCACATCCAAAAAAATTTTTACAACTTCTTAATAAAATTAATATTTTTAATTCGCACAATTTTTTATATTTTAATTAAACTAAAAATTATGCAGATAGATCAAACAGGTTCACAAATATACTTACTTAAGTGAGTTTGTGCTTTTTATGCTCTGTCTATTATATAGATAGACATGATAGTTAAATACATTCCTTAAAGTGATTTTGTTAACACATTTTTGAGGGATGACTAATCATTGCAAAGAAAAATCATCATTGTCTAACAGTGGCTATCATTTTGTGCTGAAAATAACTAGGGTATGTTACTTTAATACGTAAGAGTTTAGCAAAATATATTATTTTAACATGATGTGTGTTTTATTATATGTTTCAATATTATTTTATATACCTTTTAAAAAAATTTGGCTCAGCCAGGATTTGAACTTCAAAACAAACCTCACTTTATGAACACCAGACACTACTACTCAACCAACCGTTCTGCTAAAACAATTCGTTAGACTAAATTTTTTTTATCTTTAATAATTTTTTTAATTCTCAAAACATCTGGAATCTGTAATGCATTTAACATAGCATACTTTTTAAATTTTAAATGCTGTACAGCTAAGCAGCCTTCCTTTCTTACATGAAACAATCCATATCAGTAAATCTAACAAAAATTTTCCATTAGCCGTTTCCCACTGGTGTTACAGAATTGCATCCTTGATACACAGCTATTGTTACATCCTGTGAAATTCATTATCAGAGTTCTACTGAAATGATTCATTTGGAGGGTAACGACTTACAGAATACAGCTGCTGGGCAACTAAATAAGGAAATGACAATGGAAACAGGTCTTTTATATAAAAGCCCATACTGACTCTTCTAACATTGTTCTAAAGGAAATTTTTTGTAGACTGTGCAAAATGACGGATACAAAATCAATAGAAATGGGAGTAATGCTTTGGTGGCCGTGTAATTTTTTTAACTGTTTCACTCAGCTTTCAGATCACTCACATGATTAAAACTGGTGAAAGAACACTAGTTCTAAATAACAAATAACAGGATACCAAATCAATTTACTCTAATTTTGTTACATAAAGTGATGGTGCATTACTGTAAACCCTCTCATTTACAGATGCTATTCATTTACCAGTGGCGTGTAGTGAGATTTTTACAGGGTAAGCAGTATAGTAGTCCCACATATTTGAGTGTTTTAGATAACATTTGCTAGTGTCAGGCTGTGGTTCCATTTTAAATTTCTACTAACAACGCAACTTCTAACTTTGTTTACCCTCTACTTGTATATACTGTTTTATAATACCTAACATTAGTTATAAAAACAGAAACAAAATTAATGTAATAATAATTAAACTGAATATTATTTAGAGAACACTTTCATTCACTTTCCCAGGAAAAAATGAGGACTTGAGGACGCAAATAGAACGATTGCGTACCCTGCCGAAGGGACGCTGCAGGGTATCTCGCTTGCAAGTTCGATTCATCGCTAGTCACTTCCATTTGTGGAAATAAATACTTTATAGCAGCACTATGCATGTACAGTACGGAAGTTATGAAAACTCTCTTTCTCAAATCAAAAACTGAAAACTCAGAATGAAATGTGTTTGAATTTTAAGTTAAGGCAAAAACTATAAAGGCTCAAACATTTCCTATATTTGTAGGGTGAGCATTGCTTACCTTGCATCAGTGGAATAAACACCACTGTCATTTACAGATGCTATCAAAATGCCTCATCTTACATGAAGGGGCCAATATCAGCATTTTTAATTACACACACATATTCACATTAGTACTGTATACACTTCAAAACTTAACATTTATTATAGACCCGTTCACATTTTCACTGTGTGGCACAGAACATAGAACAGTAGTTTACTGGCTCTTCACAGAGAGGGTTTCAAAGTTTAACCGTTTTGTGTGCATGGATTGTATTTGTTGGTTAAAATATTGGTGCATTTCTCTACTAATTTTCTCCAGCAGCAAGTCATGTTCAACATTTTGATAGTAGCAGTTGCATATAAAATGATTATGCTGTCACAATAAAACTAACTCTGATTGCACCTGCACATCAAACGTTACACGTGGCTTTTGCTTGAAAGTGTCCTCATTGTTAAGTATAGTGCTTTTAATATTGTATTTAATTGTTTGATTTGCTGTGCAGAAGTGCTTTCTTGTGCTCGCATGAGAGGCTTGGACAGCCAGTGCATCGAAGATGGAAACACATATTTCAAATGGCTTGAGTTGCTGAAAAAAGAATTCAAGGTAGAATATTTTCCCATTCAACAAAATCATGTCTTAAGAATGTTTGTGTGATGACTGAATTTTTGTATAAGAATGTTTGTGTGATTAGTGAATTTTTGTAATGGCTTTATATGCATAGTCAGTTTCTCCTTTTATTTATTTGTGCATATCCTCTACATATTTTATTTATTACTGGTCTACTATCATTTTTTGCATCACAGAGTTTGTGGCAGTGGAACTTACTTCTGTGGATTTCCTTTCTTCAGTATGGCGTGGCACAGTCAAGCACCCTATTTTAAATTTTACCCTTTTCTTCCATTTCCCTGCATAGCTGGGATCATATATTTCGAATTAATCGTAGGATCATCTCATGTTAATTCATGTAAGAATTTTCATTATTGCTTTCAATTAAATATAAACCCAAGAAGTGTAGTGAAATGTGAAGATTATTGCCCTTTGTGTCGAAACTGCAGTTGAATGATAACTCACTGCAGCTGTAGTTATGTAAATACTTATTAACATTCCTATGCCTCATTGCTACCTTCTGGGTTTACTCTCAATTTGAATCAAACCAGACTTATTTTGTGTATGGCAAACATGGCTTGTGTTGCAGATGGACAGAGGGTTTTTTGGGTGTTATAATTTCCTCCACCATTCAATTCTTTTCCCTTCTCGAAAGTGGACATCACCTTATTTCAATCCCATCAGGGGTTGATGGTCACTGTTCAGCATCCGTCATTCTGCAGCTTTTCCTCAGGTGGGTGTTATCTCACCTGTGGATGCTCCTCATTTTTATTGATATGCTATTTATTATGTAAATTGTTGCACAGTATTTCCAAGAAGCTTCTGGTATTTATTATTTATTGTCATTATTCCATGTTTAGGGGAAACTTAGATATACATTACATTGTATGTGGTAGCATAAAAAACTTATTATGTTTTCTTTCCCAATAAGAATAATGTTGTTATTTTGATGATGAATAAAAAATATCTGGTGAACAAATTGTTACTCAAATAAAACATGTTGTCATGATTTGTTCAGTTTAAACTTCCTTATGCCCAGCCTTTGAAAAATGTATGATGTCAGCTAATGTTAGACCTCACCTACCTTGCTTCTACTTTGTGTAACTTTACATGGCACACCTGCATGTTTCTTTGAGTTTTATCTAGTATATTTCATTGAAGTTTGTGGCAATGCTCTTGCTCTTTGAAATCACCACATTTGACTTATTTATTTATTTGATGATTGTATCATACTGCAGACTGGCTTATATGTTAGCAGAATTGTTGATTCATGCAATAGTTTTCATTGTGGCCAGAGTTTTTTTTTGTCTTAAATTTTAGGTGTAATTTTCGCAACTTTTTTATTTTGTTGGAATATGATTACAGTATAATTGACGTAGTACACTGTTTTAGAATTTTCAGATGTTGCACAATTATCTTATAGTAATTACTGTTTTTTTTTTTTTTCAATTTATAATTATTGTTTTATTTGTTAGACTGAAATCACATGTCTATAATGACACACCTCCACAATTCTAGTTCAGAAGTATGCAAGTAAACAATATAGAACCTGTACAAAATAATATGAATGTCAGCTCCACTCAGAGGTTTATTGGACTTTGGGAAAAATTTTAGTTTTATGGCATACTTTATCTTTAACATACAACCATGCCATGTAGTTACAGAAGACTGTGATGGCAGAAGTATTTGTGAATTCCATGTTGGATACAAGTTGTAAATCAGGTCTACAGTAGTCCAAACTTTTGCTAAATAAGACTTTTTCTTGTTTCAAACATTTGTATTATTTTGTCTACCATGTACACACTACACTGAACTTCAAATTCAACCCGTATGTAAGTATGTGTGCATGCTTTATGTGCAGGACGTTGACGCATGCCGTTTATACCATTTATCTACAACAATTACGACTCATCTCACTGCAACCCTAGTGTACTACTTCTACACGAGAGATTCAAACCCCGTGACATATTGTACATGGACGTAACGGTCTGCCACAATCCTGGAGGGCGGCCGGACATGTGGATACGAGGGGTTGTGAAAGACAGTGGCACGCCCCCCTCCCCCCCTTCCCAGTGCTGAGAGCCTACAAGCCATCAGCTGCCTCGGGCCATGCACGAGAGTCACAGAGAATACGCTAAGGCCGAGAGATTACCAGAGGGTGCGGCCACAGCAACGCGCTATCCTGCTACATGAGTCCGTACGCTGTGGACCTCGTGAGTTGTTCCTGCAGTCTTCTCCAAGCACCTAGGTGCTGAAGCCTACTACTACTGCTAGATCTTCAACAGCCCTTCCAGAGGCGGTCGCCAGCGATTCAACAGTCTTCAGCAGCAACCAGAGGCTACCATCCTTTAGGTCACCATTAGAGCTCTGCAGCACCACTACCAGATGCTCCAGCGATGCTAATCACCAATAGCTACTAGAAGCTTTCTGTAGCCACCAAACATACCACATGTAACTACTTTGTCTCCTATAGACACCCCGCTTAGAGTTAGATTTGAATTAAGTAATTTTCGACAGTTTGTATTTCACAACCCCAACTAGCCTAGGACCAGGTCACCTACACCTGGCTACCGTAGGATTACTTCCAACCACCGGTCTTCTTGACAGGAGAGCATGTGTCACCATGTTTAGTAAGTTCCTAATAAACACAGCTTTGTTTCTCTTAACTGTGAGTCTCATTCATAGAGTACTTTGTAACCAACTGCTGGTAGGACCTCAAGCCGAGTACCACCGACCAGGAAATGGGAAGTTATTATTACTTTGAATTAGCTACAACTGGAAACTCCCCCTCAGACGGCTCCAAGTTGAATACTCGCCTATTAGACAGTCATCTATTTTATTCCTACCAGGTATACAGCTACTGGAGGAGTAGAATAGAGGAGCCCTGACCATTAGCAACACTTTTTTTCAACCAGGGAGAGACAGTACATCTGAGGTGTATCCTTACTGGAGCACCTGGGTGCTGTTGGGGGTATTTGCTTAGGTGCTACGGCCTGGCCTTGGTTGGGATCACTCACCCAGTAATAGTCTTGGCAACCCATACAGCTCCAACGCTTCTGATCAGTCCGCAACTGTGGGGGATTTTCTGAAGCACTGGAGCGTGCATTGGCAAACTGTTACCAGGCAACACTAATGTAGGGCTATCCATGTCCGTGGTGCTCGATTCAAGGCCCTCAGTAGCTAAACCTGCTCTATGCCATTTAAGGTGACATGGCATGAGGAGGGATGAGCGAAGAGTTGGGCTCGTTGCTGCCAGGCAGCCGGCTTGTCTCCTACCACTCACAGCTAGTCGACAAGCTGAACGAGATTGTGCCACCTTACTCCAATCACTGGCACAACCTATGTCTACTGTAACCAATCCAGCTTCTTTCCCATCAACACCTCTGTGCACACATACGACCTGCCATCCCGTTGTAAGAGACCAAGGAACGGTTCAGCATCTCGAACAGTAACTTCAGGAGTAGAGCCTCAGTGGACTGGAACGGCGAGTTCTGTGTCGTATCATGTCGTACCCTCGCTACAGCTTGAGCCGAAGACGAACGACTCAATCAGCTGTATCCAGCAACCCCTCACCTGCTAGACGACAAGTCACTTACTGCTAGCACTTTCCGCCCGTCTTCAACTACGACCAGCTCCAATACGAGTCGTAAGCCTGATCAATTGAAGGGACTCGTGAATTGTAATGTCAATAACTTTGTTCCATCACGTAAGGCCATATTGCCCGACCTCTATATCTAGCAGCAAACAGGAGTATGTCAACCTATAAGCACAACCGACTGAAGTGCAACCAAAGCCACATGGCAGTGATCCAGCCTTAGCTAATCAGACACGCGTCAAGTGATTTTCTGACGTCCAGCATGGGGCGTAAACTAGTTAACTGTCTGCAGTAAGAGGCCGAACCAGGTCACCCAACTTCAAGACATAGGAGTCAAACCGGGTTAACCCAGCGGACTTTGGAGAGGCAAGTAAAAACCCAGTGGCACCCAAGAAACGGTAGTAATGTTTAATCCCGAGATTGCCACGCCAGACATCAACATTGACTCTGGGTCTGACACCCAAGACCCAAAATGCAGCCATACTGAATGTCAAGGTATAGGCTCAATAAGAATCGAATGCAAGTATTGTTTAAAGCATTTCATCACCTCTGCCTAGGTTGGTCAGATGAAGTACGAGATACCGCAGGTCTCGAATACCATTGTGAAGTCTGTCGGCAACAGGTAACAAGTCTTTGTAGCAACGTGACTTGCCCTGGCCTGGGCATTTACTGGGTCATATGCACCACGTCCAGCGAGCTCTTCCATAACCTATGCATAGGATGGCCCAACGAGTGCATCACTATGCCAGGTATGACGTACTGATGTGTAATATGTAGGAAGAAACACATCCCCTAATCCCGTCGATCGAGATCGTCCTGGATCTACATACAGCCTGGGATAGCACCCAGCCACCCAGCAACCAGACGCAATGATGACATACAGATCACTGACTTCGTCGGTTGTTCGTACGAAGACCCGATAGTGTTTACCAACGCACGTGAGAAAGAATTCCGAGACATCCACTTACCTCCGAAACAATGGGTGGACAGAGCCCAACTGCACCTGAAAAGCATATTGTTAACCTGGTGGGAAAAGTATGGGGACTTGCTTACGGACTGAAAGCAGTTCTGCAATCGCATCGCTTCAGAATTCACCGGCAAGGAGGTGCTAGATCGGTTAGCGACCCAGTTCTACTGTCAGACACAGATACCCAAAGATGAGGCTGAAATTTTCATACTTTGCAAATAGCAAATGTTCCGGCGTGTATTCCCGGAGGTTTCGGAAGCCATAGCCGTCCGTTTGATAGAAAGGATGCTTTTACCCAGCCTGAGGAACGTCGTCCTCACAGCGCGATCAACAACTATCGACATACTAGTTGAGAGGGCAGGAGAATCCGAACAGAACTTTGCGGCGCAGGCTAGTATAGAAAAGTCACAACCCCGGAACGATGAGCCCTGCCGGTCGAGTCACACAAGAATATGCCTGCACTCCAGACACACACGACCTTCATGCCAAAGTGTTTGTTCTGTCCCAGTAATCATTGGAACAAGGACTGCCCCTGCAAGCCAGCCAGGTCAGCAGTACCACCATTTAAATTCAATCAGACATCAGCCTCATCAGCTACTAGGACTACCGAAAGACCTACTCCTGCTATCAAGCCGGGAAACGCCGCCGCCAGGGTGTGAATCGGGCCGCCACCACCAGACCACAAGGGCCCAGAATCCAGGGCTTAAATGAGGATCTGGCACTCCCCATAGCTCCCCACATCGAAGTAGAAATAAATGGAGACCGCGTCTTGGCTTTACTTGATTCCGCTGCCACAGCGAACTTCATTAGAAGCTATATACTCACATCAGAGTAATTAGCCAACATGCGCCCGCAAACTAGACGTGTCAGAATGGGTCAACCAAACACGACCGTACAGGTAGATGGCCATACTACGATAAATGTGAACATACATCGACACTCAGCTCCCTCTGAGTTTATAGTGTCATCCACACTATCAGTAGCAGTTATACTCAGCTGCCCATGGCTTAGACAGCATCAGTGCATTATTGATCATGGACAATGCCAAGCTTACATGGACGAGCACGAAAGAATAACAGTAAATTGGGACCACAGTCCAGAGGACATCATACCCGCACCCATCGATCCCACAAGGGTTAATCATGAACTTAATGAATCCGAGTTTGCAGCAGGTACTGAACGAACACGCAAATGCATTCGGACATGGGGGGTTGTTGCGCCAAACTCGATCCATCCAACATGATATCTGGATGACAACTAACACCCCTGTTTATAATTGACCATATGGGGTATCTGCCTGTCGACGCCACCTGATAATGGACCATGTAAATTACATGTAGGACCAGGGGATTGTAGAACCCTATAATTCCCACGTGGTTCTAGAACCCAAGAAGGATGGAAAACTGTGCTTCTGCATTAATTATAATGGCCTAAACGAGATAACACACGCTATTGCTTCCGCAGCCATCGACCTCACCCGTACCCTGCTGGACATTGGCATGGTCACAATCTTCAGCACCTTGGATATGGAATCCAGATATTGGCTAATTGCGGTATATACCGGTAGCTGCAAATATACTGCATTTACCACACCAGAGGAGGGCGAAACCCTACAATTCAGAGTAATGCCATTTAGGTTGAAGAATGCCCCAGCCACCCAACGAATGTCCGCAGAAGTATTGACCGGGTATGTCGGAGAGTTCTGCTTTGCATACCTCGACGACGTAATCATATACTCAAACAGCTGGGAGAAGCACCTCGAGCATCTGCAGTGATACTAGAATGCCTAGAACAACATGGGATGACTTGCAAGCTTTCCAAGAGCTACTTCGGCAAGTCCTCCATCAATTACCGGGGACATGCGTCATCTGAGGGAAACTTCCCACAGCAAAATTCCATACAAGCCATTGAAGATGCAGACGAATCGGCCAATAAAGGACAGCTACAACGGTATCTGGGTCTGTGTAACTGGCTATGCAACTTCGTACTGAACATTGCGCAACTGATGACACAGTTGCATCCACTCCTGGAAAAAGACACACTGTGGCAATGGGGACCAGAGCAACAGTGAGCCTTCCACGACCTGAAAACAAGCTTTGGAAGTATACAGCAGCTACACCAACCCCAAGGAGATTAACCATTGATCCTACAAACTGACGCATGCCAGAACGGACTGGGAGCTGTCCTCTACCAGCTGGACAACAACAACCAACCCCGTGTGATAGCATATGCCTCCACCCGCCTCAATGAAACGGAGCAACAGTATCACATAAACAAACAGGAATGCCTGGCCGTCATCTGGGCAGTACATAAGTACAGATACTATGTAGAAGGCCAGCACTTCATCTTGCGAACTGACTCAAAAGCTCTCCAATGGCTGTACGAGTCACAAAACAGCTAAACCAAGCTCAGTCTGTGGGATATGTTTCTCTCCGAATTCGACTTTGAGGTACAGCACTGCCCAGGAAAAATGAACGACCTGCCAGACGCCTTGTCCCGCTTTCCTACGCTGGAGGAGAAAGCCGAGGAAGAGAAAGGGGAAAATATGTGCCCTCCCCCTCAAGTAGAACGAAGCCCCAATGAGCAGATCCGTCTCCTCCAGTTACAGATTACCCTAAATCAAATCTCGATAAGTCAACAGGAGGACCCCGACGTACACCAGCTCCTGCAAGAGCATCCACATTGCTTCAAAACTCGGGATGACGTTGTGTGGATGCAAAGTGGTAAACCTAACGCTCAGTGGAAAATTTGCGTATTGCAGCAACTGCGAGCAAACATTTGCCACCACTACCACGACCACCCCCAGACCAAACATCCGGGGACCCGAGAAACCCTACTAGATATCAGGATTCACTATAGTTGGGATGGAATCAACCGCGACGTCTGACAGTACATCAGCAACTGTGTTACTTGCTGTCGCGGCAAGATCTTCCCAGTTCCTCCTCCCACTGCATGACCAAGGAGACCCAAGACAGCGTGGACACACATAGTCACCGATCTAATGAAACCATACCCAAGGAGCACCAAGGGAAACCGCTATCTCCTAGTCGTTACCGATCAATTCTCCAGGTGGGTGAAAGCCTTCCCTCTGCCCAGCCAGGAAACAGCCCCCATAGTGCAAGAAATGGAAGCAGAAATATTCGCACATTGGGGATACCCAAAGGCATTCCTGACTGACAACGGCACTCAGTTCACAAGCCGCCAATGGCAGTCAGCATGCCAGGGATAGGAAGTTGAAACGTGGACGACGCCACCATACCACCCCCAGGCAAACCCCACTGAACAGAGGAATCAAGAGATCAAAAATGCCTCCGTATCTGTGTGGGGAATGACCACAGACACTGGGATAAACATATTCCCACCATCTTGTTTGCCCTACGTTGTCGTACTAAGGAAGCGGTACACACCAACCCAAGTACGCTCCTCCTGAGACAGACCCTACGCCGACCAGGTGACTGGCAGTGGGACAGTGAAACCACCACCATGCCTCAGTCTGAAGACATCCAGCTAGCCGCGTTGGCTTGCACTATCACTGCCCAGAAAGCCCAGGATGAGTATATCCATATAAAGTACCCACAACCCAAGACAGGGGTACGCGAGTTCAACCTTGGTGAAACTGTGCTACTCCAAACACATCCCCTCAGAAAGGCCAGCATTCAGATTAGTGCTGGCCTCGCTGACAAATGGGACGTGCCTTACAGTAATTGATGTCGGCAAACGGGACAATGTCTACCAGACAGAAGATGTCAGAGGAAGAATACAGAAGGCCACATGAGGTTAAATACATCCCTATCCGGGGGACATGCCACAAGAAGAGCACACTGACGACGTAGGGGAAACACCAGGGGACTTTGACAGTGAGGATGAACCACAACCCCGAAGGGCAGCTCCAGAACTCGACACAAGACTCATGAGCCCGCCCTGCACGCCCCGCTATGCCCAATATGAAGGCCAGCTAAACCTGCACACACCGAACCAAGTAAAAGTGCGATGAAGAAAGTGTACACACATAGTCGTAGACTACTACATAAAAACAGAACAGGACTCATTACAGACCTGCAATCAGTGTAATTTAAACTAGCCGCCAGTTAAAGACAGTGAAACCGATGAACATTCACAATTTAGGCTAGGTTTAAATAAAGTGTGTATCTAGTGGGAAGTGCCTACCCAAGCTGTCATTAAGCAGGAAAAGCAAAGGAGTCAGTGAGGTAGAAATAAACTAAACAGTTAGTAACCACTCGACTGGGTGTGAACAGCACTTGTGATAACAGCAGTCATTACGCTGTAAGTGATAGAACCAGTACAATTTAGACGTTTTTCACCTCACCAGTGATAAGGTTCCGAATAATTAGTGGCCGACAGCCCAGATAATTACGTAGAATTACTTAGAGCCCCTTACCACAGTGCCGGTAATATCTACGAACGTATCACGTAGACACTCACCACAGTGCGCATGATAAGTGAAGATAGAGACTTCCATAGTTTATATGTTAGATTTTGCCTTCGATAACAGGACTTTTAGCTAGTTTTAGATTTTTATTATGATTTGATGTGTAGGTACACAACTAAATATGTTTATACGTTTTAAAGTGTTATGTGAATACGCACCTACAAGATGAATGCCGTTTTGCAGGGCAACTGCAAGAAAGAATGCCATTTCGCAGGGCTGTGTGTTTTCCTAATATGTATTCTTCTACATTTCCTAGTGTACTTGCCCTGAACATTCTATGAACTTACATCATGAACTGGTAAGGTAGACGGACTACCGACAGGTACAGGAGGAAGTTACCTTTTTAATATTATGTCTGGATGTGTAGGTAAACATGTATATATAACTATGAGTTTTTTTACAGTGTGTGTGTGAAGAGGCACCTACAAGAAAGAATGCCTTTTGCAGGACTGTGTCTTTATGCTGTACTTTAGATTTCTCATTCATTGCTAGTGTTTATGTATGTTTGCAATAACTGTACACCATCAAAGAATCGAACCTGAACTCTGAGCCACAGAACTCCCAAGTATTCACTACAGTAATACCCGATGCCATGTATATTAAATTCAATTTATTAAAGTGTTTTATTTATGTATTTAGAGTGACCTCCGTACGCCAATTGCCGCGTTTTTAATGCATGTTATTGAAGGGTACTCGCATTGTGTCGTCTATCCCGCTAACCCAGGTGCTGGAAGGCCTGAAGTTGGCAAACTTAACCTATCACACGTACTCTTCAGCTTACTGTATGACCCACAGGTTGCTGCCGAAAGATTTTCCTTTTCTTTCATAACACTACAGCAAGTTCCAGGATAGTTAGTGACGTTTTTCCCCGCCTTCTGCAAGTAAGGCTTGATCATACTTTATTATTATCCCTCTTTTTTTAGCATGTCATCATTTTTAGTGTTTTCTCTTTTAGGTATTCTCTTGTAAATAACAATAACGATATGTTGATTTTTGTGGCGACATGCTGTAAATGAAGTAGGTCGTTGGGATGCCGGATACATACACCGCGTCATTCCTGACACTAATCCTCACCACAAGGGGGGGGGGGGGGGGCCATTATCACCGTGCAGCACTCCTTTTCGCCAGGGCAAGGGGAAGAGAGAGAGGAAGCCTGCCCGAAGAGAGAGACAGAACTACCAGCCAGCGTGCCACACACCCGGCGTTTTCCAACCTCCCCAAAGCACAGAGTGAGTGCTGATACAGCAGTCAAACAACCCGAGACTGAGGATCCCACCTACTAATTAAAAAAAAAAAAAAAAAAAAAATTCTTGTACATTGCTACTCCTGCCTAGAACTTCAAGATGATGGGGCTTACACATTTCCCCGCCGAACCTTCACGATGAGTCTTCATCACAAAGAAGGGGGGGCAAATTTACACATTCCACTTATACCATTTATCTACAACAATTACGACTCATCTCACTGCAACTCTAGTGTACTACTTCTACACACATGAGATTCAAACCCCGCGCCATCTCGTACATGGAAGTAACAGTCTGCCACAATCATGGGGGGCAGCCGGACATGTGGATACGAGGGGTTGCGAAAGACAGCGGCGCGTCATCCCCCCCCCCCCTCCCAATGTGCTGAGAGCCTACAAGCCATCAGCCACCTCAAGCCATTCACAAGCGTCACAGAGGATACGCGAAGGCCGAGAGATGACCAGAGGGTGCTACCCCCACTCCGGCCTCACACCCGAGGGATGTTACACGCCCTCCGCGGCCGCCGCCGCGACACGCGCTACCCTGCTATATAAGTCAATGTGCAGCAAATCTCGTGAGTTGTTCCTGCAGTCTTCTCCAAGCACCTGTTTGCTGGAGCCTACTACTACAGCTAGATCTTCAACAGCCCTTCCAGACGCTGTCGCCAGCGACTCAGCAGTTTTGAGCAGCCACCAGAGTCTGCCATCCTTGACATCGCCGTTAGAGCTCTGCAGCACCGCTACCGGACGCTCCAGTGATGCCAATCGCCATCAGGAGCTTTCTGTAGCTACCAGACATTTCACACGTAACTTCTTTGTCTCCTACAAACACCCCGCTTAGAGTTAGGTTTGTATTCAATAATTTTTGACAGTTTGTATTTCTCTTCCCCAACTAACTTAGGACCAGGTCAGGTACACATGGCTACCATAGGATTACTTCCAACCTCCGGTCTTCTTTGCAGGAGAGCACGTGACACCATGTTTAGTAAGCTCTTAATAAACATGGCTTTGTTTCTCTTAACTGCGAGTCTCGTTCATAGAGTACTTTGTAACCAACTGCTGGGAGGACCTCGAGCCGAGTACCGCCGACCGGAAACGGGAAGTTATTACTACTACGAATTAACTACAACTGGAGACTTCCCCTCAGGCGGCTCCAAGTTGAGTACACACCCATTAGACAGCCATCTATTTTATTCCTATCAAGTGTACAGCTACTGGAGGAGTAGAATTAGAGGAGCCCCGACTACTAGCAACACTTCTCAACCAGGGATAGACAGTACATCTGAGTTGTATGCCTACTGGAGCACCTGGGTGCTGTTAGGGGTATTTGCTTAGGTGCTACGGCCTGGCCTTGGTTGGGATCACTCACCCAGTAATAGTCTTGGCAACCTATACAGCTCCAATGCTTCTGATCAGTCCGCAACCATGGGGGATTTGAGGCACCGGAGCACGCGTTGGCAAACTGTTACCAGGCAACACTAATCTAGGGCTATCCATGTCCGTGGTGCTTGATTCAAGGCCCTCAGTAGCTAAACCTGCTCTATGCCATTTAAGGTGAGACATGGCATGAGGAGGAAGGAGCAAAGAGTTATGCGCCTTGCTGTAAGGCAGCCAGCTTGTTTCGTACCACTCACAGCTAGTCGACGAGCCGAACGAGATTGTGCCACCTTACTCCAATCACTGGCACAACCTACATCTACTGTAACCAATCCAGCTTCTTTCCTATCAACACCGCTGCACACGCACCGACCTGCCATCCTGTTGTACGAGGGTGAATTAATCGGACCGAGGAACTGTTGGGCATCTCGAACAGTAACTTCCGGAGCAGATCTTCAGTGGACTGGAACGGCGAGTTGTGTGTTGTATCACATCGTGCCCTCTCCACAGCTTGAGCCGAAGAAGAATGATTGAATCGGCTGTGTCCAGCAACCCCTAGCCCGTAAAACGACAAGTCGCCTACCGCTAGCACTTTCCGCCCGTCGTCAACTACTACCAGCTCCGATATGAGTTGTAAGCCTGATCTATCGAAGGGACTCGTGAATCGTAAAGTCGATAACTTTGTTCCATCATGTAAGGCCACGTGCCTGACCGCTATATCTAGCCACAAACAGGAGTAAGTCAACCCGTAAGCACAACTGACCGAAGTGCAACCAAAGCTACACCGTGATCCAGCCCTAGCTAATCGGACACACGTCGACATACCTGTACATACATATATTGTGCCCACAGTTTTTATGTATGACTCTTATGACACGTGATGCTTGATAATTCGGTCTTGTATATTTCTTGGGTAGTCATAGTATAATTAGTTCACATTTCCATGAACATCAGGCTGAGAAATACTGATGCACATAATGTATTTTTGTGTTAGAACCTGCGAGTGTTGTGGAGACAGATACATGACAAGGTATCCGCAGTTGATGAGCTCAGTATGTCCAAGTTGCGACTGAGGCTTCGCTTGGATGACGAACCTTTGCCAAGCTCTATGAAAGATCCGCATAACTTACGATCTATGCAGCCTGACAGTTTGTCAAAAATTCATGTTATTGACCCTTTCCAGGTAAGTACCGAGTATTTTGTGTATTTATTTGTACATTATTTTAATACACAGTTAGAAGTTCATAAAAAAGTTTGGAAAAAATGTGATTACTACTTGTGCAGTTGTTTGAGGCTTTTTGATGTTTTGATAAGTAAGGTGTTACTTTAGGATTTTGGAGCTTGATGCCAATGGCCACCAGTCATGAAATCCCAAGTGTACTGCTGCCTTGATCTGTCTCTGCTGTCGCCTAGCATCTCAAAATTTCCCTGCAAGGTGTACCCACTGGGTTCTTAGGATTGGGGCAGACTTCTCCTTATAAGGACTGCAATCCAGAGTTGTTGGTGCTGTGGGTAGTATCACAGTCATGTCCTCATAGGTCCTTAGTAGTGGTTGGAGGGGTTCAGTTAGGATGGACCAACATGCTTCTTAATGAAGAGACCCCCCAGTCCTTATGTTACACAGGTTACCAAAGGTGGAAGGGGGGGACTTTCAGGTTCAACTTCATAGAGTCTATCAAGCAGGGAAGAATGGTGGAGCGATGCTGACATACTTTGGTGCAGTCACTGATATCATATTCCCTCAGTCTTCCTCACCAGAGTCTGTTGTTCCAGGGAACCTTCCCTGCATGTGACATCACATTAATATCAAGTAGCACTCAGACTGCACTAGACTTATTCTCTCCCTACCACCTAATCCAGGAAATCCACTGAACCCCCAGACGTAAGGATTAAGGGGGATCATTACCAATCATTTTGGATTTACAAATTTTTTGGCACAACTTGCATCATGGATTTTGTATTTTCTTTTAGGCATTGCCAAGACATAGGGCATTGTTTTGCACATTTTTTAAAACACGTATTGCTTAACTACTGTTGCTATTATCATTTCTGTGAATGCTAGTAAAAAAAAAAACATATTTATTACCAGCAGCCACTGGTCAATAATTAATAAGACAGTAAATATGTAATAATTTGATTTAGGCATGAGAAGCTAATATTTATGTTATGACAATCAAACAATTCAACATGCTTAAATATAACTTGTTGCAAAAGATTAATAAATCCAAAAAGGCAGGTACTGATTCCCCTCAAGCCAATTGTCCTGGGACTTGCTTGGAGACCCCAGGTCCAACCAAATGTGGGTACAGTAACTAAATAACTATGTACAATCAGATAATCAAGCAGTTTGATGCATGATGCCTTTCTATGTATAATTAAATCAACTTCTACTCATCAGTGCGCAACACTTGCCACATAATTTCCAAGGAGTTGATAGGATTCTACACACAATGAGACGTCAGAAATTGTACTGTCTATCCATGGCAAAGGACGGGCGTTTCATACCAGATTGTATTGTTCACCTGCCGAGCCACCGAGACTATACTTTGAGATCATCCAAGTACTATAGCGTGCCGCCAGATAGCCCTACTAGTACAATCGCCGATACATGAAACTGGATCCAGCACCGGCCAATGACATCACGCCCAGAAGATCTATGCCATGTCTACCCCCCCTCTAACCCCAGCAAGGGGCACCCGCCAGAGTATAAATAGCAGGGTGATACCCCTGTAATGCCAATCTGTTCTGTTCCTTCATTGCAATGCTTGGTGCCAAAGTAAGCATCAGCTCCTCTCCTGGTCTTCACAGTGCTCTTTGTGCTGAAGATCATTCCTCTACCCACGTTTCCATCGCACTACTGGTGCTGAAGACTCCTATTGTTCTACCAGTCCTCACCAGTCATTGTGTACGTCATTAAACAAAAGACACTTCCGACCTCTTTAGGGCAACACCGTAGCATAGCCAAGTTTAAGCTATTTTCATAGCACTTTGTGTACCTACCTCCGTTAGCCTAGGAACAGGTCGCCTTCACCTGTCTTTTGTAGGTCAGCTTCTGTAAGCTCCAGCTGGTAGGAGCTAGTGCAACACCACCATTGTTTATTTCCTTCAACAGAATAAACAAAGTTTTATCCACGTAAGGGTATCTCTCTTGTAGCCATAGTACCTTTTCCTGTAAACATCAGTCCTGTCAGAGGGATAGCAAGTGATCTGGAATTTGCTATAACTGCCAAACACGTTAGTAGAATACGCACACACACACACCTTAGACAGCCACCCTTTCTGCGCACCCCGGTGTATGGAATAGTAGAGCCCTGACACTAGGTACTCTTCCTCAAGGGTCAGCTTGGTGCTTACTCATTCCACTGTGCTTCTGGTGCCGGAAGAGGTATTCCCTGAGTTGGAAAGACTGGTCCTCAGGAGGAATACACCCACATATTGAGACAGTAAGCCAGTGAGACCTGACTGACTCTCAGTATCCACCAAGCTTCTGGTGCCGGATACCAGGATAGGGATACCACATTGGGTTGATGGAGGCGGTACATGTTTGTACACCCAAGTAGGACCATGACATCACCTGCTCCACTTGCATTAGGTTTGATCGTAGAGTTCTCTTTTCTCTTACCTCATGCCATACTCCTGTTGCAGTGGCATCTATAAGAGGGTAAACCGGGTCAAAACTCTTTCTCAATACCAGCCAGAGCCTGGCCCAATCTCCACCCAACTCGAGAACCTCAGTCTCCAGGAAAATGCAGTAGCCCTCCGCCAGAGACCAACACTCCCGACTACAAGTTAACCCGCTTTGCTTCACCCACCAAGATTGACGGCGACATTCACCACATATTCAAAGCCTATCTGACTGGCCGAGACACTGCACACAGCTTCGCCAACTTGTGGTTTTGGGGAACCCCATTCAATCAGACGATGCTTACAGCAACAAGTACCCACGAACACTTGCAGACTAGCCTGTCAGAAACCGAGATACACCCTCATGTAACATGGTCCAAAACACAGCAAACTCAGCAGTTCAAGTGTCACCAAGGTATACCACTGAGAATGGTTCTGCCAAAATGTAAAGTAGTCCAACTCACAGTACCAGGCTTCGTGCCTTGCCAAAAAGTAACTGGGCTGGTACTGTACACTGGTCGTGCACCAGTATCACGGGAGGACTAGAGTCCAAGCCAGATCCTGGTTGCGTCTGTCCTAGCACTAACCAAAAGTACTAGGCATGGTAATGAACTCCTAGTAGCCACAGGATGTCAAGTGTTAAACTGTTTTTCTGATGCTCAATGTGGGGTCTACTGTCTTAATTATGGGGGTTTAATTAAACAGAACCAGGTCAGCACGACCCTGATCCAAGCTATCTAGCCGGGAGTCAAGTGGCGTACCTCTCAGTCTTTGGGGAGTCTGTAAACACCCCATGGCACTCAACAAACTCGTAATGATGTCAGACGCAGACATTGACCAGCACGACGAGCAAGGCCACGTGAACATGGCTGAAGCCAGATAATGAGCATTGCTCCAAACCTAACTGCTCAGGTATGGGAATACACCGCATAGAATGTGTGCACTGCCAACAATGCTTTCACTACGTTTGTCTAGTCTAGATGGACAAAGTCAGATTCGCAGACGGTCTCGAGTACAGATGCAGTGTCGAATCCAACAAACGCCCTCCTATAACTGAATCACCTGCCTGGGAAGTAGTACCCATATATATGTATGTATATATATATATGTGTGTGTGTGTGTGTGTGTGTATATATATATATATATATATATATATAGTGCACTGCATACTACGTGGAGAATCATACCACCACGGATGCATAGGATGGTCAAACGAAAGGATAACCAGACCAGGAATTGTTTACCAGTGCAAAATATGTCGGTGTGCCGCCGAATTTAGACCACACAACCTAGGGCCAGCCTCTCATACAAGCACCACATGGTACACAGGGGAGCCACGAATACCAGATTTTTTAGGGCGCCCACACAAGGACCCACTTATGTTCATGGCCGAATCCGATATGGAGTTTCGTGCTAATGAAATTCCTGTGGGTTACCAGGGCGCAAGCGAAACTCAAGGGCAAAGCACTCGAATGGTGGCAAAAATACGGTGAATTTAATTCCAAGGGGAGCCAACTTAATAACCATCTTGCCACACAGTTTACCGGTGAGGAGGTACTGGCATGCCTCACGACAGAATTTAATAGCTGGACCCAAATGCCAGGTGAAGAGGCGGAGATATTCGTCTGCAGCAACTTACAAATGTACCAGCCAATATTTCCAGATAGAGATGAAGATAGCTGCATATGGCATATAACCCGCATGCTGCTACCCAAGCTAAGAAACCTCTTACTATTTCCGAAGGTGCTAGTGGTGGACGAGCTAGTGGAACGAGCGCAGGAAATGAAGCTCAATTTCAAGGCGCAAGCAATCCTGGACCGCCCAAAAATAAGCAAGTCCGTAGAGTCAGACAAGCCATCTGAACGATTAGTAAAAGCACCCCTTCCCACGAGCCCATCACACCTAGGCCTTCCAAAATGCTGATTCCGCGGCGTCAATTAAAACAGAGCTGAGCAGAGGAAGGGGGCACACCCCATGCGCCGAGTACCACCCAGCAAACAGCCGACAAGAAAGTAACCCCGCAGATGGGAAACACCACGACGGTGGGCGACAAGGACCGACCCTACCGGACCACAAGGGCCCATTAACATAGGAGTAACATTCAATGGTTTCTCTTTGCAAAGATATGGGCAGATGTATCAAGTGACTTATTTTTTTTTATGTTAATAATATGTTGAATCATTAATTAGCAACCCAGATACTTGCAGATAAAATAAAAGAGGTTGCAAGAAGAAAGAGAGAAAATGTAAATATGTTTTAGTGCCATGTTTTTTTCTTCCAAGTGTGTACTAATTTACTGTAGTTGATGACGTATGCATTTGTATGAAACCCCGCTACTACACTGCACTCCCTTAGAAGTGGGCGGAGTCTGTAAGCGCTTAGTTCACTACACCTTCTTAGCTTGTTTTTAATGAACACGTAATTTGACTGCTATGCGACACTGGGGAGCTTAGGTAGAGCTCAGATTACACCTCTGTGTAGACAGCCCCAGCAAAGCATTACACACAACTGAGTACAGTTAAAAGTGGCAAGTTTACTGTTGCTTGTAGGATAATCTGTAAAAATAATCCCACACTAGCTGAAGCTATTCCGTGTGCAATCACATTGCTTGCTACAGCTTAGCTGTGTTTTTAATTGTTAAGTAATAAAACGTTAAAGTAGTCTGTGAATGCAGGCTTTAATAAAAGAGGTCCGGGGCACATCACTCGGGCTTCCCTTACACCAGTTAACAAAACACTGATGCGAAAAAAGACACCCAAGAAAACACACTGTAATTTGAAAAGCAAACAAATGAAAGACGACAAACGCTGCCTGGCACCGTCTGGATTCCACTCCTTTTCCTTTTTCCTGAAGCAAAGATTTAGATAGGATTAGCTTGCGTGTATCTGAGAGGATAGAATATGTCTGCTGTTGATGCAGTTAGTAAGGGGATGAAAGAGAGTTTAGCAGCCACTCGCAAGTATCGACGACCTTCTCTGCTTAGCTGTTTTTTCGAATTAAAGTCAAGTTCACACACGAGGGAGGCGGTACACAGAACCAGAACACACAGAGTAGCGAGCGATGTAACCGGGAGAAAAAGAAATTGCTTTTGAGGGGAAAATACTACATTCTCTCAAAGGAATTTCCTTTTTCACCTGCACTTCACTCTGAGGTGATTGGCCAATAGGAAGGTTGAGTGCAGCAGAGAGAATTTGCTTCTGTCTCGTGCTGCTAGCAGCATTAGTAGAGAGGAATAGCTATTGTTCTGTAAGGGTATTTCGGTATCTGATGCAGGGAATCTATTCCATCTCTGCTCAAGGATGATAGTTGTTATATTTCTTGTAAAAGGGTGGCTAACTGAGATGGAGGTAAATCACGCCTGTGCAGATGTTGCTCACATCTGACCGGGAGGAATTTACTTTATCTTTCCTCAGGGTCGAGCTAGTATCATCCTGTGCAGAAAAAGTTAGTCAAGAAGGGTAACTGTGACGTGCGGGAGGCAAGCAAGCACCGCTCACAGGTACCGGAGTATTCCCTCCTCCCCCCCCCCCCTTGCCAAGAGGACAAGCCCACTCCATCCCGCTGAAGCGTGACTACTTGAGCACAGACAGCTAGATTGTCCTGAGAGAATCTACTGGCATCTCTCCTCAGGGATGAGTTCTAATCTCATCATGTGTAGACTGGGCCAGTCGAGTGAGACCTATTGCCATTGATGGGACATTCCCAAGTCCTTCCAAGGGGAATTTGGTCTTTTCTCCCTCAAGGTTGAGCTTACGTCCCAGTGGAGAGGGGCGAGTTGACGCATGGTGCTTTTTGCAACAATGGTAATTAGACAATTGAAACTCATCCTTATGCATAGCTTTGCTTTTGCTTTTGAGTCTAGAAGTTAGCATTGCTATTAACCCATCACTTGAGATTGTACTGTTTGCAGTTTAGGATGAATGTTATAGATAGGGTAGATTGTATCATTCACTGGCCCACTGTAACTATGCATTCGGAGTACCGAGTACCTTCGCCCATCGCTAGATAGCATTACTAGTTTTGTTTCATCACTCGTTTCTTTCCTTCAAGCTGGCCGGTGACGTTGCACTTGAGAGTTATGCTTTTCCCACCCCCCTCTCTGCAACCATCCCCTTGACATCGAGATGCTAGCCAACCAGTGCCGAGTAGCGGCCAGATTTAGTATAAAAGGAGAGATGCCGCTCAACTCCAGACCAGTCTTCAGTCAACCAGCACGCGTTGCTCAGACACAGCATGCGCCTTAAGCCTTCACTTTCGTATTAGGTTTGCTACACCCTCCGCTCTAGCCACCAGAGTTACTCTAGCTTCCTCGCTAAACCTTCCTTCCTTCCTTCATTACACCTTCGTGCCAGAAGGAAACTCCCAAGGATCGATCCTGCCATATCATACTTAGTCAATCTAGCACTGTGTCAGTATACCATTCCGTCGTCTACACACTAGACACAGCAGCTCCCTCAAGGCAACACTAGGATTCTGTGATAGCTAATTCCAAGTTGTTTTCACGATGCTAGTCTACTCTGCCCCTATCATTAGCTAGAGCTGCCTCTACCAGCATTTGTGCAGTGAGTTTCCCAGCAGGTGCTCTTGCTGACATAGGAGGTAGGGTGTCATCACAGGTTGTTTCCCTAATAAAAAAATAAAATGTGTGTTTTGCTGCAATCGTGAATTCCACACTTTCTGTAGACTAACACCATCCCAGTTGACTTCATGGATGCAATGCAAGTTCATCACAGGTGATCCCGGAAAAACACTAATTCAATCCAAAACACATTGTTGCCACCCATACGTACTTAGAACAGCCACCCATTCTTTCTACCTTTTAGGTAGAAGGGTAGACCCTACATAGGTATACTGCTTGTTTGTTTGGTTCTCACTTTTTTCCCACTGCATCTTTGTGCCAAGAAAAGGAGTGATCCCTAGACTAGAAAGACTCTGCCAAGACAACACTCACATACTGACCATCAACAGCAAGGCCTGACTTGCAACATGCACTGTGCATCCGCATCAGGTGTTCGAATTTGATGGCCGCTTAGTCGACGACCCACATGTGGTCGGACATGTTGTGAAGATCACGGGGACCCTGCCTTGCCTTGTCTTGCCGACGTGAAGGGTGTGTGTTTCTTCCAATCACCTACTCCAAGCGCCGTGGTCTTAAAGGAGCAGGTGAAACAGACCTTGCTGATCTCTGGACGCCTGCATGAACTAATCCCTGCCTTAGTAGCATCCATAGCTAAGTTAAGCCTTAGGAAACAAGCTCAGGCACTGTGTCATCTGCAAAACCCTGTCGAACCAGAGCCAGTACGAGTCCGTTCCAAGTGCACCCATTGCTTATCACCTATATCAGCCGACCAGACCACTGGCCTATGGAAGCCATTGCCTTCTTGATCCCAGCCGTACTTTTGCCATCTCCATGACCACCAGCACACCAATCTATCACACCCACACCTGTTGTCAACGTGTCCATCTCTGGCCTGTCCGACAATCACGTCCGTCACCCAAGTATACCCTTGAAGGCAATATATCTACACCGCCAGATCAAACTATCAGGACCAGACTTTGTGCCCTACCGCAAAACTACCATGCCTGTCCTGTATAATGGATGCGTGCCCAGGCACCTCGCCAGGACTAAGGGTGCATCTGACACTGCATCCAAACATAAACCAGTCTCTCAGCACGTAAGTCTTTAACTCCACTGGATGACACTTCAAAATTTCCCTGCTTAATGAGTTGAATAATTTTGCACCTCGTCTGTATGCACTTGTGTAATTTGTCCCTTTTAAGAAGTTTTCCTGGTTATTAAGCTTTTTTTTTCTTTCCCTTAAAAAAGTCTTAACATAGCTTTACTGTGTTATAAAACTTACGTAGAGTGGTGCGTCAAATGTATCCATTGTGAGCCGCCACTGCTACCCAGCCACTGTACAGCCTGCTGATACTCACAGTCCTTGTACCTCTTGTGCAAGTATTACCAGCTCCTAACATGGAATATATGCTGCTTTGGACTTATTTTATTCAGCCCCTCCACCTTACTCACGTAATGGTCAGCATTCTTTGTACTGTTTGCTGCTACTGCTGAAAGAGTGAGGTACCGTACTTCCAGGAGAGAGACTACATCATAAGTTCCAAGCTGTGCCATGCACTGCATCATGTACCTCAGTTGGGGCGGAAGGTGTGGCAGGTAGTCACGTAGGCATTTGGAACATCTTTCTCTGTAGCTTGTCAGTAGTACACCCCAGGTAAAACCATTCATATTTCTTTTTACCCAACAGAGCTTGAATCTCGCAGAAGTCATCATTGGGACAGCTCTGCTTGTCTCCATTCCAGTGGTCAAGGCTTCTGCCTACATCTGTTTTGCACATTGAAGCCTCAAAACATGTGAGCTTGAAGGCAGACTCTTGTTCACTTGTCTCATTGCCTCTACATGCAAGGCAAGACTCAACTGGCGTGCAGTATTTCCATTGGTAAATGGCCAATAAAGATAACAGTATGATGAATGTCTAAAGACAGCGCTTATAATTTCTGTATAAAAAAATTTAACTAAAACTGATACTGAAAACATGAATTTTTGCCATTTTACTGCCTAAAATAGTAATCCTTGTAGTTAAAATGAAAACTTGAACGTGTCCTCGCCAACAAAACATTTCTTAAGTCATTTTTGTGTTTTGACATTATTTCAAAATAGCCTTACTTTTTTAATCACATGTTTTCTACCAAACCTCAACGCACTTCATGCGCCAGCAAGGTGGAACCCTTAAGTGCTAGACCACCTGGTGTAGCCTATTCATGGTTTCTTCATATTTTAAAAATCAAACTTTAAAAAAATTACCCCATGTGTGGTGTGTTTGTTTACTAAATGTGTCACGTATTACAACCGTTTTATACTTCTGTTAACATAAAAGTAACTGAATTTTTGTTAAATTCAAATTTTACGTATATTTTATCCATAAACTAGCAGCCCGTCATCGCTTCTTCAGGTTTTAGGGAATTATTGAAATACATACCTACATATGCGACTACCTGCGACTACTTGCCACTACTGGCGACAACCTGTGAATACCTGTGAATACTTCCGACTACCTGTGTCAACTTGTTACTTCTTCCGACTACCTGCGATAACCTGCGACTACTTGAAACATCTTTCAACTACCTGCGACTACTTGTGACTACCTGCGACTACTTGCAACATCTTTCAACTACCAGCAACTCTACCTGTGACTACGTGCTACAACTTGCGACTACCTGCTACTTCTTGCGACTTCCTGCTACTACTTGCGACTACCTGCTACTACTTGCGTATTTTTTTAGATTAAGATACACACTTTCTTTTATCATTTTTTCAATTTACCTTTAAAGGTTTTAGTAGAGCATGCTTAGAAAGCAGCCAAGTAGCTAATTTTTCTCCAACTTTGTTTACAAATTTTGAAATTTCTCAAGGAATTTTTTTTTTATTTACTGTATATGTCCATCTGGAAGAATGCAGCTTTCTAACAGTGAAAGAATTATAATAATCGGCCCTGTAGTTTTGGTAGAGCATGCTTATAAAGCAGCCAAGTAGCTTATTTTTCTCTGACTTGGTTTACAAAAAAGTGTGAAGTAACCATGAGTGGACTATAGGCAGTATCTTGTACAATGGCACTGCATGGATCTGACAAAATCACATGACACTGAGATTACTAATTAATTTTGTTTCAATATTTGTTTCGTTGTTATTCTGAATGTACTGTATGCATATTTGTAATTTTAATGATTAATGATATGATTTGAAAGGTTCCTGTAGCAATCATACATATTAACATACTTTTTCAAATTACAGGTTGACATGTACGAGACTAAGTTGTGTAATGAGCGTGAACTGTCTCTGAGTGAGCTGAAGAAGAAAACTGGTCAGTTTTTCTATTTACAAAATCTTCGCAAAGACAATAATCTTTGTAGTCAGCCATGTCCTATATGTCAGGGTGAGCTGAAAGATAAGGTATGAAATAGTTTGTTAAAATATCTTTTATTATTTTGTAGATTATTGGACTCCAGCAGTACATTGTGTCAAATTAAATAAGAAGTTAATGATATAACTACTGTATTGAGCCTACTTTCTACATGAGTAGAAATAATTTTTAATGAAGTTCTTAAAAGCATAAATGGTAGGCAGGCCTTGACATCTCATTGACAGCATTATCATTAGAGATAGAACCAGAAACATATGCAACAGTAGTGAGACAATAATTGTAATTTTTACAAATACACGCATGCTTTACCCGGGACTGAAAGCCAGAAAACCTCTTACCATAAGCTAGTGTGCAGTTTACTCCATTATGGAGGTAAGATTCGAAGCATCCCCCCTGCATGTAATCAGTCTAATATTTTGAATGATAGGGTTTACAAACTTGAAATATTTTCAGGGCTATCATTTTAAAAATAAGTATCTGAGCCACTTAAAACACATACATTTATATGGACCACAGTAGTTCTACTTTTGTGAAGAATTTGATGGAAATTGGTTTATAGGTTCCCAAGATATAACATAAAAACTTTATTTCTTCATGTGCTATTTTACAAAATGGCAGATCAAATTGGCTACATATTTCTTGGCATATATGATGCTTGTCATATACACTTTTAGTGTACAAAATTTGGTCTAAATTGGCCAAACTGTATGGTAAATGTACCAAATAAAAATTAAAATATTTGTATTGCTGCCATTTTGAAAACAATTGCCTTAACCAATTTAATTGACAAATTTTTATTTGTCCTACCATAGTATTACCTACGTACCAAGTTCTTTGAGAATCAGTTGAATAGATTTCAAGATAACAGTACACTCCCGCTTAATCGTGCTTCGCTTAACCGGTTTTCGGATTATCCGTGCGCCAGTCAGGCAATGCTGTAAAGTGTGTCATTTAACAAGCAGCGGTACATTACATCTTTCGCTGTGCCACGTGAGCTGATGTTTATCTCTTTAAACTAATATCAGCCTATCACAGAGACTTGCGTGAGTCATCCATTTCCGCCCCCTTAAAGCGCACATCTGATGGCACTCTGACTTATCTCAGGCAGTGTCCGAAATGGCAAATTTTGTTGACAAAATGATCACGTGACCCGATTTTGTATACAAAAATGGTGACGTATCTGGTAATTTGGTATTTCGTATTTTCTATTTAGCAGCGGATGTTAGCAAAAATACACAATGAACACATGCACAAATGTTTTATTACATAAAAATTGTTAGTAAAATACACTAGTGAAACTTACGAAATGACAAATTATAAAATAATGAATTTGCCATTGTGGTTTCGGACACAGCCTCGGATACCCCCCCATCGAAACACCTCTTGCCAGTTTATCGATCGCCTGCCTGGGTCATTGTTCACTTGTTTTCGCAACGTCAATAAAGCATAAAAGTACAGTTTAAACTATAGCGGAAAAGTTGGAAACTATAAAACAATTTGAAAATGGTATGTTAAAACAAAAAACATCAATTTTGGCGCCAAACAAAAGACAATTGTAGCCTTTTTCAAGAACGGCACGGTTTAACTTCAACTTAATTACATTTTTCATATCAAGAGTTTAAATGTTAACAAAAAACTAAACATTTCCGAGATTTAAACTTTTGTGTGTGTTTGTAAGTTGGCAAAAATTTTAATAAGCTTTTTTGTTGTAAGGGTTATTTTTTTAATGGGGATTGTACTGTACTGTTTAAATGCCAAGTTGCCTCATTTAAAGTTCCATTATAGTCTAATATTTATTGTATTGCATTGGAAACTTTCAACTAACTCCGCCATGTAATGGATGGGTCTGAGTGATGCATGCTAAGAAAGCGACACACAACTACGGAACGCTTATCTATCGCTCCTGGTCGCCTGCCCAACGCGCTCGCCAGGCGCCTGCGAAAGGTTGTGTATACTCGATGTGCCATGATTTACTTATACTCGGTGCAACATAAATATCAGTTAAAGTATTGTGTACTTTAAATCCTGAACATACAGCGCATGATTTGTGTTTGCTTTAAAATGTATAATATGTAGTGTGTTTTATCACGATTTTCAGAGTAAATATCACTGTTCCATTAATAGTAAAAATGTTTAAATTTGATTATCTGGGTTTTTTAATACAAATTTGCTTATTCGCGTTTTCTCTGGCCCTGATTAACACAGTTAATTGGGAGTTTACTGTATTACGTAAAAGCTTAATTTTTTCATGTGGTGCTGTCTTCCAAAATTGCGGACCAACAACAATATTTAGTTCAAAATGCAATGCTTGCATGATGTACTGTCAACATACAAAATTTTGTTTAAATTGGTTGAATGGATTCCTAGTTATAGCACCATAAAATTTAAAAAAGCCGGTATTTCATAAGTAAGCACCTAGCTTGGTTGAAAACTATAAAAGTTGGTTGTTCTCACAAAGTACTAGATTTGTACGGAGTTTGGCGACATTTGGTTCATGAGTTCAGGTTGATGAAATTTCCTTTGGAAAGTAGGCTAAAAATTGAAAGGTATAGCAGTGACCCTAGAAATAAAAATGTAGTACCCAATGATCAAATACACTTAACGTAATATATTTTTAGAGTCTTCAGGTCTTCCACTGACAATTCAGCTTAACGTTTATGTATATCTGTATGTAACGAACAGTAAGGTAAATGTGAGATGCAAAATAATCGGTGCATGAGAATGTAAATAGCTGCATTTTATAATTTAGACAAAGTATAACCTTTTTACTTAGATTTTATTATAAAATTGTTATAGAACATACATGAAGTTGGATCATGATGGAGGTAGGCTGTATATTCTGGTGGATTTTAGTACCACATGTGTGTTCCCTACCACGGTACTACAAGAATGGTGATGATAGTGATAATGATGAACTTAACTTAGTGTGCTACACTCAGTGGTGGAAAGTCTCAAAATCATATTACAGTAGAATATTTCTTTATCAACTTCATTTATAGCTATCATCTTTCTATAACATTTTGTTTTTGAGGAACTATGAAAAGAGTAAAATTTTTGAGGGAAATGTGTTGGAAAAATTAATTTGTTGCATGAAGATGTGTGTGTAATGAAATAAATATTTCTGTAACAAATCTTCCAATTTTCCCGCAAGGAGCATCTGAAAATGGACTTCACGCTCGGTTGCAGCGCAATATTTAAACATGTGATGACAAGAGGAAAGGAAGTACGTGTCTGGGGTGTCATTTTATTTGGAAGACATCTGACTATTCAATTAAATTAATAATCCATGCAAAAATCATGTTGAATTTATTGGTAAAATTCTCGGGTACAATTTTTTTTCCAGGAAAAAATGGCTTATCAAAATTAATTTAATTTTAATTTAAGAAACACATAATTTTTGCGCTGGAGATGATTGAACATGGACTCCATGCAAATAGTTACTCAATTTGACGTACAGGGGTTAGGGGCAGGTCAAAATTGGTTCAAAATTTTCAGAAATATTTGTTATTCGAAACATCCACCTTCTTTATATAAATGGCTCTCAAGACCCAAGCTACCCAAATCTCTTCACTCCTTTTTCTATGACTTTATTTCTGGAAACTGTGAGGGGTCGCTTTGGAAAGGTTCTACTGTATGCTTAACCTCCCTTATTAACTCTAATAAACATTGAAGCATTACCATTTCCATAATGTTTCCCTTTACAACATGACCCTGGTATAAATGGTATTCATTTAGGAATAAATATAATTGTGAATACAGAAAGTAACAAGTAACTTTGGTTAAAAAAATAACTCAAACGTGGATTTTTGTTATTTGAAACATCCACATGAAATACTCCCAAACTGCAGGCACACTTTGGTCAACTACACTCTGCACTTACACAAAGAGTAGTTCGTTGTTCCTGTTAATAATAAAGCTGCCCGTCAGAACTTAATTTTTATGAAGAATTGGTACTACTTCATTTGTTTAGTACCTTTATTAATTCAAAATTTGCATCAAAAAAATAACCTGAAATTGTGCTGTCTTTTTCCAAGATGGTGGCCTGAGCACAGCTTGGATTTATGGAGTCCTTTAATCAACAGTCATGCTGAATTTCCATATACTAATTTTTTTAAGGAAACTTTCTCAAATTTAATGGAATGACTAAAGCTCTATTATGAACTTTTCTCATGCTAGCTTCCTGTAAGTTGTTCACTCTCTCATGGTGTTAGTAGTATAATGCTCTATGCTATTCAGTACATCAGTTACAAATGTCTGCTTGTGTGAGATGTGTTATGTCCTGTTTGTTTCAGAATTGATATTTTGCTTATCTAACAGCACTGAAATCAATACTGTACAAGTATTGCAAAGTTTGTGCGAAAAAGTACGATTATTTATTGTCCATTAAGCACTGGCTGTTAGAGGCACGACTTTCAGATTAACGGTGCATTTATGTTGTTCCATCTTTAGGATCCTAGGTCAGAGTTCTGGAAGAGGTGAAGCCTGTGGCCCAGGAGCACTTTTGTGTTTCACACCAACCACAAGTGTAGTGATTGGGGGCCAAAGCATGAATTACCTGACTTGAAGGGAAACCTTTGTCTACCATATTGGATTATTGGTTTTTCTAGCTTATGTTTTTTAAAAAAAGAAAACTCTGAAAGTATTCATATTGATCTTATGCTGCAGTACAGACAAGACAAGACAAGAAAACTCTTAAATTCTTATTTACATCACAAAATTGATGGTGTCAGGTTTTGGCATAATTAATTTTGTGGCATAATTATGAGTTCGTAGTTCAATCATTATGCCTTCACTGCTGTGTATAGACTGTTTGCAGTAAACTCAGCACTTTTGAAAGCCATACTTAAGATTTATTTGTATGTCCATTGTGTATTCTTTGACAATATGTACAATTAACTTTGCCATGGGCCTGATCACTTTATTCATGCATCAGTGAAGTGCAAATGTGAAATTACTATAAAAGTAAATATTTTACAGATTTGCTAATTCTTTTATGTATAGACATAAAAAAAAACAAAGTAAATGAAATAATTTAATTATTCACAAAAGTTTATCTAACAACGCTTTTAATTCAACACTAAGACGTGGAACTACTTTCCCTCTGTTGTTGCCAACTTCACTGGGTGGATGTCGGGTAGTCTACTCATTAAAATATAAGTAGGTAGTGGCAGTGACATTTTTCAAAGGTTGATTTCAGAAGCCCTCACTTTACCGTGACAGCCTTTAAGGTCAATAGTTAGTTAGATATAAGGGTACTTATAATCTTTTTTTAAAAATATAAAAAAAGCTTAAAAAAAAAAAAACATGAATCCTATATGGGGAGAAGGCTCCCATTGCGATCCCCAGAGGCTGGGAGATGCTGGGTTGGTCAAGGTGGTGGCGGGTTCAGTATTGGTCTTGTGAGGGCCTTGACTGGGGCATAGTCTGTTAGAACCTGGGCCTGTGGCATGTCTTCTGAACTGAAGTTCAGTGCCTTTATCGCTTTGCTCGTAGCAGTCGGATCACTGGTTGTGTAATTTCACTTTGACAGATTGGAAAGCAATAGTGATACTGGGGCTAACATTCTTAGGTACATCCACCCATGGTTTGGGTCAGGTAGAGTTGAGTGGACTGGTAAGCTGAAGAGTGCTGGATGACTGTGGAGTGACAACATATATCCTCTTGGTTTGTGCTTGTCCCATAGGCATGTATAGAAGTGAATGAGCCTTCGAGAGCTTTCTACTGCCTGGCTAGCACAGATATCAGCTATGGCCACAGCCTTCCTCTCCTCACCCTGCTTGGTATTGCACATGAAGTAACACAGGTACAAGAGAGTGAGCAGACTAGCAGTATTATTGGTGCGGCCAAGTGCTGTTCATCATGCCCTACAGTGCAGGATCCAGATCCTAGTCAACATGCACTCCCAGGCTACTTACTCCCTTGTGGATATAGACATGGAGGAAAGTAGTTATTTATATAAGAGTGAATGAGGTGGATACCCTCACTCTTCATGTTTCTCTAAGGGTGAAGTATGTGGTCCTCCTGTCCTGATAATTCTAGACACAGGGAGAGGTGTCTTTATTTTGCCCTGGACACCCAGTGATATCACAGAGGTCTCTCACCTGTGCTGGCTTCTGACATTTCAAGACACAATGAGGTCACAAGCTGGACCTCAGGTTTGTGGTCCACTCACTATGTAACTATTGTACACTGAAATTGTTGGTTATGGCACACTAAGACTAGCCCTGACCTTCCGCAGATTGTCATGGAGAGGCACGCCAAAGGTTAGAGCCTTGATTTGATTCCAGTGATTTTATAGTCACATTTTTGGTCACTTTTTCTTTCTAATGGCCAGTTGAGTTTGTTAGTGTGTAAGTGGTAGTAGAAGATAACGGTGAGATTGCAGGCACACAGTGGAGTGGAAATAAAAGCCTTGCATGACTGAAAAGAGCTTCAGTTTGCAAGATTATTTCTCGAAAGACTACAAACCCCAAGTCTGTTCTTGTGTAGATGCAAGGAGGGTGCTTTCTAAGGGAATTTTAGATGATGGTGCAGATGAGTTTGTTGTGAGATGAAATAATCCTGAGTGTCTGTGGTGTGGAAACTTTATGAAACCTAATCATGGTTGCATAGACGGATCTCTGTGAATATCATTCAATTTTTGGGCAAGGACTCTCATAGGCTGAGTTAGGGCATAAGGTAGGCTCCTGATGTTGTGTGTTGGAACTCTGAGTAAGTGCATGGTAAACTCTTCAAAAACATCCTTCTGGGTCCTGGTCTGAAGTTTAACCCACCGTGGAGCAGGTGTGGGGAAAGGCCCAGAGGCGTGGCTACTCCCTTCTGTGCACAAAGGGCATGTGCAACTGGGGCTGGTATGGGGTGAGTTGCATTTGATGAGCTTAGAAATTGCACCACAGGTTTGCATCATTACTTGCTTGACAGCAGTGTCATGGCTCGTACAGTGGTTTGTAAGAGAAGGGGGGAGAGGCAGATGTGAGGCTCTTGCACCATTTTGAGCACTGTGCACGTGTTGATGTGACACCCAAGACATTGTTTTCATCTCCAAGTATCTAATACTGATTTTTTGTGTGCGTGTATGTTTATTTGTGCGTGAGTGAGAGGTGAAAGAGAGGGAAGGAAAGGCGAGTGGGAGGGGTAAGAGGGGGATGAGGAATTTAGTGATTCTGGAAGTTAACATTTTATCAGCAGAATTATTATACCCTATTGATATAATCAGTGTTGAGAAAACTCACTGGAGCTTGTAGATGCATACCACCTGTTCCGCACATTTACTGTACACATAAGTACTATTCAGAAGACACTATCATCAGCTGGCCTTTTGTATCAAACTTTTTTCCTTAATGTATAACTTATTGCTGACATGGATGCAGAGATGTAACCATTTCATTGGGTAGTTGAGAGTGGAAAAGGTACCAGCCATGGTGTGTAGTAAGGAACTGCTCAAGCATTTGCCTGGAGAAATTTCAGAAAACCATTAAAAACCAAAATCATAAAAGTGGGACTAGATATTGAACCAGCGTCCTCTTGAATACCAGAATATGTGTTAGTAATTTAATATAACCTTATTTGTTATTGATGGTACATGCGCTGCTTTCTTGCCATCACCCAGTATGCTCAGCATGTCTGTTGAAGGTTTCACCTGTCGCACAATGTGTGGAATATAAAATTCCATATTTACCCGAAAGGAAGACGATGCTGACTCTAAGGCGACCCCTTCCTAAAAAAATATTTTAACCTGAAGAACTGTGAACTACTGAAAATATTATTTAGGTTGAAAGTATTTGCATGAATTTATGACAAATCCTTCAAGAAGAAATGCTATGATATGAATAATATATGTTTTATTTTCTTTAAAGAACAGCTAATCACAATGAAATAGGTGTGTCTAATCTGGCTGTGTGGTAGCAGCATCTTTCTTACACTGTAAAACTTTTATGGGTGTTAGATATTCGTGACTTGAGCCATTTTGCTTCGGAGCAAAGTGCTTCCTTGACAGGTACAGTCTCAGCACTACAAAGTACAACCATAGGAGACACAGTATTTAAGCATGAAAAGCCTTTGTCAAAATCCTCTGTCTCTTGGCACGCCAATTTTGGAGGACTTAAGAGGATCCGGAATTGTAAACAACCACTTATTTTTTCTATTCCTTGTCTGTCAAAAAACCTTGTCTTCCTTTCGGGTAAATATGGTATGTTGCTTTTTACACTTAAATTTTTTTAGAAAAAAATTTATGTATATTTTCTGTACAGAATAATGGTTTGTTGCTTGTAAATGTGTGTTCATACTTCTGTATTTAACATCTGTATATCAACTGTAATAAGTACACTATTCACATACTTAGTTATGCATCAGTGAAAATGTTTTGTGTGCTGCATCAAGTTCATATGGTATTTTGTTTTCAGTGGAATGTTCTGGAATGTGGCCACTGCTTCTGCCTTGAATGTGTGACTACACTGCTCAACCAGATGAACAGAAACAGGACTTTAATAAGGTGTCCTGTGTGTCGTGAGTTGTCGGATCACAAGAACATGTCATATGTTGTCATAGATGACAAGCCCAAACAAGGAGAAATATGTGAAGATGGTATATCTGTGCGAGGTTCATACTCAACCAAAGTTGAGGCAATTGTTCGCAGGTTATTGGCGTTAAAGAAAAAAGACCCCTACGTCAAAACTCTGGTATTTTCAATGGTTAGTTATAGCAAGTTAATATTAAAATTATCATTAATTGTGGATCCAGTATGCTTCAGTAACATGCATAGTGTTTTGTGTCATGTTTTGAAATAGTAAATGTTGAGGGCACATTTTTAATATTGTTGTTGTAAATGTAACATATTTTTGTACATTCTGTACGTTTGGTCATATTTTCAATTTCTGTAATGAAAGTAGTTCTGATAGCACCATTTCCAATACCATTGTCAAGTGCACATTTCTTTTTCCTCCTTATTGATTACCTTTTTTGAAAATTTAATTGTTTATTTCACATGTTAATATTTCTTACAATTGGGAATACTGTTTATTTACTAACTTAACAATATGAAAACTGGCTTGTTCAAGCTATTAATACAGCAATGGTGGAAAAACCAATTGCTTTGCGGGAATATTAATTGTGCTGGATTTCTTTCGTGTGAGTTTTTTTTTTCCATACATTTGTTAGGGTTGGTTTTTTGTGAGTATGAAATGCAAGTGTATGCATACTATTCTAGATGTTAGTGGAACACTCCATGGCTGCAGTTTTTAAGGATTTTATCTAGGGATGGACAGATACCGATACTGATACATCTGCTGATTATCCCAATATCGCTATCGGTTACAATCGGCCATGGTTCAACCAATTCATTTTATCATCCCAAATTATTTAATCATTGTGGAAATTACCAACCACACTTGGTTCTCTTGTGGTACATGTTTTCACAAGCAAAGAATTCTATTTTTGCAACCAAAAAACTATTTGCTTAGTTTTATTTTTATCTCTTAGTATCTATATAAGCCATACCTGGCGAAATTTGTAAAATGAAATGTATTTAATACTGGTATCCGTTTGATGCATGACTGCTTTCAATACGTATTAATAAACGACTGCTACTCATCAGTGCAATCTTGTCACTAGCAGTTGTCAACAGAGTTGAGTCGCTTCCGCCGCCTACAAGATGGTTGTATCTACCGGGGCAAGACTAACATCTCAATAATGGACTTTATTTTCGCCTGATGAGCCACTGGTACCATGTAAGAGGCCTGTGGTGAGTACAGCAGTGTGCCGCAGGATACCGCCATAAGTATGATGCCTATATCCCACAGCTCTTCATTACACCGCTCGCACCAAGGATCTAGGCGCTGGGCTTGCACCTGCTAATCCCCTCTCCAGACACCTGACGCTAGTGAAGGAAGGGATGGCCGAGGAGTATAAAAGGAGATGCACCCCGGCCTCCGGATCGTCAGTTCTGCTTCAGTTCTCGATCAAGTCTTCTGACTCCTCTCCTGGACTCTCACTGCACAAGAAATTGGTGCCTACGCCCGTACCTCTCCAGTTTACTTCACCACTTCCTCGCAGGACTGAAGATCCTCTCCAATTTTCACATAAGAAAGAACCAGCGGTGTCAACAGAACAGCACACGGAGACAAGTTAGGTCCCATAAGGAGACTAGAGAGTAGAGCTTGCCCCATGGAGTAAACTTCACATGCACTACTAACTGTCTACTCCTATAGTTGTGCACAGTGCACCTTTCCCTGATAATGCTAGGGTGTTTACCTTCCGCTAAGCCTTTCTGGATTGGAGATAGTACTTCCACCATCTTTGTTTATTTCCTTCACTGTAAATAAACTCTTACCTAACCTCTTTGAGTATTATTCCGACCTCCTACCTCTTTTCATTATTGGATCTGACAGAGACAGCAGGAGACCGTGTTTGCTTTTTCTGAATCGACACCATCATCATACCAAAACATCCTTGGAAGGCCACCCATTCTCTGCCCCGTGCAGTGAACGGTAGAGCCATGAAACTGGGATACCGTCCCCTGGAAGGTGGCTTGCCAGTTTGAAGTCTCCCCTGCCTCACTGCTCACTTAGTGGTGCTGAGGAGGGGAACCTGGGGAGACTATTGATGCTGGGACACTCACCTCACCAATACTGGAAGGACACCTATTCCTTGCACCCAGGTGGGAGGAACGGTAGAGCTACAACACTAGGTACGCTCCTGGTGGTATCGACTTGCCGGCTGGGGTGTACTTCTCTCACCGCAAACCTCGTGGTGCCGAGAGGGTTTACACTCTGGTGCAGGGGAGACCAACCCCATTGTGATAACACCGTGCAATTAATGCAACCAACACTTTGCAGCTCGAGTCTTCCTCACCTCCAGTGGGGAAGTCAAGAGTGAGGTGCGGTGTTGGCGGTAGCAATTGGCACCTACATTTGAACTCTTGACACGTCGACTGCCTACCTCCTGCAGACCCGATCTTATTTTAAAGTCTGATGCCTTATACCCATAGGAGTGGTGTTGAGTGGAACGTTTAGAAGGTGAGGGCTATGTCTAAGAATCCTCAAGGGCTTAGCATTCTTCCCAGCAGGTTCGGGCTACTGAGTCCACGTGAACAGGCTGCTTTGCTGTGATGGCTCACTGTCACACCCACCACCTTGTTTGAGCTGCCCACCCATGTTGCGGAAGGATACTGTCCAGTAGTGCAAGAGATCCTGTTTGGTGAAGGGTCCACCTATGCTCCAACTGTACCTAGTATCTCCACTCCAATAAGAAACCCTAGTATCTCACACGTACACCCCACCCTCCAGTCAAGTGCAATAAGGGCCGAGGGAACATCGCTAGTAAAGCCATCTGCAGGACAGACACGTTGCCCTGCTAGCATTAACTCCATACCGCCACCTAAGCCTGCACCATGCAGAGTAAATCTGCCAGGTCTGGACTTTGTGCCTATCCAGCGGCCTACTAGGCCAGTACTGTACTCTGATCAGGCTTCAGTGCCCAGAGACAAATAGCCACCCAAAGACGCAACTCACTTAGCGTCAAACAAGTAACCCAGAGACACGGGCAGCCAATCAGCCGGACTGTCACACGTCAAGGGAGGATACTTTTTGGCACCCTGCCATAATTTTGAAAAGAGTTAGGCCATACCAAGCCAGCACGACCCCAAGGCGAGAGAACTAGCCCGGTGCTCACTTAGAGAAATTCAGACCAGACTTCAGGGAGTCGGCAAACACCCCGTGGCACTCAATACCCCCAAAGATGTCAAACACCAATGAGGTATCGAATGAGCATGCCGATGAAACCATGGACTCTCCTATAAGCAACCACTGCGCCAAAGCAGAATGCTACGATGAAGGGGTTCACCGAATCGAGTGCATATATTACCAGTGCCAGTTCCATTATGCCTGTTTAGGCTGCGACAATATAGTTTGCAACACCAGCAGTCTAGAGTACCGCTACGAAGACTGCCGAATAAGACAGATGGCCTATTGTAGCTGGGTGACCTGCCAAGGACAAGGGCAATACAACCTGCAATGTATTGTCTGTGCCGAAAGATTTCATTACCTATGCATCGGATGGACTGATGAGCAGGTGACCCGACCGGGAATGGTACACAGGTGCAAAGTCTGTCAGTGGACCGTCGAATACCGACCATACAACCCCAGACATAGTCAGAAAACAGAATCCAGCCGTTCGACAGGGGAACCACAGATTCCTGACTTCGCTGGAAGTCCGTATGAAGACCCGCTCGTTTTCCTCGCAGTCTGCGAGGACAGTCAACCAGTCCCGACTGTCACATGTTGAAAAGAGTGTACTTTTTGGCGCCCAACATGGGACACCAGTCTTAATTTGGAAACAAATTATGCTGAACTAGGCTAGCACGACCCCAAGGCGAGAGAACTAGCCGGGGCTTGAATTTATACCCAGACCAGACTTCAGGGAGTCAAAAAACACACCATGGCGTTCAAGAAACCCCAACGATGTGAGATACCAATGAAGTAGCGAATGAGCACTCTGATGAAACCATGCAACCACTGTGCCAGGGCAGAATACCCCGAAGAAGGGGTTCACAGAATTGAGTGCGCACATTCAGTGCCAATTTCAATATGCCTGTTTAGGCTGGGACAATATAGTCCGCCACACTGACGGCCTTGAATACCGGTGTGAGGACTGCCAGATATGCTAGACGGCATATTGTAGCTGGCTGTCCTGCCAAATGCAAGGACAATACACTATGAGGAGCATTGTATGCACTGAGATATTCCATCACGTTTGCATTGGATGGCTGGACGAACAGGTGACCCGACTGGGAATAGTCTATAAATGCAACGTCTGTCAGCAGGCTGCTGAATACCGGCCACACAAACCCGGGCATGGGCAGAACACCTAACCGAGCTGATCAACAGGGGAACTCCAGATCCCCGACTTCGCAGGTCGGCCTCGAAGACCCACTCACCTTACTTACGGGCTGTGAGGAGTTTAAAGAGCATGAAACTCCACCAAAACAGTGGGTTAAACTCACACAAGCACGCCTCAAGGGTAGAGCACTCGACTGGTGGGGAAAATATGGTGAGTTAATCACCGAGTGGACACAATTTCAGAACATGCTAGCTGCGGAACGTACCAGAGAAAAAGTATTAGCCAACCTCACCACGGAGTTCTTCTGCCGGACACAGACCCTCTGAGAAGAGAGACATTTTCATCCCCTGGAAGGTGCAAATGTTTCGACAAATTTTTCTGGAGGAAACCGAAGAAAGTTGCTTACATCACATAACCGGCATGCTGTTACCACAGTTACGTAGTCTCCTTATTTTACCCAAGCCACAAGACATAGAAGAGCTGGTGTACCGAGCGCAAGATATTGAGAACAACCTACAGACGCAGGCTTGTCTAGGACGTCTGAAACCAAGCAAATCTGCAGAAGCGGAGAAACCGCAAGAAAAGGAGGTCAAGGCACCGTCGCCCGCACCGCCAGTGCGTAATCTTCCGAAGTGTTGGTTCTGACCCGGCTATCAATTTCATATAGATTGCCTGACATGACCGGCACCACGCGCCAGTGTGGAAGAAGGGGGCGCAACTGGTGGTCCGCGACCCAATCCCAACCGACCAAAGGGATCCTCACAGCGGGAAACGTCGACACCAGCGAATTATAAGGGCTCATCATCCCATTAATGGATGAAGAGGCAGAACAACCAGAGGCACCTCACATGGAAATAATGTTAAACGGCCAAAGTGTGGTAGCACTACTGGACTCCATGGCCACAGGAAATTTTATACGCAGCAACCTACTTAGCAGAGCAATGGAAAACAATACAGCCACAGTTGAAAACTGTCCAAGTGGCCAAACCTGACTGTATTGTTCCAATTTCTCTCTCTAGAAATTAAGTGGGCTATACCAAGTTCGTTTAGGGATGGGGTTCGTGATTAAATGAAATAATTAATTATATTTTTCTAATTTTATTTACAATTACTACAGTAAAAATTCTCTCAATGTAACTTCTCACAATAAATAGATATCACTATTCACAATTGACACCAAGTAATAAAATTTATAATTACAACAAAGAAAACATTTAAATTAAATAGTTAAAGATCAGTCCTAATAGACAGTGTATCAACGTATTCAATTATTTTACAGCTTATGCATCCATATTTGACAGTTCGAATATTTACAATAAAATCAGTATTACACTTCCACTCAGTCTACCTCAGTTCAGTCCATGTCCTGTCAGTCTGCAATGTTCTAGAGTCTTCCAAGCGCCCTCACACACAGTAGGCTTCACTTGTCAGTTTCACACCCTCTCATCCATTCTTACCACAAACACCTCGCCAGCCATCATCCCACAATCTCCTGTCGTCCTCCACATTTCACTTCGCTCGCCCGTACTCGGCCAGGTAGCCTCCGTCAAAGACTGCCAGCCGCTGGGCCACAGCAGTATATATATTGTCTATGCCGCCACCCAGAATCTTCTCCAACTCGCGAGTTGCGCAGAGGAGAGCCGGAGCGCGGGCCAGTCTCACCAAAATACTCTTGCGTCGTCATTAAATGTATCGGAATCTCTTGCAGACTAGAAGAGGTCTGTGACGCCAGCAAGTCTCACCCCTGTCGGTATTCACAGGATTCCCAGAAGGGGGGCAACTGGCTACAAGTGCATCGTTCCAGGAAGAGGGGAGGTCTAGGTGGGTCACCTCTCATGACGCCAGACAGCCGAGCCAGCACCAGCTGCAGCACGTAACACGGCCCCTTCCTTAAGTCTGTTCATCCCGAACAGACTCTACAGCATTAGGTAGGACCTTCATACAGTGCCAGTTAGTCGATGTAGACAACCTTAGGATTTTCTTTCCAGGAGTCCTGGCAACAGTCCTGGCAACAGATCTGGAAGGAAGTGTCTCTTATTTGCTTCAAAATTTGATAAGGGCCTTCCCAACATCCTTGGCATTGAGATGTATTCCCCCGAAGGCATTTTCTTTCATACAACCACACTAGTCGTCCTTCCTTGAATGCATAATCCACAACTCTTGGACAACATCAAGCGTTCCTCTTGATCCCACTAGACACTGCGATATTTTCGTCTCCTGCCGAATCTTCCTTCTTCTGAAGATGCATATGTACCGCTCCATCAGAAAACTGGACTTCTCTAGTTTCCTTGCCTGCAATAACTGCTGTGCTGAGTGACTTCTTGCATGGTCCAACTGCAATATCATTGTTCTTCTTACCATCATATTGCGATCTTTCTTCGTTCCCTCAGATAGGATGTTACTACTTAATTCGATGGGCCCGGGTTTTATATAGGTATTACTGTGACTGTCAGTCCCACTTGTTCGTGCAGCAGCTGTCCCTTGACCGGTTCCTCAATTACTAGTCTTGGTTGGCACCTCTGGAGGGGAGGGCCATACGTTTCTGCGCCATGGCAAGGCCTGCTGCGCAATTATGCTGCGTCACGCCTGTGGCACGCTAACCTATCTCAATGGATGTGTGTTACAAGCTGGCCTTGGCCATGGGGAAGGTAACAGCTGCTCGCGCACCTATGCTGCATTATACACGTTCTGAGCGCCTTGTATTTCTAATGAGTTGGTATGCAAGACTGAATGGAATAATATATACAAGACTGAATGGAATAATAATTGTGACTTACTGATGTAACAGGGGATACATTACGCCTATGCGCGTCGTGGTTAGCATGAGGCACTGCCACATGTTTTTTGCTGCGAACGTGTATTTCAGCTAATTGAATTACGTGCATGGTGGAGTTTTCTGCATAGCAACAAGAGGGAGGGAAAGACTGCGCTTCCACCAGTGTAACGATTCCCTTCCTAACGCCTATGCTTCCTGCTAATATTCCTACTGATCACTACTCCTCCTGCCTTGTTCTCACTAAAACTCCAGTTAGGTAGTGGCCTAATGGGAGGTGGGTGTCACTTACGACTGTTCAATAAGAGAAGAGAAATTGAACTAAACACATTTATTACAATACTTTAGCTATAATAGATCAATACATTAATTACACTATGACAATAAGATTCAGTCTACAGTTGCCTTACTTCACCTTACTCGAGAATGACATGTTAACTGTAAGAATATAAGAAGATATTGTTACACAAATACCCTAACTATTGCCACGTGATTATTACGTCATATAACGGGATCTCGAGATCGGGAGTGCTGCCCTACTGCCTGGCCGGAATTATACTCACCAATAGGAACAGCTGTGTAGAATACAGATAGCCGAAGCTCCTCCGGACACTGTGACCTTCTGCTTCGTGCCACTCCGGCACTGACGTCGACATGGTTCAAACTCTGGCGGTCGCCTGGGTGGCGGTAGGGGTGCGAGCTCTGCTCTTGAATAGCCTGGCTTCAGTTAGTCAGCCAAACTTGTTGATTTAACAGGGGGCTCACTCACGAATCTATACTCTGTAGAATCTTAACTCGTCGTATGAGCCACCCCCCCCCCCCCTAGAGCCTGCTACAACACAGTCACATCTTACCAAAACCAAGATAACAAAATACAGTAATTAGAAGATATTTATTTACTCTCATTAGAAATTGTGCAGATGGACCTATATGGCTATATTTATTAGTATTGATTGATTAAAAATTGTATTACATTTAATAAAATAGGTGACTTCTGTTCAGTCACCAGGGTTCTAGGTGCATTTTGGTTGCACATGTGTGGCCCTTGTCTAAAATTTTTGTGTTAATGTTTATACTATGGTCATTCTGGTTGTAGTTTTACAGTATATTTGTTCTTATTGTATTTTTTGTTCTTTTGTTGCTTCCTGACAGTGGGACAAAGTCTTGGACATACTTGAAAATGCTTTAATGAAAAATGATATTACTTTCACACGAGTACGTGCTGGAATAAGAAGTAAGGATTCAGTGAAACAGTTCAAGGTGAGAAATACTTTTTTGTACCCAAGGGTTTAAGGTAGATTAATTTTTAAAATGGTTGGATGCAACATTTTTGACATAACAAATAATTTATTTTTATTAGATCATACAATTATAATTTTTTTTTTTTAATCTAAGTCTTGTTTTAACATGTTGACTGCCGTGAACAACACTGACACAGTCTTCAAAAATATCCCTGAGAGTCATGGCTTACACCATGAATGTTCTGCATAATTGATAACAATGTGCCTCTTATGCCATTTGACTGCACGTGCATTGGTTATAGAGCTTTAATGTGTCCACCATAGCCTCAGGGCAAGCAAAAATTTTATTTGTTTTGTGACTGTACAATTTCATGATTTGTCGAATCAACTGAAATCTGGCAGCTATCATGGCTTTCGAGGTTGAGCCGTGTCATTGTGGAATGTTTGACGTATAACTGCACTGCAACCCTGATGATACCTGAGTATAAATAAACAGTTACTTCAAAGATTATTGGTGTAGACAGTCCCCTTATGGACAAGGTCATTTAAGTTACTTTACCACTATTAGCTAAAACCTGAATTATTTGGGATCAAACCATCCGAATATGTGAATTGGCTTAAATGTATCTATCGCACTAGCGCTCAACCAATTGCCCCCTAGGGCTTAAATGATAATCAAACCCATGTTCATTAAAGTTACTTTATTTATGAGGGCTTATAGAACCATTCATTTTATAGATAGATTGGCCAGGATAATTAACAGAGCATTAAATATCCAGAACAAGATTTAATTTAGGAACCAATATAAGCGTCAAACAATTTAAAAATACAAAAGCAGAAGTTGTAAATGCCTGAAATTTTACCTGTCAAAAGAAAATATCGGGAAACATAACCCATATCTCAGTTCCATTCAGGGCAGTAGTACCAACTCAACTCCACCGACAAACCCAACAACCAGCAGAGCCATCTACAAACCAGGCACTACTAATACCCATAACCTTACATTTAAATCATTCCTAAGAGGTCTGAAAAACAACTCTACTGCAAGAATGTAGGTCCCTTTCCTAGTAGTTGTTAGTTTATTTATAACATAAGAAATCTAAACTAGATGGCCCCTCGGTCAGTGCTGATGGATAAAACATATTTATCTTTAAATTTGCAACCCTGATCTCTCGACACCACCTACACCCTCACACTTTGCAGGTAGCTTCCTACATCTTCAAGCAACTCACCTCTTGTTTACTAAAGTCTAGCTATTTAAAGGCATGGTCGGGCAAAGGTGGACAAAATTCCTAGCATGGAAAAATTTCCCAAGAACATAAAAATTTAGGTCAAAATGTCTCCAAATATAACAAATACTTTACAGTGGTGGTGAACATTACACTGTAATACATTACAATTTACAGCAAATAGTTGCACATGCACACTTTGCAATTAGGTAATTTAGAAATGAGATATTGGCGTGAAATTTTTACCCCCGGAACATAGTTAGAAATTTGTCAAAATACAGTACATTTTAATGTTTTAACTTTGTTTCTAAAAAAAGTATTTTAAAAAAAAAGAACAAATGAATTGCTTTTCACTAATGCAATAATTTGTTCAATTATGTTCATAAACAAATATTTTGGAAAGCTGATGGAAATCTGTGTTAGTCAATGTCGCACTATGTACTATTTGATGCTTTAAGTAAACATACAAAACAATAGGTAAATTAATTTCATATAAATTCTTCAAAATCAATGAATAAAAGCAGCATTCAAAAAATACTGTAGTAATATATTTTTAGTCTTAAGTCAGGGCAAATTAAACTATATTACGATATATCTTCTTAGGGTAATACCCCGAAGAACGAATTTGATTCCGATGCATTTTAATAACAAATGTAAAAAAATTCGTCAATCATTAAAGCCCAAAATAATACATAAAACCCACAAATTGAAATGAAACTCATAATTTAATAAAGAAACTTACCTTATAATACGTTAATAATATAATAATACACAAAATCCAAACTTCAGAAAATTCAGAGATCCTTACACTCCCACTACTAACAACTTAGAACCTACTCTGGCCGCATTTGACATGGGAATGGTAGCAGCGCCTCATAGGTTTAGGTGCTGCTGCACGCGAGGGTTCTTATCCCCGAAGCACATCCGGGTTCCAGCCCGGATTCCAGCTGTAGATGATTATCTCTTACAGTGCATGTCATGTCTGTCACAGCAGGCAGCTAAAGTGGGGTGGGAACGGCATCTCACTCTCTCCTTTTTGCTTCCTGTTGATGATTATCTCTCAGCAGGGTAGATTTTCCCACCACCCTTCCTCGTTGTTAAATGCCAGCCTGTCAGTTTAGTTCTTAGAATAAGAATAGCCGGTACCAGCATCGACCCAGCACTAAAGATTTCCCCAGACTTAAAAAATTTCCCATGAACCTGGTTCGCGCATTTTGTCCACCTCTGTGGTCATGGCCATTCATCCTGCTAAACAGGGACGAACACCCTGACCATGCACGAAAACAATGAATTTCAAGGAAGATTATAGTTATTTTGATATTGCAGCCTCCTCCCGGTCTACGCACCTGTGCCGCAACCTCCACATACAACAGCTGTCTGTCCACAACCCTCTCTCTCCCACTCGTGACTCCTTGACCTCGATAACTACGGCCGATAAACACTAGCTGCTTCCCTGACATCACGAGCGAGGCCGACGTCGTGACTGGCCAATCAGAGCCAGCCACCGCCGCGATTGATACATCAATAGCTTGCCACCAACCTCTCCTTTCCCCTTCCAAGCCTAATGGCGAAGTGTACTAATCAGTACAACATCCCAGCTATTACCAGGGAAATCGTTGAATAGTTCGCAGCTGCACCCAGTGCTTTGAACGAGCAGAAGATAACGATTCTTCCGAACTGCTGAAAGGGTTTTTAAAACTCACACCTGGGTCAAGAAAAATACGGCAAGCTGCCATCGCTTCAGAAGTCTGCTGAGCCAAGAGGTGATGAAGCGTTTCCTCAAGATAAAAATTACGAGTGACCTCAGTCCCTTAAGAACCTCGGCAGTCAAAAAAAAAACAGTAAAAAGCCTTTATTCTAAACAAAAAAAAAAGCTAAAGTAACTGTTTCCTAATTCAATTCCACCATAACTTAAATGATCTAATCTTAAAATAAAAATGAAACAAAAACATTACAAAGTCGGCAAATTAAGAATATGTGTTCAAACAAGCAATATGATTTTAATTTAAAAGAATGAATTCTAAAAGAGCAAATATCAGTTATCTTTCCAACCAAAACCTTGACATCTATCTTAAGGCCACGACTTTTGAAACTGACTTCTCCAAAAATGCATTTTGAAATAACGAAAAAAAATCATTAGATTATATATCACCACTTTACTTATAAGCAAAAAGAAAAAGAAGACGTGTTTACTATCAAACAAAATGAACAAGTAATAAGGAGGGCTTAATCCATCCCAAAACAGCCTAATTTTCTAACCTAATCTCCAAGAAAGAAAACACCATATGAAAATACTAAAAGTACAATCATTTAGGGGTAGTCCTAGATCTTAACAAAAAAACAAAGTGGTAGGAAACTTCCCACTGGCATAAAATCTAGAGCATCCGGACAAAAATGAGAGAGCAAGCCAAAAATACCACTCCAAACATCGGGCTTAACATAAAAGCCTAATTTAACTCAAAAACAAAAAAAAATTTAACCCCAAAAATTTGTATCGTAACATTAGTAAGGAATGCTGCTGTTAGAGGTGAAAAGAAGGATGTGTAAATAGCACTTTCTGTTTGCTATGTGTATGAGAGTGGAGCATAGCAATTCAAGAAAGGGGTGTAGAGAGGAGAGGACAAATAATCCCTTATGACATCATGTATTGCGCAAGGCCTCCTATACAGGGGGCAGGAGCAATAAGCAATAGTTTTCAAAAGAATTTTTTTTGTGACATACCAATTAATGACAGTGACATTGCAAACCCCTATATTTCATCACTGTTTGCTAGCAAATACATTTTTAATTTATTTTCTGTGTTATTTCTTTTATTTTCTTTAAAGAACTTTTTTTCCATACATTCTCAGGATTATTGAGGGTTCCCAAGAATTATTTAGTAAATTCGCTGTATTCCTAAAATCTGAATTAGTTTCATCAGGGTTCTACTGTAAGAAATGCATGCCTCTCATCTGTTATCAAGTAACTGTTTGTTTTTCATGAAGTGGCATCTAGTGGCATAGTACCAACTATACCTGGCACAGAACTTCTTGGCCACTCACTACCATTCTTTCAGTGATCATTACTAAGCCTTGTTGCCACATTTGTCAAGCATCCATCAAATCACAATACATGTGTTGTGAAATCTGAATTGTAGTCATAAAAATTTCAAATCTATACATAAGGAAACGTTTAAAATAACAGAAAGAGAAATTGATAAACTATACATGCGATATATTTGGGAGTTTATAACTAATACGAAACTGTTTCAGCAGATGGACAACTAAAATTTTACTTTTGTAGTGATGCATGACACCCTATGAAATTTAATGCACTGATGTTGAGCACCGCGAAAACCATTTTGACATGTGTACAGGATAATGAAACAACCAATTTCTTGTGTTGGGAGATACTATAACCATTGACACACAATGCCTGAGGAAGAATGCCACAGAAACCTCAGTTATGTGATTGCTGAAGTAAGAGGCATTTGTCATGATCAAAATCAAGGTTTTATTTTGTGATGCCAGAATCTCTAGAAACATGAAGAGAATCTCAATGCTTCACTGGTACTCTGCCAGTGTGCAATACAGGTCTGGTGGCCTGTCTGAGCGGCACAAAATCAGGAGTCACTGTCGTGGTCCTGCAAATAGGCTGGCCCGTGATAACTGTTTTGCCTGGTGGTATGACGCTCCGTTGGAGATGCTGACCCAGTTGAGGTGAGGGCTGGTGGCTGCAGTTAACTTAACAAGGATGTGTAGTGCTCTCGATCTGCTTGGTGCTCAGAGTAGGTTGATGTTCACTGGACGGCTGGCAGCCGAACAACGGGTTGGCTATCCCCAAGGGAGGTTCTTCACCTCTATGAATAGTCTCAAACAGTGGGTGAGGAGTACCGGTGATCTTTATCAGTTAGAGGAAAAAGGGGTAGAGGTAACTCTTGAGGAGTTAGGCCTCTTAGGTAAGCAGGCAGTGAATGTCATGGAGAAAGATGCAAAATATGCCCTCCCAAAAGTGAGGCTGCTGATGCAATTCCCTAATGTGCACTTCCAAGGGATGCAGCAGCACAGGCAAGAGTTACACCCTGTATTCCTTTCATCCGGCCCCCGTAGAGAGCAGTGGACAGAGTGGTTGGTTGGTTGGTTGGTTGGTTCAGGCTGTACATTTACGTCTCTTAGGTGTGGTATCCACAGGGAGTCAGTTCATCCTAAGCTAACACCTACCCCTTTCCAGCCCCATAAAGAGGGTGGCAGAGTATAGGTTAGTTTTGCTTAGCTGAACACCTGGTGGAGAAGTTGCTAGTGGTCAGGGCTCTACCATGCTATGTCTTGGGACACAGCAAGGTGGTTGTCTAATGGATGTGTATTTGGCTTTAAAGAGCGTGGTCATCCAGCTTCACTCTGATGGGCTGAAAACTAAGTGGGGTTAACAATACAGTAACACTCAAAAATTTGTTCCCAGAGTCAGTTTAGATCACGTGTATAATGTTGCAAAGTCATTTTTGTGAGGTAATTTTTTTGTTAGAATAATCTTAATTTCTCAGGGAAGTTCTTTGTGGTTTTGTTGTGATCCATTAGGTTATTTTAGTATTATTCGTTTGATTTTAGTATTTTGGAATATGTTGTTTTGGTTAGGATTTTGTTGTTCAGATCATTCCTAGGCCTGGTTCTGTTGGTGGTTGTCATTTTGGGGTTAGGTGTGCCTCTCTTCTTGTTCGGATGCGAGTCCTTTTTGGTGTTTTGTTAATTATTTAATAATTTTATTAATTTGGGTATTTGGTTATAATTTTGGAAAGATGTTTTGCTTCTGTTTGGATTTTAACTTATAGTGCCTGTTAAAAATTTTAATGGTTAATTATTTTATTTTCTATACAGGGGCCTTAATTGGGTTTTCTTGGAAGTCATTTACAATACTTTTTTATTCTTTTTACTTTGTGAAGGGTTCAGGTCTTAGAATTTTATCATGTGCAGCAAGGGTTTTAATTATTTTAAAAAGGATTGGGATATAGGATGATTGGGTCGTTCACTTTATCTTCCCAGCAATCTTCCTTAAACTCACAGTAGATGGTTCCAGAGCTGCTGCAGGAATTGTTTGCCTATCGTGTCGAGCTGAACTCAGTCTCAGCACTCTTTGCATCGGCTACAGCTGTTTTTGTGGTGTACGTGTGCCAGAAGTTCCCGAAGCCGTTGCACATAGTGGGCGACCGCACATGTACGCAGAGAGCTGTGATTGGCTGAAGGCCGGGTGACATGAGGGATGAAGCCGCACCAGCTTTGTTGATGAAACCAGCTGTGGAGAGGTGACATTTTAAATAGTCGTAGTGGAGAAGTCATGGCGAGCATAGCGGAGCAGTTGTAGAGTAGGAGAGACACACAAGCAGAGTCGGAGAGAGTCGGGGAGTCTGCATGGCGCAGTCGTAGCTGAATGCAGAAAAAGAAGTCGCAGGTAGGCCAGAGTTTCGTAGTTGTAGTTTTTATGGTTGAGGCTCCAGTAGGTGCATCAAGCTAAAGTTAAGTTTTTATGAATGTATGTTTTTGAAATTAAAAGTCTCTTGGATATTTAAGGTAACTATGGTGAGGACCTATTGTGTTTTTTATGAGTATGTGTTCCTTCTTTTTTTTTGTTTCCGACGCAAGATTATCTCTATTGATTCTGGTAGGTCAGGATCTTTATTGTCAATAATGAGAATGAAACACTGTTGAGACTTTTTTTAGTAGTGTAAACAGATGCCTTCCCCCCATCGATAAATGTGTGCTCCAGTTGTCATGAATGTTAATGGTAAAATGAGTGGAAGTCCATTCATGACTCTGTGTTGTGAGATTATTTAATTGGTGTAAAAGACCAAGGTTATGTAAAAATCAGAGGTTTTTAGTTGTTTGATGTTTTAAATGTACAAGATTGGTGAAAAAGTATTTATAACCTAAACTAAGTTCAACGTGTTTTTGATATAGAAGGAAACAGATTTTTAGTAATTATTTTGTGTCCCATACAAGTCAAATTCTAATAACATTTTTGTTTATTTATTCTTTATACTCTGTGTTTATAAATTTTATAATTGTTATGTATATATATATTTCTTGAGGAGAAATTTATTAAATTTTAAAGTTTTTCTGAACAATCTCCTCTTTTATTTCTAAACAAAATACACCCCCTCCCCCCCTTTTTTTAAATTTGGTTTAATAACTATTTCTTGAGACTATTTGTTTTTGAGAGTGGTGTTTAATTATTATTTACTTTAATTATGTAATTTTTAACCATCCCATCAGTGTCCTGCCTAAAAAAATTGTATACTACGTCTTGCACAGATTGCTGATTGTTACTGCTCTACCTAATTAATTATAAATGTAATGTTTTAGTTTGAAAGTTTTGGGCTTCAAGGCCACCCCTGTTTCAAGAGCCTTGTGGTGGTTGCCTCCAATGTTTCAGTGAAGATAGGTAGGAGGAGTAGGGTTGAGGCATTTTCTTTTATAAGGGTTATTATAGAAGTTTATTTGCTGCTAAAAATGAGCTGTAGTTTACTTGTTTTTGTGGAGTGAGAGAGAGTGTCTCAACATTTAAGATGTTTGCCCCTTGATAGTGAGTTAGGGGTTTAATCGTCGTAAGTGTTCCCTACATCTTCCTCCATGCAGTAGTATTCCCATTTATTCCAGCCCCACCACAACATTGATGGAGAATAGACCCGGTGGCCCCATACTACCTCCTACAACTAACCTGAATCACACGGAAATTAAACTACGCTGAGCCAGGTGAAGACCACCTGGTCCTAAACCTGAATGGAAGGCTATTATGCTGCTAGGTAAGTACTTTACAACTCAACCCTAACTATCTACATATTGTCCTGAAGGGACCAAGAATGGTGACTACCAGAAGGGTAGTGTTGAGGTTTGCCGTTACGTCCGATAGGCAGGAGTCCTTGATGAGGACAGTCAATGACCATTACCAAAGGATGGTAAGGACGGAGTTGCTCGACATCTTCAGGAGCTGTTAGTTTAGTCTTTAAGAAGCTCTAGGGGCAATTGCCACAGGCACAGAAAGAGTCTTCTGGAGGGATTGTCGTCAATGGTAAGCTTCTTCCAGCCCTGAAGAGAGCGGTTCAATCAGCAACATATCAGAGAACGCGAACCACCAGTGGCTTCCTCCGGCCCTGAAGAAAGTGGCGGGGGAAACATAAACTGAAGTTTTAGGTCAATGCAATGCCTTATATACTAGTGGCTGCTGGATCAGAGGAGGCGAAGGGTGAAGAGGAGAAGATAAGAATCCACCCCTTGAGCTTCGGTGGCTGTCTGCTGGTGTTGTCTACTGTATGGAGGAATTGCTGATGCAGCGGACTTCATCCCTTATCTCACCGCAGGGTGGGTGCTGCTCTTTCTGCATGCTGTAGAACTACGTGGACTTGGGTGGTGGGTTTAGTGGCTCGTCTGGTAATACAATCTCACGTAGGGGGTGTTGGCGTGACGTCTGCTTGGAGAGTAGGGTGAATAGTACAAGCTGGACTGTGTCTTTAATATCATCCATCGTTGTGAAGGAGTACCCTGTAACCATGTGTCCAGGTGGGGCATAGTCGAGTGCATGTTAAAGATGTGCAGATGGTCACGCTTTAGTAGTAAAAATTATCTGGCACCTAAATTTAATTACTAGCAAGATCTATTAAACGTAAATGTAATAATTGTAGCTTATAGTCTATTTGCAGTTTCTTCACACTTTTTAAATCAAACCTTAAAAATCTCTCACCATGTATGACGTGACTGGTTTTTTAATAAATATGTCATTTATCACATGCTTTTTATTCTTGTTTTAACATAAAAGTACCTGATCATTGGTTAGATTGAACTTTTACTTATATTTTATCTATAGATTATAATATATCATTTATAATTAATCTGAATAACAACAGGGTTAAAATAGGTGTGTTGGTAATGCCTAGTAAGAGATAGTGCTTGTGCTGAGTATTATTTACACTGAGTACACATGAATGTGGTGTACATACTTTTAGTGTAATTTTATAAGACTTTGTTTGCATGAAGTAAAGGAATATCATGGAAGTATAACTCAGCAGGGCTTCAGAAAAGTTGGAAGTAACTGTGAATGGACTATACGTACAGTTGTATTTAGCATATAAAAAATAATTCTACTTCATTAATTTTTCTTAAAATGGCAGCGAAAGTTCCTCTTCCCTGTCTGCACATATTATGTAATACTTTCCATTACAAACGTCCTCCTGTTAGTCAATTTCTTAAGTAAATAAATAAATTAAAAAAATTAAACTATTTTGTCACACACATTTGCTGTAATTTGTTTTGTCTGAATTTCCCCCTTGTAAAATTATAACACAGTTCTTCAAAGATAATCTTTGTTTAAGTCATGAAAAACTGTACCTCGTTTCTTGATATTTTTTTTTGCCTACAACAAATATTGCCTTTGATGCAGATGCTTTTTCCTTTTTTGCACTTGCATCGTACTGTATATTCACACACATTACACACCCTTGTTGTAAAACTGTTAATTTCGTTTGAAATTTGTAATGTTGTGAAATTCTTAGTTTCATAATTTAGTTACAAAATTAATGCTGCTCACTAACGATAATAGATTGACTTTATTTGTGAACCACTTACTTTTTCAACTGTGCAGATCCCAGCACTAGGTGGGATGAGGAAGCTTTACTGCACATTATTTTGTGTTAACTAAGTGCGAGTCAGATTTTGTTATCGCCTACTTTTAAAGTAATGTGGACACGTGTAGATATACCTGCAAAAAAAAATGCTTTCCTTTCGGGGAATAACAAAAAATGTCCTCAATTCTACTAATACTGTAGTCGTGAGTTCATGCTAGCTGCCATGCACACTCCTTAATAATGTAAAACACAAACGGATAAAGCTACAGACATAGGTTTTCACCCACTTATTCAGCAAAATGAGCCTCTTGCAAAGAATAATCAGATTTTAATTAAATATTTTACGATTTTTGAGCACTTCCTTGACTCAGTCGTGATAGGCTTTGCAGAACGAAAAGTTCTGTACCTGGTATAGTCATATTATTTGGGTTAACTTTTTAAAATGTATTGGAGCCATGGTAGTGCAGTAGCTAGAGTGCTCATCTCTCACCAAGGTGAACCATGTTTGATTCCTGGTGGATTCGCTCCCAGATTTTCATATGCGGGAATCATGGCGGATGGTGCCACTGGTCAGCGAATTTCCCTTGCTCGTACGTACTAACGCTGCTCCATTTCTGTTTTGTTTCACCCTCATTGACTCTCAAGACCTCAGTGTTAGGAGCTGCGCAACTCTCTCCACTCCACTTTAAAAATATAATTTTAATTTATTTTTCTATTACAAAGAAAAATATAATTTAAATTTTTTTTATAATATTATATGACAAACGAATAGTCTGTAAACATGGAATGTGGCCTGTATATTTTCTTACAAATTTGTTCCATTAGCAAGTCTCACAATTTTACATGGTATATGGTTATCATGGTCCCTCTCACATATTTGTGAGCATACAGTATTTTGATAGCCAGCTGTTTCTGTGTTTTTGAATATCAACTGTGATGTTGAGATACAGTTTTATTTCCATGGCAACAAATGTATTTCTAGTTTTAGAATTTTTTATTAAAGTCTTTGTAAGACTGACTATGCCTGGTTATTAATATCTTGTAAGTGGGAATTTAATTTTTTTTGTAGCTGGCATCAGGTGACGGTCATATCACTGCTCTTCTCCTGCCAGTGCATCTTGGTTCCAAGGGTCTCAACCTCACAGAAGCAACACACGTCTTATTAACAGAACCCATTCTCAACCCTACAGATGAGTTACAGGTTCTGGGTCGTTTGCATCGTATTGGACAAACCAGGTAACATTATGGTATTTCTGGCTCACACGTGTAGTGTGGTAATATTTTCATTGTCATGTAATCTTGTTAAACCTTTTATGTCATCACTGTGTTATGTTTGTGAGTTACTTATAAATAAACAAAAATTTTGCTGGTGAAATAGACACGAGCACAAGTATTTACAGGTGGATACATTAAGATAGACATCACATTGAGTTGGAATACACATTTTCATGCACAAATGCATGGTTGCAACATTATATTGGTTAAACCACCTCCTTTGGCATGGAAGTTTTTACATATATGCAATAACTTGAGACTGGTGGACTGTAGAAGCATATCACATTGTTATCAACCACTTTTGTGTAGGACTGGAAAGAGGGAGGGGAGGGTGCAAGCACTTTAAAATTAATTAGTTTTTGTTGGACTCTTGTACTATACATGCACACTCATAGATGTTGATAACTACTTGCGAATCATGCCACTTCTCCATTGCCTCCTCTTATATAAGTGTTGCTGGTCACTTATGAATGTAGTCTAGGCATTTTGGAGTAAATTTGTTACTGCTATGCCCCTTTGAATTGTGCATAGGAAAGCAGCTTTTAACTAAGCGAGGTTGTAGCTATGTGGGGCAACATGGGTCATTGAAACCCTTACTTGGAAATTGTCAATCCACATTGCATAGTGCCTTATTTTTATTCTAAAATCAGTATTTTAAAAATTAAAGGTACTTGCTGTTTATGGACAAAAAAAGTAAGAGATAAACATATTCTATTTAGTCATCATCATCATCACAGTGGTTTGGGGTCAATCTGCCACATAGTTACAGTTTTATTTGTGTCCTTGAGCTTTAGCTAAACCAGGCCCCAAAGAAGAAGATGGTTATATAGCCTTGTGGTTTGAGGGGGAAGGAAAATGCATCTGTGCATCAGCCCATGAAATGAACAGGACAGAAGAAGGAAGAATAGAGAGTAGAAAAGAGTGTATTCAAACCCTTTTTTCTTCTGAGCAAGAAACAAAAAAAAAAGTTGGATGTGCAGGCAGGAAAGAAGACACTAAGTGTTAGCCTTTGAAGACTGTGATCATCCACTGTCGGTCACATCACTCACACAACATGCTATGAAGTTACTACCCTCAGCAAAGGTACAGTGTTTTTTTGCAGTACTGAATCGTGCTGTTAGACCATGTTGACATCTTTGTGCCCTGCTGAATCACACTGCCAGGTTGGTGTTTTGTGACATGATATAGTGCAATAAATGTATGTTGCCATCTTGATTGTCCATGACCAGTTTAATAAATAAGGGCAAAGAAACCAAAAACATCTTCATTTGTATAATTTGATTATGCTGCATAATCATAGTAATAGGACCTAAGTGGTTTTGGGACAGGCATGTTGCAAAAGTGGCACAAGGGACATTTTTTTTATAACTTTGTTGGGGTGTGTTCCCCCTCCCCCACCACCCTGTATGGATACCACTTCCACCCTCATCACCTCTCTTTGTGACATGTGCTGTGATTTGTCAAAGGGTTACGCTCCTTGCCCCTTCCCCTGAGAGGTGTGCTGTGCTACGATTGGCCGGATGGTTACGCCCCTTCCTCTTCCCTTCCCACCTTCACCGAGAGATGTGCTGTGATTGGCCAAAGGGTAATGCCCTTTCCCCCTCACCTCTCTCCGCTGAGAGGTATGCTGTGATTGGCTGAGGCTGGGTACCCAAATAGCAATACTGGCACAAGGGACATTTGGGGACTTCGTATCACTGGTGCTCAGATGACCCTGTCTGATGGGCTGCTGTCGGTTGAACTGCCGCCAAAATGCGAGCTCTGAGATCCGGTGCCCAGGGTGGTATTCTGTTTTAATCCCGTCAAAGGCAATTAAGCATAATTAGGTGTAATTCCACAATTAGGCATATTTACCAAAAGTAAGTACATATGTCTGCTGGACCACAAGTGAGGAGGTTGCAGGGAGAAGTAAGGGGGAGGTTAGGGGTTAGGTACCTGTTTCAACCTCCGACTAGAGTAAATATGTGCAATAAGTAATTACTAATTAAGTGCGTGTAATTAGATGTCATTACAAACACTAACTACACACACCAAGCAAGGAAGAGCTCAGGGCATGTCACAACAGTGACAGTCTCACAGAGTTGACTCCACGCGCTGGACAACCTCGGACACACTTATAATTAACATGATTAATTATAAAATTGTATTGCCCGCCCAAATTCCGACATGTGGTCGCCACCACCTCGAACCAAGATTGTTGTACCCAATGAGCCACTGACCTCATAACAGAGAAGGAACTTACAAGAGACACCACAGGTTTGCAGCACCCCTGCTGCCTCGTGACGTCGCTACCGCAGAGTCTCAAGCGGAGATTGTAAACCTGTCATCAGCCTCGACTCAGGGTGATAAGGAATGCGCAGCGCCGCAGCAACCCTGCTATAAAACAGCCCCTGCAGAGAAAGGCTATCATCCCCCGTACCCCCGGAAGAGCCCTAAAGCACTGATCTTGGACTATATAAGAAAGCTCAGAAGCGCCTCTAGCCAGAGTTCGCCGGCCACATAGGTCACCGAGCTCTCCCTGGTCTGACCAAGACCTCCTCTTCTCCTAGCTTGCAAAGACTCCACCTGCAGCTTGAAAAGACTTCCTCTGCACTAGCCCAACCGCGCAGCTCCTGCAAGACGCTCCAGAGGTAACCTTGACGTCCTAACCCTGCACCCCTCTTTTACCCGTCACTCCTTGACTTCACGGTAGCAGGTCATTGTGACTTCCCCTCTGGACAACCACACCTTGGGAAGCAAACGCTGTTAAATTGCTTTAAATCTCATAGTTGATTACTTTAACATAAGATTCGTCCAGGCTCAACTTCGCCTACGTAAAGTAACTAAGTAACTTGCAGAATTATTAAGATCATTTAGATTGTACTTTGAACTAGGATTCCCCAGTGTTTTCCTGATGTAAGAATAAACTTTACATAAAACTTAATTTAGTTGACTCAGTTATTTCTTCCTACCCTTTCACGTTACTGCTAATTTAAAGTGTTTGTGCTACCTAACACCCCTCTGGGGAAGACATACCCCCAGGACTGCACGTCAGCAGGAAGAGAAGAGTGTTGGTATATTATTATATGAGTGGAGATTCAAATTAATAGAAAAATTGCCAGAGTAGGCATAGAGAGCGGCGAGCTCTACTGGGAGAACCACGAGCACAGCCTGATGTAGGCTCTAACCGCGAGGGCGCAGCCTCAGTCGCAGCTCCAGAGTTCACCCCACATCCCATCTCGCCTGTAATACCACCCGACCATCAATTGGAGCTTGACGCCTACCTTGGGATCTGCTGGCCGTGGCCGGATTTAGACCACGTGAGTTACTATCGGTCGGAAACACCCTCATCTTCCGTACCTGTACTGACCCCCAGTAAAGATGAGGATATGAGCTCGCAAAATACGTTTCTGATCCGTACTGTGGCAGTAAAGGTGGTCAAGATCAACATACCCCCAAAAACTGCCACCAAATCTCGTGTAGTTTCCGCCCCTTTAAATTTCATCCCCAGTGGTAGACCGAAGAGACAGAGTAGGATTGAGTCAGCACCTCAGACCTGATCTCAAAACCTCCCTTTTGTTGTGGCCTAGTTACCGTCCGCAGTCCCTACCGTGGCAAGCGACCTGGGACAACTGGCATCCTGCGTATTGGCAGCCCTCTTGGTGAATAAGATTTCACTCCCTGGGCAGGAGTCAATTACGGTTTGAATCACCATGGGGTTTGATTCCCCTCCACTTGGGAATAACCCGTCCACTAGGTGGCACCCACGTGAACCAACCACGACCCGTCGGGCCAAGACAAATAGGTAGAATAACGATCACCCTGCGGAAAGGTTATAGCCAGGGCTCAAGAGTGCAATCAGCACTCTAACCGCAACTAACATAGTACAGCACGTGTCAAATGGTGCTCAATGTGAGGCGATACATCTTCAGGTAGTTTATACTTGGGAGCTGGGACCATGCCAGTCACTCCCTCCCCCTCCCCGCTAGGATTCCTTACAGAGGAGCTCGCTACCCGACTTTAGGGAGTCTTGTAAACATCCTGTAGAGCCCAATAGCAAAACAACATGTACAACTCTGAAGAGAATTTACTAGAAGCGCAAGGCAGATTAGCAGAAGCTAATGATGCCGGAACCAGTAATACACTGTGTCCCATATCGACGTGTGAGGGAACGGGTGTAAATGATATTCAATGTAACTATTGTCGAAGACATTACCACTATGTATGTCTTGGATGGGACGACACCCGTGATATACTGATGGTCTAGAATACAGGTGCCAGTCAAATAGACAACCCGAAGCACAGCCAATGGCCTGAATGCAGAGGTCAAGGATGGTATTTAGTAAGATGTATACTGTGTAACAGGGAGTTCCACCACCTATGTATTGGATGGGCGTACGAAAGTATAAGAAACCCGGGACAAGTACACCAGTGCAAGGTATGCAGACGTGAGCATACTTACAGACCAACAAACCTGGTAGCAAGGAGTAGTCCGGTAAACTCCGGAATGCTCACATAACTCATGCTACCCAACTTCCATGAAAAACCATACGAAGACCCTGAAATCTTGGTGAAAGAATGTGAACGTGAATTGAGGGAACACCTCATACCAATGAAACAATGGGTGAGCTGAGTGCGCCACCGAGTGGACCCACCAGGAAATGGTGGGACAAATACGGGGAGTTTCGCATTTTACAGGTGACGAGATCCTGTCCAGCATAATTATGGATTTGCACTCTATAGAGTACAACATCCAAACAAACATGGGGAGCTGTTCATACATCAGAAAGAACGTATACACAAACGTGTATAATCTAAAAAAAAACGAAGAACAGAGGGTCCACAACATCGTCCGCACCCTCCTGCCCTCGTTCCGAAACCTTTTACTGCTTCCATGGCTGCAGACCGTCGAAGAGTTGTCGGGAAAGGCGAGGGAGTAAGAGGTAAATAACCACCCCCTGTTAGGAAAGGCCCCGGTGACACATGCCCTCAAGGACGCCGGCCCCGCCCCCTTCCCCAGACTGCCCGCCAGATGAGACACTATCTTTTCACCATCCGCCGCCCCTTGCCCTGCTGTTGGCATTGCTCGGGCCGGCATTTCAAGAGAGACTGCCCAATGCGGCAAACACAGGAGAAGCGAAACCCTCCTCCCCGCCCGCAAAATGCGCAGCCACAAAATTACGAAATGCGCTTCCCAAACCGAAGGAATGGTAATCCAGAAGACTGCAGAAGCACAATTATTGTGGGGCCACTTAGCCTCAGGCACGTGTGATTACACATGTGACCAAGTCCATGCCTGGACTTTAATGCAGGACTGTCAATGCAAATGGCCTATAAGCGAACCAAGTAGGGATGGAACCCCACTCGTAAACCGAACCCCGAATCCTCCAGAGGAGGACAAAGTATCCACCTCGAACCCAGGTCATTAGATCACAAATACCAGACTCTGGAAGGGTTATTCACCCCCTCCCGGTCATACTGCTCATACCCTAGGGAAACATTAAGAGGAGGATTATCTCCGAGGATAGTACCTTCCAGGCCACGTTCGTTTATTCCATTTTCATCCAGACACCACAGGGCACCACCAAGTGCCAGTACCAAACTATTGTGGCGTAGTTGTGCAGGTAGAATGATAGCAAGGAGACAACCCACAGGTAGCATCATAGAGGAGGCCAGCGAGCTTCCAGCCACACCAAAGGATACGGAGAAACTGCTACCGACTCCTCTCGTTCCCCCTCTTGCCACCACCCCCTGACTTCCGAGAGCAAGGAAATGCATGAGACGCCCCCGCCAAGCGGCGGAAGCATCCCCCAACCTTCATTCCCGAAGCAAAAAAGAAGTGGCTCCCCCCCCCCCCCCCCACCAGGATGAGGCAATGTGCCTGTTTCTGGTGGCCCCGCCCCCAGAGGGTGTGGAATTGTTTAAGGATGGGGACATGAGGTCACACGCCCTGCTACTCTTCCCATTTTTTCCCTTCAACTGCAAGAAAGGAGGAGATGGACGAGAGACTGGAGAGAGCTTACTGCAATCCTTGACAACAGCTGGTACATCTGTCAACAAGGCGACCAACGTGACAGAGCATGAGAGAGTGGCTGGAGAGGAGGCAAAACAAGATGCGCTAGTAACGCAAAGTGTGAACACGGTTCCCGGACACCCGAGAGCGCTGGTGATGTCGATGCAGCCCCTCCATCACCTGAAGAGGAAAGTGCATGTGAGTAACGCACACCAGTCACCCGCTCAGCTACAGCTAGGGTACGAAAACCTGCAGCTATAAGAGTCACGACCCCAGCATACGCTCCCAGCATCCAGGTCATTGTCCCAAAGCAGCCACTTACTGCCGTCATTGCCTCACGGGCGACCCCACTGTGTGCGAGATACACACATCATGTTTTGGGGTGCTACGAGGAGATGCCGTGGAGGGCACCAATGTTGTACCGATGGCCTGCAGTTTCAACTACAACACAATGCAAGAGAGGACGACCACCGAAGCGATGCCTCAACAAGCGCCATTGGGCCGCACCGGCATTGTCTGAGTAAGTACCTGGCAGACGCCAGCAATAACTACCACTCCCCTCACCAGGACTTTTTAGCTAAAGTAATTAGTAGGGAGTGATAGGAAAGAGTCAATGAAAAGACAAGAGTGCAAGAGCTCGATCAGCTAGATTAGTAGGGAATGTTAGGTGACAGAAAAGACCCCCCTACCAAAATCCTAACCTGGTTAGATAGGCAGTGCGACAAGAAGTACTTGCCCCTAACGTGAAAAATTGTATATTTGTGAAAACTTATACTCCTTAGCTAAAAATTTTCTAAGTTTGAGAAATCAGATTTCATTGATAGGAACCGAGGTAATACACACTAAAGTGCCTTAGTAAAGGTAGATTTCCTCCTGTCAATAGGCACATATAACATAGAATTAAAATAATTGTTTTGTGGTTGGTACAAGAAATTGGTCCCTTGTTTGCCGAAAGAAACACAGAAATTAACGTAGAAGCAAATCCCTATGCAAACTGGAAAGGTAATGTTTAACTTACCCCAAATTTTCCCAAATGCTCACGTAAAGTATGCAGATACATAAGTAAGATAAAAAAATTTGTTGCTATGTTGAGAAGTTTAGCACGATGAAATTAATGTGGAGTCCAAGAACTCCGTGAGCACAGTTAGGAAGTGAGATATGCGCAACAAAGCCTATCAGCAGGCCCGCAACACACAAGACATAACCCTCGCCACTCCTCACAATGCGACACTGGGCGACTTAGCTTTAGTGAATCATGTAAAATTGCAGTAAGACCATGAGGCAAAAACTCACTGAAAGCGCGCAGTATCCTCCGCCCAGGAATTTCTCAGCCTTACTAAAAATACAAAGGTACAAATAGTGTCAGAATTACGCTACCCAGAAAAGAAAGAGAGTTGAAAGAATCAACTGATTAAAATGTGTAACATTAGAAACTACGATAAGGGTAACTCTGTTTGAAGGATAGAGAACGTATACCTAGATAAACCCCCCTAGACTTAGGTTAGGAATGAAAGTTGAAAAATTCTTTAAGGTGAAAACCCTTGTGAGAGTTGAAGATAATCCCCGTCAAGTGAGTTAAATGTGTTAAAAATGAAAAGAAAGTATGTAAATGTAACGTATTCCAGCCAGTAGTACGGCAAATGGATCAGCTTAGACTCAGACTGAGTCTTATAAATACCTGTTGTGTAATTAAGAGAAAGTTGTTCTCGACCAAAGCGAAAGAGGGTAGATAAAGTTGTGTAAATGTTCAAGTCTGTTACAGTCACACGTAATTTGAAAAGAGAGAATAATTCTCCCAAGTGCACGTAGACTAGAAAGTGAAATTAATGTGATTTAGGCGATAAGGATAGCAGAAACACGTAAACTTAAGAGAGGGAACTAAAATTTTGCAGGTGATGTATATTTTCCCAGAGGTAGAGAGAACACTCAAATCCAGTACATAAGGTTAGAAAAAAATTAAAATAATGTACTTTAGCTTAATTAATGTAGAGGTCTCCACACATGCATAAACTTTCCCACTTGTGAAAGCAACTTCTATGTAGTAGTGTAAAAAGGCAAGTGCCGAAAACTGTTACAAAACTAACACAAGAGACCAAGGAGATGAGAGAGTGTAAACGTACATGTATGTAACATAGAGATTAAGGATGGTAAAAAGGTAACAGCATATTGTTGTGAGGTAGGGAGAGGGAGCTAAAAAATTTAGAATTAAAGTGAAAGAAAAATGAGCCAACACACAACCTAACCTGCGAGGCCTACACCACGTGCTATAATTTAAATTCAGCAGGGCCAGCACACTACCCTGTACCCTAAATACATACTTGAAAACAAATAAAAGGCTCATTAACAATTAAAAGGGGGGAGGTTTGTCGGGAGGTTCTACTTAAAAGGCAACGAAAAATGCTAAGACCACTTCATGGGTCTTACTCTGACAAAGAAGCAATGCATCGATGTAATTCACTTAATTAAACTACCTATTAACTAGCATTCAGTGCTTCAATACTATGCTACCAATCTCACTAGTAGTGAGGGTCGAGAGTTGTCACAAAACAAAGCAGGGAGTTGGCTAAGTAAATACCTATCTCATAAAATGAGAGGTGTACTTAATGTCTAGTAAGTAAAGTAATATTTTTTAAAAAATTTATGTATGTTTATTCAATTTAACAAATATATTAATATAAAAAGAAATACATATAATAATATCAAAGTATTATCAAACAATAAAGTAGGTTAATATTAAAATAGAAAAGGTTTTGCAAGGGCATAACTGTAAATACTGTATTTATTTTAGATTACTCGAAAGAAAAATTTAATTACAATCATCACAAGAAAATTTATAAAGTTAATTAATATACCAAATGATCTACAACCAGCAAACCCACTGGCCTAACCATTAGTTGGTTGGAGAAGTGAAAATAAAAAACAATTTACTGTAGGGCTAACAGGATGCCCTTCTCACTAATACTCCTGGTTTAACTCTCCAAGATGTGAGTACAAACAAAACTCAAAAAAGAATCAAACGCAGGAGTTTCTTACTGCAAAACAAATTGAGCTAGATTGCCTTCATTTTTTCCACACTGCAAGTAGATTAGACAATAAACATGTTAATTTTCACAAATGTGAATTTACCTAACAAAATTGTCATGGATAAATGTGCCGGAATACTCGTTTCACTACTAACTTAAATTTACTGTGGCAAAAACTCACACATATTACCCCCAGGGCTTAAATGAAAATTACAAAATCAACTTTAATCTTACAACTGAATATGTTTACTTAAAATATTTAATGAAAGATAGATGGATTGGCCTAGTCACTGGAATAAGCTTTAAAGAACTTTAACGAGAATTAATTAAGAAACAAAAGTAAAAGTCAGACAACTTTAAAATTAATAATTGAAAACACAATTATTTTATTTTTAGTGAGGAACCTGTCAAAAATTATCAAAATACATAACTTAGACATCTGTTTACATCAAAGCAGTAGTATCAACCCAACTCAGCGAAGTATGAACGCAAAAAGAATGCGGAGCCATTAAAAACACAAGGTACTACCATTACAAATAACCTCACTTTTAAGTTTCCCCCATGAGGTCTGAAAAAAACTGCAATAACTAAATTTCCATCCCGTGCTAAAGGTATTATTTATAAAATAATAAACATAACCTCAATAGCTCCTCGGCCAGAGCTGATGAGCAAGTCATAGTTACCAGTTAAACTTCTGCCATATTCGCTCGACACCCCCTACACCAACACTCTACACACGTTACGCACTACCCGACAGGCTTCTATGATCTGTCCCTTATTTACTAAAGACTAACTATTTAAGGGCATGGCCGGGCCATTCTTCATGCAAAGCAAGGAAGAACTTCCCAACCATGCACAAAAACAAAGATTTCCAACTAGTACTTTTCATTATCGTGTTGTCACGGTTTCCTCCTGGTCGGACGCCGGTGCCGATCTGCCTCCGCTCACTCCAGCTGTCTCCTCACGACCCTCTCGACCTCGTCAACTACATTACACCACCACCTGCTCGCACCTTACGTCGTGGCATTGGCTGACATTGTGACTGGTCAATCAGAGCTAGCCACTGCCACAATCGATAACTCGACAGCCCGGCGGCAAACACCCCCTTCCCCGGATTAGCCTAGCGGCAGAGTGCCATGTTCATCATAACAGCCCAACTTTACCAAGGAAACTGTTGGCTCAGCTCACAGCTGCGTCCTGTATTTCGAACGAGAAGAAGATAACAGTTCCTCCGAACTGCTGAAGGAGAACTATAATGAGCACCTGGGCCAAGAAAAATACGACCAGGAGCAGTCGTTTCAGTAGAAGTCTGCTTATGCCAGTGGTGACGAAACTCTTTCAAATTAAAAACAGTGAGTGACCTCAGTTCCTGAAGAACCTCAACGGTCAAGTAAAAAAAAAAAACCTTTATTATTTTTTAAAAAAAAAAAAACCTAAAAATTGGAAAAGTAACTGATTCCTATTTCAAGTCCATCATAACTTATACAGCCCAACCATAAAATAAAAACGAAATTAATAAAATCCTGGCAAATTAAGAATTTCAGCTCAAACAAAAAAACACTATTTTTAAAAAATAAAGGAATGAATTCTTAAGGAGAGACTATCAGTTACATCATGTCTGCCATCCACAAATTGGGCCCGCTTTCACTTCAGTCCTGCCATGGCATGAGTGACAAGTTGTAGAGCTCCCAGCAAAGCAAAGTACTTTGAACACTAAATTACCCCTTTAATGGAGCTATGTGCTTCTGGGTTCCTAGAGGGTAGAAGCTCAATCACTACTAAGAATCAGGTTTTGCATCCAGTTTTCTTTTCTTGGTGCCAATCATAGAGTATCTCAATGAGCCGAAAGGAATTGAGAGACTGTGGAAACCTCTGAGATAAGCAGTTCCAAATCTAGCACCCTAACATAGACTTCTGGGAGTCAGGAACACTCCCTGGCACCCATTGTTCGTAATGGCAGACAATAGTCAAACTACCTTAACCGTCTGAGATAAAACTAACACCTTGAGCTGGGAAAACCATTGCACAGTCCCAGACTGCACTGGAAATGGCCAATGGCAAATAAGAGTGCACACACTTCGGAGGTTGTGAAGGAGTATTGCAGATAAACATCCCATTTGAGCCAGCCAAGTTCAAGATCTATACGAAGTTTGACATTCCTGTGTCACATATGCAAGACAAATTGACTGGAAACCTCGGTGAAAGCCTTGCAACTGGTACAAGCACATATCATCCCAGATCTGTTTCTACTTCCTAAGAAAGGTGTCCGGAAAGAGATCCGAGGCAATTCTTACAAGCCTGCAATCTTCATAGTCAATTTGAAATGCACACAAATCCCAAAAGCCCAATGGCTATCTCATGTCAAAACCCAGGTAATGGCAACTGGAACAGGGGCTGTTCAAATACATCTCAGACATTTAAGTAATAGTGCATTTTCGAGAAGTGTTGTATACAGTAGTACAGAAAACTGCAGAAGAGGCCGAGATCTTCTTTTGCCAAACAATCAATGATTCAAATGGTACATTCCAGAGCCAAGGAAGAAGAGGGTGTGGAGTTGATTATGTGGAGTTTATTACGTGACTCTTACTCCTGAAGATACAATCCCAACTAAGGGAACCTGAACCGCATAGGTACATTAGAACAGCTAGTTCAGCACGTCAGAGTATGGGAGCAAGATGTAGCCTTAAAACTGGAAGTACACGCATGAGTCAAGACAGCTGTACCCACTGACACCAAAACCAAAATGTAGAATACCACCACCACCTAGATCTTCCAACTACCCAAATGCTGGCATTGCCCCAAGCAGCACTTTCATCGGGACTGTCTCATGTACCAGCCCAAACAGGTCACTGCCAACATTGAAACCCATGGGAAACTTGGGCAACAGAATCTAGAAGTAAGTCAGCAAAGACCAAGGCAAAAGTCCAACCCACTGACACCAAAACAAAAATGCTGAATACCACCACCATCTAGATATTTCAACTACCCAAATGCTGGCATTGCCCTGAGCAGCACTTTCATCAGGACTTTCTCATGTACCAGCCCAAACAGGTCACTGCCAACACTGAAGTCTATGGGAAACTGGGGCAACAGAATCCAGCAGTAAGCCATTAAAGACTGAGGCAAAAGTCCAGGGAAACACTAGGGCTGGGAAAAAAAGAAAGGGACAACCGGCCGCCAGAGAACCCCCACAGATAGCAGTAGAAATAGAATGCCAGGAACTCGTAGCCATCCTCAAAATGTTAGCCAGTACCAACTTCATATGCACCGTTCTCATTTCTCCAATGCTACATGAAATGGGCCCAATAGAGAAATCATTCATATGGCAGAGGAAGGTGCCAACATTGTGGACCGACGATAAGGTGCCCCTGAACTGGACCATAGGAGGCAGAATCATGAAAGAGGAATTCTTTCTGGCGAATGAATTATGTGAGGCTGTAATAATTAGGACAGCCATGTCTTTCTAGCTAACAAGCCATTATCGACTGCAGTCAAAGCTGTATATATTTGGGAAAGACCCAGTCAGTCAACTGGAGACAATCCAGCACAAACGAGACCAGGCAATCAATTTTGGCTGATATGAGTTGAATCAATTTCTAGCCAACAGTGAGGTCACTTAGCTTATCAAAATCCTCGAACAGTACAAGAGCGTGATCGAGCATAGCAGTCACTTGTGAACCACCTCCCCATTTATGTAATAAATTTACTTGGCCGAGCTAAGGATGACCCATGATAAGCCTGAACAACCATCAGAGTACCGGTGCAGAACTAGAGAGCAACAAATGGCTGAAATGGAGGAGCAAGACATAAATGAGTCCTTGAATTCAGCATGCAATGCTAGAGTGGCACTCGTACCTAAGAAGTATGGGATATTATGGTTCTTTGTGTAAACTTCCGCAACCTTAACCACATTATGCAGTCTGCTGCCCTGCCTGCCATAGACCTAAACAATATGCTGACATGCTGACACCCCAGAGTGAAGCAAAAGTGTTAAGCACTTTAGATATTCAGAGTAGATACTGGAACATTCCAGTCCACCCAGCCTTGTGCAAGTATACCTCCTTAACCACCCTGGATGCAAAAATTATCAATTCAAAGCTATGCCTTTCAGGCTGCAAAATGCCTGGCCACCTTTCAAATATTGATGTCCATTGTAATTCTCGCCAACTACATTGAACAATTTTGCCACACTTACCGTGATGATGTAATCGTTTCTTCTAACACATGGGAAGATCACAAGTGGCATCTACAACTGGCTCTGGAACAATTTGCCGTCCATGGGCCAACTTTGTCACTTTGAGAAACACCATTTTGGCAAAACAGTGGTAGAATTTCTGGAACACCGCATGATGCTTTCTGCAGCTCTAGAGCATTTGATCATTTGCTGAGGCCCAGCCCCATAATAATCGAAGACAGCTTAGACATTTTCTAAGATTGTGCAATTGGCATAAGTAACTACATCCCGAACGTAGCTGAGTATGGGGGGCAGTTAAGCAGCTGAAGAAAACTCTCGAGCAATGGTGGATCGTTGACAAACAAGCCATCTTTGAGGCCCTACATAAACAGTTCGTGAAAATCAAGGTGCTTCATTGCCCTCAGTCAGACAAGCATCTAATTCTCTAAGTGCATGCAAGTGGTGCTGTTCTGCATCAGGAAAGATAAACTGGGAATGTCAAGTAATCACCTATGCAAGCATCTTACTCTCTGACACTGAAAAGAGGTATCACTCCATTGAACTGAAATGTCTCACTAAAAAAATTCAATTTATACTTCAAAGGGGCTCTTTTTATTTTGTACACTGGCAACCAAGCCCTCACTTGGGTACACACAGCCAGCGGAACCAAAATCTTAACTGGGAAGATATACACTACTTTTACAGGAGTTCAGCTATGGCTACAGCATGCCCAGGGAAAGAAAATTAACTTCATTATTCACTGTTCCATGACCTAGTAGCCAACACAGAAGGGGCACAGAGTGAGGAGTAGGAGTGCATGCTGCCCCCTGAACTATGCCCTCTCCTCTGTAATGTGTAGAGAAATCATAGCGCAGCAGCTGAAATCCGCTCTATAAAGAGGAAAAGTGGCAGCACAGAAACTGTGCGATCTTAAAACCCCATGCCTCATCAGGCAATTCCCCCAGTGGCACAAAGATGAACAGGGATACATATATTTGGGTAGTACCAAATTCTACTTTACACTACTGGAAATTGTGGGTAACACAGAGCCTATAGGTTTACTTCCAAAAGTACCACCCCTCCCCCCTCCCCTTTCAATACATTTGACATCCTAGGGCTAAGGAAACTGCAAGGGAATTAACCCTGTACTATTCTTGGGATGGAGTTACCATGATATCTAGAGCTATGTAAACTAGTGTCATGCCTGTTTATGAAGAGTTCTAGAAACCCTGTGATACCAAAAAGAGGGGAACCACCTCCCTTCGCTAATCTAAAGGCAAAAAATGTCCCACAGTGATTTACAGCTAAATCTAAAAGTGTAAAATCGGAATAGGGCAACCAGACTGAGAGATCACCACTGTATGATGAAGTTTTTGTACTATGTTTACTGTATGCATATGTGTGCACGTCATTGTGGTTGTCTAAGAACTCCTTTCCAATAACAAATGCAGCCTCACTGCCAGTATGTCAGCAAACTTTTTGGCCTGTGTGCCATGTAAATAATGTTTTTCAAATCAATGTCCTGCTTTGTAAGGCATATTTGTACCTTTTTGGCCTACGTTCCACATAATTACCTACTTATTTTTTGTTTTGAGTTATTGTATTATAATCACTGAATGTTTTCTTTGGGCCTATATGCTACCTTAATACATTTTACAAGAACTTGCTTAGAATTCCTTAATTTTTTTATTGCCTGCGAACTACATAAGATAGAGAGCAAGACTGTCACTAAGCCATGCCAAACAATAAAAAAAAAAAATTTCCCTCTATGGTTCCACTGTAACTTTTCTGGTTTATGTTGTGTAATGCTTACATCTTTGAGGCCTGCGAGCCAAATAAATCTGACAGCATTTTTCAAGCCATACTGAACTATAAAAAGATATTTGCATGCTATGGCTCCACCCTGACTTCATTACTTTATTTGCTTTTGTGTATGTAAACATATTCCCAGCCAACCATAGTAAGCTTAATCTAGATGTAAATAGATACTGCCAAGCTTTGTGTGTAGGATTCCTCAGTTTACCTTCAGTAACTTACCAGGACAATAGTTTTAGCCTAATTTAGGAAGTAAATATACACTTAGGAAAGCACATTCCTATCTTCTATCTCTCTGTCTCTCTCTTTTGTGTGCGCATGACTCTGTGTGTGTGTGGATGTATGCGCATGCACTTGTACACGTGTATATGTTTTTTTGAGGTGAGTTAGGTACTGTTATATTGGTTTTGCATAGGTAGTTTCAGTTTAAGTTGGGCTAGGTTGGAATAGATTAGGTTATTTTGATTGGGTTAGGTTATTCGAGGTTAGGTTTGTTTATGTTAGGTAATGTGTGTGCATGTACACATGTCTGTCCCCATCACCTCAAATGTTTTGAACCCATGAACCAAATGTCACCAAACCAGATAAACTCATCTAGTGTTTAGTACGGACAGCTAGCTGACTTACCCTATTTATCCAAATACAGGCAGAGGTTTTTACTTTATCAAATTACCTTAAAAGTCTTACCTTAGCTACGAATTGCACATGAAGGAAATTGTATTAGAACAAAGTGAAACTTCTTGAAAATCTTTATTTGCAAATGTGCAAATGCAATTAAAATGATTTTATATTTTATTTAATAAAACTTTCTGAAAATCCTACAATTATAAACCAGTGTTTCATGTTGTATTTCTAATTTGTTCATAATAATCAGAAGTGTAAACACAAACGCAGCCACATCACCATGTAAACATTTGAGTGCATCATAGATTAATGTATACGTAAGAGATGTATCATAAATAGGTACCGCATACTGTAGTTTCAGTGTGCCACTAATGCCAAGGTTCATTCTTTTTTTACTTGTCACAAATAGTCTTTAATTTGTGCAGTGCGATATTCAAATGTATTGTAGATCTGTTTTTACATCATTAATTTGTTTACGAAACTTGATTTTTTTTCTTTGCTTGGGTTACTACTCTTTGTGTTCAAATTAGTGATGGGACGATTCCACTATTTTCCGATTCCGGTTCTCAGTTCTTGTACTGGCTGACACTAAACTTGTACATTTATTTTGTCTCAAGATTAATACCAAAACTGAGTCATTCACCTTTATTACAATTTTTTCTAACACTAGGAGTATACAAAGTTTTTTCACTATGATATGTGTGTGTTGCATGTTAACATGTTTTTTTTTTTTTTTTTGGGTTAGAAGTGCATTTTGACATGTCTCGTGAGATTCGTGCACCACAGTGATTGCAAATCACATGTTTGGCATTGTTAATGTCAACCTTGAAATTGTTCCACACCTCTGACAGGTTTTAAACTTATCATGATCCCCAAATTTATTTATTCCATGCTGAAAGAAAAACGGAAACATGCGCTTGTGATGGTGCTGTAACAGTGCACTGTTGCCAAAGCGAAAATTTATATGTACTCTTCTACAGTGAATTCCCATTTAAGTTCCATACTCAGACCCACAAAATGTATTTTAGGTTATGCGTTATTGACGATATAGCGAAGCCTTTGAAATATTGAAACACTTTTCCGTGTCACATTAACATTATTCGCTTGCAAAAAAGGATGTATCACAGCAGGAAAAGATTGAATTGTTGTGTTTCAATACCATCAGATTAGCCAACACACATTCAGCTAGTTGTAAGGAAAACTTATTCTTTTGTGTAGCGGATGAGAAATAATTGTGCTCTGTACAGTCCAGGTTTTCTATATTAAATTACGAAACAGATTACCACACCACAAAATCTGTTTTAAACGTTCAAATATCGTCAAATACCAATTTACGACCGTGTATCTTGTATCATTTGTTGTACTGAATCCTCTGACTGTGCAGACTACATTGAGGCCAACAGTGCACTTTTACTTTGTTTACATTCTCATGTAGCACCAAACTACTCGTTGCGTAATGTAACGACTCTGCCACAGATATGGATACATTTTAGTTAAAATATTAATGCACAAGGATACATAAATGTTGGTTTTATTTTTGTGTTTAATCTAAACAAAACTATAGTGCGCTATTCATATTTTCAGCAGCATATAACAGGAAAATCAAACAATTTATTAATGTTGTGTTAATTTCTCATTAAAGGACCATTTTAGTATATTACAATGCTACTGGTAGTTAAGATTTAGACCTCATTTAGGGCCAAAATAAGAGTACATTATGAATTTAATACAAATGTGAAACTCCCTAGTAAGCAAGGTAAAGTTAACTGATGCAGAGAATCGAAGGTATAATCACGTCGGTTCCTTCAAAAATCGGCAGTTCCAAGAAACCAAGGAACTGATTGTCCCATTACTAGTACAAATATTGCTGAAACAAATGAGTGAACCTCAAGAAACAAGTGGAACATAAAGTTCGTAAGTTCCACAATTTAAACGGATGTATTATTATACAAATTTTCAATCAGTGGTCTTTAAAAGTGCAGAAGATACCGACAGCAGAGCAGCAACTCGTCATTTTGGTATCTGTGAGAAAAATGTGCTTTGTTGAGTCAATAAAAAAATCAGCTTATCAATGCTTCTATGACACACAAATCTTTCAGTGGCCCAAAGAATGGTAATTTTGATGCCATTGACAAGCTTGTTGTCGACTACATTTGGGGAAAATGTGCTGAAGGTTGGCCAGTTACAAGAGAAGTTATTAGAAAAAAGGCATTACCAATTGCTAAAACCATGAACATTCCAATACAGACACGTCAGTTTTGTACTGTTCTCCTGCAGTCAGAAGCATGCTGAGGGATGGTGCCCCCTACCATGCTCCAGCTGCCAGCAGACAACCCTTGGCTCCACCCACTAGCAGATGACTTAACCGCCCCTACCTCCGCAACCTGGACAAGAGTAGACCAGCAGAATATATACCTGCACGCAGCCCAGAAATGTTAGTAGTTCACCTGCTCTTCTTTGAGTTACTCTACTCTGACAGCTCATCTTACCACCCTGTGTGCTGCAGCTCTGCTGACCTCAATGTCTTCCAGACTTACCAGAAGCTCTTCAGCTACTACACCAACACCTTCCAGACCTTCTAGGAGCTTTGCACCAGCAACCCCCAAAGAAGTCTTCAACCCCCCTTGCCGCTTACCCCTGATCAAACCCCACTGCCCTTCTGGTAGTGGGCCCCCAAAGTCCCTTCAAGACACGGAACAAAGTAGATAGGTTTAGTTTCTATTGCTATCTAGTCGAACTGCCTTGTCCAGCCTAGAACCAGGTCCCCTTCACCTGGCTTTGTGTAGATAGTACTTCCAATCAGCTTAAAGTAGTTAGGAGGTAGTCTATTCCTCGTGGGAATAAATCATGAGTTCTCTCTTATTTATTAGTATCAATCCCTAGGTGACTGTGCTACTCCCACGTAAACACCAAGCCTAACCGAATGAAGCAGGAGACCGTGTTTTATCTATCGTATTTTTCAGAACCTAGTGTAGGACTGTGGGCTCTCCCTCAGGGACGCATGTATGTCATTAACACATATGCTCGAAGGCCACCCATTCTGTGCATCCTGTGTCAGAAAGATAGACAATCACTAGCAAGACAATCCATAAGGAGGCTAGTCAACGAGCCTAGTTTGTACTCCGTCAACCACGCTAAACTGGGAGTATTTTACTGGTCCTGTAGGTCTGACCACCTTTGGACCCACACCTACAGTTTTCGTTGGATGCCTCAGAGAAAACATCCACTACAATGTGATAATGAATAGCTTTAAACATTATTCATTGATAACCTGTATATCTCTGAGTGGGTAGTGTTTTTTCTTTAGACTGTAAAAATATAATGCAAGCCCTAAACAGAGGTAAAAAAAAATATTTTTCCTATTAAAATTATAAGGAAAATAAGGGGTCGACTTAGAATTGAGGATGGCCTCTATTCTGGTAAATTCTGTATATATTTTTCGACCACACCAGGCACTTGTTATAAAATCTGGACCATTTTAAAAGTGAGGTTACAATGATAAGTCTTGGGGTACCATTTAACCAAATTTTGGTATGTTGACAGTACTTCATGTAACATTGGATTTAGACACAATTGCTATTGGTATGTCTTTCAGGAAGATATTACTACATGAAAAACTAAAGATTTAAGTTATGTCTTAAAAATTACTCAACTGATTCCCACCAAATTTGTTATGTAAGTAATTCTAGGACAGGACCTGTAAATGTATGCAATTTAAATGGCTATAGTACTTATTTTCAAAACGGTAGTCATATATCTTAGTTAAATTTGCTATATCTACCATGCCATTTGACCAAATTTGAAATGCTGAAAGTATGCCCATAAATAACTTATTTTCCCTGCCATTTTCTAAAATAGCTCTCCACAAGAAAAAATTTATTTTTTATATTGTATCTTACGGAAACCATTAACCATTTCCTAGCAAATATGTCACATGTAATACTGCAGAATGCAAAATAAACTGGTTATTTAAATCACACTTATTTTCAAAATGGTATGACAATTTATTCATTTTAATTTTGGTTGTATGGTTTTGTAGTTAAGCATACTATTTCAAGTGAACTTTGTATGCCTGCAGTATCTATTACAATAATTAACTTGTCTATACAGCGCCTGTTTATTTGCCATTTTGTAAGATAGTGCCATGTGAAAGAATCAAGTATTTATGTCATATCTCAGGAAACAATTAACCAATTCTCACCAAATTCAGGCTGTAGGGTATACTTTTGTATTTGATTAAAATTTTTGTGACCTAAGGGGAAAGTCACATATTTTCAACATAACAGCCATGTATATATTTTAGGTTGGCATGCCATATGTCCCAAATCATTTCAAGACAACTTTATATGCTGGCAGTATATATGACAAACATTGAATGTGATGATTACAACTGAAGTTGTTTCTCCTCATCCCATCTCTGTAATGCAGTTGTTTGCATTTCAGCGTACTGTATGAGGGGTTCTGTGTTCAAGCCCTGGGTAAGGCACATTTGTATTTGTAATTTTTTCACTAATGTTGGGTATATTTCTTGTTCTATCTGTTATGTTATCTGTCAACATGTCAAAACATACTTATAATCTGATCTCTTAAAAATGTCATCAAAATTATTAGCATTTACATAGAGGAAAGTAGGTTCATTATTTATATCAGTAACTTCTTGTTCCCTACAGAAATGTTTGAGCTGACACATAACAGCCTATGGTAGAGGTGTCACGAACTTAGTCATGTGACGGCCTTTGACTGAGAGGTGGTCGCTGTGGTCAATTATAGTTTTGTTCGTGTTGCCTGTGACACAAGTATTTATGACCTTGAATTAGTGATGATGATGATGGACCGGAGTTCGTCCAGTGTAGAGAGCAGGTCGCATGGCCTGTCTACAAGGTACAAAATCAAATGCTGCTTTCACAGTCCGACGGTATGGTAGGCCCACTGCCACAGATATACTTGACTGAATGGTGGCTCGGGGGCTGGCTGTGGCTGTTGATGCTATCTGTTGCTGTGGAGGTGTTGTTGGTTGGAGTCCGGGATGGGCTGCTGTGTGCACTCCGGTTGCCCCCCAAACCAGGGGTTGATAATGCCAGAGAGTATGTTTATTTTTGCCCTGGCAGATGGCAACAACTATTGGGTGAGGACACCCAGTAGTCTTGAGCACTTGAATTAAGTGTGGGGAGGGAGTTGGGGGGGATGAGGCCCCTACAGCTGTTGAGCGGCGTGAACTCTGTCCCGCGGGGATTGGCTACAAAGTGCAGTCGGTGGAGTTCATTTACAACTCACTTTAGTCTTGGAGGCGTTAGCTGCCCTTCTAATCTTTCGCTGAGCACCACCCTTCTGAATGTATGGCATGGGAAAGGTACAACTACTGGCCTCGCGAGTGTGAATCAGGCGATGTAGGCCCCTAGCTTGTGTACTTCCAAGGCCGCAGCTGCACATACAAGAGGTATACCCAGTGCTCCTTCGTCCGGCCCAGTTCAGAGTGGTAGATACAGAACGTTGGATTCCCTTAGGCTGCATGTCAATGACACCTGGGTGTGGTATGCACAGGGTTCAGTCCTCCAAAACCAACTCAGAGTGGTGGATGGAGTATAGGTTGGCCTGACTGGCTAGCCACCTAGTGACCTTCAAATGGGTGTGTGATTACTATGCTTTGGTGAAGTGTGGTCCCTGGCTTCACTCTGGTGGGTGTGGTTTCTAAGTAGGATTAACACATTTACACCAAGAAATTAGTACTACCTCTTAAACTATTTCTGAGTTGAACGGAAGTTAACCTAATCCAGGTGAAGGAGACCTTGTCCTGATCTTCGTAAGGCAATATGGGTAGGTAAGGGACCATTGACAACCACTACCAGAAGGGTAGTGGTATTGAGACTGCCGTTATCAGTAGGTAAGGCAGGTGTTGGGATGTCCGGAAGGGACCATCGTCGACCACTACCAGAGGGGGTAGTGGTGGTTGCCATTACCAGAGGGGGTAAGGCTGCGGTTTGACGTTTTCGGAAGCTGGTGGTGACAAGTCTCCAGAAGGTTTTGGGGGCATTGCCACTGTAGCTGAAGAGCTTCTGGTAGAGCAAGCTGCAGGAATAGGCTTCCTCCGGCCCAAGTCAGAGCGGTGGAGGAGGCATAGACTGACTTCTTTGGGCCGCACATGGGCTTATATTCCCCTTGTCTGCAGGCATTCTGTGGCATGGGTTATGGGGGAGAGGATGGCAAGCCCCACCCACTTCAGTTGTCTGCTGGAGTCATCTGCTAGTTCTTCTACTGGTGGAGGTCTGTTGATGCTGGGAGCTTCATCCCTTAGTACTGGTGGTGCCCTCTCTTAGTGCACCGTAGAACTACATGACCTTGGGTGGCCGGCTCGGTGACTGCCAATAGTACGATCTCCCTTCGGGGGGGGGAGGGGTTATCGTGGCGTCTGACTTGGAGTGAGAGTGAACAGTATAAGCTGGATGGATGTGTCTGTAATATCACTCCTCGTTGCCAGGGCATGTCCCCGCCTTGTTTGAAGTAAGAGTACAAGGGTACGCACAGATGAGACAAAGTTGAAAGTCATAGTGCGTCATGCGTCAGAGAAAATGTGTTTTTATTTTTTAGAATAGTTCACTGAAAAAAATAGTAAAAAAAAAAACTTCAAGACAATGGCAGTCGACTAAAATCCCTTATAAGCTGTTCCGCTCTGTATTGCATAGAGCGGTACTTGGGTAAACATTGTAGTTACAATGCGGAGTTTAAAAGAACTCTTATTTTATATGCTCAGCAAGCGAACAATGTGCAGGTTGCTTGCAAATACTCTTTTAGCAAGAGTAATTTTCAGAAACTTATGAGCATGTTCTTTATTTTCAGTTTACCATCTTCAAAGACAGTTTCCGCTTCTCTTTTGTGTGTATTTACCATTACTCATGCTTGAAAATTAATTTATCTGCAAGCTAAAAAAAACTTTCCTCTCTGAAAAGTGCGTATATTTGAGTGTTACCTCATCTTGTTTAGTATAAGAAACTTTATGCAATTGTTAGGAAATGGCGTACGAATAAACTGTTATACAAAAGTAAATTTGAAACCTAGTGGAGTCATAGATAAAATCAGTTACAACTGAAGTACAATTTATTATAATTTTCATACAGTTTGTTTGGTCAGTTCTAAAAGATATTCTCAAATAACTTGTGCACAAAGCTTAGTTTGTAGATGTATTTGTAATATTTTTGTTCTTTAAAGTAGGATTAAAATCATCTTTCTGCACTTCTTTCAATAAATTGAAGTAATAAATGCAATTTCAAGTATGAATGTACAACTGTGCATAACTTATCAATTATTAGAACATGTGTATAGTAGGATTACGATTAATACTCTAAATATATGCAGCTTTTACATTTTTAGGGTTAGCTTCTACCATTACAATCTGTTCTGCAATTTTTTTTCCCCAGGGAAACATTTGTACATCGCTTCTTGATCTACAATACAATTGAAGAACGAATTCATTTAGCAATGCAGTCTGGTGCCGATCAGTGGACTACTGGAAAAGTTACTCTGCGTAAATTTGAAGAACTTCTCGTGCAAGTTAATAATTCATAAAATGAACAGGAAATAAGCTCAGCTTATTTCTTCACACCTTCTTGCGTTCCATAGTATAAGTTGTGATGTGAACATGTATTGTGTTTTACAGCTCTCAGGACATTATGCAATTTTTTATAGCACACTTATTCTATATTGTAAACTTTTATAATGAATTTTGTCTTTCTTGTGATGCAAATAAACTGCAGTGCAATTTTTCTATTGTTGAGTCTTTTTTTCCGCTTGGAAGTTGCATATATGATTAAATAAATTATTCATTAATTCTCAGTTAGCAAGGCGTTCTATGTTATGTTCACTCATATTGCTTACACAAGTTGTCACATTAATTACACAAACACGTTTTCAATGACCTGCTTCTTAGTAACGCTGACCAGTGTTTGTATCTGTAGACCAATGAGAATACAATATAGTAAGTTGCACAATGTTAATGTAGTTCTAATAAGGAATCCATCAAGCAGGGTAGGGTGTATAGTACTTTTGTTTTGTGTGATGCAGAAATAATTACAGTAAAGACCCAATTTTACAGAGCCTCACTGTTCCAGAGAATAGCCTCGTAAAATCAATGCCCTCATAAAAGTGTAGTGGACAAATACCCACCCCCAACCTAAAAATGTGTAAAAGTGTGTTTTCTACATTGGCTGTTTTTAAAATTAAATATAGATATATTTAATTAGTCAGATGTCTTAGAAATAGAAGTGCATGTCAGAATGGTATGTATGACCTCCCCTTGTTTCAAAAAATGTGAACACTAGATGTCCATTCCCTTTTAGCAATTGCAAAATTTACTTCAGTGGTTTTTTTGCAGAAAAATGAGAAAATGTAAAAATTGAACATCAACTAATTTTAATAGTATGAAGTCTTTTGAATAAAAGGATACCCCAGAATAGTATAATTGGCCTTCCCTTGTCCCAAAAAATGTAAATACAGGGTGTAAAGTCAATTTTCGGTCACTCTTGCTGAAAAATTATCAGTTTAATTAAAACTACATTATAATACTTATCTGTCTTCAAAATAAAATAATACCTAAGAAAGTTACGTAGGACTACTCGTTGATGCCAAAAATTAAACACGGTGCATAATCATTCTCAGGAAGTGCAGATTCCATTTTCAGTGCTTATGGGAAAATCGGCAGTTTTATTAAAAAAGATATATATTTATTTCAGTATTCTGATGTCTTTAGATTGAAATGATATCTTACAAGAATACACTTGTGCTTTTATACTCTGCTGTTTGTATTAACTGCAACACTACGAAGGAACAGACTATGAGACTGGAGTTACAGGATAGCTATGAGATAATACCTCGAACTTGCATACATCATTGTGACTCACATAGTTGTACAGCAACAGCCTTTGAACTGTTTATGCTGGGGAATACATAGTGGCACATTAGGTAGGCTGCAAGCATTAAAAGGTGACTGTTGAGCAAATGCCAATAGTGTTGGACCCTGCTGCATTTGCTATGCAATGTGCATTATTCAACGAATGAAGGATTTCAAGTGCTTCAGGATTATGGTTACGAGATTCCTGGTTAGCCTACTACTAGAGTCCCACAAGTACAGGTTGTACCGCCGGTATAGTGATACATATGCCACATCAGTGAATAGCTGAGTATTTTGTGAACAAAGAATAAGACACTAGTGCATGGCTATCATTGGGGTCAATTTTGTGGCATAAGTTTTTGTCTTTGTAAAGACATTTAAAACTGCTCAATAACACTCATGAGCATTTGAGTTTTCAAAGAATTTTAAACCTCCCACATACAGTTTCTGTTCATTTGTAGGTAAAAAATTAATTAGAATAAAAAATTCCACTGTCCCTTTTAATGAGTTGTTACATCCTCCAAAATCACTGTACCTGTACCTTCGACAGAGTATTTTAATATTTGATCCTACACATAGTGTATTCTGGGTACATGACTCCCTTAAGTGTTTTTGCACAAGGCAGTTGTGCTCCACCTATATAATACAATACTAATGAGAAAAAGGAAAATAACAAAACCAAGGTCTAAAGGTCAACTAACAGCAAACACTGGCAAAATGCCTGTTTACTATTAAATATTACTACAATACAAATTCGCTACGAAACACGAAAAACAAAGTAAAGATGTTTTTATAGATAAAATTAAAATTCTCCTTACATAGTACAAATGTTTCCACAAAGTTATAATTGTAGAGTTTTTTAATTTTTTGTATACACAAAGTTCTTTCCCATGTAGCTGTTTTCTTATGTAGTGTTAATGGTGTTTGGATGGGGTCTGCAACTTCCACCCACCCCCCCCCCCCCTTCCCACCTCCCTTCCCTCAACGGCAGGGAAATTTTTTCACCGTCAGCTTAACGGGATTTAAACTGGGGGCAGGATGGGCTGGTTTGGGCAATTCAATGATGGCCCGCTGTATACGTGGTGGTGCAGTTGGAAGTGCTGGTATGGTTTTGGATATGTGCGGGCATGTAGTTGGGTGCTATGTCCAGACATTGGACTACCCATTCCGTGGATGAAGGTTGTGCAGTGGTGACCGTCTTCTTGGGAGGTGTAGGTGGCAGTGGAGATATGGCTCACACGGTGTGCCACAGAAGGTCGAACTGGAGGCTGCGGTTTCCCGCTTGATGAACTAGCTGGAATCCGCCTCTGGCATGCTGCTTCCACATGTTCCCAGGTGTACACCTTGGCAGCACCCCACTCATCCCCTATCAATCCCCCAACCAAGGCCAGTCCCCGTTTGGCCACCTTATCTCACCCAGCCCTATGGCGAGGCATATCGTTAGTAGAGGAGAGTGGAAGACAACGGGTGTTCCTTAGAAGTGGGTACAACCTGAAGGAAATAGGTGCAAGTAGGTGGGACAGTCAGGTAGGCCTAGCTGCTGGCCTCCAGCAAGAAACTTGTTGGTCTGGAAGTCTGGCAGGCCCAAGCACATTTCTGTAGGTAACAACAGCAAGGTAGGAGCATCTGCTCCCATGCTACACAGTAAGGCAGGGAGTCACCAGCTCTACGTATCACGTAAATTCAGGGCTATCTGTTGGCGTCGGCTGCTGGACCCATGCAAGTTGGTTACCTGAGCGGGAAGTTGCCATCTGCCCAAGCACTTGCAGAAAGGTGCAATAGTCGTGAGAACCACCACTCCTAAGAGGTAGAGGTTTCAAGTGGATGGGATTCGGGTGTCGGTACGTGCCTGCTCCTGCAAGAGTGTGTGTGGAATGTTGGATGAAATAGGAAATAGCAGGAAGCAAGGTGCTGAAACTAAGCGTCTGAGAGTGATATCTCGACCAGCTTGGTTTATGCCTGTATATTGTCAAGACGACAAACATACATAACCCAGCCTGTACTCTGAATGAGGCCTGGAGGGACAACCTAGGATACCAACCAAGGTGCAGCCCCTACTCATGGTAGATGCGAAGGCGCAGGAGGAGATGGTAAGCCCAATTGTGTGGTAACTCGGACTCATTACTGCCATAGGCGAAGCTAGTGTGGTAACCAAGAAGAAGTGCAGTTGGCTTCATAAGCTGTGAGGCAGCCATGAATTAGTCCATGGACGTAGAAAGTTGGTGGGTAACAAGCAAGTACTTGAGCCGTGAATGCATTGTCGGGCAGGGATTCGTCTAACAACCGGATGGCAGCGTCAAAATCACATCCTGCAACTATTCTGTGCAAGTTAGCCTCAAAACTTGGGGCTGTGAAGGGGTAGCTGTGAGGCAGAGAAACGACAAGGCGTGGTGGAAATGGCCGAAGTTGGCGGCTCGTTTCCCCTTTACTACCAGGGCTGAAGGGGTAAGCAGGCCCTCTGTGTACAGCGTGTTGCACTGCTCTCCTGCAACCTTGGGTGAGGTGCTCTTTGACAGCTGTGTCTCATCTTGGAGGGGGGCCACTGATGTGGCGAGGTAGTTTGGTATATGACGATGCCTGTGGCGCATCAGTTTTCCATTTATATCAAACATGTAGAAACCTTCACTTAAAAACTCCTATTATAATTTTTGGTATCCTTAACCAATATTGCAACGTAAGTAGTTGATTTAAATTAGTATCCTCGCTCTTTTCATGAACCTAACCACAAATCACAGAAGATGAGTAAAGTCGGTAGTATTTACAAATACTGTGGGACCATTGACCTAAAAAAATAATCACCTGTATTTACTTTTGGAGTATGGCAAACTTTTTTGGTTAAAATTGTCCATTTAAAAATAATAAAAAGTGCTTAGCCATGCAGACCTTTCAACCCTCCCAATTTTTGCGGAAAACTCCTGATTTTTCTAGGTTATCTCCTGCCCTCCAGATTTTTCATAAAAATCTCCGAATTTACTGTCAAATTCTGTATTGGATATCCTCTTATCTCTGATAGTCAAGCAGAAAATTTTATAGGTTATTGCAGTTAATGTCATGGTAGAAGCATAAGATCATTCCCCCACCCATTATACAATTGATTAACTATTGTTGTGTTTATGCCTCGAGACTTGTGAGATGTTGGTGCCATTTTTGTCAGTTCCATCAGTAATTGTTTTTCAGTGAGTTTGAAGTGAAATGTCGTGCATAATTTCAGAATGTTAAAAATATATTTAACTATGTACAGACATGCATTTTCTGTTGAGTATCCATGTACAAAGTAATCTCGGAAAAGCACCACTTAACTGTATTTGTTGTGTGTGTAGGTGTGATTTTTCTATGGCACATGGCTGTAAAGGTGATGTTAAACATGTGTAAACAAAAAATGTAACAAAAACATGGCGTGTGCACAAGGAAATCGCAAGCTGAATTTATGTATTGAAGAATATGACTGCAAAAGTGTTACACGTGCAGAGTTTCTGTTCATTTCTTTCAACTACGAACGTAACCTCCGTTTCAATTGCGTTTAGGAAAATGTTTCCCAACAGTCAGATGGTCAAAAAGTATGGGTGTAGGTAATTGTTAAGAATAGCAGCTTTTTTGAAGGAGACTTAGTTGACCCACAAAATGAATTTATATGGGTTTTGCATGGCTTACCCGTTAGATATTTTGCTATTTAGCGTAGTTTCGTGATAACTATTATGATAACGTAGATATCGTTCGCACGTTTTATCCCACAATATCACTGATCTACATAGCCCTCCCCATTATCGTATTTGTCATTTGTATTCATAATATTGTGAATGTAGTTATTGTTCGATTAGGTCTTGTTGCAATTTAACGTATTTTCGTGATAAAATATTACGATAATGTATGTATTTTTTGCACATTTTACCCTGCAATTTCCCTGATCTTCATAGTCCTCCCGACTATCGTGTTTGTGATTTGTATTGATAATATATTGATGGCCCTAGTAAATTCGTGTTCTTTGTAATTAGTAGAGTGGAATTATACCTTTTTTCGTGATTTTTTTTACTTTCGGAAAATTGGCTATTCTTAACAATTACCCTCGACTGCAAAATCAACTACATCAAGGAGGCAATTGCAACAGGGTAGGTTAAAAAAAAATTATATGATGATTACATAGCACCACAGCATTTGTGGTGCTGTGTAAAATGTTGCGAAAATTGAAGTTATACAACTACAACTTTTGGCAGAGTAGGTAGAAGTAGGCTGAGAGCTAAGTTGGGGGCGATTGAGAAGGGGGGCGGGGGGTTGGTTTGAAGAATCTTCTAATTTTTCATTTCTGGAAGTTTGAAAGTCTGGCCATGTTATCTGCACGTGAACAAGCACTTAACAATTTGGGTCAATATAGTACAACAGTGCTGACGTTGCTACTGCTAGACTTATAAATCATTCAAGTTTGAGAGTAAAACTTTGTTTACATTTGCTATTTAATGACTACAAATTTTATCAGCACGTGTGTGAAATGTGAGATAATGCTGTATCTACAGTAAAAATGGCAAAACTAACTATTTGACACATGACGTCAGGTAGCTGACAACAAAGTTACGGTCGGGCAAAGTTTAGGTGTGTTGGTCAGAGACACAGGTGATTTAACTGGCTGACATTGACTGCTAACCAGGTCCCGTCCGGTATACATGATAGGGCGCGAGGCTTGATGGCACGGCACAAAGTCAGTCGTAGACTTAGCTGTCATGCGGACTAGTTGGCACACTGCCGCTGGTTTACCTGTACTGGATGTGGTCCGGGGTAGCTCTCCTCTGCTGCTGTGGCTGGCAGTGCTGAAAAGCGCCCACTGAAGGCTGCTGGTCCGGCTTCTCTGGAACCAGAGATCTGCGATCCCTGATGGACCGTGCCGTTCCTGATGGAAGTCTGTGACAATTGGCTGCGGTCATCCGGTGGTCTTGATTAGGGGCTGGGAGGTGAGGGTTTTCCAGTTGGGGCTGGTTACAGCTCCCGCTGGATTCGGAGGCAGTAGCTGCCTTCCTAGCTTGTCACTTTGCACCACTCCTTTGGGTGTACTGCATACAAATAGGTACTATAGTTGATTCACAATAACTTCGGCCTTTACTGAAGCCCTGCTAAATTTCTACTTTTGGTTACTGATAACGTATCCTTCTGCTACACGTAAACATAAACACTGCCATGTGACGTCTACTTTTATAATTGTCACATGCATTGATTGCGGTTTACTGCTGTTCAAAGAATGCTGTCATATTTCCTATGAATGTTCACAATTTAGGTTGGCTTTATAACTATTTGTTGCACACGATATAGCACGTTACACATAATACACAATATTTAGCCATTATGGTGTTTGTTACAACTGTGGCGGAAACAACAGTAGTATTACCCTGTTGTAATTAATATGCCTTTGGAATGAAAATTAAAACGAAGGGACACAGTAAATTCAAGCACGCAACTCGTGTCGCTTATTTATTGTACGTACCATCGACAAATGCAAAAGATAAGTGGTGAACATGCAAACACATAGGCCTACTGTAACATTTATTCCGCTAATATTTACATGCATTGGTACCTACTAGTTTGTAGGTTTATTTTATTATTTATTTCAATTTATCTGGTTGGGGGGAAGAGAGAGAGAGAGAGAGAGAGAGAGAGAGAGTGTGTGTGCGCGCGCGCGCGCAGTGATAACTGCCAAGAGTTTTGTGAGTTAAAGTATTAGTTCCTGAAGGACGAGATCCTGGTGCCCCTTTGACAACTCAGCAACACTCTTTCATTAGGGCTAATTTGTGTGATACCAATCTGGCAACTTGACAGTCATATAAGTAATGCAGTCATGCTAACAGAATAGCAGTACAATATAATTATATTTCTTGGATGAGATGTTAGAATACAAACAAGCCATTACAAAACATTTCACTAATAGGCCTACATATATTAATTTGTGGCATTCTTCATTGGCACCTAAAAGTATGTTTGCAGAATAGAAACACTGCATTATCATTATTATGGAGAACTAAAACAATATAATAAACCCAAGACCAGTAGCAGTATGCTGGTGAATAAAGAGCATTCAAGTTTTAGGTACGAAAATTAATGTGGGACTATTGCCGTTTTCTTTGTTGTGTACATGAAACAATAATAAATTTATTTGTAGGAGCCCATAATTGAAATTTTTAACACTTTAAAGTATTAATGCCAAGGTGTTCATTTCATTAGCAACGGAATGCTTATATGCGATATATACTAGCTACAGGATTTGTTCTATAACATGTAATGTAAGTAAGTAATAATGTGTGTGTTAATAACACATCTGCAGTACAAACATGACAAATGTTCCATAATCCAGCTTCACATGCATGGCAGTGTGTGGCTGGAGTGATTATGTGATACACAGTTACAAACAAACAAATGAAACATAACTTCATGAATAGTGACATGTAAATGATATGTGCCCACTATTGCTCCTATTATTAGTTTATTTAAAGCCATGTTTCCACACTGGCCCTTGTGGCCATTTGCTTACTTTATCAAAAATCATAGATGTCGTAATGTATTCATAACACCATGCATCAAATTTTCTGTCGTCACATAGCATCTGATATTTCCACCAGAATGTGCGACCAGTCTAACATGACGAAGCAATTAATTGTCCAAATAGTTTCAACAAGTATACAACTAGTGCACATCACTCGTAGTACGCAAATTTATATACTTGACAAATATGCACTGAGAATTCAGAAACAGCCTAAATGTGCAATGTGTACAATCAAATTGTTGAGGTTATAATCATTGATTGATGTACAGGTAATAGTAAATGTACAGACCTTGCCAATATCTGGTTCGATAATCGGATCAGGCAGTCGCTATACTAAACCAAAATCAGCGACATCACAGTGTAAAATACTATTCAGTGAATGTCGGTTAATAACCTGTTTACTTACAAATTGGTTGTATAAACTGAGAACCATGCATAAAAATAGTGGAGTTTTATTTTGTACTCGAGTGTTCAAAGTATGAAAGGTGTTAATGCAAATGATCATAGATAAACCCATTACTCAGATAGTCACTCTTTTGTTTACTTGTTTCATATCTTTCTTAACCTTTGGATGTAAACTGGAATAGATCACAAAAAAGAGAAATACTTATTTTTGCTGTTTTAATTTATTTATAGTAACAAATAAAAATTACAAAAATAAAATATAGCACTTTTCACAAACAAACTCACATCCAAGTAAGCTAGGTGGGTGCATTCAAAAGTATGTAAGTGATGAGAGGGAGACACAAATTGTCTACTTGCTCAGTCTTTGCTTCCACAATGGAGGATATAATCACTGCTATGAGCATTTTACAGTATTCATTCCCACTACTTCTCAAAAAACCTAGAAGAGAAACAAAATTTCAGTCACAAACTGTAATTTTTCTCTCCAGTGTACAACACTTCATACAAAAATTCAAAAGCAAATTCCTCAACAAATTTTCAAACAAGAAACTGATTTCTTCCAAAAATAAAACACGTTGGATTAATCATGAACGTTTACGTGTACACTGGTGTGAGAAAATTAGAACAGGGCAAGTTTTTACATGCAACATCACATAGTGGTATTTTAAATAGGTACAAAGCATACCATATATCAAGACATACAAGTATAGGAGAAGTGAATAACGCTGACCAAGAATTCAAAGGTTGTCCAGAACCTTTATTCAAAAGTGGATTCTGAAGACAGAAAACATTAATGTCCATGTGACAGGCAGCAGACAAGAAAAATACTATGCTTAGTATGGGATTGTCAATGAGTTCTTGAGCCATCATGGCCCACTCCTCTCGTAGTACCGATCGCAGCAGCAGAACCACTGGTGATATGCTGCCAACCACCTCCTGATATCTTGCATGCCTTTGGTTGAATTCACTTCTTGGGGACAGTGCGGGCCAATCAATGTCGCAAATATTTTCACTTGCCAACAGCTCTTGTACAATGAGGAACTTGACACATGCCCAGGGGGGAGGTATAATTGTAACCACAATTATTTGTGGAGGCTAGCTGCATCAACCAAGGATCTAAAACATTTTGGGTTAAATGAAAAAGTGACCTTTGTCACACTATATTTAATTGTTATAAATGAGGCCTTAGATACCTTAGCAGTTTTATATTGTAACGTCAAGTCAGAGCCACGAGCGCCTTGGTGGGCTACTGGCCAGTACAAAACACAGGTCTGGTGGTCTGTCACAAGGGTACAAAATCCAAAGTCACTATCAGAGTCCTACAAGTCCACTGACACACTGGTGCACATTTTCCTGGGAAAGAGATGTTCTTTGGAGGTAATGGTGTTCCTGCCGGCTGGAGACACTTACCCTTCTGAGGCAAGTGTGGGAGGTAACTTCGAAGACTCGTTGACTGTGAGCTGCTCGGACCGTGTAGTGTGCTGCTGACGGGTGCTGAAGTATTGGGACTGCACAACCAGGGGTTGGCAATACCAATAAAGGATTGCTCACCCCGTCGGAAGAGCTCTACAATAGGATGAGGTGGGCCTTCAAGCTTAATTATTGGACGGAATAATGCTGTTGGCAGTGAGGAGGAGTGAAACTCTGGGGAGGAAGTGCAAAGTGCAACTTCAGACAGGTCACCAATAGGTCTAGTTTTAGAGGTACCAAGCGCATGCCTTAACCTCCTCCTCCTCTTACCCCCATTCAGGGTGTAGGGCATGGGGAGAAATTACGAAAGTAGAACCAGTGCTTTGTGATGACCTAGCATGTACTTCTGAATACCCAATCTTGTAATGAGAGGCGACACCTTGTGTTCCTTTTGTCCGGCCCTTGTGAGTAGTGGACAGAATGGTGGAGAGATCAAGTTACTTCCTGACCGGAATACCCAGGTGTGTTATCTGCAGGAGATGAGTTTGTTAGTTATTCCAGCTCCTTTCCAGCCCTATTCTGAACAGTGGCAAAGTATGAAATAATCTAATTCACTCATTCGCCTGGTGGAAGAGTTTCTAGTGCTTTGGGCTCCACCGAATTCTACCAGTTTGGCAAAACTTGAATTGGCCTCTTAAGGTGTGTGTATTCTGGCTTGTTGCCTTGTTGTTGCACTGGCTTCACTTTTAGAGTCTTATCTACTTAGGAAATTTATGACGTTTTACACAAGGAATTTTAGTAATACGAGAATAGTTAAATTTCACGTATTTTATTACAAGAGTAATATGATACAATGGCACTGTGCTACCTCCTAAACTAGACTTGAAACAGAAGAAAATCCTAAGCAATTCTAGGTGAAGGTGGCCTGGTAGTTAATCTAATAATTAAAGGTGATTGTTTAGTGCATATGTGAAATTAGTATTTAACAACTAATTTTTGGCTGCTTTAGGGGTTTTTTCTGAAGGAACAAGTAATGGGTTATAACTACTAGAAGAGTAGTGTCAGTATTACCAAGCACCATCCGGTAGGCAGGGTAGAGGTCCTGAAGGGACGTTGTCGTGACCTAATTACCCAGGGGTAGGTTCTAGATTCAACACCACAAGGTGGCAAGGACGACAGCGGAGCAACGTCTTCTAGAGCCTCTGGTAGGTGCAGTCTTCCAAAAGCTGCAGGATCTGCAGATGGTGGGTTCAGCGGCTGCTGAAGAAGTGGTGGTGAGCCTCTGGTCTGCGATGTCTTCTACCAGTGGAGATTCTGGCCCTTGCGAGCAGTGGAATTTGTGGCTGTGCCAGTGGTCGCACTGTGTCGCGTCAGTGGATGAGCTGAGTCTGAAGGATTCTGGTCAAGCCAGACCTTATATACTTTTTCATATAGGCGCTCAGAGGTGAGGGGTGCAGGGAGTGATAGCCTTGGTCACAGGGATTGAAAATTCAAGGATTCTGATGCTGCACTGTCATCCCTTATCTCGGCTGTCTGCTGGAGTAGACTGGATGCCCTCCTTCACTGCACTGTGGAACTAGTTTGACCAGGTTGGAGGGAGTGGCGGCTCAGCCAACAGTACAGTCTTGCGGAGGGGGCAAAATGACGTCTTCTTGGAATTTTAGATGAACAGTACAACCTAGGATCACGTGTCTCTAGTCTCTTCTGACATTGCTCTATGTGGTATCCTGTAGGCATGTGTCCCGCCTCTTCAGTACTGCTGCTGGTAAACAACTTGCCCCAGTATGAACACTGCACTCAAAGATGGGGTGAAGTCATAATTTAGAGTGCGCATCATAAATGTGCAAATGCATCACATGCCAAACTCATGGCCCAATAGTGGTCACCAGTGAACCAAACTCTTTGAAATATGAGGGGCTCTGTATGGCCACCAGCCATTTTGCCTTCCCAAATGAGAACGCCATCACCTGCAAACTAGTGCCCTTTGACAATTATGTATTGCCACCCTATCATCTGGCAGCCGTATGTTGAAAATCCCGTGTGGCATAAGATAAACGGTGAAATTTTTTCCTACAATTTGGAAGTAGAAATACAGAATGTGTAAGGTTTGGGAGTGTGTAAAATATGTAGATAAAATATGGCAGTCGTGAAAAAAATGCTGGACGAAGAGACAGATAGTAAATTAAAAAGAGGATAGCTGATTTTTTGATATTCCAGAGAAAATAAATTATTTTTGGATGACTAAATTTTTGTGATGGGGGAGTTAGATTTTTACATCTTAGAATCAAGTTTAGTATAAAATTTTCAACTAAAATTGAGTTTACACCCTAACTGTAAATGTGTATCTATATACATGGGACAAAGCCCACCCCTTATAATTTCCTCTTCCTTTTATAGCGAGTGAGGAGATTTGAACAGCTCTTAACAGCGAAGTCTTGAGAGCCGAGATGAGGGTGATTGAGGTGAGTATGGAGTGGCGGGGGAAACAGGAAATCACACCAACCAGCGGCATTGTCCAGTATGATTCCCACATGTGAAAATTCGGGAGTAACCCGGCCAGAGATTGAATCTGGTTTGCCTTGGTGGGAGGCGAGCAGGTTAACCACTCTGCCACCGCTGCACCTCTTTTTCTTATAGCCATGGTTAACCAATAAAAAAAAAGTTTGGGACTATTTATACCAATACAGATAAGCCTTTACCTGGTTGTGATTCACAGCGCTACTTTTTTTCTCCTGCGGATGAGTGAATGACTATGGTAGGTAGGAATAGTAATGTCGGCCATATGATGCTGATAGAAAAAAGATAAGATAACAGTTACAGGAGAGGAGTGGGAAAGTAGCATTCAGGCTGATCTGTCAGCAGCCGCCAGGTGAGCGCATAAGCAGTCCACATTTAAAGTCATTATTTCTTTTGACATACACATTTTTAAAATGGTAATTATATGAGAGAAATAATGGCAAGTGTACCGGATCTTACATATTTCTACTGACAGTGTGATGTGCCATAATAATAAAGTGACTTTTCAGTATAATTATGTTGTATGGGTTGTATATATTTAGGCAAAGAGTGTTCCTGTCAACCTTGACAATTTCCGGTCGTGTTATCTGTTTCCCGGCACAGTGACACCACACAGGCAGCAAGAGAAAACACCATGTTATATATCATCAGGTTCTATTGCAGCCAAACATCACAAACAACCACCAAGTGTCAAAACATGTAGCTGGGTCATTGTTTTCATTCCGGCACAACTTTAGTGGTTTAACAACATAAAATTATTTATTTGCAAGACACAGAAAGTGTTTGTTAGGTGTGAATATTTATTTGATTGTAACCAAAAGCATTGTGGCTACTTGCACAGTAACTTTATGCCTGATGGAAAAAAAAAAATTCAACTTGAATGACGAATCAATCTTTGTTAATTCCACTCGACTCAATTATTCCCGCCTCGACCCATCACTACTAAATTTCAATGTTTAAGGTAAAACCGTAAACCTGACCAAGATCTTGGAAGATTTAGTACAGTTAAGAATTACGACACCAGTCCCTGCTGTCACCATTATGTCTATAAAAAGTTTACCTGTTCTGGCCACCAGTATGATAAGATTCCATTAACAGTCTACTGCTGAGCATCATTGAAGAAGAATTCTACTTCATCCAAGTAAATTTTACTCATGTTACACACTGATGATCCAAATTTATGCAATACTGAATTGGCATTATTAAGGTTATACAGACTATTGACAAATTCATCAAAATAATTGAATATAAAAGTTTCTTCAGACCAAGTTGAATTATTAGTTATGATCATCTGCTTGATTATATTAGGTTAATGCCATTTAACATTTGTATATTTTCTGTTTAATTGGTGAACCCACTATTTAAAGTATCTTTACATTAACAATAGAGTTGTTCCAATACCGATACTTAACCTTTTTCTGATATAATTGTATCGGGTATAGTATTGGGCCGATACATTAGCATCGGTTATAGACAATGAAATTGGGTTACTACAGTCGAAACTCGAAACATTGAACCCGCTTGAACCAAAAGTCTGTGTCCAACTAGCATTTACTGTGGTCCCAACCAAATTCCTATGTTAATAATAGTGCTGAGCGGAAATCGACATCCAATGTCAAATATCTGCCGATATTAATAATATCGGCCCGCCCGAACCGATTTTATTTTTAGCAGATATTGAGACCCATATTTTCCGTTAAACCAGAGGATGATAGGATGGCAATGTTGGAGTACGAGGTGCTCAACTGCTGCCGTTTTGTCAGAAGTCGCCATTCTTATTCCTACTAAACTGACAGACTGTCACTCCTGGATAGCAAAGGGAGGAAGGGACATGCCTCCCTGCTGTGAGATAATCATCTACAGGAAGAGGAAAGAGTGATCAAGAGAGACAGAAATGCCGCTCCCACTACACTGTGGCCGCCTGCTGTGACAGGAATTTAGGAAATAATCGTCTATAGTTTGTATTGCGGATCGCCGAATTACCAGTTTTGCAGGTGCCACACTCAGCTACACCTTGTCATATCAGTATTTAAAATCTTTTAAAAAGCAATGATTCTAAAATTCATAGCCCAGGAACTGGCAGCGCTTCAATTTTACTCAGTAAAATAAGAGAGTGCTGAATTTAAAAACTAAACATATTAATAATTTTTAATTTTCTGAATATGAACCAAGTCGAATTATGCTGAGAAATGTGATACACGACCTTGTAGATTTAACATTTTTAATGCTATTTGTTAAAAACATAAATTGGTTAAATTGCCATTAGTTAAATTTAAAAATAAATTACTAAAGAATATTCTGAGTGCAGCTTTTAATCTCTGATTTTGAAGAATTAATGCGAAATTAATTTTCCTAATGCTTTGTATGTTTACTTAAAGCATCTAATAGTATATTGTGTGACGCTGACTTAAACACAGATTTTCACCACTTTTAATGCTAGTAGAAGTCTTTCAGTCCATGACTTGTATGTCCATTGTATCAGTATGCATCATGTATAAAAATGTAACTCTAATAAATATGTCCGGAAAGTTGGAAAAAGCAACGCAAAATTAAGGAAACCCTATTCACTGCACTTTATCAATAACTATTCAAATTGTACATGAGAAAAAAATTTTGCTGCTGTACAAGAGAAAGATATCATGTGTAGTTCGCACAGCTGTCGCTGCCGCGTCACAAGTACACATTGATAGACACAATTTTGTGTAACATGTTGCCATGGTTTTGCTTTCTCAAGTCACTTTACCATCTGTGAAATAGTAATCGCGTGAAGTTTATTTGTAAACATTGCAACACAATACAACTTTTCTATCACAAATGTTTTGTAGTGGAGAAATTAAGTTGGAATTTATTACGTTTATACAGAATCGTAACTTGACAATATTTATAGGAATTAAAAAATTTTGTAGCGCCTATACATTGAATATTAATTATCCCTAATTTTTCATCAAAAACTTCTGATGCTGCATATACATGCCAAAATACATACATCATGGATGCAAGTGCATAATTTTCATTTCGCTGTGCTATTTGTGGTGATAATATTAGGAAAATATCTTTTAATTTTTATTATTTCTCATATTTCTGCAAGATAATAGTGAGCTGGAACAACAAACAAATGGGAGAGCATTGGTATTGGGGTATCAGTAATGGTATCGGAACAACTCTAATTAATAATGCTATACATTTTGCATGATTACACTTACTACAACTGAATACTGCATTTACTTATGTATGCTTTAGTGATGGGCAAGTTTGATTTTTACAGTGTCGAGTCGAGTCAAGTCAAGCTGTATGAAACTCAAGTCAAGTTAAGTATAAAGTTTTTGAGTTAAAAATCAAGTTTGCACCATAAATGTAAATGTGTACCTATATACACTGATATACTGCCTGCCCCTTACATAGTCTATTTGTAGTTTCTTCACTCTTCAAAATCAAACCATTGAATAAACATCCCATGCATGACGCTTTTGTTTATTTCCTAAATATGTCATGTATCACAAGCTACTTGTATTAATGATGAAAAAATACCATTTTATGGTTCAACTAAAATTTAACTAAAATATTATGTTAAGTTATAATATTTCATTTATAATTAATATGAATAAAAACAGGCAGAAAAAAGGTTTGTTGGTAATGCTGTAGCATTGCGGTTATGTATTTTTAACAAATTTTATAATTATTTTTAAATCTGATTTTGGTTAAGTTCCCAGTTTCTTTTGTTAGTGAGTGTAATATTCTAAATTTTTCTTTAGTGCCACATGGAGTGGGAACAGTTTATCAATTTTTCTAATTTGTGGCTGTATTTCAAGGGGTTATCAGTAGCGTGTTTGAATGTTAGAGTTTTGAGAGTCGCAGTGAGGTTGTGTCAGTTTGAAATAAGTTTGAGGCAGAACTACTTTACCCACACTAGTACGCAACCATGGCCGGAATGTCTTTTTTATATCATAACGTAACTTCAAGTACTTTCGGACAACTATCTTTACAACAAAATTTCTTCCACTGGTGTTGGAGGCCACCAGGGTGCCAGGGGGGAAAGGGTTTCCCTCCTGCCTTATTATTTTCTCATGATGCAAGTTTTTTGAAGGAACATTATCTAATTACTACTGTGGCGCTGTTTTGAATTTATATCTCATTGATACTGCTCTTGAATGTGAATTGTTCAAAGATTTTAAAAGTGTAGGTTTAAAAAGTTCAATAAAACTGAGTAAATACTCCAAATGGGAATTTAATTTTTTTAGTTCAACATCGCACCTGTGCTTCATGTATCAACTATCTGAGCTAGATTGAACTGTAGCATCCCAGTCCTCACACTCGTGATGTTACGGTGTTACATTTATGACGACTGCTGTGGAGCTATTAACTAGCCTTTGCGACATTACAATGCCTAGTAAGAAAAAGTTCTTATGCAAAATATTGTTACACTGACTGCGCACAAATGCAGTGTGCATTGTCTCTTTCGTGTAGCCTAATAGTCTTGACTTAGTTAAGTTTTGTTTGCATGAGTTGGAGGAATAACCTGCATACAGAACTTTAGCAGGGCTCCAGAAAAGTTGGAAGTAACACCTCTTATAGTCATGGTTTACCAAGAAAAAAAGTTTGGTTAAAAGATTAACAGCACTACCTTTTCCCTCTCGCCACCAAGTGAATGACTACCATAAGTAGAATAGGTAGAAAAGGAATGGTAATGACACAGCCACTTAATACTGATAGAAAAAGAAAAATTAGATAACAGTTACAGGAGGAAGTGGAAGGGTAGCTTTCAGGCTCCGTGAGAGTACAAGCAGTTCACATTATAAGTTTTTGTTTGTTAATAGTTATTTTTTTTCACATGTTTTTAAAACTGTAATGGTGAGTAAAATAATGGCAAGTATGCATATTTCTGCTGAAGTTGTGACATACCATAATATAAAGAGGTCTTCCATGTTTAAATACATTGTATGGTTGTATGTATTTGTGTCGTGCCGAGACTGTACCTGTCAACCTTGATGTTATATGTTGCCCGCCACCCCCATGCCATCACTCAAACCCGAAGAGAGAGGAAGTGGCATGTCATGAATTGTCGGCTTTTATTGCTGCCGAAAATCACAAACAACTGAGTGTCAATGTATGTAGCAGAGTTGTTGTCATTACAACTCAACTTTAATGGTCTAGCAGCGTAAAATTACTGATTCACGATACACAAAACATTATTGTTAGGTGCAACTATTTGTTTGTTTATAAACTAAAACCATAATGACTCGACCTGCACCTTCAGTAGCTCGATGCAAGCTGGAAAAAAAAAACTTTACTCAAATGACGAGTCAATCTTTGTTAGTTCAACTCAACTCGAATTATCACTAGAAAGCACCCCACCCATGCAAACACTCCACCCTATTTTTGAAAGCTTCTGGGCAGAAAAAAGTAAGAAATCATCAGTAACAGTTATCTTCTGTATAATGCACACAGTACTGTATCAAGCAACCGTGCTGAGTCAGCACGAGTCTGGCTGGCTGGAGAAAAAAATACATGTTTGTGTACCTTGCTGTACATGTGGTATTGATCAATATATCTGTCACATGAGGAGTGGTAAGAAAGACTGACACAAAGGGCAAGATAGATCTAAGAGAGAGGAAAAATGGGCTGGATAGATGTGAGAGGAGAAGTGGGTGGATGGATGTCAACAAGAAGGGGAAATAGGCGTGACTATAGTCCATTCCCCATTGGAAGCAACTTTCTCGGAGCCCTGCTAAATATCTACTTGCAGGCCCATTTTGTATCCTTCCGCCAAATGTAAACAAACATTACCATGTGACTGCCATGTAGCATCTGTCAAAATTAATGTTTACACGCCATTGTGTGTGTAATATGTTCGTATACTTTTGCTACCCCTAAAACAAACATTGAAATGCGACTTCTACTTTTATACCTGTCAAATGAGTTGTTTACTGTTTACAACTTTTGAAATAATTCTGTCATATTCCAAAAACCATTCCGTATAAATAACAGTTTAGGCCTATAACATTATTTAGGTCAGCTTTATAACGTTTTAAAAATGCCTGAATTGACGACAGTTCTTATGGTTATTTTATATTAACATATTTGATTTCTACGACATAGCTCAATACATGTAATGCACGTTAGTATTTTGCCACGACTGTAACAGTGTAACAGTTGTAACAGTGTTAAACACTGTTACAACTGCGAGGTAAAGGGTTGTACTAATTATCCGTTTGTTATTGATATGTGTTGCGCCATTTCTTTAAAAGGACAGCCTCAGTTATAATAAATATTCAAACGAAGGAACAACCAGACAAACGAAAAAGGCATTCAAGCTCGCAACTCATGTTTCTCATTTTTGTCATACAAACTTTAAAAGATAGCTGTGAACATGCACACAAATAAGCCTACGATAACTTTTATTCTGCTCATATTTCTATGTATTGCTATTTACTGTTTATTAGGTTTATTGAAATTTACCGGGCTGGGCTTAGTATTTTTCTTCTGGGATTGTGGCAAATTACGTTACACAACTGTGTTTCAAACACCTTAGGGCAAAGGTACAACATTGTGATAATTAAACAGACATGGATGTAAATTAATAACTTCGTCATAAAAACAGTTCACATTTAAAACGTATAAATAGTGCTAATCAAATATTTTAAATCATGCACACACACAGGTCCAGCGTATCGACCACAATGCACAAAGGCATGCCATTTCACAGACGAAATGATTAACGAAACACACGTCACAGTATATTTATTACTGCCATGGAAACACAGATTTATTACATCATCTTAACTTGCCTAGATAGGTTTAAAAAACATAACGTCTACAAACGTGTTGAAGTATTTTTCGGAGTAAGAATAATTTACGTTTCGTTTGACAAAAATCAACACGCCATGTCATGGCTTGCCACGTCTGCCAACTTCACTAGGTAACTGCCCCGCCATCATATCTAAATATATTAAAATACATATTCAAACATTAAAATTTCTTTTCAGTTGTAAATAAAAAATTCAAAAATCATTATTGTGCTGTAATAAGTATGAAATATGCTACAATTGAAAAGACTTACAATTTCCTTGCTTACTAGCGAAATGAAATTTCCAGAGTGTGAAAGAGACAAAGAAAGAGAAAGAAGGCGACAAGCCCCGCCAGCAGACAGTTTTTCAATTGCTTTCTCGCTCGATAAAACAATACGTAGCATTACGGCCTACTCACAATATTTTCCACTGTTATTATGCCTAGAGTGTTTTTTCAAAGGTTGATTTTCATAAGTCACTTCCAATCGGGAATGGACTATAGATATTAAGCACTTTGGTGGCTGTGGCTGCCTATGGCTTGTGTGTCAGACCTACAAAACAAAAAAAAATTTAAATGTCACTGACCTTCCCTACAGCATTGCCACATTGCTACTTCATTGCTTATTTGTTTTCTCTCTTGCGTGGACATGATACAGTCAAACACAAGCAAAAGTAATGGACTGAAAAAATGCAACTACACTTTCATATTCAAGCTGAATGTTATTAATTACGCAACGCAAAATGGAAAATGCATTACTGCATGAAAATAAGATGATCCTAAATATAGCCGGCATTGGTTGGTGTAACGAAAGGGTGAAACTTGAGAAGGCACTAGAAATAAACATGCCTTTCGTGGGAAGAAATGCAAATACTCTGTTGTCAAGGAGGAGTTGTATAGTGTTGTACAGTGTTTTTATAATGTGGCAAGAATAATCTTTTATTAAACTTTGTGTAACTCTACCATGAAAATGTAAGGACGCGATGGCACTCAGGCATGCTGGCAACATTGTAACTGCATCTGTGCATGTTATAGCTCCTAATGTTACCTTTTGTTCCTGGGGCCACTGGCTGAGTGGTTAGCATGCTCGCCTCCCAACAAGGCAAACCTGGCTCAATCCCTGACCAGGTCACTCCCGGATTTTTGAAAGTGGGAATCTTGCTGGACGATGCTGCTAGTAGGTGGGTTTTCTCAAGGATCTCCCATTTCCCCTGCCCTTTTATTCTGGCGCCTGTCTATACCCACCTCACATCACTCTCATAGGCTCTCAGTTTCTTTCTCATTCTCCCCTCTTTATCCATGACTCCCATAACCTTGACCAACTTCTTGCTTCCGGCGTGTCCAGACTCTCCAACCATTCATTATGTGTATACTGTACTTATACAGCAGGACCAACGTTAAATAAAACAGGCAGTGTGTGACGCTGAATGTTATTATTTCAAATGAAGTTATGATGTTGGAATATTCACTGTTATTTGTTTGTGCTCAAGAAAACACTGTACTTGGCTAAAAACCTTTATTTTTAATGACAAAATTTATTTTTAAATGTGTGGTGTTTACATAAGTAAATATGGTATTACTTTCAGTTCATCACTGCAACATGCAGCACTCTCTAAACCTTTAAATTATCACATTTCTCTGTCTGTCACCATAGTAAAGAGTACAAAAAAAACACCTAAAAACTGGTTTCTATTTAAAACTATCAATAATAATATACACCAGTGTTAGGAATAAGCATTCCTCTTTCACAGTCACCTACAGAATGTAAATGAGAAATGGTGTTCTAAGGTGATTGCAATGAATAAACTGGTATCCGCACATGAGTTTATTGCCATTGAACTTGAGTAAGAGAGACAAGCAATTTTATATGCCTATAAATATACAGTACTACGAATACAACAAATGATACAGACTAAAAACAAAAATGATACCACTTGCCTAAAACACACTATCTTTAGATTAGATCATAATACATGGTTTAGCTGTATTTGGAGAAAAAATTTGTGATGTGACCACTTACCTAACTTTGCCAAAATCACTAAAACACTCATCTGGCTGACTATGCTGGCAGCTGTACCTTCTTTAGTCTTCATAGAACCTTGAAAGAAAACATGACTATTACATAACTGTTCACAAGAATACATCCACTAGCACTGCTTAAAAAGTTGTGCCCACAGGTATGTACATATTAGTATAAGCTACATGGCATCTGGCTCCAATTAAATGATCAAGGTAAATTGTTATAAGAATAACAGCTTTAAATACTATCTTTACCATGCAAAAGTCAGTATTACACATCATTTAACATTTTCTTTGAACGTATAAAAACAAAACAGCATAATTCAGTATGATTTTAATTCATGATTTAATCAATTGTAAAATTGATAACACCAACATACACACTGGAAGAAAAAGGGGGAAAACACTGTACATATCTCTGCAAACATTACTTTCATGAACGTACTTGATGACAAAAATAACATTCTGTTAGTTTTGAAGAAAACTGAGATACAGGATACATGACATCCCATTCTATGTCCATACAGGATAATTCTTTCAGGCCTGGGATACAGGAAATTCCATACAATATAGGACAGTTGGCAACCCTATAATATGCCAAATGGTACCTGCTATGTTATAGTGTAAGAATTCACTGTTTATGAGAAAGTGTACAAGGTATTCACAAAAGCAGGGTCAGAAAGTAGTAAAGTTCAATATAACATATAAAAAGTAAAAAATTTGGAATAACCACATAGTCTTTTTTGCAACGAAAAGCAAATTAACTTCAGTTAAACATTACTATTCTGGAAAAAAAAAAATTAACATCTTTCAAGTTCTTACACATGCTACTTTTCACTTCCTAAGAAACAGTTTTCAATTCTTGCTCAAATACTTTATATAAAAAAATTCCACTTCAACATACAAAATTTACGTTAGCTTTCAGTATAATGAAGATTATTTTACCTCATGCCTTCCAAAATGGGATTATAGGCTGTTCACAGTAAAGTGAGCACTTTTTAAGGGCCTTCTAAATTTTTCCTTTTATTCAATTTCCATCTTCCTGCTGCTTTTTAATATAATCATTGCAATGTGATCAATAAATGCAGTATATGTCCCCACCCTCAAACTTTAATGCCTGAGGCTGCAATAAGATATATTTATTATTTGTTAATGCCTGTTAGGAAGGCCTTCAAAAGTGCGCACTTTACCGTGAACAGACTATAATTAAATGTCCATATGTCGGCTTTACATAACAATATTGATTGTTTAACTATTTCCATCCTGAATCGTGTTATGTTTACCAAATATGACACATAAAAATCATGCCAATTGCCAAGTGGTGGTCAGTGTACTCTCTATGTACATGCTGCAAACAATTTATTCTCGCTGACAACTTGCAAAGCCATAAATTCTCACGTCTCAACCTAGATTTACAGTGTTGACATGCAGCACCATCTTGAATTCTTCCATACATAAAAACGATAATGTATAAATGGGAAACCTTACCTTTATAAAAAATTTTAACCCCTAAAAATTTAGAAATTGTATGTCAAATTGAATTTTCCCCCTTGCTAAGAAAGTACTTAAAAATCTCCCGCAAAAAATTTTTTTACAGGTAGATGTCCTATGAATAAAATGATACCCCAGAAGCATGATCTTTATACTCCCTTGTCGCCAAAATGTTCAGTAATCCCGAGCGGCATGTTTTACAGAGTGTAATCATGTTCAAGTGATTCTTGAAAAACAAATGAACGATTTTTTTACTAAAATAATTTATTTCAATTGATAAACGTCTTCTGAATACACATTTGTTAGTGTTATTTGTTAATGGTAAGCGCTATAACTGTTTGCAAAGGAAACCTAACCAGTAAGAAAGCAGTACTTGCAAACCACACATTTCTTTATGTTTGCAGGATATAATGTGTACATTTTCGTATTTTAGAAAGTACCATTTTATTCTCACTTTTTTTTAAATATTTTTTTGTAGTTAAACATTAATTTTACGTACTGAGATAAATAATTGTGCCATAATTTCATGGAGCCCATGTTGTAAATGTTTAAAAATAAGACTTTAAGTATAAAGTACTTTCATTACTAAGTACAGTAAACTCCAGATTAACCATGTTAATTGGGACCAGACAAAACACTAATAAGCGAATTTGTGTTAGAAAACCCAGATGATCGAATTTACTCAATTTTTGTCAGTGGAAAAGTGATATTCGCTCCGAAAATCATGATAAAATACAGTACCTATTACACATTTCAAAGCAAACACAAATCATACACTGCATGGGCAGGATTTAAAGTACTGTAGAATAGTAGTACAGTTACAGTGGAGCTCTCTGTCATGAATTTTGTATTTTTACGCAGCGCTCTTAGCCTTAACGGCCTTACCACACTTCGGCCTCCCAATAGGCCGGGAAGAGGAATCGCGTCCTCTCAACGCAAGAAGGCCAAGATTAATGCGACTGGTGGCCAGACACAAAGCCCAAGCCTGGCATTTCCGCACATCCTCGCCCCCTCTAGCACAGAGGTTCCGAGATCCTCGTACTCAGAAACCAAACGTGTGGTCTGGCCAGGGTTCTATCCGTACCCTAGTGCCTTTCCCAGGCACAAACGGAGCAGGTTGCTGCTCACTGCCCGGCCTGTCATTGAGAGTGGGAATCTCTCCAGACCTCCTCCAGCATACAGAGTTAACCACTACCATCACGAGTCCAACCCTATGATCGGACACCAGAGAAAACGTCATGGTGGGGCCAAACGATCATCCCGTGCTACCAATTACTTTCCATGGCACTTGTGGGTTATTCATGGTCGACATTGTCCCCCGAATGGAGTAGAAAGAGGAAATCCCTTCTACAAGTGGTTGAGAAGACCTCACCGGGCATAGCCTTACACCCAATGAAGGGCCGGTCACACTCCACTCCCTGGGAGCTATATCCCAAGTGGCGGGGAATTGCTATGACCCAGAATGGCCACCACCCTGGTGGCCGGGCACAAGAGAACAGTCAAGACCCCTCCTGCTGTCACGGTTCACCGGGAATAGTAGCCCTTGCTCTGAAAATAGAGAGTTTATATCATTATATAGTCATATCTTCTCCATAATTTCATCACTGCAACCCAGCCATTGCTCCCTCGACCACCGAAGTGTTACACGACCAATTCCCAGTACGGAGGGTGTCAACCACACTCCATTCCATGTCTTTGTACTTTTTCTTTGAAGTACAGACTTTGGACCCCAACGACCTGAGTGCTAAGTGGTCCAACACCCCGCCAAGTGGTCGAGTCTTGGTACCAACAATTGGTCCAACCATCATGGCAGATACCCTTCGCCAGTCACGAGGACTCTGGCAACCCAAAGGGAATGGGCGGCGTTGCCCAATCTGTTAAGCGATTAACAGGGGTGGCTCGAGAAGCCTTGAGTCACCTTAAGTGGAGAGAGACTATAAGAGACGCATCATCCACTCTGTGCAGGTTGTGTGCAGTGCATACCTAGCTTTGCATACTATGGCATGGTACTGCCACAGCGCCTATCATGCCCGGGACCTTCGTCCTGTCTACTACTCCCCAGGGATATCAAATCCAGAAGAAATGCCTCACCCATGAGTCACACAACACTACCGCCAATATGTAGTACAGTACACGATACTTTAACTGACATTTATGTCGCACCGAGTGTAGTGTAATTCATGGCACATAGAGTATACACAGCTTATAGCCTGTGCCAGCTCCAAGCGGGTGGCACGGAGCGATAAGTGGTGCATAGAGAGTGAGAGAGAGAGTGTGTGTGTGTGTGTGTGTGTGTGTGCATGTGTTTTTTTTGTTTCCTCAACATGCACACAGACCCGTCCTTGAGATGGCAGAGTGAGTTAAGGGTCTAAAATGCAATGCAGTAAAGACAATAACAGGACTTTAAATAAGGCAACCCAGCATTTAAGCAATACAGTACACTCCCCATTAAAAAAAATAACCCTCATAATACAAATGCAGATCCTACAGTATTTACTCATGCATAGAACACCCTTTTTTCCCAAAATAAAAGAAAACATTTCTGGAGTGCGTGCGTACATCCTAGCACGTAAACTATCTCACCGAGCTAAAGTCTCGTGTGCCAGGTTACGCACCCCTATCATCACTTTAGAATAAACTCTCCCCCTTACATCCAGCCAGGATCACTGGCATCCTGTGTATATTGGCGGCCCTAATAGTGAGACTCACTCTGGGGTTTGACTCCCCTCCAACCCATGGCAAACCTGCCCCCCCGGGCGACCAAATGCTGTAGTAAAATCTCTTAACGCCTCGGAGGCCTAATTGAAGGTAAAGTATTCGTTGTGGTAGGCTAAGCTGGGCTTGGCAGGGTGGTCAACATATAGTACCAGCTTCTGAGATAGTCCACCCCTGTAGAACATGCGTCAATATTTGGCACCCAATGTGGGGCCACAACCCCATATAGCTAAAAAACTTGGGAGTTCGACCACACCAGTCACAACCTCCCCCCCTTCCCCTCTTGTTGGATTCCTTTAAGAGGTGTATCGTTCACAACTTCGACAAGTCTTCATAAACACCCCGTGGCGCCCATAGATACCACAATGTCAGATTCTGAATTGAGTCAACACGGCCGGGTAGCAGACAACATCGCCAACGGGGCGAGCAATGCCCCCTGTCCTGTGACTGGATGCCCTGGAATTGGACGCTATATGATCCAGTGTACCTACTGTCACCAAACCTACCACTACAGCTGTATTGTGGGGATGAGACCCCCCCCCCCTCCGTTATTTAGACGGCCTCGAATACCACTGTACCGAGTGCCACCAGGACGTGCCACAGCAATGTCAGTGGCCCAAATGTCAAGGACATGGATGATACACAGTCAGTTATATCCTCTGCTGATGCGAGTTCCACCACTTATGTATCGAGTAGCTGAAAGAATGGGTAACTACCCCCGGGATTGTATATCAATGTGACATGTACCAGAGAGAGCACACATACCACTCCCGTAACCACACTCTTAGGCGTAACCCAAGTATACAAAGGCTGCCAACAGAAATGACACTGCCCAAGTTTAACGGGAGAAACTATGCGGACCCCGCTAAATTGCTCGCTGTCTGCGAGAAGGAGTATCAGGAGCACCTCATCCCGCAGGGACAATGGGTAAGCCGTACTCACCCCCAGCTGACAGGTACTGCCAAGCGCTGGTGGGAGTGCTATGGCAAATTTATAGAAAGTTTGCCCCGATTTCGTACCCAACTCATGTCTCACTTTTTAGGAGATGAACTCCTCAGTGAGATAATTACCGATCTGCATTCCCGAGTACAGCGACCCAACGAGGAAGCTAAACTTTTCATCAGGTGGAAAGAACAGTTACACCGGCGAGTGTACCCAGAGCAGAGCAAGGCTCTACGGATGAGAGCCATTACCCGCACCCTCCTCCTCTCGCTACATAATTTATTAACTACTGCTGGACCGAAAACGGTCGAAACCCTTGCAGAAAAAGCCAGGAAGCTAGACGTCAAGGAACGCCCCAATGAGGACCAAGAGCAGGTAGCGCGTGCCAGGGTTAATAGCTGACCCCCTTTCCCCGGCAGACAGTAGGACGCAATGTGACCTTGCAACCCCCCTCCACCTCCTTGCCATGCTGCTGGCACTACCCGGGAAGGCACTTCAACCGGGACTGTCCCCTGTGCCCACCCCAGATGGCCCACGACTCTTCTCCTCACCCTCCTAGTGTACAGCTGCACTCTGGAGAAACACGCAACCCCCCGCAGGAATCCCGTAACCCCGAAATGCATTCCGCTAACTCTCAACCTTTGAACTAATGCCGGATGCAAGTAACACTGGTAACGCGAGCAACTCTCGACCAAAAGTTGTATTCAACCAACAATGAGCGAGAACAAGGGCTCATTAGACCCAGAACCTCCGGCGGGAACAGAACCCCTGACACCCGCAAGGCTGATGAAGCGTCCTCTTCTCCTCCACACAGTAGGTCATCTTCACCAGACAAAGGGAGACCAGACAGCCCGCCTTCCCCACCGTACCAATGCCCTCCTTGGGTGCGTTCCTTTCGGGGACGACAAACCCCATCTCGATTCTCATCCCCCGTATCCCCCCTCCATAAGTAGAATCTCGTAGAGCAATACCTTGCGAATTACCCTGCCGTGACCCTGAGAACCGCCTCACCATCGACCGTCCTTGCCAGAGCAGAGGCATAGTGAAGGAAACCCCCCTTTCCACCACCTCAATAAACATTAGGCCCAGGTCGCGAACCTCCCCTGCCCCCCTGCTCGCTCCTCACGCTACAGAGTATCAGCCCATCCAAGAGGACTATATGGCACGAGTTGCGCGAGCCTCGTCTGCCTCCTTCCACGAAGGATCGCCCTCACTGGGAACCGAACTGGATGCAGTGGCATACCCCCTTCCTCCAGGCTCGGTCCCGCCCACACCTCCCCCCGAGTCGGCGGAGCATAACAAGGATAGGGAACCCGGAATGCAAGGCACGTTACCTTACCCATCCTTTCCTTCTCCCTGGACAAGCATGGAGAAAGTGGGCTTCTGGAGAGTGAAAACCTTGAGCCTCCCACGCCAACACCCGAGGACAACACGGTCAACTTGGTGACCACCCCCACCAACCTGGAAGAGAAGTTAGAGAAAGAGAGAGAGAAGTCGCGACTACCGCGTCGAACGAGAACATTACCGCAGAGTCTGGCCAATGTGTAATCGCCAGTGAACGCAAGGTCTCTCCCATGACGGGATTGGCCAGTAGTCGGTTCCGCATGCCGGTTACCCGTGCTACTACCGCCTGCAAACAGTTAACTGCAGAGATAAATCACAACAGACGACAGCACTCATAACCTGCCTAAAGTGAGTAACGGAAAAGAGCCCGGCTGTAAAGCTACCCACAAAGAAGCAGATGTGGACAACGCCCAAGACACTGGCCCCAAGCTGTCTGCCATTGCCCGAGAGGCCCCGCTGCATGTCAGACGCACATGCCACATGCCTGGCCAATACCACGAGACAGCCTGCCGGACCCCAGCCTCCTTCTGCTGGCCAACCTTCTCCACTACGGCGCCTCAGAAGCGAGGGTGCCCCCTGAAGTGACAAGCGTATAAACGTCCCCGCCCACCTCTTGCATCCATTTCCAGTTTGGAATAAGTACCTGGCGGTGGCCAGCATATCTGAATTAACACCCCAACCATGTTTAATCCTCTTACCTAGTTAGCAGGTTGTGATTGCATTAGCAGAAGACCACATCCCAAAGACAATGCGAAAAAGTGATAGTTCTAGTTCGCGTAGTAGGGATGGCTAGGTGTCTAATTAAAAATCACCTACACAATCCTAGCCTAGTAGAGAGTGCATCAAGATGCCCCCATCCCCACCCCCCTACGTCAAGAACAGAGTTTGTTAACTTCTAAATTTGTTTGTTAACGTAACTTCTTTTTTTTTAAGGTGGAGAATTTAACAAACAAAACTAGCATTGTCATGAAACGAGGTTCCACAGAAAAAGAGAAAGTGTCGAAGTAAAGTAAATTTTCGCCTCCAACATAACGGACACCGTAAAGTAACGTAGAATAAAAATTCTAATTATTTTCAAAATTTGGTGTTTAGTTTCCCTAGTTTGCTTGCCAGAATATTGTTTGCCGAGGCTCAGTTAACGTAACTTCAAACTCCGTAAGCAAGCTGAAAAATGTATGTTTGCATTTTTCCCCGCAAACCCACTTAGTGCTCACATAAAGTCAGCATTAAACCAGAATTTAATAACTAAATCTTTGTTGTTTCTATTTGTAATAATTCAGAACAATGCAATTAACATAGAGTCCAAGAATTCCATAAGCACTGTCAGGAAGTGAACACGCGAAACCTAAGCCTATCAGCGGGCCTGTAAACACAATGTTGATGAAACCCTCTCCTTTCCTAACAATGCAACTGGGTGACATTGCTTTCACTAATTTTGTAAACTTGCTTAAGAGCATGAGGCGAGAACTCACTGAGAGTACGCCGTAACCCGTCGCCCCGAAATTCTAAACATTCATATAATTTTCTGAGTGTAACTTGTGTAAATCACGTAACATTGTAAACTATGCTAAAAGCAATGTTGTGAACTGAGGTCCTAACCTCACATATTTTGTGTTACGTAAAATTACACACCCCCTTAAGAATCTCCAAGTTAGTGATTTTGATGTACATATGTCACATATAATATTATCCTAGAACTTTTCCTTGGAAGGAAACCCCTATCTTAAGCAAGTGAGTTGACATATTATTTTGTGTCCCCAGTGTTTTAGTTTGAAAATTTTGAAATTATGCATAACCTAGTAACCTGTAAATGTACCGTCACCAGACACAGCGACAAGCGTAATCTCTACTCAGTGCGAGTTAGATATGCCCTTACGCTAACAACCACGAGAAATGTGTTCTCGTCCCCAGCCAGTTAAACTGACCCCTTTAGTGCATAATTTTAACAAACTAAATTTAACCCTGTCCTGTAGCAAATCACCCCACCACGCTGTACAAAGTATGTAACCAATCCTCTGCTCGTGCTCGTATTGATTCTGTGTCACTGTTCTAACTAAATGCCTTGACAAAGGATGCGAGCGCGGATCAGACAAAGTGTGCGGCACTGCAACATCTACTGCACTGCAGCGTTGCCACTTCTCATGGAGTCTGGCTTATATATGGTTTACGAGATTAATTATATACTAAATTCACAATTTAAGCAATTTCAATTCACCACAGTTGTTAGAAAAGGCAAATACAATTAATATAAATACATTTGAATCGCTCGTAAAAACGGAAATACAAATAAACCCTCACTCGCTGTAACCAGATAATTTAACCTTGGTAGTATAGTATTATATGACGGTGTATTAAAAAACTGCTGTAAGTACGAAATTCTCATAATAGGCCGTACTCGTAGGTACGGGATTTCACTGTACATATATACACACCCAAACACAAACGATGATGAAAACAGAAACACAACACAAGTGAACCAAAAACAGTGCAAAAAGAGTGCAAAAACAGTATTAGTGGACACAGCTGAACAATAAAAACTAAACATGCACATAAATAGGAAAAAAAACCACAATGAAACACAAATCAGGGAAAGTATCCCTTGTCAGATTACGCAACCAAGTAATTCAACACTACAAACACAGGAACCATAAAAATAACCAGAGAAAAGAATAGATAAACTAGGAAGACTGGTAATTATTATGTTATCTATTTTTGGTCATTCTGTGTCTTCTCTGTTCGTTTATCTAGTATTTTCTCTGGTTATTTGTGTAGTTGCTCTGTTCTTAGTAATGCTGAATTATTACATTTTCATAAACTGACAAGGAATATGTTTCCTGACTTGTGTTTCATTGTAGTTTTTGTCCTATTTTTGTGTGTGTTTTGAGTTTTTATTGTTCAGCTGTGTCCGCTGATACTGTTTTTTCACTGTTTTGTTCACTTGTGTGGTGTTTCCATTTTTGTCATTGTGTTGTCTTTTCTTTTGGTTTTTTTTATTGTCTGTCCTGTTTAGTAATAAGTTTTCTGTCTATCTTTTTGACGTTTTACATACATATTTTTTAGACACACATATGTACATTTGTATCCTATTGACAAGGAAACAGCTTTCCCTAATAATCTGTCTGTGATGTTGTAAAAGGTGTTTTTGTTTTTTTGTCTTGCTGAGTTCTGTGTGTGCAATTTTTATTTAGTATGATGATCGGCAATGGACACAGTTCAATCATACCTACATAGTAACATGAACTCACAGTTACCATTAAACTTCAAACATTGTTATTCTGTTGTATGCGGGACATAGTAAACTCATTTACACACCTATTTGGAGACATAGTAACAACTTGCTGGTTTAGGAGTTTATGTAAGCCTTTTGGTGGTAAGTTAGGGAGCTGGTTGGTGGCGGCGTACAGGCTGTGATTAAAGAAACGTATGACAACACTCCTACTTTGTTCTTTAGTAGTAAGAGCAGGGAATTCCTGGGTCCCAGCCGAACAAAATCTACTGTGACTATGGGAATCTCCAGATTGCCCTTACAGGTAGATGTCTGCCTGTGGTGTTCTCCTTCACTGGATATACATGGCTCACTCACCAGAGAACTGTCGCTTCAGTCACTGACAAGGCCCGATCGCTAGTTGGAGTGGCCAGTGACAATACTGGGGCAGTTCCACAAGCAGTAAATTTTGAACGGACTTCTTCAATATTTCTCCACACTAAGGGGCAACGACCTTCCTCTTACAGATGGGTGCTGGGCTAGGGTGTTCCCCTCTGTTGGGTGTACATGACTCACCTGTCTGGGAATCCCCAGACTGACTGTTGGCACGGCTCTACCCCAGGTCGCCAGCGCTACCCTAAGTCAGATTCAGTCAGGGAATATTTCCTAGCCCAACATTAGTACCTTCCCCCCTCTCTTCCAGCCCCAACGTGGCGGAGGCCTATAGTGTTTCCCTCTGTCAGTGATACACGGCTTGTGCATCGAGGGTTTCTACCCCTTTCCTAACTGCATACCTGATGCCTGGGAGACATCATCGAGGTCAATGAAGTGCTAGACATCCTAAGGCCAAGCACTTGCGCTGACACCTCAATCAGATTGCCCAGGAACTATCCACGTCCACATAGAGTGACCTTGGTAACCCGGGGGAACCTCACCAGAGACTATTACAACCTGACAAACTTCTTCAGGCCTCAGTGTGACCTGGCCCTACCGCTTGCTTCCAGAGATCAGAAGGAACCAATCATGGACCATGGACCTGTCCACCCTGACCAAGCACGGCAGTGTCACCAGGAGGCCCGGCGATGCTGACAAGCGCAAATCCACCAGGACCCTCCAGGTACCTGCTAAACGCCCGGAATAACAAGTATACAGTAATGTATGTCCTTAACCTTCAAACAATGAGGTTTCATCATAGTCAGATGGCTGGAAGTATGTCTCAAATTGTCTTTTCTGTTTGTCTCCAAACAACAATAGGCCTAGAAAGGATATGACAAGGTACCATTTCAATAATGTGACATTTCTCCATGCAAAACTTCTGGCTGAAGCAAATAAATTAAACTTTCCATTCCTTCTACTGACATACAAATGCAAAACACAAATAAAAAAAATTAAATCAGGCTTTCATACATGGCTAAGTTGTTCCAAGATAATAATATTAAACAGAGAAAAACTTATATGTAAATCAAAGCCTAGACTAACCTAAAAATAATAGCTTACATATTCATAAAAAAAAAAAAAAAGTGACAGAAAATATAAAATAATGGAAGCCACTCACACATATGTCCAGAGCTGAGCCAACTGAAAATACACCAAGTTAAGCTGACGGTAAAGTAAAATAACAAATCAACAAGTGTTCTTAATGCAAAATTTAATGAAAATAAATATGCACATGAGTTCTTACTAACATTTCCACATAAATGCAAAAATAAATACATGTACTGTCACATGACAGAGGCAATGAGCAGATGTTTTTCACGATACAACTCACACTGTAATACATTTTAAGTTTCAGCTAGCAGTGAATGCAAACTTTTAGTAATGTTGTTATTTCATGATAATCTGCACATTTAATATAGTCTTTGATTTTCAAAATCATTATTTTTAAAACAGGTAATGTATGAACACTTAGCAATTTGCAAATTTCATGTGAATTTAGGATCACCAAAGAAAAGTACTAATCTATAAGGCCCAACATTTGGTAAAAAATCTTATACACCAGGAAGTGTGTAATATTTTCATTACCCTATAAGTATGAATTTTCACACTGCACTAACCTTTCCACTTATGGCGCCCAAAATTATGGCCACACACACTGGCTGCTGTATCTCCAATACCAACAGCCAGTAAGCCACTGACTAACTGTAACAAAGCCTCCTGACTGACAACAGGGTGTAACCAAACAGGTACAGAACACCCAACCAGGAGGTATATTGGTGTGAGTGCCAGGACTCCTGCATCCTTCTCATCCACAAATATAGAGTAGGCATCCTGCAAGACTACACCCAGTGGTGGCATCTGCAGAATTCTAAATACCTGCAACAAAAAATTGAGCATGCGCTGAACTTAGCATAGATAACAGCAGTACAAAGAAAATATTATCACATATTTACAAAGTATGTCTTTGTTAATGTCATATAATAATATATTTCTTTATTTATTTAGGTATTTTTACTAAGAAACTTTTTAAATACCATGAAGTCTTTCTTTTAAAACACTTGATAATACCTAACTAAAATCTGGTATTCTTAATAATAGACTGACTATGTATGTACCTACCAATCAGTTGATGTTCCCTCTTTAATGACCGACTGAAAGCAACTTTGTGAAGAAAGCAAATGAACTTGGTTTCAGCAACAGAAGTTGAGGACGTAGATACAAATATCCCATAACTATTTGACATAAATTTAAGGTAATCATCTCACAATACCCTTCATGAATTACATTATCTCCTAAACAGTTTTTCAAGGGCATCAGCAGGAATGTAAATCACCAATGAATGCTACATGAAGTTCACCCTTAAACCAAGGGACACTCAAAAGCATAAAGAAATAACCTGCAGTATTTCCTCTGTACTCAATAAAGATGCTTTTAATTAAAACAATGTCAAAAGTTCATAACAAAACTCAGATAAACTTAACAGGATAACAATATCCCATCAGATTAGTACACAGTCTATGGACGTATGGATGAAAGGATGGAGGGGCAGATGGATTGATGGAAGGAGGAACAGACAAATTGATGAGGCGGTTGAATTGAAGAATACACGAATGGATGGGTTGGGAAGAACAGCTGAATGGATGGGAGAATGGATGGATGAATGGAGGGACGGATGAATAGATGGATGGGCGGGCAGTCAAGTGGCTGGGTGGGTGGCTGTAAGGTGAGTGTGTGTGAACAGTGCATTTTGATCTCCAAATAGTTTATCAAACATAATTAATTAATGTGACACACCAGATAACTTTCGTGAAATAACATACAATGATACCACAATTTTGAATGTGTTACGATAAATTTTAAAATTTATGTACTACTTTATTAGCTGTATGTTTCCAAGTTGTTCCTGTTCACGTCTGTCTAGATGTTTTGGTAGCTGTAAATAATAGAGGTTATAACTTATTTTAATTTTTTCTATGTCATCGATTTTTAAATAAAGTTTTAAAGAAGTGACATGTTAAAAGTGAAAATGATGCACAAATTCGGCAATATTTTTGTTCCAAATACAAATAATACAAAAGCAACATGTTTGTTTTGTGGTGCAATTATATCACATGGTGGTCTTGACAGTAGTGGAATCATCAATTTACTAATTTTTTTTTATTTTCTGGTGCACAGTACTTACAAAGCATTACGTGATTGGCAAGATCAGGAAGATCAGCACCCAGTGATTGGCATCAATATGATTTGCAATTTTAGTGATCGGCCCAGGCCTAATATAAACACACCGGGTGTATCACCTACGAGCTAAGAGTCATTAGGTGCATTTCCCTAGTGTTTCTATGGATATTGTAAGTCTGTTTCATACAATGTGTAAATAGAGTTCGCCCAAATAGAGACATGTCATTGGTGTCATCATGTAACATCCCAATTAGAGGCAAAACACCATTTTGTTGATCGTTGCACGCTAATGCTTGTTGAAGGTTTATTATTATTGACCAATCGATAAGGTAGCATCAAATTTGTCTGTAGTGATATTTAGTTTGAGAATATTAATGGAATCACTGGAATGTGACCATATATAAAAGGAAAGATTTTGTACATTATTTCAGGTAATGGCAAAGAAGCATATTGATATGGTATGCAGGCAAGGATGGCATACGAGGATGTATGCTGGTATGGTACAAGGAAGAGTGACATGCAACTATGACACATATAGTTTTAGTTTAATTTATTATTTGGTTGTTAGGGACTCCAGGAGGGCCCCGGTCCAATTTGAAAGTGGTATCCACATCCCTTGCGAAGCATAAATTGTGGGCAGTCACAACAGCTTAGCTTGGTGATGAGCTGGTCAACTCCTTAAAAGTCGTTGGGGCCCAAAACTGGAGCTCTGCCAGTGAAAGAGCTCTGGCATGATAATGGACTTGGCTTCGGCCTCGACACCCACAAGTAAAAGGAAGGAGTAGCACAGGCTGGTCATTTTTGATGTAGTACCACGACTCCCAAGCAGGGCCAGATGGGTTGGACTCGTGCTGGCCATGGTTTAAATATTCGCTGAATGAAATTCTGGAGATTTGAGGGGATTGAGCAAGGCCATTTGTGAGGTCCCACAGAAGTGTCCAGTGGCAGTACATGGTCGGTTGCGATACCACCTGGTCCCTAGCATGGTTGGTGGGGGGGGGGTCTTTTTATGGTGTATTGGCATGGACGCGGGGGTTCCTGTCTGTTCCGGTCTGCACGGGGTCAGGGCAGAGCATCCCTATCTGCTTAAAGTATCTAGCTGGGCACATGAAGTTCTCAGGCTGGATGTCTGTTATTAGAGATGCAGTATGGCCAGAGGCAGCTATGAAATTCACTGCAGTCGGTTGGGTGCACTATAGGAAGTGGGAGTACCCTGGTCCTGTTTCTCAGGGTAGATCCCGGCTGTTTCGAAGAGCTGGTCTAAGCAGGGTGGACATAGCCAGACGTTAAAGTGGCAAATCGAATCATAGCCCAGGGTGCCAGTCTCTGTACGTAGGCTGCTGGTTGAACTTAAGAGCTTGTCCTTCCCCGAACTGGCGGGGTGTAAGGATTGGTCCGGTGCTTCCTTGAACGGCCAGTATGCCTGTCTCAGGGTTGGCTTAAAAGCCACCAGGCCTAAGGGTGGGCACTTTACAGGAGAAAGCAATCCTTCCCCCCGGGTGGGACAGAGCGAGCCATGAATCATTAGGGTCACTGAGAGTCGTCACCATGGTGTAAGGTGACACCACCCAGTTATTATCTGCTCTAACCCTATGGTTGCCTGCCCTGGGGGTGGGGGTGGTTCTCCCTGGTGTGAAAGAGTGCATCAGTGGAGGGCCCTGCATCTGTCCAGTGTTTCCGAATTTCAAGGTGAAGAAATTCAAATAAATACAGGTAAAACAGCAGGTGCAACTATGACTTCCTTAAGGTGTAAAACAGGCCCTTCCAGAATATCAATTTATCCAAAAGACACATGTCTATTAAAATAAATTAATACATATCCTCAATTTTTCCCCCAGGAAGTTACTGAAAATGACCTTTACACTTGGTAATACAAGTCACTCAATGTTCACACAATATTTAGTGACAGAGAGGTAAAGTATATGCTTCTAGGCATATAATTTTATCCGTAAAGATGCTATCAATTGAGTTAAATAAATATTTTGTTTTAAAAATCATGTTGATTTTACACCAGATACAATTAAACACCAAACTCAACGGGAAAAAAACTACTATTAATCACAAAATAAAACATATTTGTGAAAAATAATTTTTCTTTAAAATGTATTATGTAACATTTTCAGGCAAAACCATTTGCTTTGAAACACTAGTGATGATAGGTGCAACTATTTCGAGAGATGGATAATCTTAAAATTTCTACAATCGCCAGGTGCACTGTCTTTGCTGTGTCAGGTGTGTCGAGTAAAGGCAAGCGTGCATGGCCGAGAGAGGAAACAATTTTTTTTTGCTAGACAACAGCTTCCTCTCTTGAAGGTATGTAAGGGGAGGAAGAAGCACCACCACGTCCGTGGTGCCGGCCCTTGCAGCAAACTGACAGCTCTGGTAACAGCTTGCTGCATAAGCAAATGTATGTGGGTGTGTTTCATGGTGGTTTACTGACATACAAATGTAACGCACCATCACAGCAGATGTTCAAAGTGATGACCTCCCACCTCTGTGCAGGCAGCGCAGCAACGTGCCATGTTCTGAAGAACGCAATTGAAAATCCCCCGGCATGCGTTGCCCTTCTGGACAAGCAGCTCGTATTCAGGCTGTTAGTTCTTCCACAGTTAGTGGGTGTGACATATACTTATACTCTTAACATGGCCCCACAGAGAAAAGTCTAACGGTGTCAAGTTCGGCGATCATGAGGGCCACGCTATAAGACCTCACTGCCAAACTCAGCATTCACCATAGGTGCTGGTTAAATGCTCCGTAAAGCACATGAGAAATGGCCTAGAGCACAGTCATGCTGAAACCACATGTGCTTATTGGACATCAAGAGGCACATCTTTTAACAGCTCAGGGAGTGTTTCCTGTAGAAAGGTGAGGTAAATGTGCCCATTTAAGCACGTGGCTGAATGTACGGACCAATCAGCTGATTCTGCACAGTTCCTGCCCACACATTCACGTGAAACTGTTATTGATGTGCCCTACTGTAAATGTCATGTGAATTTTCATCACTCCACACGTGACTGTTGCAGGAGTTTAACACGCCACCCCATGGGAAGGAAGTTTCATCGCAGAAGAGAATCTTAAAATCAAAGCTGGGATCTTCGCCAACGCATGCGAGGAACTATTCCTAAAACTCAGCCCATGAAGGAAAGTCTGCCACACCTATCGCCTGCACTTTTCGTGGGTGGTATGGGTGTAATTGTTTGTATACAACTGCCCACACATTCCAGTTGCTAACACCCAATGTTTTGGCTATTGTGCAGGTACTGGTGGATGGCTGGTCTTCCACCGGCTCGAGCACATCTTCAAAGCTTGGGATGTGAACTTTCCTTCGTGCACCAGCACTTGCACTGAGCCTGCTTGCAGTGAAAAACACTCACAAACATTTGCTGGTTTGGTTGACACCTGTCTGGGTATCGCGTACTGTAACACCTTGCCACCACAGCTGCATTGTCTTGCACCTCTCCGTAAGCGAATACCATGTCCGCATACTCCGCAAATGCAAATGCCTGTGCTGCTGGTATCACCATGATTACATTCACTCATCTGACATCAACCAGCAAAAACTGTAGGGGCTCGCTACTCGCTGCAGTGACAAGCACAGTCCATCATCTTGAATTAAGTCAGTGCTGTCCGTTCGCCACAAGGGCCCACACCAAATTTAAAATGTGCATGGTACATTCGGTGCCTGCAGCACAGCAAGGAAACGTTTCCGGCCGCAGGTTGGGGTTGTAATTTAGCTTGCTGCTCCGCTGTCAGTAGGTCACTTCTTATGAAATTCCCTGTGGCCGCGGAGTCAAGCAAGACCAAATACGGGTTACAATTTATCTCCACTTGGATATGTGGAGCTTCAGGTGGGATGTTCTCTTCACAGGACTGACAATGTGGTTACGTTTAAGGACCCTTCTTTGTCGGGAATGGCTGCCCGTGCACATCTTGGCTGAGGTGTTTCCCGCCTGAGCAGGTCACTTAGTCTGGGAATTAAGCTGCGGTGCATATGGCACCCGCGTGTTTTGATTTAGCTTCCCATCCCATTCTCTCCCTTGAGTCAGGCAACCCTCGTGGAAATCCCGCCCCAGGCAGAACCAGCACCAGCAGAGCGGGGTTGGCAAGAGGAGGGGGGGGGGGGGGCTGTGAACGACCTTCTACTCGGGAGAAGTAGTAGGGTCTGAGACCTAGGTGGCACGTGGCTTCTCAAGTTGCTTCTGGGCTCTCGCAACCCATTGCTTAGGATGGATTGCATGGTCTTGGAATTCCCATTCACTCTGCGGTGACCATGGTGGCCACAACAGGGCTTTGGTTCGGATGTGGGTTGGATGGACGATGAGTTTGTGCATGCTGGCAGACTTCACACTGGTACACCATACTTGAATGGGTGACTCACTCGTCAGGCCATCCAATGCACAAGTGGTGAAACTCCTGTGCACACACTATGCATAGTACTATGTGGATTCCCTGTCCGATACATTTACATCAATTGCAGTGAGCTGCATGGCGTTGGCGGCAGGTGACACAGCGGTACTCCAAGCCGACTGTTACCTAGGTTCATCTCTCCATCACAGACACTGGTAGTGATAGGGATGGGAGTGTGGGCACAATGGATCACATGTACCCCTGTGCTAGGGCATGTGTCCATTGAACATTTCTCGATTGCATAGAGAGGCTAATGGTTAACCATGGCAGTCTCTCGGTGGTAAAGTTGACTCTGGTCAGAGTCAGACATGATGGTATGACGTGTTGATAGCCACAGGATGTTTTTATCAGCAGACTTTCTGAAGTCCTGGTTAGGGGTTCAACTCTTTACTAGTATTGCACTTAGTCTACTGGTTGCGTTGACATGTTGTGCATCGCAGGGTGTCTATCTGCAGACTCCCTGAAGTTCTGATAAAAGGGATTTGACTCTATAGACTTATATTGCACTAGTCAACTGGAGTTTACTAGTGGGGAAGTTACTTAGGGCGCACCTAGGTCTAGAGCAACTTGGTTGAATTAGGTAGGCTGCTGCATGCACTGATGTAATGGGAATGTCATGTGCTGGACATAATATAGGAGCAGCTAATGAATTAGCCATCCAGCTAAGACACTAACTTGATGTGAGGGTAGGCGTAAACTAACTGTCTAACCTATTAGTTACAGGCCACGGGAACCTGGTTAGGTTAGGGTTGGTGACTGAAGTAGTCGTGGATGTGGGGTCAGCTGGCTTGGTCAAGCTGCCTAGTCAATACTATAACAGCTTAGGCCCTACACTGAGAGCCACGAAAACACAGCTTTGATGCGTGCCGAGGAGGATGAATAATTGTAACTACAATTACTTGGAGGGACTAGCTGCGTCAAAGAGTGACCTAAGGGGTTAAAAGATATTATAACCTTGATCAAACAATGTTTAATGCAGACTATGGAAGTCTTAGTCAACTTTCTGGTTTTATTTTGTGATGCCAGCATCACAAGGTTGAGCGCCTTAATGGTGGGTAGGCAGGGGGCCAGTGTAGAGTTCTGATCGTGTGACCTGTCTCAGGGGGACAAAATCCAAATCCACTGTCACTGTGCTACAAGTCGGCTGACCCTTGGATGCACATTTACCTGGAAGACTGGAGAGCTTCTTATACAGTGATGCTCATGGTGTCAACTGGAGACACTTATCACCCTGTCATGAAGTGGACTGGTGGTTGCCTTGTTGACTCTCAGACGGTGAAGTTCTCTGAACCTGTGTTGTACTGCAGGCAACTGTTGATGTGGGGTTTGTACCGCACAACCAAGGGTTGGCAATACCAAGGGGAGACTTTTCACCTCTTAGAAAGGATTCTAAGATGGGATGAGAAGGTCCTTCATACTTAATAAGGGGTGGAAACAATGGTGATGGCAGTGATAAGGAGTGAAGCACCTGGGTGGAAATACAAAGTGTAACATCAAATTTAGGTTCACAAAGTGGTCTAGTTTCAAGGGCAGCAGGTGCTGGCTTCAACCTTCTCTATCACCTTTATGGGTGTAAGGCATGGGAAGTGAGGGTACAACTGAGACCAATGAAAGCAGAGCCAGTACTTGTGATTACCTAGCATGTACTTCTGAATACCCAGTCTTATAACAAGAGACTTCAACTTGTGTTCCTTTTGTCCGGCCCTGCAAGTGAATGGTGGACAGAACGTCAGAGAGCTCAAGTTACTTCCTGACCGGAATACCCAGGTGTGGTATCTGCAAGAGGTCAGTACATCACAGGTGGTTCCAGCTCCTTTCCGGCCCTGCTAGAGAGCAGTAACGGAGTATAGAACATCCTGAGTTACTGATTCGCCTGATGGAAGTTTCTAGTGCTTTGGGCTCCACCAAATTCTACCTGTTGGTAGAGCTTGGGTGGCCTCTTAACTACTTAGGATCTGAACTACTTAGGAAATCTATGACATGTTACACAAAGAAATTCAGCACCCAGAGAAGTAAGTTTCACATATTTTATTACGTGAGTAATAAAACACGGCACTGTGCTACCCCCTACCCTAGAATACTTTGTTACGGAAGTTCCCTATGCAATCCATGTGAAGGTGGTCCTGGTAAATTAATGTAATGGGGAAAGATGTTAATTGATGTTAGAAAACTAACATTAAACAACTAAGTCCTGATTAACTTGAGGGTTGTTCTGAAGGAACAAACGGGGGTTGACAATTACAAGGGTAACATCAATTGTTGCTGACACCGTCCAGTGGGCAAGGTTGTCCCGAAGGGACGTGCTTGACGTAACCTGTTACAAAGGGGTTCTTCTGGATTTGACATTAGGAGGGTGGTAAGAAAGGCAGAGCGACGTCTTCAGGAGCATCTGAAGGGTCCAATCTCCCAGAAACAATGGAGGGTCAGTGGCTGCTGAAGAAGTGGTGAGGCATCTGGTCAGCGATGTCGTCTACTGATAGAGATAGATCCCAGCCCTCGCAAGCGGTGTGATCTGCGGGCATACCAGTGGTTGCACACACACGGTGGCTACCTCCGGCCCTTGCGAGCGGTGGAAGAGCAGAGACTGAAGATCTCTGATCATGCCAAATCTTTAATACTTATCTCTCGTAGGGGCTCGGAGGCAAAGTGTGCAAGGGGTGATAGCCTCGGCTGCAGGGGTTGAAAATTCCAGGAATCTGGGGGGGGCGCTATCATCCCTTATCTTCGGGTGCCTGCTGGAGCAGGCTGTGTGCTGCCCTCCCTTGCCATGCTCTGGAACTAGCTTGGCCTAGTTGTAGGGAGGGATGGCTCAGCCAACAGTGCAATCTTGTGGAGGGGGTATTGATGTGATGGCTTCATGGAGTTTCTGGGCAAACAGTACAAGCTAGGATCACATCTCTGTAGTCTCTTCTGACATTGCACCATGTGGTATCCTGTAGGCATGTGTCTTGCCTCTTCAGTACTGTTGTGGTTAATGACATGCCAATAGGGTTGAGCATTATGATCAAGATGGGGCAAAGTCATTTAGTAGAGTGCGCATCAAAGATGTGGAAATGTGTCACACGTCAGCACAAAAGAGACTTTGTGTTAACACATTTCATTGTTGTAGAAATATATACTGTCAGAATATAAAGTTAAGTTTAAATTGAATACATATTTTTGAATATATAACATACCCGGTTAAAATAACAATATGGCCACACATTTAGAAAATATTTGTGCGACACCTTTCAAACATACCAGTTTATATTACCTATCATAGTGTTACTTGGTTGCCAATTTGGTAGGAATATTTTGTTTCCAGTGATATGACTTAAAAATATTATTTCTAAGTTCAGTGCTATCATACAAAATGGTGGACAAAAGAGGAATCGCGTACATATATATATTTGATTGCTGTAATAGATACTGCACACAGATAGATATGTTGAACTTGATTTTATGGTTTCGGAGATGTAGGATACTACGTTAAGAATTGTATATGGTCGCCATTCTGAAAGTAAGTGCATGACCTACACAAAACATAACTTTATGTAGCCTACTATAGTACTACTTGTTTTGCCAAATTTGGTAGGAACTGGTTAATTTTTTTATGACATATGACAAAGAATTCATTTTATGTTATGCTATCTCACAAAATGGCAGATAAACATGCCTGGTTGTCATCTGTAATGCTTGTAATAAAAACTTTCAGTATAGAAAGTTTTGTTGAAATTGGCCAAACAAAAATATTGCATAAAATAAACATAAAATCTTTGTACGGCCGCCATTTTGAAAGTAAGTGCCTTATCGACTTAGATCATAATGGTTACGTAGCCTGCCGTAATATTGCTTACATGAAAACTTCTTGTGAGAACTGGTTGAGTAGTGTTTTCAGTTATAATGTAAAAGCTTTATTTATTCACCAACATTAGTATTTATTTATAAAATCAATGCTTATGGGATGTAGCATCACCATAAATAATTTCGTTAGAATTGGTTAAATATTTCCCAAGATATGGCATAGTACCCTAAATTTCAAAATGGCCACCATTTCGAAAATATTTATTTGGCATAGTGGTTAACCATAAAAGTGCGATGTTATTAATATATTTTTATGTGTCTACCGAATTAGGTGGAATTTGGTGATATTTTGTTTGCGCATCCAAAAAGCAGCATGCATATTCAACCCCTCCCCCCCCTCCCCAACAACACACAAGGGACACAGAGAGAGAGAGACGGAGGGAGGGAGAAAGAGGGGGAGGGTTAGGGAGGGGGAGAAAGGGAAGGAGAGAGAGGGACAGACAAGATGCACACACGCATGCACACACAGACAGGAAAGTGATCTTGTAAACCTCTATTACCTTCCGAAAGTAGGCTGAGAACTCTTTAAGAGCAAATAACTTTTATAAAATATTGTAGTACTGAGTTTCTGAATTTGTCCTGCTATATTGGTCATATTGCACACTGTGGAGTGGTGGAAGCAACTAGGAGAATGATTAACTCCTTGATAATGTGCATATGCTAATTCAACACTATTTTGAGAGAGTGAACATCTTGAACACCCAAAGCTGAGAGAGATACATAACCATCACCAATATTAGTCAGGAAAGGGTGAAGTATTTACATGATGCATTCTGAACATGAGTGACTGATGGATTCGGCTGATAACCCATAGGATCCAACTGACAAAACAAAATAGAAAATAATAAATTCTCTTAAGATGTTTCTGAAATGAGTGAACATTTAGGTTTATTAACCAGGAAAACTCTTAAGAGGGTTAAATTTGTCTCTAGACCTGGTGCAACTTAATGTAAACTTATTGTGCAGGAAAACTTTTTAAAAGATAACTTCTTAAAAGGGTTTTGCTGTAAACTTCTTTACAACCTAATTTTTATAATTCATGTAAATGGCATGTTTAAATAAAAGAAGGCACAATGTCTCCAAAATGCTCCACTTACTATCTAGATGAGCTATCAAGAATTTGACCAAAAATATACTGTTCAAATGATCATGTATGTTAATAATAATGTTTTCAGTGTGTAACTTTAATTCAGTAATTTTACCTCAAATATAATGAAGAGAGCCAATATGACTCCACTTGATAAATAGAGCAAGCATGGCCGCAGAATGAGTCCTGGTAAAAACACTGCAACTGCGAGCACGTGGAAGTACTTTCTGATGCTGGTTGAAGCATGCTTTCCAGCTTTCACTTGGAATGACAGAGCTATTACTGCCAGCATACAGCATGCTATCCAGTAAAACACTAAGGCTATCTGCAAACAAATATTAATAAACTGTTGGTTTTCATTTGTTCATTTTCATAGACAGTACACAATGATAGCCATGTTATTAAATATATATCATAAATTTGCTCAGTCCTCAAGGTCATAGGATACAAACTACATATAACATGTCTTCAAGTCATACAAAGTGTAGATAGGTAGAAAGTTCTCGGGAAATGTTTTGAAATGACACAAATGACCATTAGTGTAGCTGCATGTTTTGTTACAAAAACATCTCACACTAACATATTTTGTTAATCCATGTCAATTTTATGATATAGATGTCAATGAGAAGTAACAAGTGGTAATCAAATTTTGCTGCATAAAAAAAGGTATTTATTTTACTACAAAGACTCTGGAACTGATTCACAACACTTACAATGTTACAGCTGTAGAAAGAACAACAATTTCGAGAGGGTGAAGAATCAATGATTGACAACAACAGAAGCATGGTTTACCCACAAGTCAAACAAGATAACATTGGGAAATGGTCAAAGAAGAAGTGACATCTCTGTTAATAGCGGACACACTCAACTCAGGACTTTTTCGGAACAACAATGCTCCAGTGCATTCGGCACCAATCTTTTAACAGTTTCTGTGTTAAAAACCAGCTCAATGTTGAACCACCCACTTAGTGTTACATCTGCCTTCCCCGGACAACATCCAGTTTGCGAAGGTGATGTGGCAGATAAAGTGTGAAATATTTTATACAAATAAAGAGTTTCAGAAATTAGTGATGACCACATGCAGTTGATTCTTGCAGGGAACTTTCGGTCACTAAGAAGAAGTTGGGAACATACTGTATGTCAGTGTACTGCACCTATTTGATCCTATTTTAAATACATAAACAGGATAAAATTACTTAAATTGCCCACCTTTTGATTATATTGTATATGATTTAATTTTTGTATTATTTCCTATACCATGAGTTTAAGCATGTATGTAATTATAATTGAAATTATTCAATTATTTACACCAAAACCTTGTATCCACAATTTATTACTTTTAATAAGGTTTCCAGCAGTTCGGCCAACAATCACTTACCTTGTCTCATAACGCTGCTAACATTTCAAAAGAAAAATATATATTTCATTTATGTATAGAAATTATATTTCTAATTTTTTTTTCACCAGGTTTTAGCATGTACTTACAAAAATATTTTATTTAATGAAATTATTGATGAGGTTTCTTTCTGTCCGCAATATTTTCCAAGCTATCAAAGATAATATAAAATGCACAATTTTATCAACTTTATTCTATGAAACCACTCTTAATAACAAAACACCACCAAACAATAACAACTGCCTTTTATGCTAGTATGATAGCAGATGCTGAGGTCTAACGAAATGCAATTTCAAAGAGAGTTTAGCAAAGGATAGGTTACTGACTTAATGTCTTTGTAATGTCAAGAGCCAGTTTATTAATAACGACGAGCATACCACTCAACCATCAAGACAAACGTGTTACTTTCAATGACCTTCACATTCCACTTCTTACTCAATGTACTATGTACATAATTCTTGCACTGTTTGCCCCAACACTTAAGCTGGTTCACAATCAAAAAACATAGGCACAAAGCATAGGACATAAAAGTAGAACAATCACACAACCATAAAACTAGTGCAAAATTGACTCACAATTGAAAACTTATGTATTACATTTAGCCAATGAAATTTAACAAGTCTGACATCAGTTGACAGTGTTGGTAATTTTTTTTTTTTTGTATTTTGGTTGTCTTCACACATACTGAATAATTATTATAACAGATTGTGACGTGTTGCGAATGGACAGAGATTTAGATTAACTGGAATTTTTGCTCTCCATTAAAATCTTTTCTTTAGTAATTACAAAGATGTGGATAACATTTAAAAATTTCTACTAGTACAATGTCACATGTTCTTTTCTCTAAATTTAAATCTTGCAACATTTGTTAGTTTCAGCAGCATAACAATGTTCCTTCATTTCAAATAAGCAACATCATTGAAAATGTTATACTCTGCTCTGATTGGCTGTTGCCTCATGTGACTGGATAAGGAATTAAATACACTATAACCATTTCTATTATACACTGTGTTAGGACCTCTCATGCACAAAACCTGCAGAGAGTTCGAAAACATCGCTGCCAATTCTTGTGCACACAACGTATATTCCATTATTACTGTTATACTTTCCATTGTGAACCAAGCTTTTGTACCACAGGCTTACAGGCAGCCTGCAGGATGGCTTTGCTTGGTATTCATTAACATATCTAAACACTGAGTTCTTGCCTCTACAAACATGGCAGTTACAGTTTGTCAAATAATGTGTTTTTACACTAAGAAAATAAACTGGACAATAGGCATGCAGTCCAACTACTTGTCACCTTATGTAACCAAGTGAGAATGGTGGAATGGCAGGCACAGTAAGTCAGCTGGGGACAATCACATTTTTTCCACAACTGTCCCTAACAGGCTCCTTAGATTAAATATCCCTACCTCTCTAATCCCGACAACTGTCATATCGCTTAAGAAACAATACTGCCTAAGTGACGTTTCAGTAAGTATTGAACATGGGTGATATTTTTTGTATTGTCTTGTTACCCATAGTGCTTGCAGTTGTACATTTATAAGAACCATTAGAGCGTTATCTAGTAAATAATCAAGCTAATCCATAAGAATGATGTGTAAGAATAATAACTTTGCCTGAATACAAAAATGTATTTGTTAATTAAGATATCACTAAGGCAATATTGTTTCTTAATCAACAATATGGCTGATGTTACAAGGAGGTGGCCTTGCCTGAGTGCTGGAGCATAAGGCAGGGGCATTGTCCTAAACTCATCTGCTAGAACACTGCCTATGTCATAATCTGTATTTCCTTTCAAGGATGATTATTGCAACCCTCAACCTATTCTCGCTTCTGTTTCCTGAGGATACTTGTATGGACATCCACCCTCATTCTCCATCCAAACTCTCCATTGCTGGGACATCTTGATCCAGACTACATGAAATGGAAATGATCAAAATCCATCTTTGCATCAAACTATTACCACACACGTCATTTTGTGACCACACCATTAATTAATTTTTAAACTGAAGGTCCAAAAACATACCTCAGAGTCCATAATATTGTTAAGTGTCACTGGTCTGCACCGCTGACCTTGGCCTACCCCGCTAAGCAGGGGGAAGAGAACGACAGAGTAGTGATTTGAAGCGGGGCGGCAAGTCAATGAAATGTTTTGAATTTCAAGCAAGCGATAATCGTAACAGCATTTTGAGTTATGAAGACATTCTGCTGTGATAAACCTTTGGCAGCTCACCATTCCTGACCTTCGGCGGATACAATTTCTGTGTTTATTTGAAGAATGCTGAGGATTACTGACCTCATTCTCTCAGCGTAACGCGGGGTGCATTGAACATTCCACATGGTCAAGGCGAACAATATAAAAGTGTGACAGGCTTCCGAGCCGAAGATTTGATGTATGAATGAGTGACTGTGGCTGAGTTCCAAGTGATAACAAGACGAGCAGCGAGAGAAGTGACCAGCGGAAGGGAAATCTGTAACTGCGAGTATCAAGTAGTGAAGAGTGCAGCTGGCAGGCTGAGAACTATTGGACTAGATGCATAAGTGGAAAAATATTACAAATGTTGGCAACAGATAGACTGAATGTGTGTCAATAATGACTATGAGTTAATTGAAAATAACCAAACAGAGACATAAAAAAGGACATTAAATATTGTGCTCACTGTGAAATAAAAAGAGTAATAGTGGAGGCAGATAATGTAATGCCATAAATAGTAGTTGTGTGAATAAATTTACAATCCCATTTAATTTTAATTTTTTTTTATTAAGACCTCCATCTCTCACAAACTCAGATATACCCCTCAGGAGTTCCATGTAACACTGGTGTCAGAAGTGGAATGGCGGCAATTATGAATTAATCAATTGTAAATATACATAGTTAGAATATAAGCAAGTAATTAGTGATTTTAAAACAAGTTAACTGTAAAAGTTGTGGGTGAAAATAATTAAGACTTTTGTACAACTGACGCAGCGAATGTTAACAAAGAAAATGTCTGCAGAACTGGAAGCACTGTGAGCAATGACTGAGGGGCTGAGTAGCCAAATGAGCGCAAGTGTAAATAGCTTGAAAAAGAGGTGAATAGCGTAAAGGAAAATGTAAATAGCCAGATAACTAATGAAAGTGATTTAGTGGATAAGAAAATTGACACTATATGAGAACGAAAACAAGAAAATAGATCACGTAGATAGGAAAATAGACACAGTAAATGAGAATGTTGACAGAAAAGTAAAAGACATCAGTGAGTTAGTGAATATGAGAAATGACAGCATGGACAAGAAAATACAAAGTGTCAGTGAGAGAATTGACAATGTCAAGGATGAAATGAAACAGAAGATGAGTGCAGTATTCAAGCAATTGCAGGAATTTCTGGAACAGTGAAATTCTACTATCACAACACTGTCAGTCAAGAAAAATGAGGAAACTATACAAGTCGTTACCAATACAGCAAGCTCGAAGGATACAAGTCGTTACCAATACAGCAAGCTCGAAGGATAGTCAGCAGCTCTGAAGCATTAGTGTTGTGCAACCAGGAGTGGGGAAGGGAGTCTCGTCTCAATTAAACCCGCCCCTTATGATAGCCAAGACTTCTAGGTGAGAGTGCCAACATCACCTCCCTGAAAGGCTGGCCAACCGAGAAATGGGCTTACTATCTTGTGGCTGTACTGAGAGAGCCCTGCACTCAGCATACTACAATCTCTGTCAGAGCGACTGACTGGAGTACCCCACACTGATGTCCGCCTTGGAGCTACGTTTCGGCAACCAGTAACTGCAATATGCCTACCATGTCAAGCTGTGAAGCTGCACCCAGCGACCAGGTGAGCCACTGCAGGAACTATGGTAAGACATTGTTCGGCTCTCCCACCTATCCTTGGAAGGGTGTCCCGAGGCGGCGCGAGAGATCATCGCAGTCGGCTTCTTCATCAACACCATCACTGACACAGAGATACTGCAAGTGGTATGTCAAGCTGCACACCACAACATTCCAGGATGCCCTGGCCTGAACACTGGAGGTAGAGTTGGCAAGATAGGAGGGGGCTGCACCCCAACATCTGGCACAGGCAGTGACACTGGATGAAGACAACAATTGCATTACGAAGACATCGAAGGAGATGCAGGCGGTCATCAGGGACATCACTTCCAGAGTCCGAGCTACAGAGATTCATCCCCCCCCCACCTAAATGGCCTAAGTGTTGTTGGTCATGTGGACAGATGGGGCACCTGAGAGTCTACTGCCCACAACAACATAAGCAGCAGAAGCAGCAACGAGAAAAGGGGCAATGAGAATCAGAGAGAATACAACACATCCGGAAAACTTGTAAACGCCAATCTGGGGGGGGGGGGGGGGGGAGGCAAAGGTCAGTGACTGCTAGACAGAAGGCCCAAATTTTCTTAAGTGTATGGTTGGTGAAACAGGATTTGGATGCAATACTGTTTTCCTTTCTAGATGGTCGTCAACACTGACGGGACCTAATAGTGGTAAGGCCAGACACAATCGGGGCTTCCCTCCAGCGACTGCCCAACGACAGCTTGAAATGATGCTATTTGCCTACAGTAACAGGTGACACCACACAAGAAGAGGAAAGTGATCTTGAAAATAGGTGACCTTAGCATAAACACAATGTTTATATACTAGAAATAGAGGATGAATGTCTTTTGGGGCTTGGTGTATTACATAGACTGGGGTTCTGTATTGATACTAGACTTTGTGTGCTACGAGTAGGCAGTACAGAGTTGGAGGTGTCACCATAACATGATTGGCTTTCCCTAGTTAGCTGCCCAGTAGTATGTCATCAACCCACTGTGCGCCCCCGCTTCTAGTGAAATTGTCATTACAGGCAGATATCAAGGAATGTGAGCCAGCAGAGAGGGTTGACCTCCTTCCAGGTAAAGTAATGGTAGCACGGACTTTAGATTAGAATAATAAATTTGCTCGATAGTGCCATTCATCTGGAGGAGGGGGCCATGATAGGTTTTTGCAAGCGGGTTATACAGATACTTCCAAATGTTCCAGAAGATTCTAGAGTTAGAACAGACAGAACGTCATTTACCAGAAGTATTGGATGAACTGCTAATAATAACAAAAGATAATCTTAACTGGCGACAAGAGAAGGCTGTCTCTGAATTACTGCAGAGAAATAGGGATACCTTCTCATCTGGACCAAACGACCCTGAAAGAACTGATGTGACCTGCCACCACATAGATACAGGAGATGCCAGGCCCATAAAGTAGCCACCAAGATGACTGCACTAGCTTTGCACGAGGCATTTGAGGAAATTCTGAAGGAAATGAAGAATCTTTATGTGGTAGAACCATCAGTTAGTTCATGGCCATCCTCCATAATTCTTGTTAAAAAGAAAAATGGCTCTCTGAGGTTTTGTGTAGATAATCACCAGCTTAATAATGTGACAAAGGAAACCTCTTATACACTTCCAAGGGTAGATGACACATTAAACAGTCTAGCAGGTTCACAATGGTTTTCCACTTTGGACATGAAGAGTGGGTACTAGCAGTATGAGGTGGCCCTAGAGGACCAAGAGAAGACTGCATTTTGTGGCCAAGGGAAAGGAACCTGGCAGTTCAAAGTTATGACTTTTGGACTGTGTAATGCCACTGCCACCTTTGAACACCTGGTGGAAAAGGTTCTGCCTTTAGATATCTGTGAAGTTTATCTGGATGACACTGTTGTGACAGGAAGGAAAATAAAAGAGCACCTATTATGCCTAAACTCTGTATTTCAGAAAGTGGTTGCAGCCAACTTGAAACTGGTTCCTAAGAAATGCCACCTGTTCCAAAAGAAAGTACTAAATTTCTTGGGACATGCAGTGTCAGCCCATGGAATCGAAACAGACCTCAAGAAGACCAAAGTAATGTCAAATTGCCAACACCAAATGATAAAACTGAAATGCAGAGTTTTCTGGGGAAATATGTATGTATATTACCATCAATTTGTACCTGGGTTCGCAACGATCGCCGAGCCACTACATGAACTGACTGAGTGAAAAGGTGATTTCACTGGACCACTGATTATGAAGATGCTTTTAGTAAACCAAAGAAAATTCTGATATCCCCACGAGTCCTGAGTTTCCCGAAAAGTGAGGGTGTATTCATTTTGGACACTTATTATAACGATGTAGGCATTGGAGATGAGTTATCTCAGGTTCAAGGTGGGAAGTAAAGACCACTAGAATACTTCAATAAGGTACTGCATAAGCCTGAGAGAATTACTGTATTGCAGGAAGGCAGCTTCTGGTCATGGTAAAGGTTATTTCACACTTCCACCCCTACCTTTATGGACGACATTTTAATTTAAGAACCAACCATGCTTCATTATGCTGGCTACTAAATTTCAAGAACTCCGAAGGTCAAATAGCACAGTTAATACAGCATCTTCAAAAATATGACTTTTAAATTCAGCACAGATTTGGGCGCTGTTTAGGAGGCCATATGAGCCATTTTGTTGTCATTGTGAACGCCAGCAAGAAAAAAGTGTTGAATCGCTGAAGATACGGAGAACAAGAATCCAAAGTTTTTTATCTTGCGATGGGTCACCTACCTAAAGTGATAAGAGTATTAGGAAAGATCAGCTGAATGATCCCACTTTTCTGCCATTATTAAAGTGCAAAGAAGATGGCTGTCGGCCAAAATGAGAAGAAATATCTAGCCTGAGCGCAGCAGTCAAAGCATACTGGGCACAATAGAATTCCCTCATACTGAAGAATGGCGTACTTTACAGAAAATGGGAAAGTAATGATAGAAAACATACACGGTTACAGTTAGTCCTGCCAGAATACAGGGTTCCAAAAGTCTTAAAAGAACTGCATAATGCAGCAGCCAGTGGGTACTTTGGTGTTAATTAAGACTCTTGACAGAGTTAGACAAAGATTCTACTGGCTTCATTGTCAGGAAAATGTTGAGATGTGGTGCCCAATGTGACATCCGCACTGCTAGGAAGAGCCCAAGAACCAGAGGACAAAGTAATCTCCGGAAATACAATGTTGGAGCCCCATTCCCGAGGATGGCAGTGGATATTCTGGGCCTCTTGCCTGTCATAGCGAAAGGTAATAGGTATCTCCTGGTGGCCCAAAATTACTTTACTAAGTGGCCTGAGGTCATTCCCCTACCAAACCAAGCGTACATACTGTGATCAATGCACTTATACAGCATGTTTTCTCGAGGTTTTGGGTGCCACTTAAACTAAATTCTGATCATAGATGAAACTTTGAAGCTGTGGTGTTCCAGGAGGTAACAAATATTGTAAGGATGGAAATGACTAAGACTACAGCCTTACACCCTCAGTCGGATGGAATGGTCGAGAGACTTTAACAGCACTCTTGAGCAGTACCTGTCTATCTTTGTATCAGATAACCAAAAGGACTGTAATTCAAAGGTGTCATTGTTTCTTCATGTTTGCTGCTCAGTACTTCACGAGCCCACAAGAATAACACCATCAAGAATGCTGTTTGGAAGATGCTATGCCTCCCTAGCGACCTGCTGTTTGGCCAACAAACAGAAGAGGAAGCTGCAGCCCCTGATTATGCCAGCGAATTACAAAACAGACTTGTTAGCATTCATGATTTTGCTCAACAGCACCTAAGAGTAAATAGTGACAAGATGAAGATGTAATACATAACACATAATCACGGATTGAAAAACAATTCCACATGACTTAGAATATGCATGTCACCAATAGTACAAACTAATTTCTGATACAACCAAATCTGATCAAGTTCCATCTTCATCTTCTTACCTGAATACATAGACGCATTTCCAAAAACACTAATTACAGCAGTATTGTCTGCCTTGCTCTCATGAACTGGAAAAGTCTTCCAACAGAAATGTTGGGAAGACCCCTACAGTATTCTGAAGAAGATCAATGATGTGGTCTTTTCGATTTGTGTCAAGGGTCTTGGGCAAAGCCGAAGGTTCTCCACATCGACCGATTGGCACTCTACAAAGGTCTGGATGTTGCAGAGTCTGTTCAGGATGAACGGACTTGAGGAGGGGGCAGTGTTACATGATGCTGGTCTGCGCCACTGACCTTAGCCCACCTCGTATAAGCGTGGCAGAAGATAAGGACAGAGTTGTGATATGAAGTGGGGCAGCAAGTCAATGGAATGTTTTGAATGACAAGCGAGCAATAATCCTACCAGCGTTTTGAGTTATTAAGGCATTCTACTGTGATAACCCTTTGGCAACTCACCAGTCCTGACCTTCAGCGGATAGGATTTCTGCGTTCATCTGAATAATGTTCTGGATTACTGACCTCAATCTCTCAGTGTGACTCGGGGTGCATTGAACCTTCCAGATGGTCACTGCTATCAATATAAAGTGCGACAAGCCTCCGAACAAGTAGTAGTTTTTCAATGGATGATTAGCTGGAGTTACAGCAATAGACGAGCAAAAAAATGTAATATACACCAGTAGGCTATGGAGCCCCATTTCAGAATTATAAGGATATAAATGCAATAGAAACACAAATTAGAATTACTGAACGTCTTTAATGCAACTGACTACCTTTATGTTAAATGTCTCACATGAGCAGTTCAAATTGTGCACAATCTGACTGTAAGAAGGCTGTCATGCACTGTAGCCTACCATGGTGTGTTGCTACTGCATGCCTGCAAGTTCATTTATAAGTTGATTAGTGGCATCGGTTATCTCCTGTAACAACTGGTCTCGTGTGTCTGATCAATGTCCACTGTAAACCCTACTCTTCAGGCAGCCCCACATGAAAAAGTCTGGAGAGTGCAACGGCCATGGGACTGGCCCACCTTTTCCAATCCACCTGCACGGATACTCGGCTGCTTCACCACGCCCATTTCCATCACAGTATCCGTAAACAAACACCATGTCTGTGTACTATGCATGTGTAAACATTCCTGGCATTGATGCACAACCAATTTGCCTCGACACACTATCAAAGACTGGCCACGTCAGCCACACTAGCAATGACTACTTACAGTCAGATCTGGCACATTTTGAACAGCTTGTGTGGGACTTACAACATTAATGTAGTCATTTGCATTAAAGATATGCAGTAATTCCCATTTGTGTTTATTTTTTTTTTTACGTTAATGTCCCTGTAACTTCTAAATGGCGTGGATAGCCTACTTGTGCATGAAACTTTTTGTTGCCAATGATCTGTATAACACGCTGCCTGTTGGTTGAGTTGCGGAACATTCTGTATACAGTATTTAGATACAAGCAGCACATTGATGTTGTATCGGGTTTTAAAGGGCAAAATACATTTTACCCCCTTTCACCCCATAATGGCTAAAATTTTCAATTACCACATCTTAGTGGATATCTACACCATTAGAGGAAGCCAACAATACAATTTCATGATTGAGCAATGCAATGAGTATCAGTCTATGAGTCAACCTGTGAGTCAGTCGGTTGATTGACTGATTGGTCATTTAGTCAGAACACTTCTTTACATATGCAGATATTAACAAAGAACAATGACAGATGCCAAACACGCATCTACTAATGTTTATAGCTATAAAAATAATAGTGTGCAGCTGAAAATCTTACAGTGTACTGATCTTCAAACAGCATCTGCACTATCCACAATACTGGATTGAGTTGTAGAAAAAAATACAGTAAAGGAACAACCATGCCTGCTGCCACTATAAACACTACCGCATAGAATGGCACAACAACACGAAGTGCAGGAACCAACCACACTGCGGTACAGATCAACCCAACCCCCATCAAGCCGACCTGAAACAAAAATTGGGATTGTAATAATGATTACAATACAGCCTAAGATAGAAATATGAATAAATCACTATTCTGCTAAGAAGCCTTAGTGGCATTGTGCTTAGCATACCTGCTTTCCACAGCAATCCAGGTTTAATCTCCAGCAGATCCAAGTTCAGATATTTTGCATGTGGGAAACTTGGCAGATGTTGATGTCAGTGGGTTTTACTAGGGTACTCCCATTTCCCCCATTGCTGTATTCCATCACTTACCCATCCCTACCTCATCATACATCATTTATTCTTCAGGATGACTGGGAACAATAGGTATTTCCACTGAACTGAACAGCCTGCCTCAATTAGAACCTTCCTCATCTCATCCATGACAACTTTGCAAAACAACATATGAATGTTATTTTTACATTCTGCATGTATTTCAAGTTGTGTAACAATTAAATGGTATAATACTTAAAACCCTTCTGCACTATTGACCAGTGAACCTTTTAAGATGACTATAAATTCTACTTTCACTTCTCCCAAAACAATCATTTTATGCATAAATATGCCATGGTATTGCTTTTTACAAAAAGATTAATTTTAAATGAATTCTGGCCACGAAGAGGTTGGAAGGGAATTTCCTTATGTAGTCTAACAGTCCCATAATACTAACTTCACATGTAAAACAACAATAAATACTGTACTGTATTTACCCAGGTACCCCTAACCCTTATGTATTCCACGGACCCATATTTTTTACATAACTTGGAAGGAAAAAACTTTTTTGAAGCAAAATATAATTGGATTGATTTAAAGGAAAAAATGTGCAAGTTGTTTGTGGGTAAATACAGAACTGCTCCCAGCTGAATATTTTCTTTTTATTTTAAGAGCAATTATACTGTGATTTTTATTTACATTTCGAACTACAGTACTGTAATGCAAAGAAAACTTTTAGTTTTTATTTTTTCTTGCTTCACTTTATAAAAACAAATGCGGAAAGCTGCTGCTTTCCCCCTCCTAATAGCTCCATGGTTTTAACTTTTTTTTAGATAATTTTCTTTGGGTAATCACTTTACAATTGTTCTCTCTGATCTGCAGTATATTATAAATATAAGGTGTAGCAAAATCACAGATTATCTGCCTATGACAGTCATAACAACGGTCGTACCTAAACTGATGTGTCAGATTTTCTGTAAAAAGAAAAAAAAGGAAAAGGGAAAAAATTGCAAGGTATATTTACAACAAGCTGCCACATAAATCTATCATCACCCCATCACATTACTAATGGCCAAAAAGGTGCCTCTCATAATCCTAATCATTCATCAAAACCTTGACACGCTTTAACTTTTGATGGAAATACAAATAAAAGTACAACCTTATAAACATATTTTTCATTTTGTGAGTCCATTCCTAGTTCATGTGAAGTTTGTATTCGTATTTTGTTTGTATAAATTTGATTAGTTAAATATTCAATTTGTATTAACAACCTTTACAGTTTCAAAAGATACACTAATTAGTTTAGTAAAATAAAAGTTCCTAAGTGACAGAGAGAGAAAGCCTGGGTATAAATTGCCACAAATTTTACAGTTTGCAAAGAAGAAAACTTATTTTTTTTAACTTCGTACATAAATAATACATGTAAGCATGTATACACACAGGATTCTTAAAAAATTTTAAAATTCTTGAGAAATTTTCTTCTATACTTAAAAAATGTTTAATTGTTTGTGGGCAGCATATACACCCTACGTATTGTAAATTGCTCAACTACGACACAAACAGAAGGCAGACAAACAGACACAATTGACTATTGTAGCTCTGTCTTTAATTTTCATAATTCTCCACAAACTTTTCTAAAGACCTCATAATTGAGCCCTGTAATTGCCTTCAATTGCTGTGTTCTGTTACTGCTGAAGGGCATGGGAATTACCACTCATTTTTAAGCGTTTGGCAGTAGTAACGGAACAGTCTGCAGTAAACAGTAAATATATATTTTTGTTTGTTAGTAAGGTGGTTGCTTTGGAACTCTTGGCAGTGATATTTATTTTTATTGCAGAAGAGGGGGGAAAACCAGCAATTTCAGTGTTAAATTTAATTTTGCTGATGATTTAAAATAGAGTTGTTCTGATACCATGTTTTCTGATACCAATACCACGATACCATTGCCAATACCCCGATACCGAAACTGATACCAATGCCATTTGCACTGAATTTTAGAAAAAGTATTAGTGTTAATAACACGTTAAAAACATTTCTCCTAGACTCATTTACATAAAGAAAATAATGTTTGAAAATAGTTTATATAATTTATTGTAATCCGACACAAAATGCAAACTGACCTAAAACTTTCAAACCTTCTGGAAATGCAAATAATATGACACCAAATGCAAGTCAAATTTTAAATGTCCCACAAGCAGTATCAGCTAAGAGCGCACGGAGAAGTTATTGATTGGACAGCATCATGTCCGTTGGTTTACGGGGGGGGGGGGAGGAAGACCTCTCCATGCCGCTACCTGTTGGCGACACCTTGCACGCATTGCAAATGTCTGTCTTTTAAAGTAATTAATTATATTTTACTGCAAATAAACCTTGTCATTTTGAGACACGAATGAGGTGATTATAATTGATTTCTTCACTGTCTTTAATAATTAATCATTCAAAACCACGTCCTCTGATTTTCCCTGTCATGAGTCCCACTACACTCTGCTCGGTGCTTACCTACCCATTATTAGAAAGCAAAAAAGTGTCGAATAGGCACTTACATACGATCAGTTTATTCAGAGACGCATGTATTAAAATAAATCCTCCAATTTCCACGCAAGATGTTACTGAAAATGAACACTTATAATACAAGTCGCTCGATGTTCAAACAATTTTTTGCTGACAAGTGGTAGAGAACATGCTTTTGGGTATATAATTTTATTCACGAAGATGCTGTCATTTGAGTTAAAGGAATATTAAGTTTTAAAGTCATGTTAATTTTATGCCAGATAAAATGAAACACCAACCTTACCGGATAAAACCTCCTTTAAACACAAAATAAAACAGCTTTACAAATAATAATTCCTCGTTAAAATGTTTTGCATAACATTTTCAGGTGAAACCATTTGCTTTGAAATACAAATGATGTTAGGTGCAACTATTTGGAGCGATGCATACAGTATTTACTCGTGTATAGAGCGCACTTGTGTATAGTGTGCACCATGATTTTTGCAACAAGTTCCAGGGAAAATTTTTTTGTTTATAAAATTGCACCAAAAATTTGTGGCGTCCTGTTAGTAAGTATGGAACTAATTATTCTTTTTTACATTAATGTGTGGTGACTGTGATATGTTTGGAAAATACTTTAATTAAATAACTTTGGTGCAAAAAAGCCAAAATAAAAAAATTTGGATACCTCCTACTACTCAACATTTCCAGTTTGTTTTGCTTTTTCTCCTTTTAGCAGTGACCTGCTCTCTTTTTTTTTGCCTTGCTAGAATGTCACACTACCCTTATCTAAAAAAAAAAGGATCTCCCCATCCGTCCCCCCCCCCCTCCTTGTCAATGAACATGTCTCACTAGCCTCTGCCATGTGGAAGAAAAGAGGACTTGGTAGAATTATCGACTGCAACATCTGGGTGTTATTGGTGAGAAGGGGGTGTAGAGAACGCAGCTCTGGTTTGCGATGTGAAAGGATGTCATTAGGCGTTGAAGGCGGAGGGAGCGGGGTTTTGACCTACACATAACTGAAGGATCGCTGAGAGAAAAGAGAGAGATGGGAGAGGGATGATGTAAGAGCAAGAGATGAGACGACAGTCCTGCCACTTCCCTCATCATATCCGGACTATTTATGGCTACCACTCCCCCTTACTATACAGGAGTAAATGCAGTATTTTTTTCATATTTTTCTTTCTGTTTTAATGTGCCGCGTACACAAACCAAAGTACAGTAATTTTTAGGCCTAAAGAAAGTAATAACCTGACTTCATTGTCTACAACCAATACTAAAGTATCAGCCCGATACCATACCCGACACATCGGGAAATGGTGATGTATCAGGCGATACTGATACTTAGTATCAGTATCGGAATAACTCTAATTTAAAAGACTGTATGCTTAAAAAACCCATACTAACACTTGCGGGACTAAAGAATTTTCATGACAAAATAATCTCAGCATTGAAATTTCACTTTTATTTACAGTATTTCCATAAAGATTATTCTATATTTAATGAAGCAGCAACCCTCTGCAATTCTGTAAACATCTTTAGAGAACATGCAATCCGAACAACCTGCCAATATCTAATTTTACTGGTGCTACCTTTTCAAGCTCCAATAACATTCAGCGTTCTCAGTAGTTGTAACCTCACACCGAGTAGTCAGCAGAAACTCACAAATACCATTCTCAGTGAACACAAATGCTCATCAGCAGTAAAAGAACAATAACCAGTGAAATTAGCGAGTATCAGAACACTGTAAGTGTGGCACGTATTGAGTTACATGGCTGAGGGCATGGTGGAAGGGATGGAGAGTTGAGTAGGAAAGTCAGTTTGACAACGTGCATGTATTCCTACAACTGACAAACCCAAAAACAATTGCAAACATATTCTCTTTTATTTCACACACCAGTGCCTTGATATCCTTGCATAGAACTATTTATTGTCATGTGGTTTCACTGTTTGCGTCAACTCTTATTACTGACAACAGGTTAGATGATAGGTCATTCGTGAACAATTCATGCAAAATGAAATCATCACTGAGTGAACAAAAATATGCAACTTGTTTGCTTTGAAAAGAAGAGATTCTTTGCAAGTCGGTAATTCAAAAGCTGAACACAAGTGAGAAAAATGAAAAGGCAAAGATTAGAAGTGCCAGTCAGTCTGATTCATTTGTGAAATGAGTCAGGAGTCATGAATAGTCAGGTTTCACACAGCTGGGGAAGGGAAGGGGTGGCCTTTACAACAAGCATCACATTAATACTATCTCTTTTAGTAGATACTGCCTACATGCGCATCATGGTGTTGAAACTTGACACCTGACAAACCCAAATAGTAGTTTAGATTTTCATAGTTACATAACGTTCTGTAGAAACAGTGTTAGTTAAAAATGTAACGGATAAGGACTGCACAGGTGTGGCAAGAGCCGAGAACTAAAAGCAAAGACAATAAAAACCAGAATGGAAGAGAGACTCTCTAAGGACTATAGTACATAAAAACAAAAAGAACAAATCAATGATTCTATTGAACAAATCATTTCACTGAACTGATTCAAACCAATTAATCCATTCAGCTGAATCATCCTGCCCATCACAAAACAGGTAGTGAGCAAAATACTCAGTTTGCTAAAAATCCACATGAACAAGTTTCATCCTGTTTGAACAATCTTGAAGCTGATGCATCTGTAAGAAAGAGTGATGGATAAGGAAGGAGAAAAGGACTTTTGTTTAATATACTTCCCACGGTTTCACTTGAGTTGTCAAGTCGTGCTTATTTCTTGACAAGTTACATTCAGGTAAAACATTTCTCTTGTGTAGCAAATTACAGCCAGACATGACCATCCTCACTTCTGTTTCTCAGTTGCAGTCACTTTTAAGATTAATCATATACTGCATTTATGCAACTTTTCCTTGTACGTGGTTAGGTGTAAAAGAAGGCAAAAGCCATAACATTGTCACAAATAAGACTGTAAATAAATAAATGAACTGAAGTACTATGAAGCAAACAAAGGGATGGAGTATGAATGAGAATTTTAAGTCCCCACACACTCAACCAACCTGTAACAGGATTTGGACCCATCCTGTACATAGATTATTGGCGCAACACCATACCAGCGATGGTCAGTGGGATGAGGGTTCAAACCTCGGATGCCAATACAAAAAGGATGCACACTAAATCAAATACTCATCTATGGAGTCACCTTAACGAAGATGCATACAAGACCCAGGCTAGTGGGAGAAAGGGTTCAACCCTTGTTGCGGTGCATGACGATGAAAGGGGTTAACTTGTGGCGTGAGGCATTGGCAACTTGGGGACATTGACCCTGATAAATACCTTGAATTTAAGTGTATTCTTGTACACTGTGCGTGTGCGAGTGGTTAGTGGCCTTCAATCTCTTAAAAGTGAGTCTCGCATGCAACATACCCAGGGGAAATTGAACACTTTTAGACAATATGCCAGCGTAAATAGTAGGTCGAGTCGGTTTACGTAATAGTACAAAGTTTTCAACAGTGGAAAGAACACCACGCGCACATATTTCCTCAGGATCTGCGGGCTTTGGAGCTCCATGGGTGCTGCTGCAGGGGCCGGCTGTGAAACAGTGGCCAACTCTAGTTGCAGCTGAGTGGTGCTTTGGCTGCTGAAAATGATGTGTGTAGGTCTAGGAGGGATAGCAGTGTATTCTGGACAGAGAACTGATGGCTCTATGCCCAATATCTCTGTACTATGTAAAATTATAAGATACTCAAAAGGAATATGACCCAGTATTTGGATTGGTAATTCAAACATTGATGTGCCTTCTTGAGGTAAGGTAACAGCACTACTTAGCAAATTTATTTCTGACTAGTTGATGCAGTTCCCGTTTAAAACAATTTTTAATCAATTTTAAAATTATTCGGCATGAGGCCAACTAATCAAAATTCTTTCTGCATCAAAATTAGTAAGCCACACAAACAAAATGCACATGACGTGAAGCCGGGTATTATAAGGAGTGGCCCTACAGTGTACATCCTGGCACACGACTACTCCCTACGTGTCTTGTCGCTTAACCACATTTGGCCAATTCTCAAGCACGAAGGGCTATACAACATAGCACGTGAGCAGCCGCAATACCAAAGTGTATTGAGTTCCTCGTGAAGGGCTCCCCCGAAGAATAGCCACTGCAATACCCTGCGTATTACCTTGGCCAAACTCTGAATACCGTTCAATGTTACTTGTAATAGCCGTTTGGCTTATATGCGTTGCCTGCGTTACTTCACGTAGACAATTAAAGATTTTGAATATTCTATTACAAATTTTAATGAGAAGTTACTTGTGGCTCTTACTTTACTGATATACACAAGGGGTGCAAGGTTGCTAAAGCTAACACGTAAAAGTCGCAAAGTTTCAATGGGTGTGTAGTTTTAAAAAATCCACGTAAGAATTTGAAGTACAGCATAATTATTAACATGTATAAAAAGAATAGTAATGGTCTCTACAAACCTTACTTTACCATTGAATAAAATATCAACTGGAATACAAATTAACTGCAAAAGTAAAAAGTATATATTCAATGCAAATCAGGCAAAGGCTACCCGATACATTTAAGTTACGTTCAGACTATTGATTATTAATTAAATATAAAGAAATTTAATTAAACTCCAAACTGAATTAGGTGGGGAATATCGGTAAGGTACCTCACAATACATATAGTGAGGTTACTCTACTACAGTGGTAGAGCGGCCTGGCTAGGGGCTTAAGGGGGCTACGCCACCGTGACCTTGGGGTTATCTGGTAAGTGCAGGGTTTAAGGAGAGGTAAGGTCGATGTAGGATGTGATCGAGGCGATATGCTCAAGAAAACCTCTACGTGATCGGGGGGGGGGGGGGTTAGGCGCAAGAGGGTGAGAATGCTGATGATGAATAAAGCTTTGGTGGAGAGGGAGAAAGAAAGACAGATGGAAAAGTAAGAGGGTGAGGAAGGGAGCTTGAAGTAGTGTGGGCGTGGCTATATGGAAGGAAGGAGAGAGAAGACATAGAGGGGTATGGGCAGGGCTACATGGGTGATGGGTGGGAGGGAGCACAGGGGTATGGGCGTGATCTAGAGGAAAGGAGGCAGCAGAGTGGCTGTAGAGGGGTGGGAGGAGGTGGTCAAAGTGAGGAAGGCAGCAGAGGGGGGTGAGCATGGTCAGCGGAGGGAGGGCGGCCTGGCAGAGACTGCTGCCGCCACCATGACTTTGTTATGAGGTCAGACCCAGCCAAGGTCGGCTTACAATGCGGTAAATATGGTAGTTTACCGCTGCACGCATTAAGAAAATGTTTTAAATGGGTTTAAATTTTGATTTATTGGGATTTTGATCTTGTTTCTGAGGCGGGAAAACTTTTCACATGAGAAACATTTTACAAGGGCTCGCTATAGATTAAGAAGGTACATGAAATTTGGTTCCAAAACATTTAGTTGGTTTAGGTAGGAAAACGTATTAAAATGGTGGTGTATTTAACGAGTTTTAATGTACCTACTCTAAACAGCGTCTCCAGTCGACAAGCTGGAAGCGCTGCTGAAGACGTCCTTCAGAGGAAGATGGCCTCTAGGAGAGCATCGTTGTCGTGATAGACGGCACAGGCGTGGGACTGCTGGTCCTAAGTCAGGTGTCCTCAGCCTTCACAGCCAGAGAACGATGCGGTATCCAACTCCAGCCTTCACAGCCTCTTCAGGAGTTGATACGTAACTCTGGCAAGCCACCCCAAGCAACTGCTCAGGCGTGGGCTGGTTCACCTTTCATAGTGGTTGCTGGCGATCTTAGATGCCTTGAGGGGTGGGGGGAGCTAGGCCCAGTATCCAAGGGGTGGAGGTTGGGACGTCACATGCATGGACCATGAATGCCTTGTCTTGCCTCTTCACTCGGCACCTGAGGTGCAAAACTTCCAAGCTCTGGGCGCTCAAGTAGGCCGTGACCCTTTGTGATTGGGCCGCGTCTCCGGTGGGGCCAAATTCAAACTGGTGCACTTTTCTACTGGTAAGCGCAATGAAGTAAATAACTTTGATTTGGGAAGGGCTACGACATGATGGTTTTCTGCGTAAGGAGGGACAGTACAAGCTAGGAGCATGGGGTTGGCGGTGTGTTGAGCCTCTGTCAACGTCGTGGAGTTACCCGTGTCCTGCCTCCAGTACTGATAGTAGACCTCCCTATGAAGATAGCCATCTTCGGATTGGGCAAGTCGTGATTCTGTAGTGCACTCTATCTACCACCAATTTTGCCATGTGTCCGACTGAGACCCAGCCGTGCGTGGAAGTCGAAAGTGGGTTGGGGTCATCCAGGTCAGGTCCATGCAACTACAGACAACTTTGGCTTCTCTAGTAGTAGCTGCTCTGTGCTACAAGGATGAGCGGGTTGTAAGTGTGGTAGAGGAGATACCGTTACTTCCCCTTTGAATGCTTGAGAAGGAAGCATCTGCCGTTCATCAGTCGGCATGTCTGGTACCTCTGTCTCACTCTCATGCGCGCTCTCCTTTTCCACTCAATTACCCTATATTCCCCTCATCACCACTCTCTGTCTGCGGCTCTTCTCCATATCAGCTGTTGCGGTACTCCGTTTCACACTTGTTGCGTGAAAGGGCAGGCAGGAGGGAGGGATGAGGTAGGTCAAGGGCAAGGTCACGCCCCATGAAAGGGTGTGGGGTTTCTGTTCCTATCTGAGGGACCGTATGTGCCTTCTTTTCTGGTCGCCCGCAAGTGCACATTTACAAAAGGAAGAAATTTATCGCTTACATTGTTTTTATTCTATTAACCTATAAAAGGGGAGGACAAAAGAAAAATTTAAAACATAAAGGCTTCGCTCAACACTGGGTTAAAAAATTTTGTTCCCTCGCACGGAGAACGAGACATCAAAGCTAAAGTTTGCCGCTTGGGAATTTAATGAAAAGTTAGGTTTGGCAGCTTGGTCTGTCGTGTATACGGCAAACAGGTTTTATTTGTGTAATTAAATCTTCCGCATTTTTACCCATTGATTATGTCTCACAAAATTATGCGAGTTCTTACAAGGACATTTAAATAATGAGATATGAAAAATATAAGTGTTTTCATAACTCTTTGGTTAGACATGCTCTCATGGAGTTTGTGTGTAAACAACAATATCAATAAACACAATGATTATAATTACGTGTATATGGAAATCAACATGATAATAAAGGTACCAACATTTAAAAAGTTACTGTATGCTTTTCAACATCTACCACTAACTCTCAACAAAAATGAGCATAAGCAAGTGTGGACAATGTACATTTTTAGAATTCTTATTTATCTCTGTTTCCATGAGAGCGTGTATATTACTACATGCCTCAATTATGCGTAATTATACTCAAAAGCAATTGACTTTTTCTTTAGTAATTTTTTTTTTCTAAATTTCCATCTTTTGTGAATTACTCATTCCATCATACTCAATATACATAAGGAACTTTAGAAAACAACTATTAACAATGTGACGCAGGGGTGGTTTTGATTAAATATATGGCGGGAGACGAGGGGTGTTGGTTAGTGCATATTTACTACTGCTTCTTCGGGGCCGTGGTTATGATGGGTTTTACCCAGACGTAGCGAGCTTGGCCCACACCAAACTGGCGGTTCCACAGGCAAACTTCGTTGGTCCAGAAGTGGATGTTATCCCAGCCGAATCCTGTAGCAATGCCGGTTAACTATCCTTTGACTATGGGATGGCACACGGGATGAATTCGTAGACACAGAGATACGAATAAGATAGTTATCGGAGCAGTCGATACAAACTCATGCCTGAGTTGGGCAGCGCGGTCCCGTTCCGCCTGTCGTTCCGGTATAGGTTGAGGAAGTGCACTCAACTGTCTGGTGGCAAGGAATGCTGCATTTTGTTCCCACGTTTACGGCCGTGCCTGTGGTTGTAAGACATCAAGTCTCTGTTAACAGTATGCTAGGTACAACTTGATGCTAACAAACTAATCACAGTTTACAGGGTCAGTCCGGTTTTGGCTTGCTGACCAGGCTCTGTTAAGCCTCCACTGATCCCCCACGCTATACTGGCTGATGAGAGACAGGGAGCTGTTTGGGGTCACCAATGCCGCCACTGGATGTGCGTCCACACATGAATGGGTGGCAGGTCTCAGGGTATAAGATATCCCACCCATCACTAACAATGCTGTAGGATAAGGTAATAACTAGAGACTGTCGCTTCTCCCTGGGTGAAGGTGTTGCTAGTGGTTGTGGCTCCTCTGTTCCTCTCCGCCGGCACTGGTACAGTGCTGTGGCAGTTGGAAAGCAACAGATGGCTGCCTAATGGCTGTGTAGAAATATGACGGACCCCTGAAGGGCATCCGCTGTTGAAGTTAATTCGGTTATATCAAGAACCCGGTTCTTGTCAATGGTGTACGTAGCAACCTGTGTCTAGCAGGCAAACAGACAGATACTCTAAGAAATAAATACTGTAAGGTAGGAAACAAAAGTATGTTTATTGATGGTTCAATGAACATGCGACGTGTGCTACCTTCTACCAGGCAATTGAGTACTGAAGGTTACTATGCTGACCAGGTGTAGGCAACCTGGTTCTAATGGAAAAGCAGGAAGATATATCTAAAAGAGAAAAGATATAATACTTCTAAACTGTTCTAAGAAAGGTATCTTGAGGAGACAAAGTGAATTTAATGTGTTAGTGAGCGTATTCGCTGGTTGACGTTCATTGAGGGTAAAGTAGTCGCAGGGGGCGTACTCAATGCTTTGAAGTTCTCCGGAGGTCCCAGCACTGAGCAGTACTGTGAGAAGTCACGAGAGAAGAACAAGAATCACACTTGAGCTCGGCAGCATCCTGAGTTATATAGTGGAAGCTTGTAGGCTGCCGGTGCAGGGTGCGGGGGAAGCGTGATGTCCTCCTGCCCTGGTTGGCGTGGGAAAACTCTGGTCAGCATTTCTGCTTCATGCCTCGTCGGTGGCGCTCGGCCTTGCCTGAGGTCTGGGCAGTTTATAGGCTCTCAGTGCGAGGTAGGAGGGGGTGGTGTGCCTGCCGGGTTGCGTATCCTCCACGTGAGAATACGCTCATAAGTTCCTGCTGCCTGTAGCATAGGCAGCGTGTCACTCACGTCTGTAGTGATGAAAGATGTACTCTTGATGATGAGTCGGAATCATATTAGACTAGTTGTATAAGTGGCACACGTCTAATACGATCCAGGTAATCATACGGGACATCCAATTCATAGCTCCTATCCTTTCGTTCTCAACGGCAATAATTATCTAACTTAACCTTAACATAATACTTACACAAAGCTATACTAAGTAATGGATAGCATTATATACAGTTAAACACACTAGAGGGAGGTTATGTCTTTTTTACAGTCTTGACAACATACACATGCCCAGAGGCGAAGGATAACCATCTCTAAGGAACTAACTGCATGCTTCTAAACTTCCTCTTAAAAATTACTATATAAAACACTATCGACAAGGTGTAGCCAAGAAAAGCAAAGACAAAGATTAAAATAATCTAAAATGGTGATATACAGCACGCTGAACAATTTGCAAATCTGATCCAGTTTCCTCTGCAAGTGTACTTATTAAAGTGTACAGTCCTCCACACAGTTAATAATAAATTGAGACGTTTAGGCTTACCTGCTGAGAAACTCTTTCAACAAAAACTTAACCTAACATTAACACTGATCAAGAGTAAGAGAGAAGAAAAAATGATTAAAATTACTTCCTACTATGTATAGTAACTACTATACCGTTGGTTCTATTTTTCAACTACTGAGGGATATTTTATTTCTGCACTGTACGTCGACTTTACGAAGAAAGTTACGTGTCCTACCACTTTTCGTTGCCTTGCACTCCGCAACAGTCTGCCATGAATAGCATCCAGTCTTTATCCTGAAACACACAATAGTCTGCTTGTTTCTTGCACAAACACAGTTCTAGTCTTGTCACACTTTCCCTAAGATGTGCATTAGTTTTACACTGTTTGTAGTGCAGTCAGTCTATTCTGGATTATTTAGTGTACCACTGTTCATGCAACATAGGAGTGTGTTATAAGGACAGCCTCTATCTGGCTACACTCACCATTTTGCCTAGTGGTGGTACCTTCTTTTCTTCTGACCCTTCTGTTGTGGCTGGCCTCACTTTCTTGGCGGGTGATGTGGCAATTTCAGCCAACTGTAGTTTTTTGCGAGCTGCCATGGTGTCTCACGGTAAAACCCCGGCAACCTGAGAATTCTGTGAGCGCGTATTGATTCTCAGCTTGCGGTACTGGGTTCGATCGCGGCTGTCTTGGGCGCTGCCAATGTGGTGGCTGCACGCTCAGGGATGTCACAGCTGGAGCACTCCTCTAGAGGATGTACTATGGCTTTTCCCGTGGTAGGTGAGCCTGGTATAGAGGTCGCTGGCTGGTTACTCAAGCTCTGAGTAGGTTGTGACCTGGCGATTGCCCTGGTAAGCTTTGGTACCCAGGCATATTCTGCCTCAAGGGGGAGCTTTCTGGAGGCTGGCTCGCCTCCCCCTCGACATATCTGGCTGCCGATGCACTAGCAGTTTGAGACGGCGGCTGCAGCCTCATGACTAGTGAGTTGAGCCGCCCCTGCCAATGTGGGATAAGATAGCTGCGATGTAGGTTGCCTAGGCAGGTTTGAGGTCCCAGTTTCTCCAGAAGGTGGAGCTCCCACCCTAGGCATGGACAATGCGACGTCAGCTCGTCCGGCGGTTGTCACCCTCTGGGGGATCAGCGCGCTGGGACCAACCCTCCGGGAAACGGAAGCTGGCTTTTGTTAACTTCCTCTGCGTGTCTGTTGTCGGGAACCTGCACACAATTTCCCACACGTGAGACAACGGACTCAACTGCCTGTGGTACAACATGGCCGTCCGGGACTTGCCGAGTACCATGGATCAGCAACACTGGAATTAAGGGCGAGAGACTGTGTGCGATCTCTGCACTGGATAGTGTGGTGAGGCTTTCAGCCTCTGGAATGACACTTGGAATTCTAAGCCATTATCTATAATCTAGGAGGACTGGGACAGAGGTTCCATCTTATTCTCCACGTAGGTATAGGGCTGAGGTTCACCTCCTCAGCAATCAGGCAGACCCTCTTATTTTGCAGGGGAGATGAAGTTAGGGGATCAGGTCCAGATCAAACTTACGAATCTAGTTTCCTGCCTGTTGGTTTGACAATCTGTTATAAATCTGTCATACTTGTCCCACCAAGTATTGGCTTTTCCTTTCAGGTGTGGATGGGTCCTTTGAACCCAGAACTTCCGCTGAGTATTAATATCGCAAAATTCTTGTTTGCACTAGCGCAAGAATTTGGCTCAATTGGCTCGATCCTCGTGACAGAATATCTGATTGATGGAGGCTGTAAATTTATGCTTTACGAGATGTAGCATGCCCGGTTATTTAAACATTGTGTTAAATAAATTACTGCTACTAATCGGTGAATAATAATCGGCAAATAATGTTCAGATGCTGCCGATGGCGATGATCGTGGTATCGGCCGGTTAATCGGTATCGGCCCATCCCTAGTAAAAACAGCAAATGTTGAAGCAATTCAAGAAGTAGGTAAGGGATCAGTTATGGCTGAGGCTCAAGTTGGTGAGCAATGGATACAGCTACAGCTTTGCGGTGTTTGGTATGTCCCACAACTTATCAGAAACCTGTTTTCGGTCTTAGCTGCTCAAGACAAAAACCATGGAAGTGAGTTTGTTTCAACCGTGAATAAATGTTATTTTAAAATGGATGGAAGACAAATGGCAAGGTATTCGAAGAAAGCATGGAGGTATATACAAAATGTTATTTCGAAATGTCAAATTAAAGGAAACTTCTTCTTTGACACACGAAAACTCAATTCTAGTGCTGAGCCGATACAGCTTTTTACAGATATACCGGTACAAACTGATACTTCCTGATGATACAACCGATACCGATACAATGGAAATATGAGTAATGGACTAAAAGACTTCTAATAGCACTAAAAGTATTTTGGGAAGCTGATGAAAATCTGTGTTAAAGTCAGTGTCACACAATGTACTATTAGATGCTTTAAGCAAACATACGAAACACTAGAAAAAATAATTTCACATTAATTCTTCAAAATCAGAGATTAAAGCAGCACTCTAAATTTAGGTCATGGCAATTTAAGCACGTTCTAAACAACAAAAATGTAAAATATTAGATCTACAAGGTCGCGTATCACAATTCTCAGCATAATTCAACTTTGTTCATATTCAGAAAATTTTAAATTATTAATATGTAGATTTTTATTAATTCAGCACTCCCTTATTTAACGGAGAGTAAAGTTGCAGCACTGTCAGTTCACCAGGTTATGAATGTCAGAATCATTGCTTTTGAAAGATTTTAAATACTGATCGACAAGAGTAAGGGAAGTGTGGCACCTGCAAAGCTGGTAATTCTGATGACAGAATACAAGCCCTAGATGATTATCTCCTAAAGTGCCTGTCACAGCAGGGGTACACAGTGAGGTGGCAGCAGCATTTCTCTCTCTCCCCCTTCCGCACTCTTTCCTCTTCCTGTAGATGATTATCTCACACCAGGGAGACATGTCTCTTCCTCCCTTTGCCATCCTTGAGTGACAATCTGTTAGTTTAACCTTTTTTAGCCTGGCATTGCAATTTTGCAACATACTGAGTAATATTTTTTTATTGTGTGTGTTACCAAATATTTGTGTAATGTAATTATTATTTTGGAATTGTTATACTATCTACTTCGTTACTCTATGGATATCTTTTTATACAGTTCAATAGTAGAAAAGAAAATCACTTTCTCTCTGTCTGTGAACATGGCTGCAAATCTTCTGTGGTGAAGTCGCAGATATTTCCTCAGAGCATTCAACAAAAAGGTAAATACATTATATAAAAATCATGAAGTAACTTTTTAGTGCTGATTTTAGATAATGCATGTATTTTTACTAAGTTGCCATAGTGCACTTTATATTTATGCCCATAACTGAGTTTGTTGCATTTTTGCAACAACAGGTACTAATGGTAATTGTTATTTAGGAAGTGATGGTTAGCACTGTGTTGTAACTAGCTAATGCCCTGAGTGTTATTTTTACTTTCTTTACAAATTTTATACAGTTTGTGCTGTAAAAAAAGTTTCCTTGAGAATTAGCAGACTGTACTGATTTTCTTTCAATATATGTTAATTTATTTTACTTCAGTTGTTCTTAGTATGCAAATATTTCAGATTTTTTCTATTGATTTACATCAGTTGTACAATTATTTTGACTAAATTACAAGATTACATTGAAGCGAATACAAATTACAGGGAAAGGCAACAATGTGGTAGTTCCACCGGAGTCAAGCGAAGAAATTCAGCTTGATGACAGTGATGCTGATCCTGATTATAATCCTGATAATATTCAACAAAAATGCCATCATCAATTTACTTTGCAGGATCAAACTCAAGGTATGCCTTACTAAAATTTTGAATTTATTCGTAGTCAGTTATTGTAATTTAACAATGAAATTGGCAAAATAGATTTTATTTTATAGAAGACACCTCTTTGGAAGACTCGTTTGCCGAAGATGATGAAGTGGTTCAAAATCAAATGTCGGTCACTTCAACTGGATGAAGATCTACTACATACTGATGGCGGGATGTTCCACAAAACAAGAGTGAGAAACAACCACCAGTCTGGAAAGGTCGCTTGGAGCAAGATGAAGAGGTAAACACCCCTATTGATTATTTTAGGAACTTCTTTAGTGATAGCATTCTTGACAATTTTGTTGAACAATCAAACCTATATTCGACACAGAAAAAAAAAAAAAAAAAAAAAAAAAAAAAAAAAAAAAAAAAAAAAAAAAAAAAAAAAAACCCTGAATTTGTCCAAGACAGAGCTTGAACAATTTTTCTGAATATGTATGACAATGTCAATTTTTGGCCTTCCTAGTACTAGGATACACAGGAATCAAAACACTCTAGTGGACATGGTTGAAAATGTAATGTCCAGACACAGGTGGGAAGAAATTAAGTCCAACCTACACTGTGTTGATAACAGCCTACAATTGGAACAAAATAATCAGAACAGAGACAAACTCTTCAAGATCAGGCCTTTTATTGACGACCTAAAATGTACATTTCAGTCTATCCCTAAACAATAAACAACAGCATCTTTATGTGGATGAGCAAATTGTTCCATTCAAAGGAATGTCTAACCTAAAACAGTACAATCCAAAAAAAACCAAATAAATGGGGTTATAAAATATTTATGTTCTGTGATACGAAAGACATAGTTCATGATTTTGAAATTGATTTTGGAAATATTGAACCTGCTGTAGGAATACGCAATATTGGTGCCAATTCCAATATAGTTTTGAGGTTAGTTGAAAGTATTCCAAACCAAAACTTTATGCTTTTCTTTGACAATTGGTTTTCTTCATTGCCATTGTCCGCACTCCCTCTCAAATTACCGGTTTTTTGTATTGTTTAAGGATATTTTCATGCAGGTTTTGCTCCATCTATTATGTGAGGCAGAAGTCTGAGGAAAGTTGAGACATTTTTTGAAAGAGACTCGCGTTATAGGTAGAGACCTGAAAAAGTAGGTGTTTTTTTTTACAAAGTGTTATTTTTTAAGGAAAAAAATCTTAATTTTGTAAAAAAAATCGTTATTTCCTTGCTACAAAAATGCAGGTTTCTGGATAAGAATTACTCCAATCAATTTTTAATGTACTCTTTATAAAGATATACCTAATTTGAGAAATGTCACTTTATTCATAAAACCTGAAATTGGCAATGTTATTCCTATTGATAAGTGGTGTTTTTTAATCAATTGTTATTTCCTTGCAAAAATTCCTAACTCCCAGAGAAATATACAGTTATGGTTTGAAGACAAAAACACTAGTTTCCTTTATCAACGGACAACATTAAAAACAATTTCAGATTTTTCTTAAGATTTTGTATTCTGCCTGACACCTGGAACAACAAACGCTCACAATGCACTGGCAAGGACATACTGATTCATGAAAAGAATAATGCAAACAATTTATACACAACTATACAAGCACTGTTTAAAAATAAATAAATAAATAAAAGTGCCTTGTACGAAGATAAAATTTTTTTTTAGAGAAATCTGCATTATATTTTTGAACCATCGAAACTTTCAACAACAGATTTTTTCGTTAGGCACGCGCTGACAAAACTTTTATTTCCTCAAAACGTGTCTTTTTTTTTTACCGCATATATTTACAGAGAACGAGTATGATAAAAATATTGTTAACTGGACGAATACAAGTTTAAAATATGTAATAAATTGATTTACAAATATACTCTATGTGAGTAAATGCATACAAATACATTTTTCACAGCCGTGCTGCTCGCTTTGTAAACAATAGAGAATTGTTGGTTAAAACGTGACGACACTACAAATGTAAACATGGTGTGAATTCCATAGATAACATGGTGCTTGGTGGATGTAAACACTACAATAGCATGTTTTCCTAATGAACAAATAAACTTTTGCAGGGCTGTGCAGTAGAATTTTCACTCAAAGTGATGCATCATCTATTGTGATTATGTTATCTATGGTTATAAATACACGTGATTGGAAAGTAAACATGTTTTTGTTTATGGTGATAAATCGAAGAAATCTACTGGCCAGCTTATGAATGCATTCGTATTCCAATATCCAAAAACATATAATATATGTCTTGAGAAGTAACTATGTGGCATAAAACAATAATAATTTGCGAAAATACCACAGGATTTTGTACACTTCGTGAACTACAGCTGAAATTCTCGAAAATTGTAATTGTTTGTTTTTTATGTGAAAATTCACGTTATTTTTCGCTTTACCGCGTTTGCTAATTTTTCAGGTGTCTGGTTGTAGGACATGTGATAAAAAATTTTTTAAGTGATAATGGAGGGGAGTTTGACAGCTGTGCAGGTAGAAAAATATTAGAGAGAAAATGGAACAAAGCAAAGACTGATGATGCCTTACACTCCTGAGCAGAACATTTCTCCCCTGCGATTGGTCGAAGATCACGAGACAGGTGGTCACGAGTCAGCCATAACTAGGGCCTTGGAAGTGTTCACTTTACCGTGAACTGCAGTGAAAGAGAAAACAGGACCTTGGTTGAGACAGCTAGCTCGATTATGCACGCCCATGGAAACATACCTCAGGTGCTCTGGGCAGAAATGGTGAATACGGCTTCTTACATCTTGAACTGAACAGGACCCCCAAGCGTAGATGGGAAACCCCTTATGAATTACTGCTAAGTAAGAAACCAAGAATCAAAAACTTACGGATTATCGGCTCTACTTGCTATTCCCACATTCCGAAGCAACAGAGAAGAAAGATAGATAAGAAAGAACAGAATGAAGTTCTAATTGGATATGACAGAGATGATGGGTACAGAATTTATTGTGTCCAGGATAATCAGGTAATAAGGTCTAGAGATGTCACATTTAATGAAGAACCACTATTCAATTATCATATAGTCAAACACAATTCAAATGAGAAAGTTGAAGACCAATCAAGTCAAGGGAATGCAGAACTAGAATGGAAAATTTAATTTCAAAACTAATAAGGAAGAAGAAAAGAACATTGAAGATAATGATTCTAAGCAACATGAGCTGGGAGGATATGAGGAGGAAGAGCAGTTCAATGAAGAACAAGGAGATAATGCACAACATGAAAGAGTACGAAATCGAGCTGAGATCAGGCACCTGCAAAGGTTTGATGACTATAATGTCAGCCATTTAGAATGTCACTCAGCTAGAAGAACCAGTAACCTACAACGAAGCAGTATCTAATTTGAGAAGAAAATATTTTATAAGAGCTATGGAGAGTGAAATGAGATCCCTGATGGAGAATGAGACCTGGACCTTAGCTAACAGAACTGTAGAAAGGTTTAAAGCAACGTTAATGGCAAAGGGTTACTCACAGCAAAAAAGAATTGTTTATTCTCAGACATTCAGTCTGGTAGCTAAAGCAGGAATAATTATATCTCTTTTTGAGTGTCGCCACTAGTGAATGTTTGACACTGCAGCAGTTTGATGTTTTTACAGCATTTTTGTACAGGGATCTAACAGAAGAGATCTACATACAGCAGCCAGAGGGATTTGATGATGGATCAGGGCAGGTTTGCCAACCCAAACTAAGCATATATGACCTTAAGCAGGCACCTCGCTGTTGGAACCAAAGGTTTGGAAAGTTTATTTGACTTATCAAGGCTTCAAAGCGAGTGATGCAGATTCCTGTTTATTCATAAGGATAAAAGGAAATAATAAAATATTGTTGGCTCTGTATGTGGACAATTGGCTGGTCGCTGCCAATGACACTCAGGAATTAACTAACTTCATGAGAAACATTAGGATAGAATTCAAAATCAGAGAAACACCTGCGACTTACTTTTCAGGATTAGAAATAAATAGAAAAGAGAATGGGACAGTACCGGTTAGCCAGAGTGATTATGCAAATAAAATACTGGATATATTTGGAATTTTAGAATGCAAACCAGGGAAAGCTATCAAAGAAGAAGCAAAAGATGTGATAACATTTCCATACAGGCAGGCGGTTGGGGGTTTGATGTACCTCATGACAGGGACTAGACCAGACATTGCTTATGCTGTGGGAGTAGCATCTTGGGCCTTGGAAAACCCAAGTAGGAAAGACTCTTTAGATATATCAAGGGAGCCCTAGACTATGGGCTTGTTTATAAGCCAAACGCTAAGAAAGGATCCCTCACGGGATTCAGTGATGCTGACTTAGCAAGGGATGAGGTAACAGGAATATCTACCACCGGAGTGATGTGTATGTACGGAGGTGAAGCTGTCTCCTGGTTGAGCCACAGACAGACTTCTGTGGTCTTGTCCACAAGAGAAGCGGAGGGGGTAGCTGCCAGAGAGGCAGGAAGGGAGCTGGTCTGGCTGAAGCTGCTCTTCCAGGGAATGACTGACTTGACAAGTATTCTAGTCTTGAAGGTAGACAATGAAGTAACAACCAGATTTGACCAGAACCCAGAATATCATTGAAGAACAAAACATATAAAAATATGACACTTCTTTGTGAGGGAACTTATGACAGAAGGGAAGTTGGATGTTAAGAAGGTGTCAACCGAGTTCCAACTTGCAGATCTCCTTACGAAGCGCATTTCACAACCAAGACTTCAACAGCTGTGCTCAAGAATGGGACTTAATACAGTGTAGGAGTGTTGTGTTCAAAAATTATTTCATGTGGGGAAAGTGTTGTAGTTCCCTTATTATCCGTACGAACAATAATACAGTCTTGTCTTGAGAGCTACTTGTAAACTGTAGAGAACTAGTGTATAGCTTTTGTTTTGTGTTCTTGTGCATTAATACAATATTTGTCTATGAATAACAATTTACCAAATCTAGCCTTCAAACTTGTTCTCAATCATATAAAATTATCACATACACAGGTTGGTTTACCAGCTGGCGTCATTACATCAGAGGGTGCACTAAGTGCCACTAGAGAGATACGTAGTTTCATAGCCCAGAAGATCCTGCCATAACATTGAAACAGATACAGTAGAACCTCGCCATAATGAGCATGGGCTATAATAATACATTCTCTATAGCAGTAATATTTTAATCAATCATCTGATTCTATATTAAATACAAAGATAATACATTTGTTTAAAACAAGTGCCTTTTTGTGTACCTGTTCACTATAATGACAGCATCACACTTCCATGAGTTCAAATACGTGTAAATGTTTTCATTTCTAGTCTTCAAACATCAGTGTTCTAACCACCTCAAATTCTATCCATGTCACTTATAATAAACCCATTAGAAGAAAAGCAGTCCAATGTTGGAACACGGAGACTAGTTCTGCACAGCCAGCAAGATCGTTCTACTTCATATTCCCTCTATGCTCCATCTGACAATAGTTATCAGCCTTTGATATTGTTTACGTTTCAAATGAAAACAAATAAAGGCTGCCATTGCAAGAATTAAAAATGCTTGCACCTACACACTGCAGATCAGATCAAAGATTGTATCATTCAAATATTTCAGACAGCAGTAATGTTCAACATTTCTTTTCAGTGTTTAACGTGTCTGTTTACAAAAAAAAATTTCCTGAATTATCAATTATCACTGCTTATACTAATTTAAAAATCTTTATGTGAATTACGGTCACATGGAAAATGCCACTGTCAATTGTATTTTATGGTCGCCATGTAAGTTTCCATGCACGTAACAGCATTAAAAAACACAGGATACCCATGAAGTGAGTACAATAGTGCATGAAATGATATTACACAGTAAATTTTAGTTATAACAATAATTCACTACAACAATAAGTTATCTCGCCATCGTTGGTTATCTTTATTGTATAATTCCACTGCATGTTCCTAAAAATTACATTTTTATAGAAGACAACCATGCAAACCTTTCCTTTTTCCATGAGAAAAATGTTTAAAGCAGTTAGGTACTCAAATATCCCAAAACACCGATAAATTGCAACATTTCAAAAACTATGTTAAATATGTTGAGAATATAAGTTACTAAAAGTTAAAACAAAGTATTCCTAAGTTTCCTCATCCTATGTATATTATTCATTATATTTAAACTACGAACCCTTTTACAAGTCTGGTGTAGCTAAATTTGGTCCAGAACAATAAACCAAAAGTAAATATCAATGCTGGAATACAGACAGTATTGAAGCAAATACAAAACTACATATAATTAGGCAAATCACAATCACAACTGCTATTATTTTGCAAAGGTATACACATTTATGCCCCTTCCAGAATGACGATTTAGCAGTTAACAGTTTTCAATCAACAGTTAACAGTCATAACTCGTATGGTTAAAACGTAAAGCGATGTGATAAATGTTAAAACACTAACAGCAAAAATGTGAGTCATGAAAAAATAAATATAAAATAACTGTTTCAACAAACCAAACCTATCTACCATATTCCATTGTATAGTGATCACCATTGCATAATGATAGCATCATACAATTTGTGCTGAAAAGAGCAAAAACAATTTTACTGCCCAAGAGTTTTACTGTAGCTGAGCTAGAATATGTAGAAAGGGACCCTACTACAGACGCCTCTCCGAAAAAAAACTCTTGGGGACAGTGATTACATTACCCTCCCCTTCAAAAACTTGGAATGGACGAGTCAGTGTGTTTTAGGTCGAGACAAGTTGCAGTCGAAAGTAGTCAAGAATGACCTACGTGTTTTTTGCATCCCCTCACAAAGGATGCAAATATGACCTTGCATGGAGACTATCCACTTCCCACCAGATGGCCCAAAAGGTGTGAAAGGGGTAGAAGAGAACTCTGTACTAGTTGCTAGATAATCAGATCCTCTCCGGCCAGGTTTGTAAAGAGAGGAAGTGATATCACACCGAACAAAAGCAGAGTATGCCCGAAGATAGCAGAAGTAGAATGGAAAGATTTCAGCACCTCTTAACATCAAGGTCTCGAGAGCCGATGAAGATGAAGTGATCATGTAGCAGCACCAGAATGAACGAGTGAGGAAAATGGAAGATCTCCTAGAAAACCAGCCGACCAGCAGCATCATCCGTCACAATTTCCATGTGCGAAAATCTGAGTGTGAACCCACCTGGAATCGGAACTAGTTTGCCTACGTGGGAGGCAAGTAGACTGACCACTACACCACAGCGGCCCCCTAAGATAGCAGAAGACAACAAAGCACTTCCTCCCCACTTGCATGGCATGTAAGGGGAGGAAGAATGGTCATGCTGTGCCAAATGACGGCGGAAGTGAGAGGAAAGCAAAATGGTTGTTGTGTTTGTTGATAGGCAGTACATTCCACATTACTGGATGTTTGTTTAGACAAATAACTTAAGGGAAATCTGTACCGTTTACACCGAATTAATGTCAAGTGCCAACTGGGAACATAATTAATGCTAGTTACATCGTAAACCAATGATCTACATAATAGTCGTACCCCAAATTAGGAGGAAAATTTTCAGTATAAAATGTGCGACCATTATTCAATGAAATATAGTACATGCAGAAACATAAAAATAACATGCATCTTTTTGTGGAATATTTGCTTTATATAATGTACAGTCCACTGTTATTTCATTTTATTCCACAATACTGAACAGCAAGAAATATCACAGAAATGATGAATTTTGTTTGGTTACACAAAGTTCACAGCGATCAATGATGAAGTTCATTTGTTAAATCTATAACTGCAAACAGCTGATAGTATACTGTAAAAGTCATTACAAGGCTGTACTTTCCTGTTGCTCATTCCATAAGGAGCACCTTAGCCAAACAAAACTTTAAGTTAGCAAGTTACTTGCAAAAATTAGAACCAATTACCAACCTGTAGAATAAGTGTTGCTATCCCCACACAGTCACTTGGATTCTTATGAAGAGAATATAACATGTTGCTTACAGAGGACATAATGAATAATAACAATCCTTGTGAGACAACACATGCTTCGCCTATCGTAAAACTTAATGGAAATGATTTAAGCAATGTGTTCACTAGATGCTGGAAACCAAATGTTGTGATGACACCAACTGCTATACTATACAGAAAACCTGCAGAAAAAATAGTCAAATGCAACACAAAACATTTACACTGTAAAATTACATCAGATGAGAGCACAAGCAATCAAAATTCAGATTTACCACATATAGCTAAAACTTTAAATTTATTATTATTATTATTATTAATTTAGAAAATGTAACTTGCAAAAATGTTTTGATATTAATGCTTCATATACAAATCTCATGTGGTATTTTAACTGTTACTGGCACATAACAAAACTGACACAAAGCAAGATATTTTAACATAAAATAAAAATCTAAGACATGCTGTGATTAGGAGGGCTGTGGTTTAGTGTTAATCCCTGCATTTATATGATACACCTAGTATTACGATAGTCATTTCACTTTCACAGAAAGGTTCGAGCTAAGATTACTCAATTTAGAGACTTTGCATAATAATTAATATAATGCAAGATACTTACTTCATGAGCCATAACTGAAATTCACGACACTCATTTGTGCAAATGAGATTAGAAAGTAATCTGATAATTTCTAAATTTAAAACATTTACTTTTAAATTTTGGTTACTAAATTTTTTATGTTACAGTAACATTACTGAATATGATGTTAACTAACATAGTAAATGCATACTTACTGTTAAAATATCACATTCAAGACATAGTTTTAATTGTTTTACAACTCCATTTTTAAGACTAAATATTATCATGTAAATTAACGCAGGCTAACAGCCAGCGGCACTAGAGACCATGGCGGTGCTCACCACGCATCTGTCACGTGTCCTGCACGTGCTCAAAGAGGCCAATAATTTTGAACTTTCACATAAATATTATGTTTCAGTGTAAAATGTGTGAAATCATATAAAAAATTCATAAGAAAATTATAAAATGTAAAACAGTATTTAATTTAATTTGTGCCATTTTATTTTCACTAATACATTTTTTCTACTCTGCGTAGCACTTCCACTTATGTGAAACCCGTAGGCGGTCATGGTAGATCCGTGCGACGCTTGACTCTGCACAGTCTGTCAAGGAGAGCTGGCGAGGTAAGACACTGTCACGTACACACAACAACTTTTGTTCACTGATGTAGGTTTCCATAGTCAATTTAGTTTACCGGTCAACCTTTGCTTGCATACATTTTGCCAGACATTTCGCCCTTGCGGCATTTTTAACTTAATCGGGGAGGAGAAAGATGTCAGAGAGGTCACGCGACCCACGTAACTTGAATCAGGCGCCATCCGCCTATGTTAGTGGCGTTTCATTGTAATTTCTGCATTATTACTACGTGCAATTTTAAGGACTTTGTTTTTATGTATGTATTTTAGGGTATTTTTCACGTTTGAATATTTTTTGGCATCATCATGTATAACCACATAGCTGACTGACGCTGAGTATTTGTATACACCATTATTGCATTTTGAGAGCTTATTTATGTAATGTAGTATGTGCAATATTTTATTCAGCGTTCTATGTTAAAATTTTGTCAGCATTCTGTGTAACTTCACGTAAATTGATGCTTTTTGTACTTAACCACGCTGTCATGTTAATGTTTGATTTTAGTACCATCAGGCATGTTACAGGCCTGTAATCGCGTAAATCCTAAAGAGAATAATTTTCTCAACAAGGATAATATTTTGTCTGCATTTAATTTAGTGTTTCCACGAAGAAATATTGCAATTTCACCTGCATCACATGGTCCGCTACGAACTTCATCCAGTGGCATTATTGTGAATACTCATCTAGTGTTCCATCTTGTTTCATGTATCTTTTGAGGGTTTATGTAATTTTGTAATTTGTGTACGGTGCAATTATTCCCGTCCTAGCCGGCTCTGTGTATAGGCCGTTACCACAGTACCCACATGCTGGAGGGCAAGCCCCGACGAGTTTGCATTAGTGATGCCGAGTAATCACACGTGTTAATGTATCACCAGGGTTTCATTTGTAATTCACAGTGTCCTATCTTCAGGGAAAAATCGCCAGTCCACCCTAGCGGCTAACGACTCTCTTCTCTTGTGGACATTGTGTTTTCATACACTGCGGTGAGATCATCCATATAGGTGGGCACTAGATTAATTGCAGACTGGGGAGCACCCAAGTGGAGTTAGCTAGACATGACAGAGTGTATCAATTAATTTCATGGCACATTGATTTGAAAGCACAGTATCAATAAAAACAAGTCTCACAGTGAACTTACCTCTTTCATTCGTAGTGACTGTGTCCTAACTACATGTGTTTTTCAAGTGATAAATGTTAAATAAAAGTTTAGTATTGCCTACGTGTTTGTAAGTACGCATGGGTGAGATGGACACACAAAACCCACAGCATCCCTGAGTCTCAATAGAGCGGTGATTGGGAAGCACCGCTGGTGCCCATATTACCTGTAAGTATTTGTGTCATTGTTCATCTCGTATCTCACCCGACAGCGTCAAATGTATTTAGATACCTAAATTTGTGAAACATACTACCAACCCTATACACTGCTAAAATTATAAAAAAAAATAATATTTTTATGTGGCTTGGCTATTAGTGAGGGGCGGAATACGACAGATTTGAGAGAAACCCTGATTCATGGCTAGAAATTTGAAAAATATTTATAATAATGTCCGTATGGCGTTAGCTCATCTATTCACGGGTGGGCACGTTTTGACTCATTTAGGGCAGTAACAGGTTGACAGTCACATGGCAGTCCCCTCGCAGCACACGTTAAACGAAAGAAATTAAGACAAGAGTTGATATTACACAGTTCATACCCTTGCACGTGGTTCCTGGAGTGGGTCAGGTACGTTAGGTACTAGAGGAAGAAATTATGACATGGATCCTCTAAAAGCATATATTTGCATAACGAGATTACATTCAAACAAAATAACACTGACCCTCATCTGAAGTGGGCATGGCACTTGGGCCTTCCATAGGCCGATGTGGCAGAAAAGTACTGTTAAGCATGTGAAAATTAAAATTGGTCAACTCCCTGGGACAGTGAGTCTAACGGAGAATACGATACATATGTGGGAGGAGCAAAAACCATTAAGAAAGATTGGATACAATAATAAACTTACAATTGCAGCTACATGGTTAGTTCAAGTCGGTGAAGGGTCCCATGAAGCGCGACAAACGTATATACTCGTTGGCCCACTGCTCAAGACTGAAGGAGGAGGCAAAGACATAACTCGCCGAGTACCACTGCAAGAATTAATAGAATAATTCCGACATGTAAAATTAATTACTTACTGTCCAGAGTTCTTATTTTCATTTGTGTCAGAGAAATAATAATTACATGAACAGGCCGGAGTGGGCTGGCAAAGCATGTCGAAATTAATTATAAAATATTACAAGACATTTGACACTTACATAGGCACGTAAGAAACAGTTATTAAATTATATACATAATTCAATATTACAGGACAGATTTAGGTTTTGGGCACTTGGCATGGCAGATGCGAACTGCCAGCATCATTTACGTTACACATTGCTACGATTTAAGAAAATTAAATGAAACATGACACGAACACTAGAAAAATATATTATTAATAATGAGCATCTCAAGTTAGAGTTTAGTATTAAAATGTAACCCACATGGCTTTGCACTATCAGGCAAATTACGCCTCACTTATGGGGAGCACAAGAGAGATAACACTTTCCCTTTTATAAATTAGACTGCAGGTGCCCTTCACAGGGTCTGCAGGAAGGCGCATGCCGGCAGTGTGAGTTGGCACACCTGAGCTCTGGCTGACGCGACACTGAATCCTGAAGCGAGACAGTCGCCCACTGCGTTTCTGTGAGCGAGCTGGGCGGTGATACACTGATAAACAGGTGGAGGCAGTGGAAGAGTGGTTCCCATCTCCCTTCTGCATCTGTTGTTGCTCATTGCTGCTGTGTGCAGGGGTGGCACCTCCTCTCACACACCATTGATGAGCTCTGCCGCTGACCACTGAACTGCAGTGGAGTCGACTGGTAGGTAACTGCTCGGCAGCAGGAAAGCCGCGAAAGTCACGGGATAATGTTTCCCCCCACACGTCACTGATGTCCTCTGCCGCAGATCACTGTGTTGCTGTTGTGGCGGATGCGGCAGTAGGCGGCGTGGCAGCTGAGAAGCCACGAAAATCGAGGGGTGACTGCCCTTGTGATGATGTAGGACTTCTCACCTCGGGTGTTGCTATAGCTTACGTTAGATGGCAAAACGTCAATCCCTTCTTCCTCGGCAGCACTTCCTAGGTTTTGGTCGAAATTCGTCTCGTCACTCTGGCCGCAGTCAGTGGTTGACTGGTCACTGTTCCTACCATCAGACATCCAGGTTGCGTTGGAATTTACAGGTGCAGTTCCATTTGGTGCAGTAGGGTCCATGTGTGATTTTGCACTTACACCCTCTTGGTTGTCAGGCAGACGTGGTTCTTCAACGTGTCCGGGTTGGAAACGGCGAAAATATCATCCCTGGGGACCTTATACCTTTCCCATGGTCCTATTTGCACTAGGTACGACGTGAGACTATTTTCTCTAAAATTCTGTGCAGTCCGATCCATTTGGGAGCAAGTCTCACACAAAAGTTCTGTTTGGTCGTTGATAGATGGTGCGCACACAACGCACACAGTCACCTGGTAACAAGGGCTTAGGTGATCGTTTGGTTTCCGGCAGCCTTTTTTGAAGATAACATTTTTGATTTTAGCGTGCTTTGTGATGACACTGCCTTCTTTCCCCTTCTCTTTCCTCAGAGCCTGCAGCATATGGGTTTTGAGTCCGGTGCACGGCAGATAAACTCTCCTGGGTGTGACAAGCCTGCGCCATACAACAGCTCAGCAAGAGATTTCCCGGTGGCTTCGTTGGTACAGTTATGTAAACAAAAAGCTATGTTTGGTATGTGCTACACCCAAGTTGTGTGATCTTCGCCAACTTGCAGGTGCTGTTGCGCCTTCCCCAGCGGGGAAAAAGTTCCTTTTTCAAGGTGGCAGCAATGTGTCGTGTGTGCACTCTGCAATGCATACAGTATGACCTTACATGTAAACAAATTAGTTATTAGAAGTATGTATCAACCGTTTTCCATCTGATGTGTGTGGATATGGGAACATGAGATATAGGGCAATAGCTTCAAAAGGACATTGTGGTAGCCTCGGCTGTTGTTGGGCATTACATGCAGGACACTTGTGCACATACTCTCTCACTTCCTCAGTGAGGCCAGGCCACAAATATGTAGATGCAATGTTATGCACTGTTTGTGCTGCACCGAGGTGTCCAGAGGCACCACCAACCTTCTGACCGGCTGTTGTTACGTGTCTCAAGGCGGTTTTCAATCACCCCCCACCCTTTTATCACTTCCTGTTCGCACTGTGCCTTTACCTCTACGAACATCTGTTGTTGATTTAGCACAAGCTCATGAAGATCATTTGCGCACGTTTCAGGTAGCGGACTTTATTGTGGTTGTTTCACCGATTCCTGTTATCTAATTTATAGGCCTAAATTCAATATAAAACCACCACCTTCCAACCTTTTTCGGCGCTAAGGTGATAGCAGAATTATACCTGTTTTCTGACCGCTCTATTACGACATTACACATCATTTACACAGTTTGTTTGATTATGACTTTCAAGTGATGTATGTCGTAGTCTGTCGGAGGCGTCCAAAGTAGATAGTCGTGCATTGTTTTGATTTTGTGCTCTACAACAGTGGTTCGTTTAAGCGAGCCAGACTGTGCAAAAAATTCTTTCCTTTTGTTCAAGATGTTTTCAAAGTGTGATATTCAGCTAAAACACCATGATCAAAATTGTCTAAGGTTGCAGGCTATAAGTTAACCTATACATGTCTGCCTAGGATGTAAACAGTGGGTCTGACTTGCTTGCCAAAATGTATCCTATACTTAGGAATTTCGACAATTACATCTTGATCAATTAACCAAGGAACTCCAAAGATGACATCTTCGCGGATTTCTTTAGATACTAAGGCAGGAACACACATTTCAATGTCTCTGATTTTTATGTTAAGCTGAGTGACACAAATGATAGTGCTTTTTCCATTTAGTGTGGTGAGATCTACAGTTAAGTTAGTAGCGTGGATGTCTGAATATTTCACAAGTTCCTCGCAAACAAAATTGTGGGATGCGCGGTAACAACTACGGCAACATTTGCAACACACACAGGTACCCTCAAAAGCTTATCAATGGTGGTACTCACTTATCCCAAGTAGGCGGCTGGCTGTTTTTTTTACCTTCTCTGTGGGCGCTGTGGTTGGAACTCTGAGGGAGTAGGAAGGCACCTGTTGTTATCCTACCCCATTGGTACGTTTCTAGTAGCCATTGCCACTCTGTTGGGGCACATCCTGTACCAATGATATTGCTTGTCACGGCATATACAACACCATGGCGCCTGGCACTGGACCTCGGTGTTGGCAGCAGTGGGTGGCTGGATAGGTGCAACACTTAGTCCATTGTTACCTTACCTGGTGCAGATGAGGACTGCTCTCCCTGCGGTGGATCAGCCGCACATGTGGGCTGGATACCCACCCCCCTAAACCCTTGGCGTGGTGCATGTATGTGTTTCGTGGCACTGTCGCTGTCTTTTGCACTACTTTTCCCAGCAGTGTGTCCCAAAAGTAGTCACGCCTGGGTTCTGAGTCACGCACGATACTCACGGCAGCCCTAATAAAATGCTGGTAACCACTTTAAACCATGGAGCACAGAGCTGGCCTGTGTTCTGACAACACTGTTTCCACTATTGGGTTTAACACATCTTCAGGAGACAGGTGTTAGTAGTGGCGGTTGGCCAAACTCATTTTCTGGCCGACGAAAGTTTCCAGGTTTTTTTTTTGTCGCTTATGACCTTCTGTGAACAGCGAGAGTAGTTATTTGAGTGTTGTGTAGGTGCTTGCGTATCAGGCAATGAATTACATTGCGAACAAAGTCCAGATCATATTGTATTCTGTTGCGGAGCGCCACCAGTTCCGTCCGTCACATGTCAGCTGTGCATCTATGATGTTCAGCCATTCTTTTACACAGACACCATAACATTGCAGATGACTAGTACACTCTGCTAAAAATGCTCTTGAGTCCCCAGTTCCCTGTCCAGAAAATGTAGGGAGTGTCTGAAAATAAGATGGGGTGCTGAATACAGGCTATTCTCAATGTGGTTCTGGCACTTCTACTCGCACACATGGTGGTTTCTGCAGTGGGGTGGGCAGCGCAAGTGGTTGTGTGCTGCACCACACCCCCAACTGCGGTGGCTGCATGACGTCATGGTGTTTGTTTACATCCATATGCGTGTTGTCATTGTGAACAAAGACCAGCTGTTTACATCCACATGCGTGTTGTCATTGTGAACAAAGACCAGCACATACACTTCACAGTGGAATGTTCCCACATGAAAACTGTTCCAATCACTGTCCAACAAGCACTTAGGATGGTATTTGTTGTCACACGAGTTGCATGCAACAACAACACGCCCTGTTCCATGGCACAGTCTGGTATTGCACTTACTTGTGTTATGTTCCTCCAATGGCGGAACTCCTTGGGTGCTATCAGCTGCGCTGCTGTAGGTTGGCTGATCTGGTTGGAAGTGTAGTTCTGCTTGAAAGTGCAATCCTGGTGCCAGAATAAATAGTGTCGCACAGGTGGCCACTCTCCCACTGACCAACAGGAGAAGTGCGCTCCTAGCTGGCACAGTTCACAGCGCACGTGTTGTTGCTGGTGTTGTCACACAAAGGGCGTGAACAGCGTGTTACCCTGTTTGTTGATGCAGCTGTTGGAATGAATAAAATTCCTCTCCCTTGAGGTATGCAGCAGCAGATGTTGGCTTGAAGGTTGAATTTTGCGAACAGGTCCATTGGTACAATTTTTCCACATGTTGCACACACCTCGTCTGCGTCCCACATATTTTCTGAAAATTTCATGCCGCGGGTTGTTTGCAAGCTCATACGCACAAAGGGCTCCTGCTGGTCTGGAAGGTTCTGTGGTCAATACGAGACCGAACCGGACCACACATTCTTGCATGGCTTCAGGCACGCTGTGATGTCATGGATATCTTCACGATACACGGTGACATCATGGGTATCTCCAGCCCTTCGAACAAAGGAGGGACGATATGCACACACGATGACTGCTGTTTCACAGTTCTATGTGATTTTCTGAACAGTGGCAAATTTTTGGAACATGAATTTTCCTACCATGTGCACTTTTCTACACAATGCACGTCTTCACACAACATTTGAGAGAAATCCTGATTCATGGCTAGAAATTTGAAAAGATCTTAATATTGTCCGTAGGGTTCCAGTTCGTCTATTCACGGGTGAGCACGTATTGACGTGTTCTCAGGACAGCAGCAAGTCGACAGTCACGTGACAGTCCCCTCGCAGCACACGTTAAACAAAATAAATTAAGACAAGAGTTCATATTAGACAGTTACACAATTCATACCCTTGCACGTGGTTCATGGAGTGGGTCAGGTCCTTAAATACTAGAGCAAAAAATTAAGATGTGGATCTTCTAAAAGCGTATATTGGCAGAACGAGATTACATTCAAACACCATAACACTGGCCCTCGTCTGAACCAGGCATGGCATTTGGGCCTGCCATAGACGGATGAGGCAGAAAAGTACTGTTAACGTGAAAATTAAAAGTGTTAAACTCTCCGGGGCCGCGAGTGTGACGAACAGGAGGATACATATGCGGGAGGAGCAAAAACAATTAGAAAGGTTCCGGTACACTAATAAACTTACTATTGCACCCACTGAAAGTCCTCACCGCCAAGAGTACCCATGACTGGGCAGCAGTCAAAGTCTGGACCAGAAGCTCACCTCTTTCATTTATCTTTTTACAATCGGCAAAAGGACCACCAGCTGCTCCATCAATTACATTTTGCAATTCAAAAGGTGACCTAAACCTATGATAACTCAAAAACTTGGCATAGGTAACTAAATAATACGAGTAGACAGATTCACTACAGAACCACATTCCAAATCACAACCTCTGTAAATGTGGTACCATTTCAAGTGGCTGTTGAGGGTGCCACCCTTTTGGGGAGTGCTTTTAGAAGCCATGGTGGAGGTTCCCCGTACTAGGACTCGTCGGCCTCAGTCTGCCATTTGGGACGAGGGGGGAAGAAAAGAAGATAGCAGTTAAAATACCTTACAGGCTATGCCGTTAGGAGAAGGATCAACATCCCACAAACCTAAAAAGTACATAGGAACAGCTACCCTTTGCCACTATTCACTGAAAATTACAGCCCCAGTAGCAAACTAAAGTGTCCACCAGGGCAAACCAGGGGAAAATTGTAAATCCTCAGCGAGGCCAGTTTTATTCCCCTACCTGGAAAAACTTCCCAGGCTCCCACTATAGAGGACACCATTTGGCGGCAGGTCAGGGGACTTGTGGTTGATTACACCAGCCTCCTCCGTACAGCAGTAACACGTCTTCCCGGCAGGTCTTGGCGCATGGGCTAATGGGCCATGATAACCATTCCTGCCAACAAGACACCAATTTGTGCTACGTGGGTGTACATGTATGTGGATATCGGCTCCGCACCTAGATTTGCCCGCTGGGCCAGTGAGAAGGGTTCGCTAGACCAGCACTACGAAAGGCACCACGAATGGTCACGCAATTCCGAGGCAGCACTCATTCATGAGGACAGACCCTCATTAGGAAGTACATCGCCCTGGCCTGAGATGATGCTGGAGAAGGGAATATGCAATGGGAACTGATGAGATGGAAATAAAAAATTGACAAAAGAGAAGAACATGAAGGAAGAATCATGAGATGAAGGTTCAAACAAATTTCATATCCGACCGTGTCTGATTAGTCGCCTCTTACGACAAGCACGGGGTAGCTGTGGTGGTATTCTAAAACCCCATCACCACACAGGGGGAATCCACTGAGGTTACAATCATATTAGCAATGACTGACATTCTGAACATGCTAGAGCAGAGTTTGATGGTACCCTCCCAAAGAGGATCGAGCAGCGAGTAGCAACACAGCTCCAGTACTGTCCCGGACAAACAGTAGAAGTGAGGACAACACTTTGGCCAGACCATTTGTTGGTAAATCCATGGCATGTAACTCAAAATTATGGCACTTTTAAAACTTACCCTTTAATTTTTATTTGGCTCACCTAATCTATTAAAAGAGCTACAAAGTATTAATTTTTTGGTTTTAACACCACTAGTTTCAAAGACAGTTATCTGATATCAGGATTGGCATGATTTTCAATTATAAATATTTTAATACCATCCACGCAAAGTGCAATTAAGACACGTTTATAGAATCATATTTTATTTTTCAATATTTTTAATTTATCTTGCCAGTACAGCCACTTTTGTTAGAATAGTATTTTCATTACTTCAAGCTGTTTTGTTTACATATGGTGAATTATTTATTCAATGGTTAATAATGTAACCTTAAGAAATAATAAACACTAATACAGTAGACTTCTGTGTGACAATGCACTATTGTAAACATGAAGGTTTTGACAGATCAGATGCCAGTACAGTTGACAGATACCCAGGACACGGAACGACATTTATGTCAGAAAACAAAAACAAGCCATTAAAAAGAAGGGCAATGCAATTTCATTATCACTGCATATAATTCATACTGGAGAAATATAATAACAACTTAACATTGAAAAAATAATTTAACTCAATATTTTAAACAAACAATTTTCAAAATTAAATTGATGTCATAAAATAATGTTCCCATCATCATTAATTAACATAAAATATTATAGTCAAGTACCTAGAAAATAAACTTTTATGTTCGCAGTTGTGTTATGCAACTAAACATTCTAACACACACACACACTGCAATATAAAAAATTTATCTAAATGAGAAATTTGAAAGAAAGTCATAAACATCATTTATATGAATTATCAAAGAATGTTCAGATGTTTTTATTTGATTAAAAAAAGTGACTATTGACAACAGAGCTATCAAAAGTTTTGTTACACAAAAAATAATACATAATATTTAAATCATTATTAAGTTTTGTTGGGCCAAAAAGGCCAGACATCCCAAAAACCTGACCAGATACAAAAAATGTTTAAAAAGGAGAAAATGTTATCCTTTTGCTAGATGTTTGGTGAGCCTAGTGTGAGGTGTACTGTGCATTGCCAAGCTACATGATGGAATGAGTGTACAGCAGGTCATGACAGTTATAAGCCTGAAGGAATGTAGGTATAAACACGCAGCTGGTAATGAATGGTGTAGTTACCCTCCCAAACACATCCGACCTACTAACGTATATTGAAAATATGCACATTGAACAACACATTTTTGTTTCTTCTTTACTAAGAATAACTCTTTAACTAAAAGTATAATTTTTCAAATGGGTACCTATCATTACTCAAGACATTTGCTCTTGGTCAAAAACGTAAGAAACGTCAATCATTTAACTCTTTTATTTATTTGGTATTTCTTATTTAAAATAAATAATACAGTATAAATAATTACACATACACACAAAAATGGGCTTCATGGTGATGAAACACCATTGAAAGAAAATTTAAAAAATAATGCATGCAAGATTACCAAAAATATAAAAGCAAGAATAAACATTCAACCTTTGAAAAATGTTTATGGAACATAAGCTTTTAAAAATAAACTTTTAACTTAAAAAAAATACACATGTAGTTACAAAATAACTTAAAGAGCTATAATTTAGTAAGGGCACATATTCACTGCTTACGACGCAGCACACAAATTTTTTACAACCAAATAAACAGTGTTTCCCCATTTAGAGCCAGTATAAAATACACTCTTTTGCAATAACAGTGCACCATGCGGCAGAAATTGTTCCTATACCAAACTCTCCCATAAGATATCCTGTTTTCATTGTTTTATATCTTGAACATAACAATGTAAATATTGTACAGACTGTCTTGTGTAATTTTATGTACTGTCACTATGGGAAAAATGTAGTTCCATTACATAGAATTTTTCTATAATTTCCTATACTGTTTATCTGTTATTGTAATGTTAGGAATTTCATAATTGTGTCAAGAAATAAACTAATGAGGGGCATTTTCGTAACTTTTTATTCTATTTCTGTTGTGGGATCAGGATTCTTACAACTGTTGTAGAAGCAAACTCAAGAAATTTTCAAGTACTTTCCAAGAATTAAAAGAAAAATTTCCAGGACCAAATTAATTACTTAATTTAATAACATGATAATGTTGCACCAACTTTTTATTATAAGGCTGTGCATGATGAAATATAGAAATAAAAAAATACTTTTGTAACTCTTGAATTGATCTCTGTTGTCAGATGTCGTGAAAAAATTAACAAAAATCCAGTTTTGAAAAAGTTATAAATATTTATTGTAAAAGTTATATGTTTGTAACACAATAAAATAATTAATATTATTACTGGTGAAAACAATTTTATTTGTCCATAATACACTATCCCGAGACAAAAGTTTTGTGTACTAAAAGTACTCGATACCGAATAGTATAGACTACTTTAAAGTCCATACTTTTTATGTATTGATACGAGTGGTTCGATTCCAAGTAGAGAACTTGGTATCGATACCTAAGGCTGATACTTCAAACCCTACTCACATCTCTGTGAGCTACTTACAATAGCACTGTCATTATGTAGTGAGAGCCTCCCATCTCTCAACTAAAATTATACCCAGGACTCACTATCATTTCCGTGCTATGCTAATAATCATCTACATTTTAAATTAACTGCAAGTAGACACATACTTGTGTATTATGTTCTGATGTCTGCCACAACATATACTGTCCAAATCTTAACAAATGTTTACTCTCATTTCGCCACTTTCTTATTTGCCAGCTTAAATGGCTGTTCTACATCACAATTTTGAAATATTATTGACATTAATAAAGTACATATTATTACAACTTTCAATAAAAATTTTTCAATTACCTGGCCTGAGGGAGGAAGAGGAGTGGGGCCCAAGCACTGTTCTTGCCCCAGCTCTGTGCAGGCCTGTATACAGTGATGCATGACGTCTTCTACAACATTAATAAACGACTGCTACTCAGCAGTGCAACTGCATCCCTGGCAGTTTGTCTATATAGTTGAGATACTGCCGTCGCCTGCAAGATTGTTGTATCTACCAGGCCAAGACAGACATCCCAATAATAATTATTATTATTATTTCGCCTGATGAGCCACCGAGACTATGCAAGAGGCCCGGGGCGAGTACAGCAATGTGCCACGGGATGCCAACACATGCAAGATGCCTAGATCCCACCTCTCTCCACTACGCCGCATGCAGAGGATCTAGGCACTCGGCTTGCACCTGTTAACCCCCTCTCCAGATGCCCTACGCAAGTGAAGGAAGGGATGGCCGAGGAGTATAGGAGATGCATCCCGGCCTCCGGATCATCAGATATGCTTCAGTTCTCAATCACCTCTCCTGAGCTCTCATCGCTCCAGCTATTGGTGCCAAGGCTCACACATCTCCAAATACTTCACCGCTCAAGTCGAGAGGCTGAAGATCCTCTCCTACTCTACCTAAGGAAGAACCAGCAGCATCACCAGCTTCCCACTGAGACACGTTCAGTCCCTTACGGGCACACAGAGAGTAGATCTCGCCCTGAGGATTAATTTTGCGCAACACGCACTAGCTACTGCCTCTCCTATAGTTTTGCACAGGGCACCTTCCCCTGTTTAAGATAGGGTGTTCCACCTTCCACCTAACCCATGTGGATTTAGGAGATAGTACTTCTACCATCTGTGTTTATTTCACTAGGGTCAATAAACACTGATCTTACCAGATCTCTTGACTTTCACTCAGAGTTCCTTCCTTGTACCATTATCGGAGCTGGAGGAATCAGCAGAAGACCGGGTTTGAACATACCAAACTTACACATCCAACACAACAGAACATCCTTAGAAGGCAACCCATTCTCTGCCCCGGCAATGAATGGTAGAGCTATGACATTAGGATATCATCCCTTTGAAGTTGGCTTGCTGGCTCGAAGACGCCCCCCGCCTCACCGCTCACTTTGTGGTGCCGAGGAGGGGAACTTCTTGGAGTCAGGGGGACCAGTGACCACTAGACACTCACCTCATCAGTACTGGAAGGCCACCTGTTCCTTGCATCAGGTAGGAGGAACGGTAGAGCCACAACACTAGGTACGCTCCCAGTGGGATCAGCTTGCCAGCTAGAGTGCTCAACTCTCACTGCCCACTTTGTGGTGCCGAGAGGGTTTCGCTCTGGTGCAGGGAAACCTACCCCAGCGGGAAATCACCGTGTGGTTACTGCAACCAATGCTCTGCAGCTCGAACCTTCTCCACCCCAGTGGAGGAGTCAAGAGTGAGGTGATGTTGGCGGCAGTAATTGGCACCCACACTTGGACACACACATGTTACTGCCTACCTCCTGCAGCCCCAAGTTTGTGCCTAATGCCTTACACCCATAAGGTGGAGTTGAGAGACGAGTCAAGAAGGCGAGGGCTATCTCTAAAAATCCACAGGGGCTACGTATCCTTCCTAGCAGGTTCGGATTGCTGAATACATGTGAACCGGCTGCACTGCTGAGATGACTCACTGTACCTGTACCAACCGTCATGCCAATGGATTTGTGCGAACCACCTACCAGAGTTGCGGAAGGGTATCACACTGTAGTGCAGGAAGCACTGTTTGGCGAGAGGTCCACCAGTACCACAACCTAGCACCTCACATGCACACACCACCCTCCAGTCGACTGCCACCCAGGTAGTGGGAACAGGGGCAGTACAGTTACCCAATGCAACAGTCATGCCGCCCCACTGCACAACAACCTACACCCACTCCATGCCAGGTGAAACTCGCAGAACCAGATTTCATACCAAGTCGACCACCAACCAGGCCAGTGCTGTACTCTGGCAGGGCCCCAGTGCCCCGAGGTGAATAGCTACCATGAAAGGCGACTCCCCTATCGTCAAGTGAGTCACCCGAGACAGGGGCAGTCAACCAGTCGGGGCTGTCATGCGTCAACAGGATGACTCACAAGGATTACCACCACTCACAGAGCTTATTCATTACATCATTTGGAGCAAAATATGTCATATAAATGTGGATCCTATTTCCAATATTTACAGAGTAATTCAACAAATTGGAAATGCCTAGATTATTGTATATGGGGATGGATGAAGGATATTGTTTACCAAAGAACTGCACAAAAATGTGAGAAACTATAGTTCATTCCCAATTGGAAGTGACTTATGAAAATCAACCTTTGAAAAAACACTCTAGGCAAAATAGGTTAACCTGTTTTTTCAATAAACTGTATTCCAAAAATATATAACACTGTGGTTAACTTTAAAGTACTGTATTATTAAATAAATGAAACTTTACCTTAATATCTTCTATAACATGTAATATTTATTATTTTTAAATATGAATTAACAACAGCGAGAGGAGCGACGTGTTGGCAACGACTGGTGAGAAATAGTTCACAGTAATAATATTATTTTAACCTAGTTTTTTAGTATACCATTTGTAAATTAAACGGTGCCTATTTAAATATTTAGGTAGCCAGATGGCAACATATCTCATTTTTACAGTTTAAAATAACAGCAGAAAATATTTTGAGTAGGCCGTAATGGTACGGTGTTGTTTTATCGAATGAGAAAGCAACGGAAAACAACTGTCTGCTGGGCGAGGCTTATCGCTCTTTCTCCTTCTTTATTTCTTTCACACTCGGGAAGTTTCACTTCGCTAGTAAGCAAGGAAATTTATACATCTTTTCAATTGTAGCATATTTCATACTTATTACAGCACAATAATGATATTTGGTTTTGTAATTTACAACTGGAAAGAGATTTTAATGTTTGAATATTTATTTTAATATATTTAGATATGAGGGCGGGGTAGTTACCTAGTGAAGTTGGCAGACGTGACGAGCCATGACATGGCGTTGCTTTTTGTCAAACGAAGTGTAAATTATTCTTACTCCGAAAAATACTTCAAATTACCACAACATGTTTGTAGATGTTTTGTTTTTTAAACCTACCTAGGCAAGTTACGATGCTGTGATAAATCTGAGTTTCCGTGGCAGTAATAAATATACTGTGACGTGTGTTTCGTTAATCATTGCATCTGTGAAATGACATGCCTTTGTGCATCATGGTCAATACGCTGGACCTGTGTGTGTGTGTGTGTGTGATTTCAAATATTTGATTAGCACTATTTATACATTTTAACTGTGAACTGTTTTTATTACGAAGTTAATTATTTACATCCACGTGTGTTTATTTATCACAACATTGTACCTTTGCCCTAAGGGGTTTGAAACACAGTCGTGTAACGTAATTTGCCACAATGCCGTAAGAAAAATACTAAGCCCAGCCCGATAAATTTCAATAAACCTAATAAACAGAGGGTAGCAATACATAGAAATATGAGCGGAATAAAGTTACCATAGGCTTATTTGTGTCTATCTTTTAAGATTGTGTGACAAAAATGAGCAGCACGAGTTGCGTGCTTGAATTTAATATGCCTTTTCCGTTTCGACTGGTTGTTCCTTCGTTTTAATATTTATTCCAACTGAGGCCGTCCTTTTAAAAAATTAACCCAACACATATCACTAACAAAAGGATAATTAGTACAGTCCTCTACCTCGCAGTTGTAACAGTGTTAAACACAGTCGCTGGTCAATACTAACGCGCATTACATGTATTGAGCTATGTTGTGGAAAACAAATATGTTAATGTAAAATAACCATAAGAACTGTCATCAATTCAGGCATTTTTAAAATGTCATAAAGCTGACCTAAATAATGTTAGAGGCCTAAACTGTGAATATTCGTACGGAATGGTTTTTGGAATATGACAGAATTCTTTCAAAAGCTGAAAACAGTAAACAACACATTTGACAGGTATAAAAGTAGAAGCCATATTTCAATGTTTATGTTTAGGTGTAGCGAAAGTAAACAAACACATGTACACACACAATGGCATGTAAACATTGATTTTGACAGATGCTACATGGCAGTCACTTGGCAATGTTTGTTTACATTTGGCGGAAGGATACAAAACGGGCCTGCAAGTAGATATTTAGCAGGACTTTGAGAAGTTGCTTAATGGGAAATGGACTATACTTGCATGTATCATGCTGCAGAAATCAAAGACAGCTGTTTGCGGCTAAGTGCATGGAAGTAGACGGAAACATTTTTGAAAATCTTTTGTAAGCTTGTTAGACACAATTGTGATGCTCAACTATAAACAATACGGTCTGATAATACATCACTGTGTTTACTTCTGAAAGGGTTATTTTATTCGTCATTTTTCAAATGTTTTGAATAACTCTGTAAATATTTGGAATAGGTCTCGCATGTATACAACATATTTTCTTTAAATGATGTAAGTAATAAGCCCTGTGAGTGGCGGTAACTCCTCGTGTATACTAAGCTAGTATACCTCAATACAGTGGCAAATCTAGAGACCCATTAAATACTTTTTAACATTTCCAGTTATTATACTAAATGTCTGTATTAACACTACATTTTTAACTATTTATTTGGTATCAAGAATAATCACATTTTATTAAGTGACAAATAATGCTCTAAGGATTTGAAGGGGGGCGGGCTCAAGCTTCCTTAGTCCCCCCTCCCCTTCCCCGATTATTGACTGCTTCATTATGTTAAGATAACATATCATACACTTATCATATGGTCAGGGGCATATCCTGAGGAGTAACAGAAGACATAAACAATTCATCCCCCTCCTTCCGAAACAATCACATTGACATAAAACTGACCTGTGAATGTTTTAAAACACAAATGAAATAATATCAGTTTGTTAAAAATACTAAATTTTTTATTCATTTAATATAGTTTTCTAAAATTATGATAAGACAGTGCCCCCTTCCCCACCAATTGGTATCCCTCCCTTCCAAACCGTAAGTCTAAATCCACTCCTGCATATTATATAACATTCTGGAAGTCTGAAAAAATACACAAATAAAATATTTATCACATAAAAAAGCTATAAAAATTATATTCAAAGTTAATAAACTGATAAACAGCAGACACCTCTCCAAAAACTAAAAGCATTAAAATTTCCTTCAATATATATGTATAACCAAGCAAAAAATATATGCTTTACCTACAAAATTCTGATTTCTATGTCCAACCTACAAGAAATAGTCAAAAATACAGAATGTAACTATAAAAAAAAAAAAAAAAAGTAATAAAAACAAAGTGGTTCAGTTATATAACAAGCTCGAAGGCACCATAATATCTCTGGATTGTAAAAATTACATAAAATTCATTGAAAAAAAACACTGTTGACCGAACTACTTAATTTATAGTAGTGAAACATTCTAGCAATTGTGTGCACTATGAATCCATTGGTTTTATCAGCACTCTGTAGTGTCTAATATTTGTATTATTGTATGCTTTCATTAATTATCATGTGTTATCTTAGTATTACGTTCACATATTAATTTATGTAGCTATAAAATATTATTGTGCTACCAATGTGGTCCAACTATTTTTCAGTCGCGGGCCAGAAATTTAACTATTTTGCAGTTGCGGGTCAGAAATTTATTCTTAAGATACACCACGGGCCAGCATCACAGTTCAAGAGTTAACCATATTAGTATTATTAGAATTGCTCCTACAAATATCTTATTTCTACACTATTAAAATGTAACATTACTGTTGATTAAATATTGGATAGAAAAAATATTAAAATAATGGGGAGTTGACAGAAAATGCATGAGAATTTTTTTAAAGGATATTTAGCATAATAATATACCTAATACTTACCTAATACTATCATGGGCCAGACAAAATGGCCCCGCGGGCCGCATTTGGCCCACACGCCGCCAGTTGGACCACACTGTACTACATGTAAATGTTAACTATCTGTACCCAATTCCTTGTAAAAATGATAATGCTCAATACTATGGCTTAATTACACTATATGACACTACCTACTGAACAAAGATTCATTTAATCTACAAGAATATTCATAAATTACCACCATTTCATAATGTAAATAATCATACCAGTTTTAGCAAAAACAAAGATGGATAATGCACTCATTACACAGCATACAAATGTATTCTGCATTGAACTCTTCCCAGGCCATGTTCTTGACAAAAATGTCCCGGCCACAAATGGGGCAAATCCCAAAGCTCCAACAGTGAGAGGACTGCATTGGCCAGATGCAAAAGAAGTTTGACTGAACTGCAGAAGCACTGCTAATGGCAACAAAGTGTTCATCCATTCTCCAGCTGTTGCACCGGGCCTGTAATTACAAACAAGACACTCTTTAGAAACATGAGCACACAAAAAGTTAGAAAAGAATTTTACTATTTCTAAGATTCCAAGGCTGCACTTGTTAACATGTAATACTTATGTCATTTTAAAAAATTCCTGATTTTGGGCAAGCAATTTATTGTTCCTTAATTATGAGCTGCATTGTACCTGTGCAGAAAGGGCCAGACCAAAAACTATTCCCCTAGTACAGTAGGTTAACCGCAGGTGCATTCATGGTGGGCTAGATTCAAACCCAAGACATGGTGGGTGCATCAAACTGGAGTCACATAGCTTCGAGCATGGCACACCACCACAAAAATGCCAACAACGTCACAACAATTTACATGAAGGTTAGGATTTTTTAGCATCATTTACAAGGGGCTTATAGAATAAACTAGTTTGAAAGGAAGTGGCAAAGAAGGTAAATTTAGAACACATGATGCTGTGAAAGGGTGACGATATTACGTTAAAGTACGACAAGTTATAAATGTTAAATGTGTGTGTTTAAGCCCTAAGTGGTAAACGATTTTTCCTTTGTAAGACCGTACGAAAAGTAAGTTGAACTATGTCATTGTTTGTTTGTTTATGCTGTACAATATGACAAAAAAAATGGAAATTGCTAATTCAAAACTGTTGATTGTGCAACAGTTTTGATTGTGCTAATATTAAGACAGTTTTGTATCTGATTGACTTTGGTTTGAATTGTCATGTCATGCTTGTTGGAGCTACACAGTTCCGACATCATACTGTAGTCTAGTGGGTAACATTTTCAGTAATTCACTCCCAGCACTCCAAGCCAGCATCTTTGACTGGGAGGAAAAAGGATGACAGAAGGTTGAGGTATTAAGTGAATACTTGAAGACAGCAACCGAGCAGGATGCACAAGAAAAGGGGATGAGGCTATACTCCTTTCACCATTACCTTAGTCCTGGTATAAACAAACCAACATAGGTTAAGTCTTCTGTGATTGGTTAACATACACGCTGCTTCTGAACTCACAAGAAAATAGGTCACATTTAAGGAACACGTCCAATTGTACTACATAATTTTGAAAAAACTATCCTTAATTTGAGTAACATACATACTGTTCATAACTAATTATCTACGGATCTATACTGGCAGTTTCCCCACACTGCCAGTCATCAGAGAAGCTGTGTATTGATGAGTCTGTTCCTGTTCGCATGGTTCTGGGTGTCAGCTACAAGAGCCGTCCCACGCCAGGTGCTAAAATGGCGTGTTGCGAACCTGACGTGTGTACCGGTGTCCTGAAACATGCTCAGAGAAAACCGTTGAAAAGTGGCAAGAAGAGAATAGTTTTAAATCTTTCACTGCAGCATCCTACTTTGGGCTATGAAGTAGCAGCACTTGCAGCTGAAATTACTGGTGTGTCTGCGGCAAGTATTTTCAGTGCATGGAAAGAACGACAGGGAATGGGAAAACTTATGATGCCAGGTAAATGGAGGAAATGGGAAAAAAGTGTTCTTGTTAAGTGTAACAATTTTGTGAAAACTGCAGTGCATTCTAAAGTTCATTCATTTTACTTACTAATGAGGCTCCAACTTTAAACAAAGTCAATGCTGTAATTAATACTGAGACAGTTTGCCAGATTTAAAAACAGAACTCTTTACAAATTGATAATCGAAATCAGATTTTAAAAACTATAGACATTTTGAAAACAGTAGACAGTGGTGGTGTTAAGTACGTGATAGATGATCTTACCGCTAAAGCTGGTTGCACAGTCGTACAACTTCTGCCATATGACTGTAATCTAAAACCTATAGAGTTAGTGTGGAGCAAGACTAAAGATTTTATAGCTCATCATAATACTACTTTTAAGTTAAGAGTTGTACATGTTTTAGTGCAGTCAACAGTACGTAAGATAACTGCTGATAAATGGTGCAAGTGCATAAAACATGTAACATCAGAGGAAGAGAAACTCTGGAAATTTGATGGCATTGTAGACATACTAATAGATAAAATCATTATAAACACAGCAGAAAGCTTGACAGAAGAAGTGGGACGTGATTCCAGCCTGGGAGTCGAGCCTCTTTCGCACTATGACTATAATTGTAAGTTAATTAATCTTAATACTTATATCATGTACAAGTGCATGTATGAGGTCCATGTTCACGAAATTGTATTGTAATAACATGCTCTGGCAGCAACCAATTGTTGCTGTTGCAGCTGAAAGATATGGTTGTATTTCTTTACTTTGTGACTAAAGTAAGGGTGAAGGCAACTAAGACATCCCTCACCGAAAAATCATTTTCTGTGGAGAAAGGAGCCCATAGTTCCTTACATAGAAATGCAGAAACCTAATTTCTAGACATAAAATGTTCATGTGGGTAAATTAAAAGTGATATAAAAACTTTGTTTAAAGTAAGAAAGAAGCCAAGGGAAGGATGTACGCTAGAGCCAACTTCTAATATTTTATTCAATATTCCCAAAACTATATTTTTAGTCAACATTCATATGCAGTGTTCACTAAGTATCTGGAAGCTTTTCTTGTATTAGCCCACCCCACCAGTAGTGGGTTTACATCCAGATTGCTATGAAACCACTTTTTACATTTTATGTACATCTGCTCAACTGCTAGTCTGCCTGTAAGAATGGGGGACTTGGGCAGATTGGGAGTCGAAATTTAACCTAATAGCAGAAAGCTGCTAACTGTGGTACATCGTATGAGTATTTCCCTATAGTATACTGCAAGCATTAGCAAACAACGTGCATGGAGAAAGATGTTACAAGGAGTTATGCAAGGATGTAAAAAGCATTAGCAACCTACACTTGAGGTTGTCTTCATACCTCCTCCCTCATATTATTAATCCCGAACCTAACACGCCTACCCATGCATCAACACCAGCTGCAGTGTTCCAGTGAGGTGAACGAGTGCAGACAACCCAAACTGACCAACCCACATAGTAATAGCCATTAGACCAGCGGCCACCACCACCGGAAGGCAACAGGTACCACCAACTCCCACCAAAACTCCCTGCAGACCTCCTGGTGAGAGGAAAATTAAATTAACATTAAAATTTCAACCTATGGGGTGACATCAAATATGGCGTTGTATAGCGAGTGACATGTGGGAGTGCAGTAAATGGTTATTTTGAGATCCATTAAGAGAGTGAACTTGCAAAAGTTAAGCAAAGTGGAAAAATAAAAAGTAGTATAACCTCCTATTTATGTACGGCAGACTCCTTATTAATATAATAATGCAATTTTAAAAGCAACGAGAAAAGTGCTAGATACCAAGTAATTCCACAGGTACAAATTCAGAAAGAGGACTGCAACAATGCTGGAGTACCAGCTGTTATGATTAGCATGCAACTTTTACTTTTCTGATGTGCCCCACACATTTGAAAAATCAGTCAAAAAGAACTAACCTCACACAAGTGGTAAAACAGCATGTAGGAAATTCTCTTTAAATACTAAGAGGGTCATTGTGTACACGTAGTCATTAATTAGTAGTGTAGAAGGGTTTTTACAAACTCCTATGCAGATGGAGTGGGGACAGGCTGCATTCCATGTCCGCCATTTCTCTGTCTCATCTGGAGTTTTGTTGGGGTAAGTGGTACATCGCCACAAGAGGAGAACATCCTTGTGTTAAATTCGTCTTACTTTTCAATCAGTTGGTAATTATTCCGGAACCATTTTCTATTGCCTCTTGTTTTACCCCAGTGCATTCCCTTGTACATTTCAGTGCAAAGGAGAGTAAATATCGCATTTCTGGATGCGGACAACTCCGTTGGTACATGATAGCCCCCACCACATGACGGGCCATTTCAACTTTTGTCTTTTCTAGTGTTCTTACACGTTAATTAATTTCTGTTTAGGCAAGCTCAGAAGCGAGAGGGAGTCTGTGTTTATTTGTGTACTGGTTTGTAACATTGTGCTACTCTGCAAACTGTGTAATTTGGACTACCAGTGAACATGTTTTTGTCCAGGTAGCAAGCACCGTTACTAAGCAGCACTGCATCACATTGCAAGGGAAAAAAAGTGTACTCCACGGCCTGAAAAGTAACAATAGTATAATGTAGTTCCTGGTATACTATGTATTCAGTGCACGTTAATGTATTGCAGTTCAGGGGAGTTCCCCTGCCGGCCATTCACCCTAAGATCTCAGCTACCTGTCTTAGCTGAGATATGCTAGGTGGCGCCCGGAAGCATAATTCCCACTTTACATATACATTTCCCCCTCAGCTCACCACCAGTTGCTTGATGAACACCTCGTCAGCCAGTGACACTGTAGTAATAACGGCGTCAAAGTCTTTGTCTTTTGAAACTTATTCTTCAGCTGAGGGTCAACAGACCTACAATATCTGATGAAAAGTATCTGAACACCCTCTGTAAACATAAACTCACGGCCAGATGTCACTATAATTACCACTGCCGCTACAAAAGGGGGCAGAGGGCTTAATGTTGGTGAGTACTATACGATACTGGCAGAATGGGTGGAGCATGGGAGCTCAGTGACTTTGAATGTGGTAGTTATTGGTTGCCACATTACTAAACACTCTGCCAGGGCAATTTCCGCCCTTCTCAATTGCCCAAGTCAAACGTCGGGGATGTGATTGTGAAGCGGGAAGGTAAGGTACAACCACAAAGCAGGTCATGTGTGTTACCAACACAGGGACCATCAAACACATAACAGGAACATCACGTATCACAGTACGACACCATTACCCATTAATTCCGCAATACCACTAATTGTTCAGCTAGCACCACGACTCTGTGCCAGGAGTTTTGAGGAATGGGGTTCAAAGCCCGGGCACCTGCAAATAAACCACATGTCACCTGTAAACGTAAAACACCATGTTATGTGATGTAAAGAGCACTACCACTGAAACATGGACAACTTGAGATGCATGATATGGAGTGATGAATCATACTATACCAAGTGGCAGTCCGAGGGTTTGGGTGTGGCAAATGCCAGGTGAACACTACGTACTGGCCTGTATAGTGCCAACAGTGAAATTCGATGAAGGTGGGGGGGGGGGGGGGATAGTGTGGAGGTATTTTTTATGGAAGAGACTGTTTTCTCACAAAACTATGAGGCATGTACGTTAAAGGTGGAAGTCTATAAGAAGATTTTGACTGGCTGCATGTTGACTGCAGTAGAAGACCAGTTTGGAGATGATAACCATGTGCTTCAGCACGACAATGATCCCTGCCATAAAGCACTATCTGTTCGTGAGTGGTTTGTGGAAAATATAGTTCCGGAAATAGACCGGCCAGACCAGAGCTTCAATCCCATTCACATTGAACATGTGTACAATGAACTAGAACAGTTACTGTCTGCAAGACCCCAACGACTGACATAACTTACTCCACTTGCTACAATACTGCAGGAAGAATGGTCAGTCAAACCCTCAGACACAGTCTCTCCCACAGAGTTCGAGCTGTAATAAGGGCAAAGGGTGGGCCCACACCGTATTAACGTCTGCTACTGGACGGTATACCTGAGAGACATTTACTTGGCAATTTCATGTAGGTGTCCGGATACTTTTGATCAGAAGTGCATAGAGTATGTGCCACTAAAAAAACTTGGAAAATGTTGTTGTGACCAGTTTGTCACAACTGGTGATGTGGTGTACAGCAGCTCAATCAAGGTATTGACTGGTTACCGGCTACCATGGGAGGGGCTTGATGTCATGTGCTGCAGTATGCCAAATGGTAAGCTGCCAGGGTTGAGTTTAAATGCTCCAGCAGCTGGCTGTCAGTAGGCACCCAACCCTCTACTGCCATACATGGAAGTAGACACAGGAGGAATGGGATACCCCATACACTAGTGCATGACGGAGGGAAGGGAAGGAATGACCCATTAGCTAGTGTGTGACGAAAACAGTGCAGATGGTGATTCCCAATGTGGCTGTATGCCCTCACCATTCACCCCTTGGGTGCTCAAAAGTATATAGGGTGCAAGAGGGCAAGAAGAGAGAAGTACACAGAGAACAAAGAAAGGTAGTTTAGCAGCTGACAATTGTAATGCATGGCATTCCATCAATTTACAGCTCCCTCCACCTTAGTTGGCAGGTGGCTGTTGAGAGGAGAGTAACATTCCGAGAATTCGAGCAACGGCACAAACAATTAGTACACCTATAAATGAAAACATCAATCCCAAGTTCAACAGTCATTCTAACTGCAAATATTAAACAGACGCAATACGGCCCTTAGCTCACTTACTGCCCATCAACTAAGATGAAGATCAGGGAAATTATGGGGTAAAATGGGAGAAAAATACGTAAATAATGTAATATTTATTCATGAAAATACATTAAATTGCAAAGAAAAACACTGAACCAAACATTAACTAAATGGACAATATTACAAATACAAACTGCAAATACAATAGTGGGGAGGGCAATGAAGAACAGGTAAATTGTGGGGTTAAAAAAAATACAAAATAAGTACATTTTCATTATAAACTTTTACGCCTCAATTTCCCTCCAGTCCATAGCCCTCCCCACTATAGTATTCCTAAATTGTATTGGTAACATTGTCAACTTAAGTCATGTTCAGCTCAATTTCTTTGCAATTAGACATGCTTTCATGAGACAATATTACAGTAATATTACAAATAGTACAAAAATATGTTTAATTGCGAAACATGCACAAATTACTTTTCAGTGCAAATAGGCTACACTTGATAATCATTTATGGGGAAACTCCAAGCTTCGCGTCACCATGTAAAAGAAATTGCAGGCGTGCCTTGAACCACTGTTTTGGAGATTTACTCCCCTGCTGGCGCTGGGAAGTTGGCTCGGTGCATAATGTTTGGCTACATTTGTACAGTAATTTTGCAATTTAACATATTTTTGTCAATAAATATTAATTATGTAGGTACATATGTTTAACTGGTTTTACCCCACAAGTTCCCTGATCTTCATAACCATCCCACTACCGTTTTTGGGGTTTTAATTGGTCAAATGTTGATGTACCTAGTAAATTTGTGTTCTGTGTAATTAGTGGAATGGAATTATACCACTTTTAAAGATATTTTTTCCAAAAAATTAATTTAATTTATTCGCCTAATCACTCCCAATTCATACACCGTATATAAATACGCACACCACAGCAGCTATCCATTTGACCACACTACAGACACACTAATCACCGCACATATATTATAATTTAACTTTTCTCTTGCTTTAACAGCATAGAAACACACATCATTTCACACAATTATTAGATTTAACACTTCAAACTACATGAATTGCAATAAAACACGCATTTAATCACTCGTAAATCTGAAACCTATGACACGATACAAATCAAACCTCAAGTAATGTCCGTTGTCCGTCAAATAATAATCCCACAATCCACTTGTCAACCAACATGGATGCACTGTATAAAAAAAAAATAACATGGTGTTACACATTGCCTCTTATATAAACAGTCTCTGAACATGGCTCTGTATCATCTACGATATGTATATTTATTGTACTAGTAATACGTTTTATCCTCTCATCAATATAGACCAGGTAAGCCTTGAATAATTCACCAGAATTACATAATGTCCCGACACGGCTCCATACCTGTGTTTAACTCTATAACCTCAGCACCAGGCAATAAATATACCCCATGAATTGTTTTACGCATTAAATATTCATTGTAAAGTTTTCTTATATGTAAAGCAATTTAGCGACCTGATATAAATATATTCAACATAAATTATACATATTTTATAGCATAAATACAGCAATCATGATGACCCTCCTCCCTGTCACATTTTATTTATTTTTTTACAGAAAACTAATTGAAACCCCTCCAAAATTCTTAGTAATTATGATTACTAATAATCATATCTTACATATGCAGGTATTATTTGTTCGATTTTCGAAAAAGCCCCTGTTGTTAAGAAATACCCAACCTGAAATTTTCACAACAGGCATGACAATGCCCAGCCACACGTGAATTGTTACAGCCATTCTGGTGAGAGGTACTGGACCATCCTCCCTACAGCCGCAACCTGGTAATCAGTGATTTCCCTCTAACGAGCGTGAAGAACTCAATAATAGGCAAAGCTTGGAATTTCATGTAAGAAGAATTACAGGAGGTGTGTGTGCCTACTTGATATTGCACATTGGTACACACACCACTTATGATTCAACAATTGTGAAGTTTCATGAAGTTGGATTAGGTCTTCCTGCATTTAGCATGGTACAGTTGCCCAATCGACATAAATATTAAGAGTTTTACCCCACAATTTCTCTGATCTTCATAGCCTTCCCAAATATTACTTGTAATGCAGATAATGTGATACAACCCCGTTAGAATTGTATTCAGTGTTATCAACGTCAATTTGTACCCAAGATTAATTTTTTCGGAAAAGCTGAGATTCTTAGCAATCGCCTGTTTTAGTAAAAATTTGATAAACTTGTTGACCGGCTGTTGTTCATATGATTTGCCATCATCCTTTATGTCCCATAATGCCGACCTAACTTCAACAAAAGCTATACAAAAGTCAAAAATTCATGCAGCCATTTAAACATTTTCTGTTATAATACCTGCAGATTTTTGTGTGTGTGTGTGTGTGTGTGTGGACTGCAGCCCACATGTTTGTGGGTCTTTTTTAATTTTACACAATGCAAACTAGTATCTAAATAGTGTTTAGGAATACAAGCACATTACGAGTTAATTGTCACATTCAAGTGTGTTATCGCAGACTTCCTACTCAGATACATAGCAGAATAAACCTAATACACATCAGGTATAACAGGTACTGAAAGTGATTTCTATGATATATAAACCATCTGCCAGCACCCAGTAATTTTAGTCCAGGTAAGCAATGGGCATATCATCCCACTTCAACATTACACCTGTCCTTGGTTGACATAATTTTAAAACAAAAATACAGTTCTGATGACCGCAGGCTTTCATGGCCATCTTTTGTTGATCCAAGCAACATCAAAATTCAGATATTGGTATCCACATGTAAGTTAAGTACTGTAAGCATAATATGATGTAGTTAACGTTCCCTGATATTCTCCTGAGTAATAATAGCTAAGAAAGAATCGTAAAAATAACGAGCTATTTATTCAAAACCACTTTAGAATAGTTCCATTCAAAACGAAAAAAAAAGTTAATGTCTTGCATTTAAAAACACATTTCCCTTTTATTCGATGTGTCCAATTACCGAAAAACGGTGGTTTTCCCCATCATTGGAGCGTAAATCCAAAAGAAGAGACATAACCTAGCCTGACTCCATAGTTCAACTGTTCTTGCCTAGCCTACTACAAGAGGAAGAGACAATCGCGTTATGTCACAAATGTTGTTATGATGATTAATTTGTATTTTTCTTAATACATTTTTCAATAGTATGTACTTCAAAAATAAATTTACTTCTTTCTATGGAAATGCGGTACTAGTTCATCTTTAACATGGCAAGATAGCAGCACGGCTCAGTTCCCAAAATATAATCAATTTAAAAAAAAAAACTAGACCATTCATAATGGTATAGGACATGTCAGTACTTATATACTATATAAAATAAAAATTTAGCGAGTTGCTAACCTAAATATTATGAATAATTTACAGGGTAATTTCAATAATAATTCTAATTATATTCCCCAGTAAAAAGCTTGACAATGTGGCACATTTTGAAGCACATACAAAATCATTTGTTTTGTTTTGTTTTATTTTAGCGCATCCGTAAGATCTTTTACAATACATAGCTGTACAAAGATATTAGACAAGTAAATTATAGTATACAGGCCCTTACACAATTGAAAACTTTAACATATGACTTTACCATTTGACTTTACCATTTGACTTTACGTTTGCTTTCCGACATGTTTCTAATGAAACTTCACACAATGGAACTGTCAGAAGTAAAGTCAAGCATTGTTGGATTTCGAATAAATGGAATTATATGTTAATATCAAGCAGCCATTTAGCCGGGAGGTTATGTGGAAAATGTGTTATATTATTGTAGTGAGATTTTAATATCGGTATATTAAACAAAGATCGTTATAAATAAAATAAATTACAAACAAATATAATTTGAAGCGGAAACATATTAATTTGCATATTTTAATCAGGTAAACAGTAGAGATTTTTGTTTTGAAATAAAATTCTAAAATAAATGATAATCATATTTAAAAAAAAAAAAAAAAAAAAAAAGGTACGTAAAATGCATTCTTGGATAATATCACTATTATTTTCATAACAAGATACACCTTTTTACGAAGCTTGCAGAACCGATGTTTAATTGTCTGAACTTTGACTTTACAATTATATTGTGTATTGGTGCTTTCGTCAGAGGAAAGGAAATGTAAAGTCAAATGATAAAGTTTTCTAGTGTGTAAGAAGCTTTAGTTTATTCACTGGGCATAGTAAACACACTCATATATATATGCCAGACTACACGTAAACGCATCACATCTTTTTCTCATAATTTGACCAATCCTCCACCAACATACCATGGGGTGTCATCGTTTTGCTGAAACAGAAGAAAAAGGAAACACAGAAAACCGGAACAAGAAATGCAAACAGACGTGTCATAGAATAATTTCTTAGTTTTTGTAGTTTAGATATTTATCTACACTATAAAATGTAAGTTTAGAAAAAAAATTCGTTGAGTTGTTTTTTAAAGAGTTTTTTCGTTGGAGAAGCAAATTTCTTGATGATGTGGTAACATAATGAAAAGTTGGCTACCATGGTCCTTTCTGGACAAGTTTAAGTTAACTGAAGTCACGTGTAAGTGTTTTTTTATTCTCATGTCATGCTTATGAAAATACTAATTTATCTGAAATAAATGACGGTTTTTGGACATGAATATAGGTACTGAAAACATGTACTCACATGCAAATGTAAAAAATCTCTGAGCTCTTGAAAGGAGGTCTACATGAGCCTGACTTTCTTTTGCCATTGATTATTCATACAGCTCTCTTTTGCATGTGAAACACTATTTTGCTGTCAGTGGAATTACTCCAAAAAGTTATACCATAACACATGATGGAATGGAAATATGCAAAATATACCATTTTTGCTGTATTATTGTTCAGGACCTCTACAACATACCACAGTGCGAAACTTGCTGAACTTAGTTTAGGAAAAATATACGCAATGTGAGATTTCCAGTTAAGAAAATTATCTACTTTTAAGCCAAGAAACTTAATCGCTGCAGATTCATTTATTTTGTCTCTGTTACTGCTAACATATGAATTGATGTTGTTTTTCTTTTCTTTGTGAGGAAATTCATCAGATATGTTTTATCTAGGTTGAGATTTAATTTATTTGTAGTAAACCATGCATTTAGCTCTGCAAATATGTGTCCGTTTTTTGTGTAAGATAATTTACTGAGTTTCCAGATAATAAGATGCTAGTCTTATCTGCAAATAACATTGGAGTAGTTTCTAGGGTTAAGGCACATGGAAGGTCATTTATATAAACTAAGAAGAGTAAGGGGAAAAATATTGATCCTTGTGGGACCCCATGCTTGATTTTTTCTTGTTCAGACTATAATGAAGTAGTTTTTCCTTTTATCTGCACTTGTTGTCTGTTTGAAAGGTATCAGCTTATTAGTTTATTTGGTGTACCTGAGACTCCATAAAACTTGAATTTTTCTATGAGTATATTGCGATTTACACTGTCAAATGCTTTATTGAGGCCGCAAAATATTCCATTAGATAGCATCTTTTTATCAAGTGCATTAAGAATGCTATTTTTTAGTTTGAAAATTGCATAATTTGTTGATGTGTTTTTCCTAAAGCCAAACTGGATATTGGATAAATTGTGTGATTATCAAAATGTTGCAGCAACCTCCTGTATATTAATTTTCAATCATTTTTGAAAAGGATGTAAGAAGTGTGATGGGTCTATAATTGTATAATTTGGTCTAGTCTCCTATTTTGAACAATGGTGTTACCATAGCACATTTGAGTCTGTTTGGAAACAATCCTGTATTGAAGATATCATTAAAATATGGCTTAATGGAACACTAAATTCAAAAGCTCACTGCTTTAATAACCTGCAGCTAATGCCATCATAGCCACTAGATAATTTTGATTGCAAAGAATTGATTGTTTACTCAATTTCTTTTGGAGTTGAGTTTGTATAAGATATAGCAGGGTATTCTGTACCCTGTGGTGTAGGAATATGGTTTATATCTTGTTTAATATTATTTATAGTGTTTTCTACGATATTTAAGTAGTATGAATTAAATGTATCTGCGTCTTATTTAGGGTCAGAAGATATGTAGTCATTTACTTTTAGTTTTACAACTGGACATTGCTCTGTTGTTCTTCCTGTTGTGTTTTTTTACACTATTCCATGTACTTTTTATTTGATAAAATTTGTTGGCAGAAAAAATTTTATAGCCATATTTTGTGTTCAAATTGTATTGTAAAATATAGTTGACGGCAAGAATTAGACAGTCTGACAAGTATTTAACAAATTGTTTTTGGGACTGTGAAAGAAGAGAATCGGTAAGTAATATGCCTTTATGCAATACAGGAACTTACACATATATTTCAGAAAAAATATTTTAAAATCACCAATTAACCTTACTATTTTAATTTGTGGACTATATAAGCAGCGGTGAAGGCTGGCTAATGTCAAGATAACTAGACTAGGTAAGGTAGGCCATTCCAGCACTTTGTGGTCCCATTGGCTACTGACCTCTGATATAATTGTGTGGATAGCTAATGCTCATCAGCACATTTACTTTGTAGTTACTGTATAATTTCAGTGTGATGTTTCTCGTCTGGAGTGTTGTTGGAATTTTTTATCGGCTGTTAATTATATTATTTGCTTTCTTTAAGCATAGTTGGTTTTAGGAACAGTTGTAGTGCATTTTCTTGAGTGAAATGTGATATTAATTGGCATGTGTCTAACCACTTCGTTAAACTGCTTGTTCCACCATTTTCTTCGCCCTGCCATCCGCAATGAAGCGGCGCTAATATAATTTAGGTATCGATTTCTTGGATTCAGCAAAACTGCGCAATGTTGATTATACTGAATGATTCTGCAAAAAAAATTATTTAATACTAATAATGAACAAACATAATTTTAGTGAAGTAAACTTTGAAGGATTACCACGAAAAACCCATATTTAAGAGGTTGTGAATTTTACAAAGAGTAAGTTTACGTGTTTTGTATTTGTAAAAACATTGCAATAATTATTTAAATAAACGTGGCCTGAAAAAGCCAAACTTTCAACACTTTTATAGTGTGTGAATATTATTTGTTTATTTGTATATATGTATTTATATAAGTCAATGAGTATAAGGTTAACTTCAGTTAAAGTATTTGTGTATATTTCTGCATTTGTACGATTATGAACAGCGAGCGATGCATGTATCATGTATTGTTTTTTAATTGAAGATACATTTTTCGAAGTTACAATAATTTGAATTTTATTTCCATACGAGCTAAATTTTTCCACTGCTCCATCAAAGCAATATAAGACTCAAAATGAAATTTATTTGTAAGAACATCAATACAAACAATGCCGTCTCACGAAAGAGATTATAAACTAAAGCCATCTAACCTTCACTGTATCTTTTTTCCCTTGAAATGAAATAAGCAGAACCCCATTAAAGTTGACTTGGGAATTACAAAAGTAAAACAAGTTGAAATGCCAACCTAGCTATAATATTCTACATTAATTACTGGACGAAAATTAAATAACATCCGTATTTCAGTGCCTGCCATGACGGGAAACACAAGGAAAGAGAAAAATGCAAGTGTGCATTGGACTCGAACAGTTATTTTGAACGTCTTTTTCTTCAGTGATAACACAACTGTGGTTGAAGGATACAATGTGGCCACTCTACTTTTCTAGAACTGTCAAAATTTACCCCACATATAGAAATGGACAGTATGTATATATAAACAATGAACACTTAGGAGAATATGCTGTGCAAACCAGTGCCATAACAGTTAACTGTGCATTGCTTCAAAGTTCACGAAGAAAGTGGGGACTACAATTCTCACATTCCTGTTGTAACCATTCATTCTGCAGTGTTCTATTTTATTGCTAGTATCACTGCGGTTCTGCCTCTCCATGCGGTTCTGCCGCTCCATGCGACGATGTCATGCGGCAGACGACAATATGACAAGCTAGAAGCGCAGGAAGCCAGAGATCACCCCCCCCCCCCTTTCCAAGCGCCGCCAACTCGCGACTAGCAGGCTCAACAAACAAGCGTTAATGTGAAGGAATTTATTAATTTATTACAGTTGTTTATAATGACATATGAGAACATAAACAGTTGTTTTTTTTTAAATTGCTTTTAACAATACGGTTTGTAAAGCAAATGATAGGGAGCGCTAAATTGTAAATAATTCTTGGTGGCATACAAGTAAATTACTTTCTCTGGAAAATAATTGAGTGAAAATGCATATATTGATATTGATATTAATACAATCTATTAGAAACACAAGAATGTATAGTTTGCTGCCAATGGCTTGTTTTATAATCTTGGTATAATAAATAATATAAGAAACATCTTGTTCGTAAATAACTTACAACCAAACATAAAATGGTCATTGAGAAACATCTTTGTACATGTAACAACCAAAGTTTTGTCTGCTCTCTCATATCGGCGTACATGTGAGTCTATTTCAAATCAGTGCATACGAAATTAAATCATATTTATGTGTAATACATCATATGTCCTGCAGAGTTAGAAAATGGCATGATGTTTGCAAATTAGTCACACTTGATTAACAAAATAAACTTTTTTCCTAGAAAACATGATTTATTTACTACTAATAATAAATAAAACATGCCAAAAGTAAACATAATGTGGAAGGACTACTCAGGGATGATGAATTCACCCTGCATCTCACCAAAGGCAGGAATGAGTGGTTTTTGTGCCCGGTGCCAGCTCGGTAGATCAATGACGTGGTCCATTGGCCGACGGCCACGGGGATCCCTGGCATTTCCGTCAATGCTGGTAATCCACATATTCAAAAATTCTCCTGTATACCCTCCGATGTACACCAGACATTCTAAAATTGATTGTTATGTGAGTCCGATTGAACTGGTTTATCCATCAGTTCCACCAGCCTGAAAACCTGGTGGATCTTGTGGATATGAACCATAAAATCAATCAATGAATTTTCGAATGTGTGTCTCTGAAAAATAAAAGTTGTAAACACCCACAACTCTTATTTTCAAGTATTCCAGAATATACCAAAATAATTCAGACGATAAAAACTTTAAAATTTGAGGGAAGTGGTACTAATATGTGTCTGGAAGCAGGTAAAAACACCGATAAAATTCAACTAGATTTTCAAAAAATGCCTCAGCCAGTGTACACCAATATATCAACCACTGGTGGATTCATTAATGAATTTTCGAATATGTGGAATGTTGTAATGTTGAAATAGACACTTGCTGGCCACTGATTCTATTGCAATAGATTTTGCTGTTGTGAAAATGTAAGGGTATAGCCCCCCTTTACATGCCCTTTTAATTACTCTATTTTTACTCTGCTTAGGGGGCAAGGATCATAATGTATAATACTCCTAACACACTGTCTTTAAAGACATAATATAATGCTGGACTTAATCATTAACACTTTTATTGCTGCCGAATGTGTACAACACATGACATTGTGCAACTAGTTGAAGCGGATCTGGTACTCTGGCCCACCGGTAGCCTAAGCTACAAAATGTGTCATGCGCTATGAAATTGTGTTATGTTACATGATTATGAAAAAAACTGACGGTTAATCCCTTGTCACTGATAAACTAATAAGGTTCCGAAAAACTACAGTGTAATTGACCAACTAAATGATTACCGCTTACATTGATAATGCCGGGGGAACGCACTTACAGCGCGATTCCTGTGCAGCTTGCTGGACTGATGACGAAGTTCAGACTGCAAGAGCATCCTCGGGCTGCTCGGAAGATGGCCGATGTCGCTTTCAGGAAAGCTCAATGGAACTTTTCAAAGAAACTCAAAGAATGCAATCAGGATAATATTGCGTGCTTAAATCTACTACATAATTATGCACTGTACAACAAAACATATGAGCGACATTTCCGTGGCTTTAAAACTCCAATTACTAGCAAAAACATGATGTCATGGGAATACAGTCACAATTGTGGGATGATATAAATTAAATTGAAACATGTGATAATAATTGCATAATGGATGGAATATGTTGACACTTTCACAATCTTTGTTTACTTGCTAATAACTTTCCAGCACCTTTATTTTGTTAAGTTGATGCAGCACTGCACTCTAGTCAATGTTAACATGCATTGTGCGTTTTTGGAACACTCATAATTTGTAGCATCTGTGGACTATGTGATGCACTATGTGGTGTGTCTTCGCAGAACAATGAGCTATGTCCAACTTTAGTTTGCACCCTAATAAAGGAATGTTTGTAATACTCACTGCCACACAGGTTGCTTTTTAATACAAGGTGGCGATTGCTATACCCTACATTTCTTAGCACTACACTTGTGGTCACAGCAGTATATTTCAGCCAGTATGCCTGTCGATGTGGTGCCGGTTGAAGGGTGTAAATTGCACTGCTGCACGGGCAGCCCTCTAATTCACTCCAATGGCTTGATCACCGAACGGCCATGACTTTATGGGTATGCATTACAAAACTGCTTGCCAATTTCCCCCAAGAGTTGCCTCTTGGAAGAAATTGGTTAAGTCGGCAATTTGTGAGATACATGATTTGGGTCACAGAGGAAAACATACTCAATGTATTCAGTAACCTGCACCAACGTACTCTGGACTGTTCTCATCGCCCCAGCATGCACTAATGCGATAGATGACTGCGGCAGTCCAAATGGCCAGGGAAACACATATGAACACTTCGTTCATATGAAACGCTCTCCTCGCTGGTGACCATTTTACCCCACAATCCCCCAAATGCTCCACTATGCACCACACGCTCCACCAGCAGGTGTACTGGTCTCTCATGATTGTCCGGCGGTTCATTATGAGTTGCGGCATGCATGTGTAGACAGGAGGTGTGCCCACCACAGCCTACGCATGCCATAATGACCAAGCCACGCACCTGCTTGGAGTAGCGGAGAGATATTGACTGTCACTCAGCTAAGTACTCATCCCCACTACTTCTACTGCTACCATTACTGCTATTGCTGCTGCTGCTACAGCTGCTACTAGTCATGATGCTCTCGATGATCTTGCTCCTCATAATGATTATGCTGCTCCTGTTGCTGTAGCTCCTCCTAATTCTCTTGCTGCTCCTGATGATCTGCTGTTGTTGTCGATCCACTCCGGATGTCGTTGAGGGGGAGAAGGATGTGGCGGCCCTGACGAGAGGTCGTGCAAGCCGGTTACACTCCCACTGTCACTTTGATTGTCGTCCCTCGATGCTGTTTCCACTACTGGTGGCATCTCCAAAACTGTCGCGGTTAAGTTGACCATAGGGTTTTCCTAAGGGGAGATCACTTCCACAGATGCCTCGGGTAGCTCGCCACAGGCGATGACTTCGGGGTGCTGCATTGTGATGTCGCTTCTCATTGTGCTTCAGTCGGAACCTGCCTGCTCTGAAGTTTTGCTCGTTGCAATGTCTGCTTGCTCCGACGGGTTGAGTTTTCCATTATACATCACTGGTTCCCCCATGTCCCTGATGGGCATTCGAATGCCGGGCATCGTGGTCAGGAACAGGCATCGGAGTGCACTCCAGTCGCTTTCCGAGTGCTGTGCATTCTCCTCACCTCCCAAAGTGGTGGATATTTCTGGCTGTTGGTCTTGCCTGCCTCCTGTTGTGTGTGTCATGGCATCAGATGCTGCGATGCTGGGGGCCTGGACTGCTAGACATAGGTTTTCACGATGTATGACCACCCTCCATCTGATACGTAGTCGGATAAGTTAGGTTGTGTACCACAGAAGTTTTATAATCTTGTGCAGCCCATTCCAGTTGGGTACGAACCCTACCCAAATTGCCTGGCACTGTTCGACAGCCTGTGCTCTCTCACATATATCCATTGTCCTGTAGTTAGTCGGCAGGGTGCACTGGTTGTTTCTGGAGCCCTTTGTGCAATGTGTCATTCATGGACCTTCTGTGAAGTGTCAAATTCGGCCTCCCTCCTTGCTGCCTTGCTGCGCCATCCCCGGACACTCCCATGTCTTCTATTTGCCGGCTGGCGAACTCACCTAGCTCTGGCAGTTCTCGTGCCTACAGGATAGCTGCTGGCGTCTGCCCTGTTGCTAGGTTTACCCGTCACCTGATTGTGAAGAGGGTGGCAGGTAAATGCTTTCCTCATGATGTGTGATTATCCCCGACTGGGAGACATAACTGCATCTTGATTTCATGGTTATGCCTCTCGGACAGGTTCACTTTAGGATGATAGACTTGCACTGACTTTCAGCGCAATTGTGGTACAAGGCAAGCAGAGTACAACTATCACAATACAATAATGGTACACATAAATATTGATTGTTGACTTGGATTATTCTTACTTTGCCCAATATAAAACTTATCAATTATAACAATGCACAATAAACATTACAGTGTGAAATGATTAGCAAATAATGATTCAGAATAATTTTAACTGATATACAATCTTTATTCGGTCTGCAGTTATTCTTTATACTCAGTTAATTAGCACCCATTTTGGTGCGTAAAACATGAAAATCTTCATAATATGACATGTTAGGAAGTGTCTGAATAACAAGGATTCAAGTCGTACAGCAAATATGGCCACTGTCATTAATTATTATTACTGCCATACAAATTAAACAAGTTACAAAGTGTGTAAATGACTACCCGCAAATTTACACTTACTCGCAAGGCCCTTAACTGCGAGCCAAAATTTAAAAGTCCCCATTGAGCTGTTTCTTCTATGATTAAATTAATGCCTCATTATGGCGAACAACCAATTATCTGATTAAAAAGGAATTTAAGTTAAACTTAATTACAATTCAACACATCGACAAACAATTTAACAATGTGTCCAACACCAGTGGGATTATATATACTGATTTCCTTGAAATTGTAAAATGCTAAACCCACATTTTTAATTGACATACAAGATTATTAATATTAAAAACTACTAAGGCGAGTGCAATGCGACCGGAGGGGCCCATTAAAGTGTGCAGCTTTAAAAATGGCCACCTTATAACTGAAAAAAAAAATTACTAATATATATATATCACCTGATAAAACGAGTGGGTCTATCAAAGCACCTTAATTAAAAACAAGACAACCATATTAATAGTTAAAGTGATTTTTCTCTACCTGGGCATTAGTTCTGGACAAGTGACATACAATAGAATACCGCCAGGCGAGTCGAATGGGGCAACTATTTGACAACTATATATACTACGCACTTGGGACCATCCCAAATATGCACGGCAACTACAGAAATCGTTATTAAATGCATACTAATCTACTAAGGTATCAAAAGTAGAAAGGATAAACAATGCGATCATGCACCCAGTTATGAAAACAAAGCTACGAAACGTACCAAAAGAAGTCCAATTTTATGATGTGCCATCCACAACTCATAAGTGAAATTCCAATCTTGGTTGTCCTAAAACACTAATGAAACATTAAAAGATTGTGAACCAGGTTACTCTGAAACAACTAAAGCACTGTGCCGGTTTACTTTATACCACGAAGTCACACTCCATCGGGATGTTCAGATGTCAATTGTGTAGTCTAGCAGAACATGATGCAGACGAGTTGTCCCCGAAGTAGTTCTCTTATGAAGTGCCCAAGGTAAAGTGTGAGAGGGCTAGCACCTCATGAATCAGCTTACTTCAGATCCCCCTCGAACACCTACCATGTGATGCACCAAGAGGGTAAGAGGAAATAGGAAAGGAGAAGAGTAGGGAAATGGACCTGAGCAGCGATAAGCAAAACTATCAGCGCTGTGGATGGTAAATTGCCAAACTAAATCCGATGGTGCGGCAGCACCATGCCCAGGGTAGAGTGCCAAAGGGCTAGCAGCTCACGACCCAGCTTACTTCAGATCCCTCTCCAACACCTAGTAGGTGACACACAAGGAGGGGAAGAGGAAAGGCAAAAGGCGAAGAGTAGGGAAACGGACCTGAGCAGCGAGAAGTGAAACTATCAGCGCTGTGGGTGGTAAGTTTGCCGTACTAAATCGCGATGGCGCAGCAGCACCATCGCAGACTGCATTTTCTATGTATTCCACTCGCCATCTGGTACACAAGTCTCCCCACAGGCTACCAGTGAATTGGGACTCATTGTTTGTTAGGATGATTTTTCGGGTATCCCCAGCGAGCATAGAACTCGGTTTCCAGCATTCTTGCAATGATGTGTCCATATGCCCTGGAAACCGGGTATGCCTCTATCCACCCGGTGTATGTGTTCCTCATCCCCAATATTAAACATTTGCGCATAGGAGTTTGCCCTTCAAGTCTAAATATACTGTTTCAAATGCCTCCTTCGGTAACTTAGGTTGTTACTGAGTTACCCCATCTGCCCTCCTACTTTTATATTATTTGCAAGGTGCGCACACTCTCACATGTGTCTTTATGTTGTGTGTTGCCCCTATCCAGTCGAAAAATTGGGACAAGTTCCTGGTGGTTTGCACTGCTCCTGGATGCCCTGCGAACTGACTGCTGAGTGCATATTGCAATGCATGCTTGCATGCTTGCTTCGGTACATACAGTCACCACTGCACCTCTGGGTGTCATGGCCGACTCTCAAGGTTGTTTCCCTGAATGTGCCAGTACTCGTGGTTACCCTGCTCGAGTTTTGCTTTCCTTTGTTGCGTGAATGCACATTCTCACTGACTGTCTTCCATGAGGGTTTTTACTTTGTCTGTATGAAGCCCCACTTCGATGATGTTGCACCTTGCAGTTTCATGGCTGGTCGATACTACTGCATCCGGAATTAGCTGGAGCAAGTCGTCAACTGCTAAGGTTGATCCTTGTGCCATTGACAGTTCGTTTGCTAGTTGGTTCTTTGTACTCGGGACATGTTGTACTTCAAAGTCGTATGTATGGCTCAATGTGCGAGTTTCCTTCTGGCTTCACACATTGAGTGGAGCCAGAGCAAGCACCGATTTTCAGTCCTCAACATGAGACTTGGGTATTCGATGTATGCACCCGTAAAACTGTCATATACTCCCTCTTATTAATGTCATACCATGCTTCTGTCGACCCGAATTTCGCAAATGCATATTCAATTATCTGTTTCTCCTGATTGTCCACCAGCTGAAACAGTACGACTCCCAGCCCCTTATTGCTTGCATCTGTTTGGTGGTAGGAAGGTATAGGTGATTTTTAGGGTCATGTCGTGCTAGTGTGATGCATTGCCTAAATCGTTGCTTGAGTTCTTCAAAGCTTGCATCATGTTCGGCGGTCCACAGAAATGTGTGGTTTGACGATGTCATGTCGGTAAGTGGTGCTGTTATGATGGCAAATCCCTGGATGTTCTCTTGGAGCAAGATGATGAGTCTAAATCATTTACGAAGTTTTTTGCGGGTGCATGTTGGCTTATAGTGATCTATGAGGACCAACTGCTCAGGTGTCGGTCTGCTACCTTGCTCATCAACCCTGTGTCCTATAAATTGTCTGCACTGTTTGCCAATATGACACTTTCAGTTGGTGCACATAAACTTTCTGATTGCCAGACGCTCCAACACTAGTGACATATGTTTGAAATGCTGTTCCCAATTCTCGTACCAGATGACCATATCATCCAGGTATGCGAGTGTGAAGTCAGACTCGTACTCGTCGAGTACCCAGACCATCATGGCCTGGAAGGTTGCTGATGCATGTTTTAGCCAAAAGGGAATGGCACAGAACTAGAAATTCCACCCCTCAGGGGTAGCAAATGCTATCTTGTGACAATCCACTGGTTTGATTGGCATCTACCAGTACCCACTTCACAATACAGGAATTTCATGACCTTCGCTTTTCCCAAGGTGTGCAGAGCGTCTTTGACTCTGATGTATAGTGATGGTGCACTTTCGTAATCAGATTCAGCAGCCTGAAATCTACACAAAAACACCAAGTGTAATCGTTCTGTAGTGCGAACATTATGACCCTTATGTAATTAGTTGTAATTGCTATCGGTGGACTCGATAACTCTGTCTGCCAACATATCCCTGATTGGCTCCTTTATTATTGTGCACTGGTGCGGCTGATAATTGTGCGGACCTGCAAACAATGGTCGATCATGCTCTAGCCAAATGGAGTGTTCCACAATGTTTGTCCTTCTCAGTGGGTAGACAGCAGCAAAAACATCTTATCTTTCATGAAGGATGCTCTGTACAATGTTGCGGTAGTTTTCTGGTACTTCGTGAACAAGGTCATCAAGCTGTACCTCTGGTGTGTTGTTCCTGTTGCGTGGCTCTAGTTCATAAATGGTCCACCACTCCTTATGTCCAAAATGGATCCTGCAGTCTGCTGTATCCATGATTGTGTTTTGCTTGGTGAGCCAGGGAATGGCAAGAATGGCATCCTATCACAGGTCGTTGGACACTAGAGTCGAATTACACACATTGGAGTGGATGAATGAAAGCTGCTTTGGGGCAAAGAAGGTTATTGGAGGTTATTACTGAAGATCTTCCAGACGACGAAGCTGATTGGACCTTTAAGCAACAAAACAAGAATCAAGATGCCATGTACATCATTAGAACTGTGGTGGACAATGTGTTGCTTAATGACATGAAATATTGTACGCCAGTGAGAGAAACATGGGAATTGATAAAGGAGATATACTGCAACATGGGTATGATGCACTTAGTTACAGTCCTGGAAGAACTTTGTGTGAATAAAAAGCAAGAAGAAGTATCAATGAAAGAATACATGGATAAAATTGAAAATTGGTCTCACCAGTTGGCTGAAGGTGGCATCCCTATTACGGTGTGGGGAAGCCAGAATAGCCCCTTGGGTGTGAGATGGCATACAAGGGTGGCCGACAACCCTCACTGGACAAGGCATTCATGGATATACTTCTGTAAGTTCATCGTTGTCATCACCTGCAAGATGCGAGCCACTGGGGGAAAGCCAACAGGCCGCTGGCCGAATGGCCCCAAGAATGTCAACCATCTCGTGCTTTATCACTTATTGAGTACTGGTGCCCACCAGAGAACATTTATTTTAGCACTACCTGTCCACATAACCTCTATCCCCCATGGTCCAGTCCAGGCTAAGCGTCAAATGGCTTGCCCGTGTGTGGCTCTTCACAGGCATTCCTAAGGACACCACTTGGATAAGCATCAGAAGGAGCCTTAGTAAAACCATAGAACGCGATGGCACGATGGTGAGTTAGCTCTGCCAGGACAACTACAATTTCCAAGGCCCGGGATTTATTGGATGTCAGCCAGGTCTACACCTGGCTGACATCCAGAGGCGCGACACTAACATAGGGGGTACTGGTACTAATTTGCCGATTTGGAGAGGACGGCTCCGTAAAATGTTGATTTTTCTACCCAGATATTTGATGGTGGGTCTGTAACCCTCTCCATTTGCTGGCATGCAAGTAAGGTCTTTCATATAAAATTTCATTCTGCTGCCAAGTGATTAAAGCTATTAATTCATCGAAGCATATCCTCCAGTGTTAATAAAAAAATTAAAGAGAGTGAATTTTAATATCTAATAATTGGTTAGATTCTGAGACAATAAACTAGTTTTTATTTTAATTACTTGCAGATATTTTTAAGTCTCAAAATATTTTATATATTTATAACATCACATTTTTTTCGAAAGTCCAGAGGCCCAAAACATTTTAATTCATGAGTAAATCAAGAGCTTATACTGAGAGCTAATTGAGGTACAAAACAATGTTCAACCACATTATAGCAAAGTTACGCTGCGCTACCTATTTGTATGTTATTTGAAGACAAATTTCTTAGTTCTCTTGACTAACTTACATTCTGTCTCATCATATAACAGGCAGCAGGAAGTTGTGCATTTTTTAGTAGTTGTATTTTATTCGAAAGTGAAAGTATAGTTTTTCGTGTATGTTCCATGATATTTAATCTTGCAATCTTTATCTAATAAAATATGTCAAATAATTTAGCTTCTTTATCTAACATCGATATTGAAAAATATGTAAAAATATTAAGTATTAAAAATTTCAGAAATATTTATATGATTGATGAAGTACCAAAAAAACATGCTGAAATGAATTTGCTATGGTTAGTTTTGATATTTCAACAAATCCTGGCACTCATTGGGTTTGTTATTTTAAAGAAAACAATAATGTTTTAATTTTTTTATTCATTTGGTGGCAATATTCCTAATAATTAAATTAATTATTTCAGAAACAATAATGTTTATTACAATGATGATCGAGTTCAGAATTTTGATTCTGTTAACCATGGACATTTATGTTTAATAATATTATATCATTTTTCGAGAAATTTTTAGTTTCGCGATATAATTTCTATGTAATTAAATAACAGATATATTTGAGAAACTATTAATTGAATCTTTAAATAAAAACTTTGACAATATTTGCAGAAGATTTTAAAAAATATGTAGATTCGAAATGCAATTCGAGTGTTTCTTCCGTACAAAGTGAGTTAAGCACTTGTTTTGATTCTACAAAATCGTGTGACTCATTTTTGGACGAAGAATTGTTTATGAAAAATATATAACCATTGTTGCTGATTATGCTCTAAAAGAAGACATAGATTTACATTTCAATAACACTATTGCTGATTATATACAACAAATAAATAATGCTATACCAACATTAAAAATAGAAGCAGATTCAAACAAAACGATTGTTTCTGACTATGCATTAAAAAACGATGTAGTTTCAAAATACTACACTGGTGTTTCTGATTTAAAAACATATGTAGATTCAAAATATAATACCATTGTTTCTACTTTACGAGATCAAATAAGTAAAGTTTGTTGACTGTTCCATATTGCATATCTAAACCGGTCAAAAACCACTGTATTACTTATCCAATGATACAACAAGTAGAGACAAAAAACCACCAATTACGTATCCAACCTCAACTGGGAAAAAGCCCAAATAAAATACAAAGTTTCCCCCTGTGTATCCAGCACACCTTGAAAAAGCTGGTTTTTACCAAAACTTTCACTTTGCGTATCCAAGTGACAAAACATGTAAGACTGAAAAGGACGACATTGCTTATCCAAGCAGGATGGGGAGAAATTGGTGCCACACCCCACACGTTTCGAATTGTGTATCCAGCCGAGTCGGGGGAGAAATTTCGACCTACACCCAATTATTTCCTATAGTGTATCCAAACCGAAAATGGAATATAGGGTAAAATACCCTATTTCTTTCCCATGGCGTATCGAGATGCCAAAAGTAAATATTGCTAAAAGTTTCCTATCGCAAGTCGAAAAAAATATTTCTTTCCGCCTTTTTCTAGTCCCTGTTTAAATCCACGCGATTCGCGATGCATAATCTTTTATTTATTTTAAAAAGAATATTTAATAATTATTGACATTTTTTTATAATTCTAACCGTTTACTATATAAAGGTTCACATGTATTCAATCACTAAAAGGGTACACCAAAATCGTGAATTTAACCATATAGATTTTAAAGTTTTATATATCTATATATATGCCATCACTTTTATTTATTAATTACCACAACACTCTAAACTGGCAGATCCAAAGACCGCAAAAGCAACAGCATATGCAATTGCATCCATCGTCGGACGAACCGGTCTTGACAAACACGACCGCGCTATGCCTTTTCGGGATGGCGAATGAATGTGTGTGTGTGTGTGTGTGTTTTTTTTTTTTTTTTGTTTTTTTTTTTTTTACCTGAAATAATTTAAACTGGCAGATCCAAATTTTGCGGATGCAACAGATGCGAGTACACCCGTCGTCTCTGGGCGGACCCACTCGACTATTTTAGGCTATTTTCCAGATTGCGAATGAATGTTTACACAAACAGCAACTCAATTAAATTTTTTTTAACCAAAACAAATGGCTTCTCGATCAAACGTTTTTTAACTGAAACAAACAGCTACACTGTCTCACTCACGCCTGTAAATCAAATCAAAGAGCAACTCAATAAAACATTAACAAACAGCAAGTCAATTAAACATTAATTTAAACTTGAATCAAACAGCAACTCAATTAAACATTTTTTATTTTAATCAAACAGCTACTCAACTAACCATTAATTTTAAATCTAATCAAACAGCAATTCAATCACACTTTATTTTATACTGCAATGGCAACAGCAACTCGATCAACTTTTTTTAAAACTGTAACTGTTGAAGCAACTCAATCTCCCTTGTGCCTGAAAATTAAAAACAACCGTAACAAACAGATACCTGTCAAAACTGAGATAGCCTTCGCCGCCATCTCCTCTGCGCCGTTTAAGATGGTGCATGTCGGCGGCGTGAATCAGCAAAGCGTGCAGTCGTTCTCCGTACTGATGATTCTTTTTCCATACGTACTCGGCCAAGTAGTCGACCCAAGATTTTTTATGTCGGCCAAAGCAGGTAACGCTATATCGCACAGAACACCAACTTCGCTCGATGTTTTGAGTGCGCACCCTCACTGTCTCTCCCCTCTTCATCTTTAGCATGTTTCGAGTGCTTGCCAATCCGCTCTCTTCGCTGCACATAAATTCCCTCCTGTGATTCACCTGCATGTTACGGTAGCCGTGAATGTCCAAGTTGCTGTAACAGCACCAGCAGTCTGAAATTATCGTCGTGCCCGGAGCGATCCACTCGCGAATGATTTTGGTCAGGGTAGCAGCATTCCTCTTTTCCACCAGCACCAGGAAGAATTTCGTCGGATCGTCCCGCTGCACTGCGCCGAAAACCCACTGACAGTGAACTTTGCGTCCTTTGTGGTTCTTGCGCTTGCCCAGCTTCGACTCGTCGATCTCGACCACTTTGCCCGGCCCACCGATGCATTTCCTGTACATCAATACCCAGTCTATGAACACTTGGCAGCAGAAACTCGACCAGACGACGACCGTATTTCCCGGACACAAAAGTTCGTTCACTATAGTCTGCTGTCGAGGGTATTTGATCAGGCACCAGAGTAAACACAACTCTACTATCTTGCCCGGAGACAAGTTTGAATCTCCCACGAAACTGCCCTGTCCCGCCGACAATTTAAAGTTGTATTTGGTACCGTCCTCCATTCGCCGTCGGCGCCAGTAAAACAAGCTCCTGTTTCCCACCAATTTCGCTTCGCCTTCCCCGCATTTTTCACACCGCATCGTCGATTTGAGAATGTCGTGCTCGATGAGAAATGTTTTTATGTCCGGCGAGGAACGGATATCTTGCCTGGCGTTCAACATTGTGATTTCACATCCTGCGCATACTATCTTGTGATTCGCGAGGAAATTTTCGGAAAAAATTGCTTGGATACGATGTACGAAACAATAGTTGCCGAATTTGGATATGCTAAACGGAACTTTGCCAGATACACGATATGGCACTAGACTGCAAAGTAAACAATTGTGATGGATACTTTATAGCGGAAATCGAATCAGAAAATATACATATATTTCTAAATCTACCCGAATTCAAGTCACTTAAAGTTTCTTAACATCGTTTGATATTTAATAATTTCGATATATTGGATAGATACAATAATTACATAATGGTTGCCGAATAGAATTCGTTTAAAGACCTCGCCAAAATAATTAATAGTTTTGACAAAGTACTCGATAGTAGTAAAACTGGATTCGTGATACTAGGGAAAAACTTACAACCTCGTGACACTGTATATTTAACAAGGTTGATACAGGTTGTTGGCTCTAAATCGGGTAAATGTGTAAAACACGATTTTGAAGGATATATAGTTTTCGTGTTGAACTACACGGACGTAAATAATTAGATCATTAAATTTAAAAATGTGGTCACTTTACAATTATTGATGTCCACTATCAGCCAAATCGATAGTGATTTTAAAATTACAATCGAATATCAAATACAAAAACTACCATAGTGAATGACAAAATTGAATATACTGATTTGAATACTAATAAATACCAGTATTTTGCATTCGTTCGATCTGCTTCCGAGCTTTTAATACTAGAGGCGATGGAATTTATCAACAAGTACAACATTAAGTTTTTGCTTCAAATCTAAAGCAATTCAGCATGGCTGATGGACAATCCCAGGATCAAAAAGTACATTTCAAATGCGCAATATCAGCACGAAATGTTTGTTCTTTCAAACACACATTATTTTATGATATGCCATCCAAAAAATATGTCTGTTACTAAGAGACGAAACGACGATCAAAGTTTCCAGTTTTCCTACTCGTTATACCCCTCCTCCTCTTCTTCCTCCACTCCTTTCAACTGATACATTTGAGATTAGTTTTTCCAAATTAATATTAAACAAGGCAAACATTTTGGATTTGGATGTAAATACGGCTAATGTTGTCTTTTCGTTCGAACCAAATAACTACGAGCACAATAGTCAAGAGGAAGTATTTGAATCCTCGGGAGAAGCTGTTTATTCACCAGTAGATTTGAATTGGCACATAGTAAACAACCACGAATTAAAGTTGGTGGATCGTAGGAAAGTTAATGTAATAGCTATCAATAAAATGCGAAATTCGTTAAACTCGAATGATGCGTTAATCAATTACTTTGCGACACTTACACGTTCTGTAATTTTCATCTTATTTCATAATGTTTCCGAACAATTTGTCCGCGTTTTGGTGACGAATTTGGCCACGTTTAAAAGCCAATGGACCAAACACACGCCCATTTTTGTTATGACGGCAAGGCTAAACGATAATTTTCAGGAAAACCAACTAAATACACAACTTACCTGTGTTTCGTATAAAATGCACACCACATCCAATAGTTCCATGTATCAATACATTTGTATAGGAGATCTAAACTTATCCCTGCTCTACAACAGAAACAAAAACGAAGCGATTGTCCAAACGACCAGGTCGAATAAAACACTACGATTTGTCATGAGTGAAAACCCTAAAAAATATGTGAATGCCAACAACAATGATGATATAATGGTCACAGCATCTTTATATAAACCTTCGGTGAACGAACAATTTCCATCAAATGCTGAATATATGTATAGTGCGATTGATGGGCGACATTATGTCGTAAACCTCTCATCCTTTGTTGGTCTTCCAGGGATTTCTGCCATTTACGAGGATAAAGATCCGGGAGAAATAATCATTGACAACACGCATGACAATCACGAACAATATTTTCATCGAATAGTACTATTCAAAGCAATTTTATCTCTATTGTATTATTTGATCAAGTACTTGAAAGCGATAACTGATGGAAAATACACACTAGTGGTGAAGATTATCGATTCATTCACGGGAGATAGCGGTATCATTTTCAAAAAAGATCTAGCCAATTTATTTAAAGAAAGTAATGGTTTCCAAGTCGTTGAAAATATTCAAAGGAACCTCGTCATCATTTCAAATGCTTCCCCCGAAGTTCTAAACAATTGTTTGCAATTCGAGGATGGTGCAAACACAAAAATTTATTCAATAATAATTCTAGCATGTCCGAAGAAGGCAAAGTGGTTTTAGATACCGAAAAATTGAAATTTAATGCTGAATTGTATGTAGATAATTTACCATTTATCGAAAAGAATTGCGAGTTGTTCAAGTGTAATGCCTCAAATACCCATAACAATAACCGTGGGGGATGTTACATATGTATATTGTGGTGATCAACAAAGTTCGAACCAGTTTAATTTACAGCTGAATACAGATTTGAACAATGAGATTCTAACGATTATGATTTACTTTATACATGATATTTCGGTAGCTTCCTTCAATACCATATTGCGATTTATGAAATTGTTTCTACTGCTTTCTATAACAAGGTTGTAATTGCCAGTATTACCGATCTGAAGAAATAAAAAATTAAACAGATATTACGACGAAATCCATCATTATTATAAAATGTTGAATTATTTATGTGTATCTAGTTCGAGTAAAATAATTAAAGATATTGAGAGAGGAAATAGTTCAGATAGCATTTACATCAATGGTTTTCATGGTATAAATGATAAAATTGTGGTGTATGTGGATTCGACGAGGAACCCCATACTGGTGAAAATGTTATTTCTATTTTGCATACAAGATTTTGCGGTGCAGATAGGCTCACATGTTTAAAAGGATATACTGTTTTACCCATGCAATATATGATCAAATACCCTTCGAATATATACGCAACTAGTAATCTCGACACATTCAACCAAGAGTTGATCAGGGCGGCGAAAACGAGTCAGATGTGTGTTTGTTACAATCCCTTCATTCCCTTTCCCAATTTTAATATCGTAGATGATAGACCATCTAATGTGGTTATATGTTGGGAGTCTGAGGAATATGAACCACCTTTAGGAATTCTTTGGGTAAATATTTGTGCAGAATATAACAATTCTACAGTGTGTGTTTTCTAACTCGAAATACAACAATAAAAATATTCGTCCGAAAGTACATTTTAATTTGAAAGAAACAGATCCAATACGAAAAATAGAAGAGGAAACTCAAATAGAAAAACTTAAAAAAAAAAAAAAAACCTTTTATCTATTTGGTACATCCGCGTAAAAAGGGTATTTTAACATCCCATATAGAGTACGTAGATAATGAAAATAATTTTTACTACAAAATTTTTATCCATCAACCTGGGGAAAAAAAAAAACTTTATGACCACCCGCTACACATAAAATTATACATATATGAAAACGACAAAGATTTATAAAATATATTTTATGTATTACAAATAACACCTTTCACTTTAAAAACCATTTTCGGGTGAAAGAAAACCGTAATTTGGACCTTTTTGATGAGGTGGTAATTTGTGTTTTGCTCGAAGGCACTCAATAACAGTAAGATATTAGCCGAGATATTAGCAGCTGCTGAAAAAAGTTATACTTTTTTCAACAATATAATTGAAAATGCAAATATTCTAAAACTAAAACTACTACTGCTACTTTAAACACTAAAGATGAACATAAAGAGAAGCTGTAAATTGGGAAACGAAAATTGACAAAACAACACCTTCGATTGGCAAACTTTATTAAAATATATGATTACGCCGACCCTCATGACTATCATATTTGTGAAAATAATGCAGATAACGACGATTATGAAAATCATAATATTATTGATATTATTAGTACATATTGCATTCATTTATGTAAGTCATTATTGAATATATATAAAAGCATCTTTTTAATTTTTTCTACTTTTTTCTCTCTCTCTCCTGGTATATATAGTGTGGTATTCAGAGTGTTGTAGCAAACGTGTAGGTGGTATAAGTAAAGAAACACATCAAAACTCTCCATATGGCTACGAGAAAAAAAAGTCAACATTATCGCAGAGTCAACCTAAATGACTTACAACAAATTCGGAAATAAGGATTACGATGAATCAATTGACCTTTTCATCGATAAGCTGACAAAAATTTGTTTTATCGTGCAAAGAAGGTGGATATTTCTTTACCTTCATCAAGAAAGGTATGAAAAGAACTCAAAAGGTATGTGTAAACACAGTTTGCGAGATTTTCAAATTAGCCAAGGATCGACAATTATATCACACAAAGTACTCACCTGATGAACTCTATGACTTGTTTATTCTACCCGTGCGTGACGAAGAACAACTACCGATTAAGAAAGTCTGTCTATTTAGCTATTATAAATTTTGATAAAAGGTAGACATTTGTATAAAAGTCACCATTACTAAAAAAAATAACTGATAAAAAATAGATGTATTGTTTTATTGGTGAAAATGCAGTTATTCCCGAGATTAGGAGCGAAACCACCAGCAAATAAAATCCTCTATCGATAATGTTTATTCGAGAGTTCATGTTAGATGTGTAGAGTGTAAAGTCCAAAACTTGACCTGGATTTTGTGGACTAAAAATTCTCAATTGATTTGTCAGCATTGTATCATCATTGCCGCCCATATTGTTCCAATCGATACGAGATCTATTCAAGTTGACTTTGAGGGCCAGTAGGTATTGTAAACGAAATTGCAATAATGTTTTAAATCTATATATTTCAACTGGTATGGCACCGAATCGGCTTGTGGTCCGATTCGAACCCGAGTATCTTTCTCGGAAACTATGGATTCGACATCGCGGGCCAGTATCAAAGGCTCCACAAGCGTACCCCCTCCCCCATACTCTGTGGTTAAAAATAAATGTCTCGGTATTTTGTCTGTGATGCCCATGTCACTGTGTTTTATGTCTGGATTTATGCAGAACGCCTCGTGATTGACTAAGTTTATCCATTCTGCTATGTAATCGGGCATTTGTCCTATTGGTGGTACTTGCGGGCTCTTTACATCGTACTGATCGATTCCATTAGCCAATTCCAAGAAACTATATTCGATAATCTTGTATAAGTAATTTCCGATGAAAAAGCCTATAATTTTATTATCGTAATGGTCTGTTCATTTGTCACCCACCAGAGACATAAAATTATCGCATTAATACGAGTTTAGACTAAAGTGTATTGTTTCATCACCCATCTCTATCACATATGGAGATGAATCGACATTGAAACCAGTTCCTATCGTGTTTACGTGCGGAATAATAGTGCCATGTTTTATGCGCCAATAATCATCTATTCCCAACAAGTAGGCTTGTTGATGAACCAAAATACATGCATCGCAACTGTCGCTCCAATAGTTATTTGATCCGTGATATTTAGATTCGGAATCTTTGGTTGGAAAACATGCTCCTTGGCACACAATCACATCTGAATTACCACTCTTGAATATTTTAGGGACATCTCGAGGTGTGCATGTTTTTCCCCGTGGATAATGCAGATTTCATCGAGAAGCATCGCAGAATCGTTTTCCACCTTTAAGACGAACCTGATAGCAATAATAAAAAAAATCCAAGTTTGCCTTTTGTAACTCTACATCTTGCCGAATTTCTTCTACGTATACATGAGAAAATATTTGCGGCACTCGCAGCAAGTATTCATTATAAGTTAATATTTTATGTCTTTCAAAAACATTTCTCAAAGCAGTTGAATAATCCAAGTTTTTTGGTCTTGTGAATATGGACATCTTATGTATTTTTTTTTAGGTGTATATATATATATATATATATATATATATATGTATATATATATATATATATATATATATATATATATATATATATATATATAAACAAAATGCAATCACTAAGACAACTTCAAGCTCAGGGTACTTCGAATATATTTTCGAGTCTCAGTACATATTCATCAAATCATACTATTAATCTCAATCAATCAAATGAAATTAATCGATGTTATCCACTTATTTACATTCATAAAAAACTTAACCTCAGTAACGGTTGTAACAGTTCCGTCGATATGGAATTGACGCCTATTTGTTTCTTGAATAACGAACGATGCGGTGCAAACACACCAGCTAGTGAACAGTTGTTGATTGGTGGATTGTGCGAGACTCGCAAGTCAGATTCCTGCAATGTCGATTATAATTTATTTCGAAAATTCAACAAAGCGATATTAAGCCCCATCTCAAAGACGAGCTTTTCGGTCGGCCAATGTCCCTTGTATCCCATCCTTATCGGACAACTATTGAAAACCTCGGCTAACGTTCATGAATCTATTCTCCAACAATAACAGTAAATTTATTGATTCGTCAAAATTGGCCACTTTATTCGAATATTCTACATATCGTGAAAACATCGCTAGTACCGATAAACTCAAACTTTTTACCAAACATGTGATCGATCACGGATTAACGTGGGCTTCTGTTTTATATCTAGCGTGTATCGAGAAGGCTAAAGTAAATATGTTTTTCGTCCAGGAGTATCTGGATATGGATCCATGACATAACGACCTCTTTGCCAAACACATAAGTCGCTATGGAGGATGGCAAGAAAATGATACAATATCTGGTTCCTTTGGCACAGTTTCCCCTATTTAACATTTTAACAATCCTAAGCTACCTACCCTCATGCAATATCAACATCAATGCGCTCGGATACATGGCAAACATCGGAATTTCCAACTCAAACTTGGTTTTCGGTATGGGATTTGGACTCAGGCACGATTTGGACAACATGAAAAATGTTGAGTTGGACAATCGGTATCCAAAAGACGTCCAGGCCATCATCCATTCCAAACTACTCCATCAAAACATTGACGTTTTGCATTTGAACTACATGGGGGTGGAGGGGCTAAATATACCAATCGTCAAAAGAATAATTAACCAATGTTCCGAATACATCCCAGCACTTTTGTAATTTAATAAAAAAATATATAAAAAACAACACATTATATAATTTTTTTAAATTACAATTTTGAAAATGAAATGAACTCGTCCATTTTTTTCATGTTGGCACAAGTCAAACCTTTTTCGTATAAATCAAACTTGACATTACAAGTAACATCTTTTGTAATGGTAAATTCCACGTTCTTTTTCGCCATTGGAAACAGTTGAAGCAGTTGATTGTTTGCTGTCGGCAAACACTTGTACCGTTCTGTTGACGAATAGGCTCGCTGGAGAATATTGTAAATGGCAGCATTACACCCATTCATCTGCAAGTTGTTTATCGACAAATTGTCGAATTTAATAAAACCGATGCTCTTACAATCAGATGCTATGTTTTTCAATACCGCCGTCAACGATATGCCGCAAAATATATTTGTTGGGAATTTTTTTCAATTGCATTTCTTTCAACTGCATCAGCGGCGATCGACCGATAATCGAGTAGCTCGAAGCCATGCAGTCGATATAATCATCTTTCATGGGCATAGCCATGGCTATTCCCTTTTCAATGATGTATTGCTCAATTTTAAACCATCGTAGAATCGATGCCAGGACTCTACAACAACCTCGAAAATGAGACGATTATTATGCACGAAATACACGTTCGTCTTTACTCGTTCGATTTTCGTACGCAGAGATAGAAAGTCAATGTCATCAACCACCGACGATATTCGGTACATGTTTGTCAACACACTTACGTTAGAGTGTGGGTTATTGAAATATTCCAGTGGCTAGTCGAATGAACATCGCCACAATACACGTGCATTTGGACAAAGACAGTCTCAGATTTATTAAATTGTAGAAATACGGGTACCGAGTCCTTACTCAAACGAATGCGAAATCTGGTTTTTTAATCGTGGTTGAAAATCATCCAGAAACGACGACAGTGTACGGTCGGACTGTCTTTATTTGCGTTTCGCATACCCATCTTCGGTGAGTTGCGGATGGATGGTAAAGACCGTTTTTAATTTCAGGAACGTCGCATCGTCACCCTTCACCTCTAAATGTTCGCCTTCGCCGTCCCGTCATGTCCGTTCCGCAACATCCAGGTAAACACCCATGTTTTATATACCAAGCTCGAAAAAACGAACAAGCGGTTTTGTGTTTAGTTTCGTCTTCAAGCAGTTTATCGCGGTGAACAGCTTGGCCATTTTCCCATGTTTGAATGTGGATCGTATTTGCTCTGTGATGTGCGGTCCGAAACAATTATCAGTCAAAACACGCTCCGAATCCCCGTCCACGGTCAATTCTAACGCGGATTTGATGCATATTCTTCCCATCACCTCGTCCACAAATGTCTTGAATGGCATACCTTGGAAATGATTCAAGTTGAATATACCTTCAAACACAAGCGCCTCGATGAAACCAAACCAACATCGAATATCTGAGCGAAGTTTATTCACGTTCACTTTAGGATTCAACTTGTAATTCAAGGGAAATATCGAGTTGAACATGCACAAGTAACCGGTAAAAGTACTGTTTTTCATATCCGCGATATCGCGTTCGTCCAGCGGCAACCAGTACCCTTTAGCAATCAGTTTGGAGATCAATTTTTTTATCCTACACGAATTGATGCTCATGGCCAGGTTCACGTCCGAGACTAGGGAGTAAACACGGTTGAACGAATCGATGGCAACATTTTTTTTTCTCGAAAAGACACAAAAATCCCAAATAATCTGTGGGTATTGTGGATGTCTCAATGTTCTTCGGTACAGGTCTGACGACGAGCCCAAAGAAATCTCGATCGCCGATTTGAGGACTCAATGGTTTGCGGTTCAAGTTTGAAATATATATATATATATATATATATATATATATATATATATATATATATATATATATATATATATATATATATATATATATATATATATATATATATATATATATATATATATATATATATATATATATATATATATATATATATATATATTGTGCATATTTGTCATGGAAACAAGCTTGCACCAATTGCCAGTCGCAACAATTTTTTTTTGCCTGTTATTCATTATTGTCGAATGCATACAAGACCAGCTGAATCAACAACATTTATGGGGAGGAAATCAGTTTATTGGAGAAACTATCAATGGGCCAGATATGGCCGACAAACCGTTTTAATATGTGCCCGAAAAGTTGATGATCGTAGACAATGTATTTATCATCCACTTCAAAAGAGTGTAAAGTACCCAAATCAAGATCGTTTTCAAAGTTTTACCTTCAGGATTATGGGGAACAAACTCATATGGTTCTTTACCCACGGGCAAAATCAGTTCGAAACAATGTCCTTTATTTTTTTGGGTGTAACTGTATTTGTTGATGCAAAAGCGATGATTGCATGTTTGACTCACTCGAATGTGTGGTAATTCGCTATTATTCGTCAATATATAAGGAAACCAACACAAACGACCATTTTCGACCAAATAACCGTGAATTTGGGAATGTATTGTCGAATAATATTCCATTTTAATCTCCTCTTTTTAGAATATTTCACCACACAGTACTCCATCACACATTCGCACAACAATGATGGTGAGGATGATGATGATGAGGGTGATGTCATTTCGATTCCATCGCAATAACCGCGATAATGATGGAGTAATCTCAAATTCAAATCAGATCCCAACATCACGGGAAATATATTTCAGATATGGCGATCCTCCAAGGTTATACAAAGTGTATAGTTCAAGTTGTGATAATGGCACAAGTCCGAATAAACGTGATTGAAACAAGAGCACGATGGAATACCACAGATGCCAATCAGTTTGTATTTGAGAATTGTATTTTGGAGACAAGTTTGAAAAGTCACATTATGTTTACGAGCCAAGTAGTTGAACAGTCGTTGAACTGATTCAAGTAACTGCAAAAAATGAATTCCCAGTGTATGGTCGTAGAAGAATTGAAACATTTTAAAAGGGAGATGTTGTATTTATACAGAGAGAGTTTTTTTATTTCATGTTTTTTTTCTTGAGTAAAATAAAAGAAATCCTTTATCTAGTAATTTTTTCGTTTTTTTTTTTTTTTTTTAAGAGATGAAGTGTATACCGAGAAATAACTGAATCCATGACAAAGTAGATGGATATGTGGATGAAGAAGTTAACGTCCGTTGATTCTACGTCTTAGATGATGGTAGTGGAAATGAGATTGAAAAACTGCGTGGAAATTGCACCTTGGATTTCGAATCAATTGTGCGAAAAAATTGCAACACAATCAAACTTTTTGTTTTTGTTGGCAACTAAATTGGTGTTAACCCATTTCTAAAAAGGACATCCAATTTACACCAGAAGAAGAAAATGAACAAATTGAACACTCTTATATATTCAAAGCACATTGCATTTCAGTCCAGGAACTATTACCGGGACAATATTTAAAAAACCCATGTGTACTGAAGATTATAATATTCATACCGTCATGATGTGCACTTGCTCTCGGATTTTTGGAATTCCTTTGTGAATCTTATGAAAAAAAAAATGTATTTCTTGTATTTCTTTTTACCTACTATATTCACAAATGAACTAGTGCTGAAATTAAAGGATTCAACCAAGATTGGTAATTATTGTACAAAACCAACAGCAATTCGTGTTTGTCTTCCGATTTTAAGTCTTGGCCAATCAACATACCTATTTTAATTGGGAAATAAGACAATGTCGATGCGACTAACAGATTGTGTAGTTTCGCGCGAAACAAAACGTGTATTTTTACCACTTCAATATTTAATATTTTATTCAAATATTGTTTCACATCGCAATGATTTTCAACAATTTTATGGGCGAGCTAATGGTATGTTCGAGAGCATTCTCCACAACATTGTCTATATCATCGTGATGGGAAAACCATAAATTCGCATTTGCAAACACGAAACCCACTCTTGGATCCAATAAAGTTTTTTTATTTACACGTAATATTCTTTTGTCACCACCACCACCCCCATCTTCACCATCGTTGTTTCTTTTCTTTGGCACTCTGGATCGAATGAAAACAATGGCGTAAACGAATCTTCTAAATTGGGGTTTAAAGGGTTCTGCCTGAAATACGATATATGCGTCGGTGTTACAAACATTACCAAAGTTCCATTTTCTCGTGGTTCGTCACCTATTTTTACATTACCAAAACACCTTCGTAAAGGAAATATATCGGGAATATATCCCTTTGACATCGCCAATTGTTCGACTTCCGACAAGTGAATGTCGGCAAAAGATCATTGAATTATTAGAAAATATCAATGGCATTTACTCAAGTAACACAATACCGAGAGAAGCGTATGATAAACAAAGTTTTCAATTTTTAAAATTTTTTTTTTCGAATAAACCAATGTATTTTCAATCAGTGCTATATTCGATCTATAAGTCGCAAACCAACCTCGGGTATCGATCGCTCTAAACAGCGGCATTAAAGCCTCTCTTGGTTTATGTTTCGGATATACAAAATACTGCCAAAACGATTCGTATTTGATCAAATCGGATAGAAACTCTTTGGTGGTGGATGATAGTTTGCGATCGTCATCTTTGTTGTTTCCAATTTTGACCAGAAACAATCTTTGCAAATCAGACTCTACTTTGGTAGGATTCCTTTTCCCTAAAAAAGAACAAAAATAAATATCTTCTAAAAAAATTAAAAATTAATAATTTACCACTTATGCAAACTGGTTAAAATAAAATTTTTGCTTCAACCTCCAGTATGTTTTCACATCGAGTTCTCAAACGCAAGGCATTAGAAGATCCAAACCACTTCGAGTATACATATTTGTTACAAATAGTCTTTAGTTGTAATTGTCTTCTAGTTTATTTATTCAAGGGATTCAAGGTGTATACTTGGTTTACGTAAGGGTAGTCTTGAGATCCATACAGGAGCGAATTCTCAATGTTCATGACTAGAATGGTTGGCTTATGAAAAACGAAAATTCGTGTGGTACTTGACTTTGTTGTGGGAAATGATTTCATAAGGATCGGATTGAGATTTTCAGTCAAAGCCGATAAAGCACATCGTCTGTTAATATCCTGGAAAAATCCTTCAACGAGCTCTACTATATCATCGTAGACAATGTCGCAATTGAGATATACACTGGGAATGTATTGTCGGAACTGAAATGTTTCGAGAGAGTATTGAGGAACTAATGCACGATACTTGTTAACGAGATTCTCATTCAAAAATATCGGGTAGGCAATATTTTTAGCCAGCTCATGAATAAATACTCCTGTATTTTTTGGATAGAGCTTTTGTGATGTTAGATTATTGTTTCCATCGAGACGTGTCAAGATCGGGGTTATGAAATATGTTTTGAAATCACATTTGTTGAGATGTTCTTCGTCAACTTGTTTAATGTGATTTTTGTGGTAATATTGAGATAAATTTTCCCAATATAGGTAATCGAGATCTTGAGAATTTAACATGTAAATATTTTCACCCCATGTAGGAATTGTTTTGGTTCTTAATGGCAGTATGCCACAAAATGCAAAATGGGATCTCTTAATATTGGGTACAACAGTATTGACTAAATTATCGAATTTGTAGAGCACGAATATAGGTCTTATATCCACGATTTCAAGCAATTCATCAATGGTGGATAATTGGGGTCTCCTGTAGGAGCATGGTAGAAAAATACCAGGGACACTAAAGATCTTGTTGTAGTGACAAAAGGATAACTATGAATTCTTAATACCTCTAAATCAATCAAAATATTTATCTCTTCAACTTTGAAAGCATAACCAATTAAAGGTTTGTAAGATAATTTGTTTGGGCGGTATGCATTTCGCTAACCAATAAAGAAGATTGTGAATCTGAAATTTTAACGATTCCATTTGGTAATCGACCATTATTATTGAGCAGGTAATCATGCTCAAAAGTGACGGGGATATAAAGTGAATCGTACTAGTAACATTCAACCGTGCCTTTCCAGTTTTGTGAGCCGACCTTTTCACTGAGAATCTGTTCGCCAGACAAGGCATAAATTTTGCACGGATCTGGAATTCTTCATTATCGAATATCAATGAATAAGGATTTGAATTTTGTGTCGAGATAATTGAGTCTGATTGGTACGAAATCGACGAAATCATCATGTGTAGCCTCGAAATACATTGGTATTGTGCATAAAGGTCCGTCATTAGCAAAGTGTTTTAAACTGGTGTGGGGGATCACATTCGCAGGTAATTTCCTCAAACGAGTTCCATTGGTTCGGATTGTTGGCATTTGTAGCCTTTGAATTGAACGCACAACCGGAAAATATTATGTAATCCGCGTACAAATTTGCAGAAATGAAAATTTTCGGATATTGACAACAGCAAATCCACAAGTACTTATTGTTACCATCCGAGGTAAGCATCCTTTGTCTGCCGTTCTTGGCCATGCAAATTCTTTGGCCTCTATCTTCCAAATATATAAAATACGTCTTACCTGGTTCTTTGTTGCGGGGAATTATTTTAATAAGACTGTTTTTGGGATCTATGAAAGTGATGTCGGTATCGAAATGATGGCACATGGATCTACAGTATTTACTGTTTAAGCAAGCAGTGAGTGATTTATTTTCATTTTCAAATTTCAATGTATTGAAAACCAGTAATTTGAAATTTGAATGATTTCTTTTGAACTTTGCCGATACTGAAGGTAAAGCACTTTCAAGTTGCAAGTACTAACAAATTATTACTAAAATACAAACTACAATCACCAAAACGTGTAATTTTTATTTAAATAAATCTAAGAGGTTGATCGAAAAAATCCCTGAAAAAAGACATAATACAAATACATAGCATGTAAACTTGCAATCACGCCCCCCCTCCCTGCCCTGACACATACCAAACTACCCACTTTCAAAATAAAATATTCATTGTCTACACTTATTGGTTGTTGATTCCCCCACTCCTATCTTCAACAACCAATCACATTGCAGCATTTAATTTCCCCTTCCTGCCACTCATTTCAGTTTGCCTATATGGCGAAGAGATCTGGAAAAAAGACTTCAGTCGATGGCGAGAGCTGGATAGAGCAACATCTACCTTCCTTCTCTCCAGAATATAAGAGGAATAAGGTAAGAACAAAAAGGTAAGTTAATCGATATATATATATATATATACTATATAGTGTATATATATATATATATACTATATTTATATATATATATATATATATATATATATATATATATATATATATATATATATATATTATACTATAAATAGTATATGTACATATATACTATGTTGCTCTTTCCAGCTCTTGCTGTCGACTGAAGTCTCTTTTGCAGATCTCTCCGCTATATAGGCATACTGAAATGACGAGAAGGGAGTGGAAATGAAATGCTGTAATGTGATTGGTTGTTGGAATTAGGTCTGACTTGGGGGGGGGGGGGAGAATGCCAATCATAGAGCGCTCTGACAAAATCACATGAAACTAAAAAATTTATCCATTAGTTTCTATAAAACTAATTGATATTCAGAGTTTGTCTTGTAACTGTAAAGTGAATAGTAACATAATTTAGGATGATGTAAAGTCATAAACTTTACATCGACTTCGAACCAGTACTGTGTGATGTCATGCCTATCCTCCTAATCTGAAGGTTTGGACTCATGATCTCATCACCCATACATGGTTTTTTTTGTAAATAATTTTTTTTTCATTATTATCTTTGTATTTTTTTATTATTAAATATAAAAGTGGGTTATTTCCTTTATTCGAGTCATTAGCTTTGTGACGTTTGATAGAACAACAATCTGAATCCAACTGGATTGAGCAACAATGAAAAAGAAATAGTGTGCACAATCGACAAACTCATTACTGTTTCGATATTCAATTATTTTATTTATTTAAATAAACAACTATGCTTCATCGTTATATTGTCAACGAGATATTATTCGTCTTTCTGACGATATGATATTTTGGCTGTTTGATGTTAACTGGTTTGATAGCAATACCCACTAATCATGAAATATTCTTTGCTATTGCCAGATCTGGCAACTTGATTCCCATTGCTGGTATATTGGCTGTATTTTTTTTTCTTATTTATAAAGAGGGATGTTTCCTTCATTCGAGTCATAAGATTTTTGGTGTTTGGTACAAAATTCGAGTGCGGCAACAACGACAATCGGGAAATATTCTCGAATGGATTTCCACATGCCCTCGAAAGGTTAATCACAAAACTAAGTTTTCAATCCAACAGCCCATCACCCTCGCATAATTTAGTCAGTGTGTGGGAAATATCGAAACTACACTGATTAAAACTTTGTAAAAATCATCATCATTGTCACCAAACCACGATGAAGAAACTTGCCTGCGAAATCATTTTCAAATCCCCCATCAGCGGAAATCCAAATCCAAAGTTTAAATGAGTCTGGTATAATTACCTATCAACTCAAAATTTACTTTGGTTGGCGGGTCGAATTAAAGTTTTATCGAGGCGAGATCGTGCCCTGTATGTTGGAGCGAAGCAGTGGGAATTGATCTCGATATTTGTGATTTTAAGCTCGTCACTCTGTAGGAAACATTGCGAATCGTTCATTATGTATATTCCAACAGCGAGACAGGGAATCAAATTACTTTTGATCGTATATTTGATGTAACATCTTTACTCAACATGTATCGAATCACTGTCGAAAACGAAATGTGTGATTCAATCGAAACATTCGTACGCCATCTTCCCGAAATGTTATTCGACGAATTGATTTACGACTATTGTGGTGAATTCAAGAGAGTAACCGATTTCACCAATGGAATCTGGCCCGATCATGTGGAGAAACGAACCTTTATCGTGTGTGTCGCCGTAAGTGAATGACCGAAATGTTATGCCAATAAATTACACGTCGAGCGTAGACTCGCTTTGCTCACACCCGATTTACTTTTCTACCCCTTTTCACCTGCCATTCAGGTGCATAATTTCAAACTGAGTGGTTATTACATGGCATTCGTCGAGGAATTGGAAAGCAACAAAGTTTTCTTCCTCATCGACGTATTGGGTAAAATCAACATTTCTAGGGTAGATATGAAATGGGTATTACAAAATCATCAAAACCATATTCCCGCCATCTATGAAAATGATATTCTGGAATCAATTCGATTCATAACATTCCATGCCGAAAAATATGGCTGTTTTGATCAATCGATCTGTTTGTAAAGCTTGAACGAGGACAAATTATATGCAAAAAAGTTCCGTCGATCGGAATGCTCTCATGCCAATTTCATTTCCCACTGATGGCCTGTTGTATTTCCTCAAGGACAAGAATGTCAAAGTAAAGAGTGAAAAAAACAATCGATTTGAAGTTTGGTTGGTAAATTTTTTTAAAGTATTTAAAGACTTAAAAAATCCCTAAACTAAAGCTCAAACAAGGCGTGTGGTTGGCCGACATGACTGTTAAATATCTCGGTCGATATGCAGCGTATAAATACCTAGTGCCAAAGATCTTGGAAGCTGAAGATGGACATGTCTTTGAAGAGATGTTACCGATTATTCCATCGTAATTGACTAGAGTAAATTAAACGAAATTCTTCCCGAGATGAGTAAACTTGCACCATGTGAAGACATTGCGGTTGATTCGTTTTTCATTTTGGCATTCAAGGTATGTTATGATAGCGACGAAATTGCATTTTGTGAATTTCGCGCAAAAACAAGTGCCTATCCAGCGAGTGTAATTGAGAAGATTATATTGAATAAATAAGACATGTATCATAACTGTACGTTATTTTTAAAATTTCAGAAAAAGTTTGGTCACCTACATTTATAAGTCTGGGAATTATTTTAGTGGGTTTCATTATTTTACTCTTAAAATACGCCATAAAACTGATTGTCCAAATGAATAAAATAGAAAAAGACGATGTTTGTTTTGTAAATATAATACAATGTTATCACAAACAATACTTGTCGACAAATGTTGATGATAGCAACGATCTCATAATGAAAACATTTGAAAGTAACTTTAACCTCAAAATGACTGGCTACAAGATACCGAGCAGTTTGTTAAAATGATTGAAGTTTTAGAGAAACTGATGATTAGTACAATGAACGAATGTTTAAGTACTATAGATCAACGGATGTCTGGAATTGTGTGAAATTTGCTATACAAACCATTCACAACACGTTACAGATGACACCAACAGACTATACTCGGCTGTGGGTTACAAACTGAAATCAATTTTCAAATTCCTTTCCATGGTTACTCATCTTTTCAAGTTTTATCTACGCATATTTATTTCACGAAATTGATGAAACTTTACGAAATCAAATGGTTAGCATGATTAAAAATTATTTACCCACACTTACAACAAGTATAGGTTGGCCTAGATCGGGACCAAATGCAGTTATGATGGCGGTGCCATTCGTTGGTGCCCACGTGTTGATGGGTAGATTAAAAAATGAAATCGACACCGAAGCGATGCAACACGTATTATCGCAATTGAAATTCCAAGTAGCTACTTCAAACGAAGGTTTGTATCCCGATTGAGTGTACGTGTTTCACGAAACTCTCCGAGCCTATGGTTATATATATTCTTCGGCTCGGGATTTTGTTGCTCTGCAAGAATTTTTCAAAATAGATTCAAAGGCAGTGATTTATAAAGTGAAATGGATGTTGGAGCATTCGACTATCCCATTACATTTCAATCCCATGTTTACGAGGATACCGAGTTTGGTATCTCGAGATAGAGGTTATTATGGTTTCTTTGTGATTGATTCGAAAAAACAGTGACGGCCAAGACGGAAAAATGGATGTTGCAATTCAACAGCCAATGCTCCAAACTCTGTTTTTATGAATCAGACCAAACCTATAATAAATGGGGTTAATTTTGGGTCATGGCTCGCAATTTTTATGTATGCAAATTCCGATACGAAAATTCGCCAAGAGTTTTGTACATATTATCCCGGAGTCATTAGCATAAACAATAAATTGGTGTCTATGCCGACAACGACAGAAACCACGAAAACGTTCATGCTGCAAAGTGCCTTTTCGTGCATTGCCCATTTGGATTCCGTAATCAGTATGTATAACGCTTGGACGATAAACAATTTACAACTAAAAGTGACTGAATTAATTTTAGTGAACGAAACAGGCTACACTGTCGCCTATAAAGGACAGTCTACTTCGCGGACTAATCGCGATCCCATAAAAGTTTGTCAATTTGGGTAAATGCATCACATCTTCCAATCGTTCTTTCAAAGTGATGCCAAAGTACCAATTTGATCGAAACTATTCGTTTGTGCATGTGGGTACTCCGAAATTGACCAAAGTAGTTCGAATGGAAGATAACGAAAGTTTCGATTCGTTGCAGTGCACACCAAGTATTACCGACGTGGTTGCCTTCAGCATGGTACACAATAATTCTGACAATGTAGAAAACATCTCGGAGAATTGTATCGAAACCTATTATTACACTCTGTATTTCGAAAACGATACATTATTTCTCTACGATGTGAATGCAAACAAAGTTACGATTGGTGTGAAATCCGACACTCCTCTATCCATTTTATAATTTGATGGCCCAATGATTAGGCAAAAAATACGGTGTTGGTGCGAAAATCGTAAATGGAATTTATTCCGAAGGAAAATACTTTACTCCCGCTTCGTACATGATGCTAAATGCGAAATTTGAAAATGTCAAGATTAACCCACGGATAAAATAAGACAATGGATGCAACGATGCTTCAGTACGAAATTACTCGTTTACCTACACTACTTCGACGAGTTGTACTCAGTACAAACCATCTTCAAAATTTCTACTCGATACGTAAATTGGCCTTTATCGCAAAGAACCTTTACCTGGCCAACGAAACGACAATGGGTACATTGATTTACGATTTCCCTTTCCCGTCACTTTTGCGATGCAGCAGTTGAACAGTAATGATAATCAGTTGATGATGGATTACAAAGGTGATGGCGGGATCGTGTGATTTATTACAATAATCTCAAACATAACGATATATAAGAAAATTAATAATAATAACCAAATATATCTGTGGACGGGTATTGGCACCATTTTAATATTAGGGGTTCTGGCCTTTGTGATTTGGAAATATAAAGATAATCTCCAAACCTCCATGACTAAGCATTTTGGTACTAGTGGCGCATCGTTAAAAACAACTACTCCTGCGGGAACTACTAAGACAACACAGAGTTAAATCGGCGAAAACAAAATGTACAAAAGAAATCAGAATGGGGCTCTTGTCGTTTTGGGGTGATGCTGACTACAATACACATATATTATGGTTTTTTATTTTGATATTTGTATTCGAATATATAACAAAAACTTTGTATATGATGTGTATATTATCGACTACACGAATTGTGAAAAAAATAAATAAATAAGAAAACTAAGGAAATAGTCAAACATGTGTAATCATATTTCTGTGGTATAGTTGGCTGTGACGATATACACATGCATATTTTTTGTAAACCACTTTCATACGATACACAAAGATGTGGACCACCTTAGGAGAGCAATAAACAACATGCATACCTTTTTACCTCGACCAAAATCACCTTCGCCAAAACATTTACCAACATCTCTACCATTCGAAACCACGCTGAAAACAGACAAGTATACATGTAATTTAGGTTTTTACAAGAATGGTATGTTGATTGATAACGTGGAAATACAGATGCTGGAAAAAACAACCAAACTAGAAAAAATTTACTAACGTTTCCTTTTACGAAATCAAAATTTATGCTATAAAACAATAACTATTAGATATTTGTATGTATTAATTTTTTTAAAGGAGTTATATAAGAATATTTATTTTGTAAATGATAAGTAATGTTTTCTTTAAATTATTTGTTTTACCAGAAATGTAATAATTGTAAACAGCTAATAATATGTACATCAGTAGTAATACTAATCATTAACATACTCTTGTTTATAGCAAGTATTAAAACTTGGTTGGAACAATCATCAGGTTGTTGATTATTTTTAATTGTATCTTGGCAGCCTATCTTACCGTCGTCGCCATCAAACTTCCCAAACCTCTAACTTGCGAGTTATAACAAAAATAAGTATAACCACATAACAATGTTGAAGGATCTCGTTAAATTCGCCGGTAATGTCGACAATGCGGGTGAACGTGCATTGATTCGAATTCACTACTCCTGAATTTACCGAAAGAACCAGTTTTCAAAAATATTTTTAACAATTAATATTTGTATAGCTTGAAAATGATTGTAAAAAAAAATTACTAATTGGTAACACCACGATTGGCGAATTTATGAGCAAGATCAAAAAAAGGCCAGTTTGACGCCACTTTCGGTCAAATCGATTCGAGCATCTGACTCAACGACAAAATGTGTAAAGTTTTATTGTACAAAATAAAAAATTTACCGGAGTATGTGCTGCATAAGATTCAGCTCGGGTCCAAAAAAACTAAACTCGTTGAATCCGGAATTGAATAAAGGAAATAATTCTAACGATGTTGTAAAAATAATCATGACTGATCCCAAGCTTACGAAAGTAGAAAAAAAAAAAATTCACTCTCAGAGAACAAAACTTGTCTGATACACCCTTCTTTCTACCGTCGGTGTTTCGGGTCTGGCGGCCTACATCGATAGGTAAAGGAAGGCGATAAGCGGAAGCATTCACTACGAAAACGAACCTGGAAATCTCAAAGTGTGTAAAGTTAATCTTTTCAGTTGTCGGACGTTTTCCAACCATCTTTACCTGGATTTATGCGACGATAAAGTTGTATGCGACGAGGTAAAAAAAACACCAGTGTTTGGGGGCGGATGGTGATGTTGCGTGCGTTCATTGTGACAGTGTTCAAAACGATCCTCCAGTGACCGACATCAACATGGAATATCGTTGTGTTGATGCCTCGTGGACGGATGCGATCGCCGATATATTGGGAAAAGACATGGATTATGTTTTGGTTTTTGGCGGTGATGTATTCGACTATACGAAAAACATATATAGATATTTGTACTACGGGTTAATTTTTATAGGTTTGAATTTTGAATTTTGCCGCCTACCTAAAAAAAAATTTTCTGTTGTTAAAGGGTAAAAGGAATATGAGTGGAAATAACGAGCGCGGACAATGGGAAGCCCATACTCAAGCTGTTTGGGGTGTACGAAATCTTGTCGCAGATACCCAATTTAACCGATTGGCATTTCAAATTACTCGCAAATATTTTTGCAATTTATCGTATAATTGATCGCCCACTAAATTCCCTTACCGACCTTTCATTAACCGGCTATTTAACCGTCTATTTTGCAAATCACTTTCCACGCAATTTGAAAAACAAAAAATTATTTACAATCGATGCGCAAAATCAATCTCGAGCAGTTGTGGCTGCTGTGAACACAAAAATTAATAATTCCACATTAAACAAACAGTTGGATCTTATCTCGCAAGCGTCTCGCTAGTACCGTAATTTTCCGCTAAAGTATGTGCACCCCATCTATTCTTTCGAATTGAACTCTGAGTTGGATTCTCTGCTCGAAGGAATCGATGATTTCAACGAGTGGTTTGCACGCATAATGCCAAATAGCAAACCGATACTTTTGCTCTTCACCAAGATGGCTCGCAGGATATCAAATCCCATTAATGTAAATTTATTGACCGATCTCGAACTGAACACGCTAGACTTTCAACACATTTCTGATATCTCACACTCAATTCTTGTTGACTAGTTTGTATATTCCCGTGTTTTTGTCCGTGACTGTGTCCCTAAGTAGTTTCATCAAAATTTCCTCGAATTTAAAAAAACTCCTGCAGTTTATCGACAAAGTAATCGTTACTAATCTCGTCGAATCTCTGAAGGTAAACACTCATCAATTTCAATATTAATTCTGTCCAGCAATTTATAATGTTGACATAATTGACGTATTGTCATCCACTAAAGTTTTCGGAAGTTCAGCGCATTTCTTTTTGATCCTGTTAAAGTACTCTTCTTCGAAATTTATCGAAAAGATTTGGACCATTTTTAAAATTAGTTTTTAGTAATAAAGAGAATGTCTGATCTACTCAAGTTTAGCAATCATAATCCGTATTCTATAGACCGCATTTACTACGAGTATTAAGATGTTGCACGTAGAAAAACACTAGACTATTTTATTCGAATGAAGCAGAGAGTTACGATGAGACCCGATTGGACCAATTTCTCGACAATAACAAGAGGGAATTGTTACTCTATTTGAAAAATGTCGACCAGACGTCCGATAAATACAATACAGTCTTGAAAAAAGTCAACGAGTTGTACACTTTAAATTTAAAATCAAAGTTACTCTCGTTTTACAAACAGCTTGAAATTTACGAAAGTGTTCAAAGACCAATTTTTTGGCGCTACGATTGAACGATGTTTGGTGTTCGTTGCGAAGGGAGATTGTGCAAACATTTAAACATTTTAATATTTTTCCACATTCTTTTGTGAACGAGGAAAAGGATACTGTTTACACTTTGTTTCCCTGGGGGAAAAAAATAAAATAAAATTTTATTACCAAAAAAGCAAATGCGTAAATAATGAGACGAGAGTGCCTATTTGTTTCGCATTATTTGTTTTCCTTTCGTAAGAGAATAACAATGTTGGGGCATATATAAATGGGAGACTTATACGATTTGGTATCTCTTGAGGAAAAAACTCACAAGTATTCGGTGCGCAATGATCCACGCAAAACCTTTATCGCTGCTTCGACATGTGTTTCAAACACCTTTCCAAAATTTCAGTCAAAGAAAATGGCATCTTACATCGTGAATTCGCCCAAGTTTTTCATCGGGCCATACACTGATTTCTGAACCTATGACGATCCGGTAGCCGCAATCGAGGAAAAATATTTAAAAAATTAGTCGAGAAGCCATTGATTTGGGATATGATCCCTGGGAGGGAATCGACCTTATATATACATGGTTTCACACCCAATATTTTTCTTTATTTTATGTGTTTGCATTTGGTAAATGTCACTTTTTTTTCGTATCAAGAGAAACATCAAGGAAAATAAACTACGACAAACCATGATAAATAAAAACGAATGTATAATGAAAAATAATAAGAGACAACATGTGGCCAAAATAACGATGTAGTTTCTCAATAATAACTGACTATTAATTCACAGTTGTTGGTAAAAATATTAAAAACTTTATCTTGTTCAAACAAATTTTTAAAGTAATGATATGTGAAAAACATGCAAAATTCTTTGATTTCCACTACAACACAATACGCTTTGGAAGAATCGATTAAAAATTTGGGCGATTTTGTTAGTATCTGGGTTGCAATTCGCAGTTATTTAAGCTGATGAACCAAAGTCGTAGAAAGTTCATGTTTAGAAAATTTACCGGGCGCTGTTTCACCAATAGAAATTCAGTATTCTGTTGGTCGCTATCGTAAAATCTAGATTGGATAGAGTAAACTTTTGGCTCAGGTTTCAAAATGATTACCAATCGCCCAAAGCATTACTAACATCAACATCGGAATATTTTTCATATGTATCTTTCATGTCGTAAAAAAATGATGATGAATGATCTTATGGCATTGTTTTTTTTCTCAATGAAACCCTTCTTTCAGTTAATTATGCAAGACAATCCACTGAGGCATTAAAAAAAAACAATTCACGACTACTGTGGGTATATGATGGCATCGGCCAAGACAAATTACGCATTTTCGAGCCAGCACGTGATACGCTCGCAAGTATCAACATTTAACATGTTTTGTAATCTGCAAGGCTTCTGTAATAACAACAGCGAATATGTGCTGAAGGAACTGGCAGTCACCAACATTGATGGTTTCACCGAAAGGCGGTTCTTCAAATCTCCGTATCCGTGAAAAGCATTGGATGATGTAAGTAAAAAGACAAACTATTGGCTGAAGGATATATTCACCAATTGGCATGGCAAGATGGCGAATTTCCCTATGACAAAATTGAAAGAGAATTATTTCAATTGATAAGGAGTCATTACAACAAATATATAATATTTGTTGCGGGTTCACATCAAATACAATGGCTAAAGAAGTTGTGCAAATTCGATCACTATCTCGAAATTGTGGATTTGCAAAAAAACTTACAAATGTCCATCATTTAAGACTGGTAGCAATATATGGGAATGCAGGCCATTATGATTGTTGGAGACACTTACGTGGATTTATGTGTGCAGATAGAAATGCGAAATTATTGTGTTTGTGGTTCCACGATGATGTAGTGGCAAAATGGGAAGATTTCCAAAAGCAACAACGAAATTGAAATAAAATGTATCAAAGACTTTACATTTAAAGTTTTTGGTGCGGGTTCACAGCAGATGAGATAGTTCGACTGGATTGCTGCAGGTCAAATCTCCACATCTGTGAGCAAACTAAAGAAAAGTTTCCGTGGATTGGAGTGGCAAGATGGAGAAATTCCCTTCAATCAAATTTAAGGTGACTGACAAAAAAATCACATTTTCTATAACTATATTATATATTTCACAAATGTATTATTTTGTAAACAAAAATATTTTATATTTTGTTTGTAAATTAATTTTTTTTATTTTTTATTTACTCGAGCTGTAATAATTGGTTACATAAATTTTTCAAACCTATCAAAACCAAACAAGATATTACTCTTATGTTTATGAAACTATCAGAGTAGGCCAACATTAATCCCAAAACTGTAAAAATAACACTTAGGCCTATCAAATAAGCATTTTTTGTATGCATTATCCCATCCCTTTACGGCATAATTGTCGTATTATGGTAATTGTAAACTAGTTAGAATTCAACTACAATTTTTAATAAAAATAATATAAAAGTTTAATTTTGAAGGGGTACCAATTACAGATACGATGAAGGGCTACAAAAGAGCATATGGACATTCATTAATTTTTCCTACCATGGAAATGGCCATGCAACATTTTGTCTTAAACATATATGTTTGCAAAACTTCCTTACCGTATGAACCAGCATAATCCCAGGTAAACTTGTAAAATGCAACACGTGCTGCCATCAGTATAATGCTGTTAAAATCTTTAAAATTTTAGTACTGGCTTCCACTTTTGCAAGGAACTCTAATAGCTACATGTTTCCCGTCTATCGCTCCTCTGCAGTTTGGAAAGTTCCACTGCTCTCAGAAATCTTTTTCTACAGTTGTCTACTCTTCGGTTGTCAAAGAAATTTTGACCAAGTCTTTGGACAAAGCAGTCCAAATGGCAGTGCATGTTTATTTTATAATGCAGCGAGCTGTTGACATGTCAACACGTGAGTTCCATGCTATAGACTGCACACTTCCACCATGTGCCAGAAACCTATAATCATACAACAGACATATTAATGTATGTTCTGCTTGAACGTTAAAACAATTTTTAATCTATAACAGACAAATAATGAAGCTGAGGATTTTGAGTTAACAGAATTACACCTTCTTAAACTAATAGTATATATTTTTACAGCAAATGTAGCATTCATTGTTCTGGATTTTACTGTCAAAAATGTATAAAGTTATAATAAAACATTTGTTGACAAACCAATAGTCACAAACCAATACAGATTATTATTGTAAATCTTTGTTTCAAATTGCAATTAATAATTTACCTTATAGATTAAGTTTTTTATAGTGATCATGAATGCTGTTATATTTGGTAATTGTATGTTTTGTTTAATTTGTATGTATTGTAATTGTCTTTTGCTATGTATGTATGTATTGTATGGTATAATTCATCTGCCTTTTTTACTGTTTTTCTTGACAACTCAGTCATATTGTGCCATGTGATTTTGGTGGCTAATAAATAAATAATAATAAATAAATCTTTTAATGTGTAATGAATGCATTATATTGGGATCAAATAGGCACAGCAAAGATAAATACTCACTTCAGTGTCAAGGCATGTCGTAGTGTTGGCTGCAGAAGTCTTCGCTGGCACCTTTTTTTTTTAATAGTGGCTCAACAATCTGAGCAAGTTCTTTGAACTGTTGAGTTTCCATAGTGTATACACAAGGAACTGATCTTACCAGGATGTTAGGCATGGCAAAAATAAATGGCCAAATTCTCCCTCAGCTCTAAGCCTTAAATTCGTTGGATGCAACCAATATCTACAAGAAGGAGCTTGAAGCCTTCTGTACTAAAATAATCACTTCCACCTGTCAAAAACTCACTTTCGCCCATCAAAAAATTCATGATAACTTCTTATAACCAACTTTCCCATGCGCAAAATCAAATTAAACAACCCCATGCGATGTCTGTGCCGTTTGCAGTTAGTACCAACTGACCAGTTCATTGTGTCCCTTCAAAGACATTTTCTCGATGGCCGGATCTGACCAGTTACCTGAACAGCCACCAGACCAGGCGATTGTGATTTGGACTTAAATGTCGGCTATCATCACTAACCAGAATTGAACTTTCTGAAATTGCGATAGTTTGTTGATAATAAAATTGATAATATTCATGTGAAATTTAGAAATGTACAGTGCCCGAATTTGAATATATATATATAATTATCATCTGTCACACTTGTATGGCATTATTAATTGGGCTCTCACTAAATTTTCTAATTCAAAACAAATACGAATGTGTGCAGAAATTGTATGCAAATTTGCCATGTGTAGTAAAACAATGCATTATATTATGTCCAGTCTCAAATTCAATTAAGTAATCATATATTTTTACATATCGTACATACAGGCATATGTAGACACATTTTCCCTGTAAAAGTTATGCAGTGTAGTGTGAGCAAACATTTTTCCGTTTATTTCAAATATTTCCCCGTAGCTTGTGCGTACTCAATAAAATCATATTTTTATCAATCAGCTACCTGCCTTTGCACTCAAATCTCTATGTATATATTTGTTTTGCCTCTTAAAAATGCATGGAAAATGCACATGTTAAAAAAATATGTGCCTACCACGAGTTTTGTTTCGACTATAGACATAGGTTACTTCTGCAAATAAGGACTTGCCATTTACCTTTTAATTTGTTTACAATGATTTAAGCAGAGCTTAAATAGTTGGGCACCCTATTTCGGCTGCCTAAACTAAGATATGCTTAAAACATTTCAAGAAAAGCTTAAAGTTGGTGAAACAGTTCAAGGCATTAGGGACAGCTTATTCAGTGTTTAAGTTGCGCTTAAATTTAAGATGTGTTGGTGAAACCGGCCCTTACAATATTACCTCCAGTCCTGTAAACATTATTTGCATCTAGGACATTATTTACACAGTTGATTTATAGGTTAGTATCGCTGCAGGCGACAATGCTATCTGACGAGACGAGTCGTGTACCACGTTTAGAAGACCTACATGTGCAAATTTTTGTGGTCATTTCCATAGATGATACAAAAATCATGGATGGATTTCCAGGGGAACTTCACCTCTGGGGTAGTTGTCCAGTGGGGCACATTTCCTGCTCCTACCTGAGCTGAAAAAGATAGGCACCATTTCCATGCGGGAACAATTCCGACGACCCGAAAATTCAAGTAATAACAAAGCAAAATAAATTACAAGATTCCTTACATTTCTACTGTAAGGGATTACTTGATTTAAAAAATCAATATTTCAATATAAAAAATTATTAATTAATAATATAAATTTTACAGTGTGTGGCATTTTTAAACATATTCAAGATTATTTGGTCAAATTTTTTCGAAGGAAAAAATTGTCATCGTATTTTGTCTTCGATTTTTTAGACAGAGGCTTAAGAAAGATATATCAAACTGTTTGATCTCGAGTCTGCACCTTGTAAAAAGTGTTACCAGGCCCAGCCCTATGGCGGGGCGAGCAGGTCTGTCAACCTGGGTGCCATGATGAAGGGGGCGCAAAAGTCAGACGAGAAAATTATTTTTTTTCCTGCTATCATAGTGGAAATTTGGCATGCACAAAGGTATTTTGAACAAGTACTGCTGATAATGTTGGCAGTCCAAGATTGGTATAAAGAGGGCACAAAATCTCAGAGAGTTTACAACCGTGATGTAGTTGTAGATACTGTGCTGAAAAATTGACTAATGAATATGAGCTACTGAAAATATGCAGTTTTAATGAGGATTGCGTTCTGCGCCCTATAGTTCAAACTACGTGATGTAGTTACCATTTGGAAATGGGCAACATTCTTATCAAGTGTGCTTTATTTTAAGAGTTTATCTGCAATCTGAGAATTAGTTGGTGATCAACCATATTCACAGATGGATATTGTGAGCTCAGATTATATAATTTTGTGATGGTTAATCTTAACCAAGACTGGTAATTCATTATGTGTTATCTAATGCAGCAGGTAAGTGAAATGAATTATTCCCTTTTCTGTTTACGTATATAAGATATGTTTCTAGCCTACACTATACACGGTAAAGTGGGCAGCCAACTTTTGTCCTGCAAATTTTTAATATAAAAATTCTGTCCCGGCGGGACTAGCAGTCTAATAAACACAGTGTTAACATTACACTGCTTTCAAAAGTTAACTTCTGAGGCAACCATAAAGTATATTTATTTGTTATGGTTATGAGTATGTTATAGGCCTATTACTCTGTCACATGATGAGATTACCACTGCGTCCACTAATTATATTAATAGTGATTTCATAAATAATCGAATAGTTGTAGTCTCCTTGCAAGAGTAGCCAATATAAATTATTACCAATTACAGTTATCCAAGTTAATAATATTTTTACAACATATACAATTATCCTAAAAGGTGTTTTTGTATAGGAATGTGGTTTTAAAAATTTTAAAATATCAACAAAAGTTGTCAAGGTTTTAATTCTTTTTGATGTTACTCTTATAAAGCATTGTAAGATTATCGAAATACGTTTTAGCAAAAACTACTTTCATGCTTTATATTCTTTGCACGTAACATTGTAAATAATTTAACAATAGTTAGAGACCCTGTCTTTTCGAGTAATAAAAGAACTATCTCGCTAGACTTCACAATTCTGTGCATCCTAGAGTGCTACAGTACAGATCGTTCATTAATAGGTTGTTGCCATATTCGGAACTCATTATCCTGTTCGTCTTAATCACGCAGAGTTGGGTCAATCGAGGCATAGCTTTTTACTTTTCGTTTAAAGTTATTAGAGACATGTCGGACGAGTGAAGATCCAATGACGTATGTGATAACAGCATAAACTTTAATGATGCGTGGCCCACTTCTGAAGTATTTCGAGAAATGACTGGGTCTTCATCAGTGATATTTTTTTTCCTATTATTGTACATATAAAATCTATTGGTTTTATTTATAGGCAAGATATGCAATAGGTATGAAGAAATATGGACAGAATAAATTATTTGGGGCTGAGAACAGAACCAAGAATGATGATAAAATAAAACAAGTTGCAAACAGCATTGATAAATCCTTTTTACCTATTACATCAGCTTTCCCTGCAAGTTCTTCAACATACTGTGACAATGTTAGCATCGACAACTTCCATAAAGAAGATCAGGGTATCAGCACTACTGGAAACATGCACATAATTTCCCCTTCAGTAGAACTATTTTCCCAAGCGAAGTTGGAGCCTTTGGAATATATGCATAACCAAACTCTCTTGGAGAAAAATAAATCTAGTTTCAGAAGAAAGTGAAAACCTATTTGTCCGATCCAGTGTTATGGCCCAGTTTTGCAGCCTTCAGTTATAGATATACTTCTTTTTTTAACCAGACCTCGAGAAATAAGACAGTGTGTTTCCTTTGGATGCAAATAAGCAGCATCTTTCAGTAAAATTTCCAATTAGGAAGCTAGATAATGAGGAAAAGTAGAAAAGGCAACGACTTGTGTATTCTAATAGTTCGAACTGAGCATTGCGCTTTTGCTACAAAATGTTCAATAGGCACTGTAGTTCAAAACGGGGAACAACTGATTTTTGTGACTGGAAGCAAATAAGGGATCACTTGAAAGAACATGAAAAGTCACCAGATCATATAAATGTGTACTATAAGTGGATTTAGTGAGAATCCAGACTTAGTCTCAATCAAGGTATTGATTCAAAACATCAACAACTTATAGATAATGAAGTTCAGACACTGGAAGTGTGTACTCGAATGTCTTTTGTCTAATATTATGTTCTTGGCCCAGCACAATTTGTTTTTCAGGGGATCCTCAGACAAGCTATTTCCATAGCATAATGGAAACTTTCTTAGCCTAGTAAAATTGTTAAAAAAAATTTTGTTGATGTTATGAATGAACACCTAAGGCATGTTTCAAGCAAGTCATCAAATTACCATTATTGCGGGAAAACTATACGAAATTAACTTATAAACATTGTAGACGAAGAAGTAGTTGAAAACAAACACAAATGGGCTCAAAAGGCCAACTATTATTATATAATTTTAGACTGCACCTCAGATATGTCACACTGAATAAAATGTCATTCACAATAAGGTTTGTGGATGTAGAATATCGTGTATTTACAACAAATGAACAGTTTTTTGGATTTGGAAATACTAGTAATTGTATGGGAGAAAGCTTGTCAGAACTGTTACGAACTTTAGCCGAAATTGGACTACGATTAGAAGGCTGCTATGACCGGGGATATGACATTGGTTCCAATGTGAAACGTAAAAACATAGGTGTTCAAGCAAAAATTCTTCAAATAAATTCAAGATCATAATTTTTGCCTTGTGGCTGTCATTATTTGAATTTATTAGTTTCTGATGAAGCTTCATCATCAACTATTTTTATCACACTGTTAGGTGTTCTGCAAAAAATATATGTATGTGTTGTTCTCGGACCATGTGACCAGCCTCACTATGAAACTACTAAGTGCTACATGCTGGAAAAGTAGAATTGACAGTGTCAAGGCTATTAGATATCAGGCAAAGAATGTGTATGATGCTTTAATTGCAGTCTTTTAACCTAGTTTGGCAGATGTTGATTTGAGGTATGAAGCACACTCTTTAGCGGACCAATTAATGAAATTAGAATTTTTGATTTTTATTGTTATAGGTTACGATATTTTCTATCAACTACATATTGTGTGCAAATCAATGCAAAACAACAGTAATGTTGCACTGTCACCGCTTTAATCAAGAGTTGTATGGAGTATGCATCATCCTACAGAAATGTTGGCTACCAAAATGCATTTATAACTGAAAAGAGCTAGCAAGTACATTGGGAGCAGATACTTCGTTTGGAGATCCCACTCGTACAGGAATAAGAAAGATGCAGTTTGAATATGAAGGCCTTGACGGGTAAGCAAATGTTAGTCCAGAAAAACAGTTTAAAAGGAAATTATTTGATTTCGCAGTTGATGTTACACTAACATAATTGAAACAATGGTTTGAGCAACTCGAAAAACACAAAGATATTTGGGGATTATTGTATGTCTTGTACCAATCCCCAAAAGAATTCGATAGTGCTCAAAAGGCTGATAAGGCTTTATTGGTCAAGTGTATTGTATTGCAAACAGCTCTAAAAAATACAGAAGGAAGTAATTCGGATATTAATGGCTGGGAGCTTTGGGAGGAATTGAAACACTTCCAGTGTTTTGTACCATCATTCCTGAAGAGTTCTCCAAAAACAGTTTTACAATATATAGAAGGCAAAAATATGAGCACTACATTTCCTAATATCTGGGTGTCGCTTCGAGTATTGCTGACTTCACCAGTGACAGTAGCTACCTGTGAATGCATTTTCGAAGTCCAAAATGATCAATACTTATCTTCGATTTATGAGTGACGAACAGCTCTCATCGTTGGCGATATTGTCCATAGAGAATGACATAACGCTCAAGAGTGGCCTTCCTTCATTTACAACAAAATTTACCCAGGCCAAGGTAAGAAACGCCCCATTTTTATAGGGCAACGAAGTGTACATAAATGTTCTATTTAATTTCTACAGTAACATTATATATTTAATGGTAGAACTGAGTGAATCTCTTCTTCATTGATGTTACAGCGATCGCAAGAAAGTTACAGGTCTCATTTTACAGAACAAAAAAAAAAATATTTATTGACTGTTCCCATTTTCCTGTTGCATAGTAGTTGCGTGTGTGAAAATTATTATGGAGCCGCAGTTCTGTACGAAGAAAGTTTGGTGACAGCGACACGACATACAGTAAATTAGGCAAGTTTGTGACAGTAAAATTAAGAAATTATGGTGATTACATAATTTTGAAATTCGTTTTGTATATCAACATTACTTAGTGAATGATAGAGCCATGCAAATTTTATATGTAAATATATTTTAACGAAATCGTATTTATATAAAAGTAATTTAAATTTTACATTATAACAATTCTGGAACGAATTAATTGCCCCTTGCCACGGGCGCCGAATGGTCTAAGGCCGGCCCTGAGTGTTACCATTTGATAACATAATTACTTTCTTTGCTTTTTGTTATATCCATCAAACAAATAAAAACATGTCATATATATGAAAATTAATTCACACTTATTAGTTTAAACATAGTGGTTGTGGATAGCGCAAAGTTTAATAATATTAATAAAAAAATGTTTTCGTATTTTGCGTATATTTTTTCAGTCTTTTATACTTTTTATAAATGGTGTGTGGAACGAGCTAAGCTGTCGTGGGATGAACACCGCACTCGTGATTGCTCGCTTGCTGGGAACCGCCCACGATGTGAGGACCAGCGAAAGCGAGGTGCATTTGCGAGTGCGATGGGACTATAACAACTTGGGTGCGCCGACTTTCCACAACTCGTCGCGTCCCCAGTATGGTTGGGCTGTTTCGTTATATTCGGGTATTTGTTACTACTCGTTACATCACAAAGGAAGACTCATTACATTGTACATGTTACTTAGCTACATGTTAATTTTTACTGAATGTACAGAAAAAAGTGGTGTGCTGTAAACAGAGGAACAGTTACTCGAGATACTCGTTAGTAAAATATTCGTACTATCAGTATTTTGTATTATTGGGTATTTTAATGTAGCGTAAGGGAGTTAGTTTATTAGACTGTGCATTAATTTTCAACAGATAAACTTGTGGATTGATTATGTAACCCTTTATTGTCTATATAAACAACAAAATATAAACAGTATGTTTATTGGATTCTAATATTCTACATTTTCTTTATTTACACACAATTTGTTATTGAGGGTACAACTTCATAAACAACTGTATCATAACGTGTATTTTGTGAGAAAGTAAAGTTTTAAAATTTTTTACCTTGTATCATACTTGTGTAAGATTTTAAAGGTTACTTTTCATACCAGTGAGTACATGCATAACATTTTTGTACTAATAAATATATATCCAGAGCACGCAGAAATATAAATAAAAATGTTTCTACATCGATCCATTCATGACGCATGGACCTAGGTATTTGAAAACACGAGAACAAAACGAAGGTTTACCCCTCCCTCCAAAAGAAGTAACTGCTTTTTCCGCCTTCCATCATCCCCTCCGCCAACCCAACAAGTGATATGCTATGTCAAGTTGGTTCGAGCAGAAGAACTCGTTACTTTTATACAGTGCATCTTCGCTTCGTTTATCTCTACGAATCCTACCTAGCCTGCACAATAACAACCCGAGATAGCTTCGTGAATAGGTAATAGAGTAACGAGTATTTCCAAGAATAGGTAATCGTTACTTCGGATCCAGGACAGTAACGAGAAATAAAGTAACGAATCGTTACCATTCGCCCATCCCTAGTCTCCACACTCTGGGGTGGCTGGAAATAATGAAATACCAACTCGCGAACCAACTGGCCGGTGCAAGAGCGTCGTCGTAGTCATCACGGATGTCGGGAATCTGGGCAGCTCAGTATGAGATGGCAAAGCACATATTCTGGAGATGGCCCAACGATCAAGGCGGGATGGAGATTTCGAGGTGCTGAAAAATGTGAAGTGTAGCGATCCTCACTGCTGGATTATGTAGGCTGCCGACTGCGGATGCATGATGAATGATTTAGGATGCATCGGACCTTGGAAGCACACCGATGTCAGCCTTCACTCCTGGGCCAGCGGATTCGCAACTTCACCACTGGTAAACCCCGGATGTCGCGCATTTCCAGACCGACATGCTATTTTGTTGTAAGGAGAGGGGATGGCCCCCCAAAAGAACTCTCCCCACCTTCACCTATGGATTGAAGATCCTGGTATCGGCGCAAAATGGCAAAAATGGAGTCGGTGTGATGACTGAGCTGTCCGGTCTTCTGACGTGCTTGACAAGAAGCAGTCAGGGAGGGGGAGGGCTGCGTTCTCAGTTGTTGTCGGTACTGCAGTGCTGGTTCCCCTACACTGCAGTATTGACAGTAGCTCAACTTCAAAGGTGCCTGCGCCCACACAATGACTGGCAACGTCGTGGGGGATGTTCTGTCCCCCGCAATACACACCACCTGGGAACTCATATCTTTTCACTCCATATCAAACCAACATAAGTCTTTCTTCCCGAACTAACAAATACCCTACTTTATCCAGCCCTAATCCAGTTAAAAATAATTATTTTATCATCTGCGACTGTCACATAGATTTTTCACGGCCCTCTCTGCTTTAACTAGTATGCTGTGCACTTCCATCTAGACCCTTCTTCTTACGGGGTGTGCACATGACTACAATTGCGATCATGGCACTATAACCCTGCTTAGCTGCGATGCATGCGCCCATTATAATAATTAAACCCGACCTAAGGCGTAAAGGGCTTGCCCTGGGCCAAACATATCCAAATATCAACCGACTTAGCTACTAACATACATGCTGGAGGGCACACAGAACTGTGAAGGTGCTCACGCTGGCGTAGAGAGATTTGGGGGCTCGGCAGAAAAAATGGCGTGGGAGCTAACTTCTATATCCTGTAGTTGTTATGGCTGTGTATAGGAATGGGAATCGAAAAAAATAATCTATTAAGGCATAATCGATTAACATAACTTGTTACGATTATTAATATGGATTTATTACTTTCAGTTAATCGATTAGACACATATTCGATTAATAAATGCATTTTTTTTTTCAAAATAATTTTATTTTATTTTCTTGGTCTAGCAGCGAAAACTATTAAAGTTGTGAAACTGAATGCTTTGAGTCAAACAAATAATATTTTTGCTGCCAGGTAATACTGGTGTCGCATTTGCTCTGCCGTATAATCAATAGCAAGAAATGCACACTCTCGTCCACCCGCACTCGGTAACGACGTCAGAGAGTGCTGTTCCAAATGTCCATCGAGTTCGAGAGCGAGTGCAAGTGTTTGTTTACGACACGGTCAAAAAAACAGATCTGGACACTCGCCATAGTTTTGCGTATGCCTAGTGAAGCAAGAGTATAAATAGTAATAGTAGAAGCATAACCTAACACAATCCTGTTTCCCCCATAAGAATATATGCATAGCAAGTGACATACGTGTTAAATGTTCGCAACTTCGCGATTTATGTTTCATAAAGTGTAATAATTTTTGCATGACAATTAAAATTGTGTAATGCAAAGATTTTTGTGTGTTATATTATTTAGATTTTACGTAAACAATCGTGTTTATTCCGAATGAATACATGCATAGGCTAGCAAGTGCCAAATGAGTTGTAATTAGCGGAATTTCGTGTTTTTCATTTGTAAAACTGTGATGTGTTCTTTTTAGCAACATTAGAACAAAAATAAATTTCCATAATGGAAGGAGTTGTATTATTATATTTCACTTTAATGTAAATAAGAGCTGCCTTTTAGATATATCCTATAACCCATTAAATTACCTAGTGTCTTCCTTTCCATATGACAAGTTTTCATAGCAACTATAGTTTATATATGATTTGTGTACAAAGATTTTACTTGGAATCGTGTCAAAATTTGTTACACAATTATCAGTGCAACTAAAATAAGATAATAATTGAAAATAAATATGAGAAGTACAGAAATTGCAGTCATGCCCAATGTTTCATTTTTTAACTAAGCTTAATTAATAACCAATATTTCTATGCTTTGAGAGTAGTTGCAAATATCAAGTAAAACTTTTAAAAATATAATGGAATCCTTTATATAAATTCCATAACTACAATTTATTGCCATCCACACTAAACAGTCCTCCTTGTTCGTGTCCCGTCTGGGACCAGGTGTAGAACAGGAACTAACAATGAGCCCGGCGCCACGTTCGGAAAGCGAAAGCTGGTGAATGGGATCGTACGGCCGACGTACTAAGGCGACTCTGGATACACTGTCAATACGAAGGAGAGCTAATTTAATTGTCAGATAATTTTGGATATAAAATATTTCCTTTGGGGCGAAGCTGTCGGCCATTTCACATGCCTATATTACCATTCAATTTATTCTGCTTGAGGGAGGCAGCCTCCGTAAATGCAAAACATACACTGAAATACACTTTAAAGTTTATGCTGCTAATAGGGCGCAGTACCCGATGAATTCAGGAGAGTTAATGCAATAAAACACGTCTAATTAGGGTATGACGGTTTTATTACTGCAAAAGTACAACGAATGTTGCTGCACATGTGAAGGCGTACCCTTGGTTGATCAGACCAGGCACTCTGGACCTACCAGTGCTCACTACTGTTGAAAATTAGGCTTAGACCTTAAGTATAAATAAATGAAAAACGTGTCTCACGCGTGAATTCCTGGAATGTTACCTCATGATGAAAGGCGGCCTCCCTCGGCTAGGTAAAGTAATAAAAAGTTACTGCATTAATGTTAACTATTGAAATGAAATGTTACAGCTTAAATTGAAATGCCGATGACGGAAACATGGAGCTTACCGTCTGCCCTGCGGGTTGTCTGGAGTACTGAAGTCTGACTAATGACAAGTATCAGTTTCGCTGCATGTCTGGCGAATCCGGCGGCAAATTGAAAACATGAAAAAACCAAATTTAATAATTAACATGATTGATTAAATTGATACTGTACATAATTATGATTTCTGAACTAAAACGTGTTGGTGTCATACTCATGAACGTCTGAGCCCCATATATGACTAATAATTTGACGTCACGAGAATGTAACCGTACTTGAATGGTGATATTTAATGAAATGATGCCTCAGGAGACTGATTCTCAATAGATGATTACATGTTCACTCTAATAATTAACATATTGCTATCGGTGTGTGTCGTAATAGTTATAATTACAGGACTGCATATGGATATGACGATAGACATTTCATCATGATAGGTTATCTTCTCTCTATGCTGGAGCGGGCGGTTTCCCTAGTTAATTTTGGCGCAATCACAGCTAAAATGAATAAAATGCTCCTATTAATTAATTACTGCAGCTAGGGAGCCGCTCATCACTTGTCACTACCTCCGGGAATGTGATTCCAGGTCTTTTAATACCACTTGGAGCCACATCGCACTCCGGATTCGGCCACAGGGCCCGTCGGCATCGCGCACATCGGAAATCTGTGGGGATAAGCGGCGCCGCATATCCCAGTGTTTCCTCCAATGGCTGTTGCATTTAATGGTTGTGACTTCACAGGACAAACTCATTTAAGTCAGATATCCATTAATCACAAGATTTACCTCTTGTGATGAATGTTAAATATTATATAACCTGCAGCCCTGAGTTACAGGGTGGCAAGAAAACTGTAAACGCTGTTTTTGTCGAACTGCACTGATCGAGACAGCGACCTAATGTCGATTGGTCGAGCGTTGCTGTGTGGTTAATCTACATACGATGGTACAAACGGGCACAAGGGATACGTGGATACCAGGAACATGTCAAACGCACCCCTCTCTGGTGATAGTTAGGTCTTCACACACACCCAAGGAAGTGTCACGCGGCTAGGAGCAACAGGATGCCGGCGATCGCAGCTGGTTGCGATACCTTATGGTGGAAGGCACACGATGATGCTGTGCTATGCTGCCTGCCGATGTTCCAGGGCGATGACCCTTCTGATGATGACGATGCTCCTGATGCTGCCACTGCCACATCAGACCCCTCGATTCACCTTCTTCTGGTGAGGGTAAAGGTATACTGTCCCTTGCTGGACTTGATGCTCCTTCTGATGAACCTTCTCTGCATCCCTGATGCAGTCCTCTGATGTGAGGTCAGCCAGTATGGTTGTCTTCGTCGGTACCAAAGCATAGTCACGTGGGACGCTTCCCTGTGGGCTGATCGGACCTACAGTTGCCCCCACTTTCTTTGTGCGACGTCACCTGAAGTCAGTGTCACTACACTGGGTGTGGTGACACTCCAGACTGACACACTCCTTGCTGCAATGACTGCCATGCTGATGATCCAGGGCTGTGGCCCTGCTGCTGATGATGTCGATCCGCAGCACATGCCTGGCAAAGGGGTTTGGACACATTGTAAGCAGTGCATGGTGGTTGATGCTGATGAAGCTGCTGATGTTGCCACTTCCACGTTCGACCTCTTGACGAGACGAAGAGTTTGTGGTCCTTATGTAAACATGATGCTCCTCCTACTGCTATTTCCCCTGCACTTGTGAGGAGGTCCTTTGATATGAGGTCAGCGGGGATGGGTGTCTTCTTAGACGCCTCAGTGCCATAACACTGCGCACCGGGACACTCCGGATTGACCCACTCCGTGTTGCAGTGCATGCTATGCTGTTGACTCTTGCTTCGATGAAGTTGATGATGATGATTGGTGCGATGTATGTCATGTCGCTGTTGCTTGTCTCTTCCTGGTTGTTTATGATGATGTTAGTTGCTGTGGTATTGGGCGTCTTCCATCTCGGCCGAGAGTTGTCACTGTGCACTTGTACTACTTTTCGAACGAGGAGGATGCGACTTGATGACTCTCCAGCCAGATGTGGCCCAATTCCCTGTCAGCCTTAATCTGATGCTGTGTTGATGTGTTTGTGCTGCAGTTTGCATGCACTACTGTGTACCAACGTACACATTTTCACCCGAGGGTTATTGAATATGCTACAAACCTTTCTTGTTACCGCAATTTCAGATATTTTTTATAAATTCCGAACTTCTATTTGAAATATTTATTAATTATGGTCAGTAATAGAAAAATAACCGAATGAAAATAATCGATATAGTATAATAAGTAGAGGGCAGTAATCGATTTGAAATAAGCTATTAATTGTAACAAAATCACATAATCTTACTAATCGAATTATAATCGAACATCCCTACAATCCCGAATGATCCAAGTAATATAGAAATCGGGCGATGTAAATAATCGTGTATGTACCAATCTTGTAAATATAGGTTATGGGCTTTTATTAAGAATGTGTTTTTTCATACTATTTCCCAGCAATCTGTAATATGTCAATTATGTTATTGTAGCTATAGGATGTTAGCCATAGTCATGTAAAATAGGAGCGACCCTATGGGCTGGTTCTTGAGTAAAAACAATATCTTAAGTATTTGAAATACAAATTAAATAAATGTGTTCCCAGCCTAAAAAAGAAAATCCACTAACTCAATAATTGAATGATCACTCGGTAACAATTATCTCTTCCCCATACAAAAGTAACCAAATGAGAAAATATTTCAGTTTCGTTTTCAATAGGCCTAATCATTACACGAAATGCCATTCGTAATTAAACAGCAGTAAATAATAGCCATTTATAATTTATACCAGTTAATCTTAAAAGGACTATACATGCAAACATATTATTGTTTGTAAAACTGTATTTCGAAAAAAAAAAAAAAAAAAAAGTTAAAAGTTCAAATGTAAATTACATTTCGTTCGTAAACGGTAATATCAAGAATTGTCTTACGCACATCATTTTAGGCTGGGCCATCGAGGAGAAAGGTTATGTTGATATAACTTAAAAAAATTACTGTAGGTCTTCCAGGTGGGTGCAAGATTCGTCGGTGGAGAGCACGAAGAATAAATGTGTCGTGCGGCCGAAGGCTTTAAGTGGCCTCCTCGATGTCCCCACGTCGCTGTAGTTGTAGTTGCAGAAGTCGAAGAAATGCATACTCACTTTATCCAAACATGCCTAGGATTGTGAGGGTTTCTGTGCTTCCCCAAAATGCCCATACTCACTTCCGGCAGGCTATTGAGGCTACCTGATGCCTAAATTCTTACGTGATTAAGATAAAACAGTCGAGAAGCGACTGGATAATAAAAAAGTAGATTTTTCAGACGACTCATTTTATTTACGATATTCTTCACAATGCGCCTGTGCGCACGTGTCTTAAAAGAAGACCCTGCAAAATTGGGCATAAGTGAAATAGGGTTTAAGTAAGAAATGCTCAAGGATGCCTGTGCATACAACTGCAAGTTAAGGATCCCTACAATATTTTGATGCCCCACTCGGGCTTTAATTACAGTGTTTTCCATTTTCCATTATTTGCCATTTTCACGTGTTTCACCCTCATTTCGTTTCAAAGAGTGTAACATGTTTATTACAGGGTTCCCATGCCAAGTGTTTTTTTTTTTTTTTTTAATTGTAATGTTTCAAGCAACGTGGATACATTTTCTGAGAATATGTGCGTGTAAGAAAATAGTCAGTGCGGCTGGCCTGCCCGCCAAACCTCGGCTGGCATGCCACGTGGAATAGTAAGAAAGACTGTGGTATCTCGAGGAGTGAAATGGACTGACCGACGGGGCCGCGTTTCGTGCTCTTGGGCAGCACTTCATCCTTGTTCACCAATCACTTCACAGCAATAAGACATTAATTAAACCGGAACATTTGTGTGCTTCGTAGCCGCCCAAGATTCAACACTCCTCTCTTCCCATGGAATAGTATAGCCCGGGAAGGCTTAAGATTCATGTAAAGTCTTTGTCACCTTCGGGCCATTGTACAGTGTCACTCTGCCGGCGGGGTATGCCTGGCACTGTGTATAAGTTACTTCCTGTAGGAGCCATTAAAAAGAAAACCAAATAATTTAACATAAAATGGCGTGCCTTCTCATTCGAGTTGCCTACGCGCAATAAAGGTGCGGGCCCACCTTCCCCACAAATCATTAAGGATTATGTATCAGTGTTGTGTATTATATTTCAGTGTTTTTATCTACGTACAACTAATTATGGGTTTTTGAGACGCCCTAAGATCTCACTGCACAGATTTTCGGTAATGCAACTGTTTTTGTATCAATCACGATGGTAGGAGCACCGGGAGGATACCGCACGTAGGTCGTCGGCACACGATCCAGGGAGAAGAAGAGTCTGCTTTGCACGAGCAAGTTGGTATTTCGCTTAAAACACCTAGCACCTATCATCTACAAGTAGACGAGTTGGTGAGAATCTAGGGAACATTTACCTGTCCCGCTCCCAGCCTTAATGAACACCACTTTGCTCCACTACCTTTACGTCAGTTGTCCTATTTCTAGGAGTGAATTTACCCCCATAGACATTGCTGTAGCACATGTTGTGATGATGAACCCCTTGTTTGCTGACTGTCTCAAAAAATTGGTACAAATATTCCCAGGTTTTCCAGACACTATTTCTGCAAGTGAAATTTGACAGATTACTGTATTGATATTTTCAATGTCCCTTTTCAGTCGGCATGCGGTAATGGGGTCGTTGCAACACATTTTGCCTGCAAAAAGTCCAGTAAAAGTGGCTATGCGTGAGGCATAAGCATTTATTGCACAATGATGAGTTCTTGCTGTTGGTAGTCTGTCATTATAACCACACCCGTCCAGGGGCGAGACATGTTTGATGCAAGAACTCCATGTTAAAGTCAGTGTTGTTGTTCTGCCAGGACAGTGGTCTCACAGCATGTGTCTTTCACCCATGCATGCATAGCGGTAGGGGTGGTCTTGCCGGCTCTGCGCGGCTATGGTGGGGGAGGGGGGTAGTAAGTGCATCACTCCCCTCAGCGTTAGACACGTCCAAGATGGTGGTGCCGCTGACGTCATGGGTGTCGCCTGGGCACAAGATTGCGGACTTGCCGTACTTATTGGTTACCAATGGCGATTTGGCACCAAAATTCCCTTCTTTTGCATTTTATCCGTTTTTCTTCTGTTTTTGGTCACGTGTCGACCCAAACTGATGAAATATTCTTGTTGGAGGCTCGCCAGTAGCGAGAGAAAAGAGCTGAGGCTCAAAGGACCTAAACCATGTGTGTCCACGTCATTACACGCAACACAAAAATATCATGGGATACATTTTGAAGATTATTTCAGGGAAAATGAGATGGGTTAAGGTTCGGAAAATTTTGGAATTTCTGACTAGAAGGAAAGTCACACTGGCAGTAGTACACTAGTGAAAAAGCCACACAAATTGGGAAAACAATTTGACGTGAGAGCAAGTGGCTTGCCGTGCAGTTCATTGACAGAGAAAAGCTACACTAGTTGGAAAGCCAAAATTTGACACACGTGCTTTTAGGCTGGGCCATCGAAGAAAATTGTTATGTGGATAGGACTTGAAAAATTACAGCAGATCTTCCAGGTGGGTGCAAGCTCCCTCAGTGGAGAGCACGAGAAATAAATGGACCGTGTGGCCGACGGCCTTAAGTGGCCCCTCGATGTACCCATGTCGCTGTAGTTGTAGATGCAGAAGTCGAAGAAATGCATACTCAGTGTAGCCAAACATGCCTAGGATAGTGAGGGTTATCTGAGCTTCCTCCAAATGCTTATACTCACTCCCAGCAGGTTATTGAGACCACCCGGCGCCTTAAACTCTTACGCGATTATGATAAAACGGTCGGAAAGCGACTGGATAAATAAAAGAGTAGATTTTTCACACGACTCATTTTATTTACGATATTACTCTCCAGGAAGCCTCTTACATTCAGGTTTCGCCATTCTAGTGGGCGACCACTTTTACAGAAAACTTGGCACTAGTACTACATAGTTATGTTAAGAACTTACGTCTTGATCTTGTAAATATGAACCGGGTGCAGTGGGGCTCATTCCCTGGACAAAAGCAAGACAAGAGGTTCTGATAATACACGATAAACTATTTTAATCTATGTGGTTGGTTTGGGAAAGTTGAAAAGTCCGGGAGGACGACATATTTGCGTCCACGCTATTAGACAATTATGGTGCTACTGCTGTTCATTAAATAAATATAAACTTGTTTTAAACATAAATATGAAAATTGAAAACACTTGTGTTTGGCGGTGTTGCCATGACAAAACTAACCTAAATTCTCACTTCTCTAAAAGGAGCTGGAGATCCACAGGAACTTTCCCCTGTCAAACTTATTACTTGAATTTCACTACAGCCCTGATAAATTACGCTAAAATACACTAAATACATTAAAAACTATTTACCATTTAAATGACTATATTTTAGGTTAGCTTGCCATGTTCCATGCACATCAGTTGTGTCATGTTGACTGAGATTGGAATACTGGCAATGTCCAGTATTCAAATACTGAAAGTACTATTTCCATGTCTGACTATATGACATATGTGTGAACGCACGCTATAAAAAACCCTTGGTAATTTACAACATATTCTGTACATTGTGCCATCATGTACTTTAAAATTCATCAGCTCTAGTATAAATTTGTACGTGTGCCCTTGGTGCACAAACATAACACTCTAAACGTAATCAACTAGACTTCTTTAAATTAAAACAGTTAAACACTGAACCCTGGAAGGCAAGCACCTATGTACATACAGTCTCTTTGGGGCTTCATAATGGAGCTGAGGGAGGCGTCAGGTTCTTCCTCTCTTCCTCCTCTTTTGGTTCCTCTCAAAGGTCTGGTTGATGTGACAGTACATCTGGGAAGTTGTTAAGTTTTCCCAGACAATGTTGCACTTCGAAGTGAAAGCTCCATCAACATTTTTCACCGTCCGAGTTTCGCTTTGTGGTTTGTATGGGGAGTTGTGTGGGGATTTTACAGCTCAATGATCCGCTATGCCTTCATCTCCTTTACTTGCTGGAGTATCTCGTGTCGCCATCTGGCTGACACTTAAGAGCAGTTGTAGATTGGCACATCAGTTGTGGGACATATCTAATGTAGTATACTATGCGTCTGGCGTAGTGATCCTTGGTGAATAAAAACACTTGCATGTTCATCTAAAATTTTCCGGAGCTCAGAAAATATAGATATGATTGCTTCTGGACTGTGTTCCCTGTGAATTGCGATTCGTTACTTCTCCCCAAGATAGATGTACACATTTCTCCCCATGGTACATGCACAATTTGCTGTTCAGCCAGGGTTGGCCCAGGATAACTTCTTCTGCAATATCGGGGGATACTATAAAACCTGTTGTGTGCGTAAGATGGTGGATTCCCACATCAACCTTCAGGGTCTGACTAGGCTGAGCCATCCATACAAGTTGAATTTGCGGAAGTAAATTAGCCTTCTGATCTTTCAGTAGATCACTTTGAATGAAGTTCCCCGTAGCAGCAGGAGGCTAGGTATTTGCTAGCATTTATTTTCACTTGAACATGGGGAACCTCGTATAGTATATTGTCCTCGTAGGAGTGTTTCAATTTTGCGATGTCGATGGGCCTTTGTTCGCCTGAGGTAGCTGTCCTGCGCATATTCCGGCTGTGGCATTTCCGAACTGGGCAGGTCCCTTAATATGTGTCCGGCACGGCGACACGTCTGGCTCCCGCATATTGTTTCTCCCATCCACTCCTCGCCCTTACCTGTGCAGGCAATCTATGTTAAAGTGCCTGCCCGGGCAGAACCAGCACTGCTGGAATGCGGCAACAAGGGGAAAGGGTGGGCTGTGAATGACCTTTCACTCAAGTGGCTTATCTCGTTCGAGGGTTTTACCAGCATACGGCTTGTCTAACAAGGCCTGGGCATGACAATTCCTGTCGATTTCTTTAGCTCGCTCCACAAATCTCATCCATAATGGTTAGTTTACGAAACTGAAGTAGATGCCTTAGGTTGGGAAGGAGTATACGTGCAATGTTTCTCGCGCAGCTCTCTTCGCCTTCTCTGGGGTAGATATGATACATCTGTACTTTCTTGCATATTAATATCTTCGTTAATTACGCTCGAGCTTGGGTCCGGCGGTGCAATTTGGAGGTTAGTATAGCTATTACTCCCTCGCCTGTAAATTGGGAGGCGAGTCATAAGCAAAGCTGTCCCCACTCGATCACTAACTGCCCATACCTAGTCCACTATTCGCAGTTGTTTATGGGTTCTGCTGACCCACTGTTTTGGAGGCACATTATGGCCTTTGAGTTACCATTTTCATTAGGATCTATGTGAGGTCGTTCTCCGAATTACAGGAGCTAGAGTTCGGAAGTAACCTGGGTCGTAACAGGGTTCGGTGACAGGTAGTCTTGGGTACACCTACAGACTTTACAATGATACACCAGACCAGCTCTTGTGACTTATTTGTCTGGCCATCCAATGCAAACATGATATAAGTCTTAAGCGCAGACAATACACTATACCATGTAGGTCCCTTGACCAATGTAATTTAGCTAACTGCAACGTGCAGCTTGGCATTGGCAGCACTCTATACAGCAGTACTCCAGATAGTCTGTATATCTGGACTTATCTACCCACACCAAACATTGGTGGTAGTAGCAGCAGTGGTTGCAATATGCCACATACGTCACATGTACCCCCGTGCCAGAGCATGTGTCTATATAGCACTTCTCGCATGCATTGAGGAGGTTTTCAGCCATGGTGGATTCTGGTTCATCAAGCAGGCTCCGTCCAGAGTCCGACATAATTGGGACAGCGTTGTTGAGGGCCACAGGGTGTTTCCGAGATTCCCCGAAGTCCTTTGAAGGCTTAGATTCCCAGCTAGTGGTCACTAATCTACTGGGTCTACTGGGGTAATAAATTATGTAGACTGGGCCAGTGCTAGTGTAACTGGGGTAACCACGGACAGCGTGTGGTGGTTAGTGGACTTCACTGTCTGGCTAAGGCACTAAAGAGAGGGTCGGTTGGCTTGGTCTGGTTACCTAGTCTAAGCTATTACAACCAGTCCCTCACGCTGGGCACCATGAAAACCAACCTTGACTCGCTCAACGAGGGCGTTTATTTCTGGCTAGTTCGGTAGCGCAAGTAGCTAATTCAGTCCTGTTGCCTAGTCAAAACTAGTAAAAGCATTGGCACCATGTTGGAAGCCATGAAAACCGATGACACATGCTAACTGGGAAGGTTCTATTGGCTGAGGCTATTCACATCAAACTTTGACCAATGATGATGGAGGTTAAAAGCAACACAAATCTTGGTCACGTAAGTTTTAAGAAATGAGACTTTTGTCGTCAATTTTACAGTTTAAGTCAGTGATGCCAGAATCACAAAATGTATGTAAGACTGGTCTCATGGCGCTTTGTTGGCACAAAATCAACAGCCACTGCTGGTTGCCGGCGTTCGCCTTGGGATGTGCAGTGCTGCTGGGGGTACAGTTGTCAGAGACGGGTTGATGCTGGGTTAACCGCCGGTTGGCTCCAAACCAAGGGAAGGCTAAGCCCAAGGGTGGCTCTTCTCCCCGTAGTGTCGCCTCTACCAAATGGTGAGGCTTCTCAGGAGTCTTGACCAACAGTAGAAATAAGAGGTTGATGGATGGCTGAGGGGTGAGGCCTCTCAGTAGTGCGGGCAGTGAGCTCTCTGCCCCATGTAGGATATGTGCAAAGTTCAACAGCGGGCTCAGAATTGAAAGGCAAGCTTGTTTCGGAGGCGTAAGCTGCCCTTAATAACTTCATCTGTTCATCATCCTTCTGGGTGTACAGCATAGGAAATTAAAGTGAAAACTATTGCCTCGCAAAAATAGAGCCGGCACCGCGGCTCCCTAGCTTCTAAGAATCACATTTGCACAGGCAGGAACTATACCTCTTGGTCCCTTCATCTGGCGCTGTAAAAAGCAGTGGACAGAGCTGTAGGTTGGTTCAAGCTGCACAACAGGATACTTAGGTATGGTATCCACAGGGAGTCTGGTCAGAGTTAATTCCAGCTCCGTACCGACCCCATAAAAGAGTGGCGGCGGAGTATGGAATAACCTGATTCATGTGATGGAGGAGTTTCGAGTGGTTGTGGCTCTACTGAACTATACCCAGGGGCAAAGCTCGGGTGGCTGTCTAATGTGTGAATATCTGACTTAAAAGCACTTGGTCTATTAGCTTCACTTTGACAAGTCTGCAAACTACATAGGATAATGACAAAGTGACGCTTTGGAAATTAGTAGATAGAACATAGCTTGGATATTATGTCCTGTATTCAAAAAATAAAACATGGTGGCTCTTTACTACCCTCTAGACTAACTTGGAGTGGCACAGAAGTTAATCCTGCGCTCGGCCAGGTGAAGGCGACCTGGTTCTATCCTGTAGGGGAAATAGGCGATAATATCTGCTAGGTAAGTAATTAACAACTCAATCCTAACTATCGACCTGTTGTCCTGAAGCGAGAGGAGTGGCGACTACCAGAAGGGTAGTATTGCCAATTACCATCTGGTAAAGCATCGTCGACCATTACCAAGTGGTGGTAAGGAAGGGGAAAAGACGTCTGCAGGAGCCTTTGATGGCCAGTCTTCCAGAAGTAGAGAGGTCTAAAACACATGTAGAAGTGGTTTCTGGGAGGGTTGTATTCAACTGGTAGCTGATTCTGGCACTTGGGAGAGCAGTGGAATATGCGGGCGTACCACAAAGCTAGAACCACCGGTGGCTTCCTCCTGCCCTGTATGTGAGCGGTGGATGAGCATAGACTGATTTTATGCTGGTCTCACAGGGCTATTTATGCTGATTTGCCCTCTGAAGTCGATAGTTGTAATCTGCTGTGGCGGAATAGCTGATGTTGCGGACTTCAGCCCTTATCTCGTAGGCAAGGTGCTTCTAGGATGCATGCTGCCCTCCCTCAGCTCACTGTAGAACTACATGGTTGGGGTTGGCAGGCTTGGTGTCTCGGTTTGGCAGTAGAATTTCACTTCGGAGGGTGTCCCCATGACGTCTGCCTTGTAGATCTGGGTGAATAGTACCACCTGGACTGACGTGTCTGTAATAAATTCCAATCTTACTTGAGTATTCAGTAGCCATGTGTCCAGCCTCTTCAAGAAATGTGGCTTTAATGACTTGCCCAACGGGTGAATATTGCATCCACATGGGGTGAAGTCAGGGTTGTGATGAAGAGGCACAGAGCATCACATGTCAATACACATGCATAAATAATTCCTTGTGGCCATGCCATATGCCTAGTAAACACAGATTGTGTGGTTCATAAAAAAATGGCTACACTAAAGGAACTTTGTGTAAAAATGCACTTATCTGTTCACAGCAATGTTCAGATTTCCAAGGGGAAAAAAAAAACCAAGAGATTTCTGCCACTTTTCCCCTGGAAAAACTGAACAGTTCTACGACAGGAAACTCTGTGATGTTACCTATATGTATGGAATATTTTGATTTTATCTTTAATAATATCTTTATTCGTTTGTGGTTAGATTGCAAAAATAATACTTAACAGTGGACATGCACTTAACCACTGCTGCTCTTATTTTAACTTTACCTAAGTTGTTATTCTTCTTTTCCTGATTAGCAGTATACTCCATAGCTGGAGGGCAACTGCCTTGTGAAAAAAACATTAAGGGAGTCATGTAGCCAAACTACATTATGTGTATGAACATTGAAATACTCTGACTAAGGTCAAGGTATAGTGATTCTGTGATCTAACAACTGGTTAAAATTCTGTTGCCATAAGCCAATAGACTTTGTGATAAATAGTGGTGTAGATATACTATTTTATGTAAGTTAGTTTTAGATATTCTGTGGTGCCAATTTAACCACTGAACATTTGAAAAAACCTGTATGAAATTATGAAATACACAAGAACAGAAGTTGTATTTGGGCATTGTAAATTTTTTTTAGAAAACTCGAATGTTAGTGGGTGTTCTTAAGCAGTTTTAAATGCCTTGACAAAGTACAAGACCAATCAAAATTGAATTTGACTGTGACAATGTGCATTATGTGGCCAGTGTACTCTCGCCAGATTATCCTTTCATCCTTATTGTTCAATTATTTCTTAAGTTTTCATGGAAATGTATACTGATTAAAACTCCTGAATAACAAATTCCATTTAGGTTCAATTTAAAGCGTTACAAAAACTGCAGATTCACGTCTTGATAATACCACTGACACGTGCCACTTCTACACCCATTATAATAGAACTCAGACTCATCGCCTAGGAGTACTGCTTCCACCTCCACAGATGAGAGCAACACGTTTCCTACCACTACAGGCAAAGGGAACTTCTGTGTTTTTCCTTCTCACCTGGAAGGCACGCATCCCAGCAGGCACGCCGCCCCCCTTCCCTGCGCTCGACGCCCACAAGCTGCCCAGACCTGACGAAGCACGAAGCCAGAACCACTGACAAGAATTCTCACGCCGCCCAGGGCTGGAGGACGTCATGCCTCTCTGGCTCCCCGTGCCAGCAGCCTACAAGCTACCACTATATAAGTCCGGCCAAAGCCGAGCTCTGGAGCAGTGCTGCCAACAGTAGCGCAATTCCACTATGCATAGCGACATTTAAACCTTGGGGAGACAAAGCGCCGAAAAGTGAAGAACATAGATACTGTAGCGACTTTCTAGCATGCCGCTGGCAACTACCAAAAAAGTCATTGGTGCTTCAAAACTTATCACAGCACTGTTAAGTTTACTTTTTAAAGCTTAAACATTATTTGTTAATATTTTTATATTCTTATATTTTGTGAACTCATAATTAGTTCGACAACAATGTAATTCATAGCCTGTCACCAAATATTTACTATTGCTACCATCAATATCACCACTGCGCTAAAGACAGCAGAATGTTCAGAATACATCTTTATTATGAAATGAATGTCTGATTTCTTCACCCTTTTGATTTTATCACGTGTTATATAGGTATTTTTTCCTCCTATTAATAGTTGAGTAGTAGTTCTTGCCGTCTGTATCGATTCTGATTTTTGGACATTGGCATCGGGGTTGCGTTGTCATTTTGCGTGTGTGCTGTTTAACTGTTTGGCGAGTTTCTGGATTTACGATTTTTGGATACTTTGTATTTTGGAGAGTTTGTAGTCGTGTTTGTTCATGCTTTTAATTTTTTTTTTTAAAGATTTATTGTACTTATGGCTGTACAAGCTTATATTTAGGCCAGACACATTTTCCGCCAATTTATTAGAATGAAATTTTTTAAAATTTGTTGTGTAGCGGAATTTTACTACAGGTGCAGCGAAATCGCCTCTTTCCATGTTGGCAACACTTCTCTGGAGTCATTCTTTCGCATCTCTTGCACCGCTCACAGCACTCTTAGTGCTCGGGAGCTCTAGAGAAGTTCGAAGCCTACAAGTACGCCTTCGCTGCACCCAATTACGTACGTTGTCAGCCAGTCTATTAGTGCTTGTGGGGAAGAAACAGTAACGCCTCAACCACTACTAACACCTTCACACTAAGGTTGCTTCTCACCACTCGCACTATTAGTGCACGATGATGGTGACCTGCAGTGCTGCCAGGTATTCTGGGTGGACGCACAACCAGTAGAGGCTTGGCGCGACTCCAGCTCAACATCCCTGATCAGTCCGCCTACGGTGGGGGATCAGTTTATTGAGCACGCTTACAAGTCACTATTGGGGTACACTGTTAGTATTTCCGTTTCAGTGCACTGCATGATTTACAGAACTGTTACCCTATGCGAGGAGTGGTAGGAAACGTAGAAAGAAACACCTGGTTCACCCTGCTGCCTGGCCAAGGATAGTATTACCCTATCCACGCATGATAGACAGGCGAAACGAGTCTGTGCCTCCAAACTCAGACGCCAAGCAGTCGCACCTGCACAGTTAATATTGAGTTTCCACAGTGTGTCTGTACCAGCTACAAGTATCACCCTGTTGTCTACGGCTTCTTAACCGGAGTGGAAGTTCTCTCGGTTGGGACAACTTGGTCTTCTGGACGAAAGAAGTACGACTTTGGAACATTCGTGCAGGCATTCACCCTGCTTAAGACTAAACTTACCTCAACTACCTAACTAGAGGTGAGAGTGTATCAGAACTAGCCAACACTCCTTGCCTTATCCCCGCTACCTAAGTTGCTTTTGGTCTAATGAGTAAAATCTGTAACTACAGTGTCCAGTCAGTCTAATCGGACATGAGTCAGCACATGCATTTTTTGCTATAAGCTTTGTTTGATGACATGAAAATATTTTTATTATGAAATAGTAATATTTCATTGATGACATCAGTTCTTTTTATATACCATAAATGTGGGGCTCTAGTAATCGCACTTATCTGGGAACACAACACGTTATGGAAAACCATGCAAGCACAAGTAAGTCTCTACAAATTGTGGCATCTATAAAACAATTAACACATCAATACATACATAACACAAAATTTCTATGCACCGGTAGACATTTAATTAGTTTTGCGTAAACCTTTGTCACACACACATCAGTACGTAGTCTTCTAAATGAATGGAAACAAAATAATTTGTGGTAACTTTTAGCACTTGAAACTACGTGAAAACACTGATAATTAATTATGGGTGCCTTCCATTACTCGCAGAATTCACTGGCCGATAATTCAATAACGTTGCCTATGGTTCCGATACTGCTGAAGAACACTGAAGGTCACAGTCATTTTGGTGAGCAACTGGGTAGCGCCATGGGCAAGACTAGAAAAATTACTGAAAACACTGAAATCACTGGGACTCCGGAGGATGTGTAATGCCAGTGAAGTAGGCCTAAGTCATTGCTTCAGAATTCAAGATATTTGTTCATTAAACATATTTACACATGTTCAGGCGATTGAAGTGTTTTAATTAAAATCGTCCTAATGGAAATTCTGCACAGTTTGCAACAAAAGAATAAACTTTGAAGCGTGAAGTACTGGGAATAAATACTCACTAACTTGTCTTAGCAGAGGACGTCCCAATCTTTTTGGCTACAAATTGAGCTAGGCACTTCTGTGTGTGCAGGGGTTCAGTTCTGCCTGGGTGCAGGTGTTTTTCCATTGTACAAAACTGGCAGTAGGGCTATGCGACAAGGCACGAAATCAGGTGTGGGCAACAAAATACAGCGTCTAGATGCCACTATTGCTTTGGTTATATCTGGGCAACGGTGTACAGGAGAAGTGTTTATGCGAAGTGAGACTGGTGTTGGTGCAGTGTGATGATTGACTGAGACCTGAGACTTGGGCAGAGAAGTACGGCACAATATAGCTGGTACTAAGTATGCGACAACTGGCATTGGTGGCTAGTCGGGCTGACTTAGATGCTCATCGACCCACCAAGGGTATTCCGTTGGGCTAGTCTTCTCTGGAGGGTTAAAGAGATCTCTTGGAACAGCTATCTCCATCGGGTCTTGAAGATGGCGAAGTGTGTGATGGCGAAGCCTGAGTTTGAGGTGCTAAACTAGCGAACTGTTTGATCAGAGAGGGCTGATATTTGTGCGTTCGGCTAGATGCTGAGAGGATCTGACACACTTTCTTTTGAGACCCTTCTTCTGAGAGTAGAGCATTGGGAAGTGGACTTACCCTACTGCTACTGTACCACGTCTGTAGGCTCCTTGTGCAGATTTACATGTGGCGCCTGATGCAGGCAGAGGCCTGGTGGACACATTCCCAAGTCCGGCAGAGACTGCGGTCCACGAGGGAAGTCAGGCATCACTTTGTCCACACACGCACATGGTTGTGTGGCCCTGTCCCAGTCTTCCCAACTTAGGGGACTTCAGACTCTTCCAGTGAAGGCCACGGAGGGGAGGCCAGCAAACATCAAGCCAACAAGTTGTTTCCTGGACAGTGTACCTATGTGGCTCCTCCTTTCCTTCAATCCCAACGGGTTAATGGGAAGGGCAGCCAAAACTAGTGCATGTGTGGGAAAACTAGTGTTTGGCTCGATTGAGTTTAAATTCCCCGGGATCACCTGCAAACCTGTTACATGAGGGCAACTGTAGAAACGTGCTAAGTCTACAGGAAAAGTACTCAAATCAAAGCTGACCCACACTTTTACTCCGGTAAAGGAAATAAACACGTGGTGAAAGTATCCTAGCTCCTGTTAACGGTGCGGATTTCATCCGGAAAGCTAGAACACAAGTTAGGATGGCCGGTAGAGGCGACCGGCGTACAACCAAGGGAATGGGAGGAATGCTGCTGAAAGTCTAAGGAACAAACTCTTGCATTGTTGTACATAATTGACATGTAGAACGATGTGACAGGATTAGTCTAAAGAAAGACTGTAAGTATAATTCCACTACAAATACGTCCATAACTGTAGGATGACAAAGGGTTTGCGGGGTATGTAATTGGGAGAACTCCTATCGTAACCTAACCCTATTGCAAGCGTAGGTTAAGCAACGTAAACAGGGTGTAGTGTCCGAGCAACGGGTGCTGGAGACTAATGTGGCCTGGTCAATCCCTGAGCGGCAAGCACTAGGAAGAACTGAGTTCAATTTGGTCGGGTCTGAGCGACTAGTGCTAGAAACGATGACTGCTGTGGCAATCTGGTCACTTCCCGAACGGCAGGCACTGGGAATGAACACTGTTGTGGAGATGCGGGCTGTCATTCCTTCTATACTGATTTCAGGCTGCTGCCCGATGATGATTGGCTTGTGCCACTAGGTCGAGGGGTGGTCGCAGAGTGGGGGGTGCATGCGAATGCATGGTTTACCTCTGTGATATCACCGGCTAGCTGGAAGGGGATGCAAAACGAAAGACAAGCAATATATACTACTAGAGCTATCTAGCGGGTAGTAAAAGAACTCGCTGCCTGTAAGCATTGTTACCGTGGGCCGTGAATAAAACAATCTTCAAGGCAGACAGTACAATCTCACATTTTAATGGGACAAAATTAACTTTTATCTCCGCAACAAACTGACGTAGGGATGGAGTGGAAGTCATTAAATCTCCATTATTGAAAAGGACGCCATGCATAAACTTAAAATTTTATTAATATTGTAATGAATGTATACCATGACATTGGCTGTGACTATGACCAATAAAAAGACAACTGTCGCCATGAAGGTCACCACCAGTTGTTCAATAAACAAACGTACATGTCGAAAAGATTTTCAAATGCTTGCAAGAATTAGGAACTTGCATGCAGCACAAAAAAATTGAAAATATACTAATTTCATTAAAGGTACTACTTTTGATGACTGCAAACAGTGTGCAAAAATACTGCTCAGTGGTTAGTTAAATTCATGGAAAATCTGAATGACAGACAGACGTTCATAGTTTTTATCACTGTTTCCAGGGTCACAATAAATTCACTCACTGCCTTTCCACGGTGTCCCGAAATTCCAGAGTGAATGGTCACCCTGTTACACTAACATCTTACATATTTTGAAATGTCAACATTTTCAATAAAAACAAACGGTATGTGTGTAACCATGCAATCACGCTAGAAGAATATTGTACATACATTTTAAATGAAAAGGTGTAAGAAATAAAATAACTTTATTTAACCACATTCACAAAAAACTATCTTCTGCGCCTTGTACACAACAAAACATAACAACATGTACTCAATAAAATAGATGTTAATACTGATTCCAGGATTGTAAAACATGCTCACACTCACATACTGGTAAAATATTCCATTTTTACAAAACATAATTTGTGATTCATTCTCCATATCTATCAGCTATTACACAGCAAACATATCCTTTTATACATAAACATTCACACAATTCGTAAACAAACATGACACGACCACAAAGTGCGGATTTAACTGAGAAAGTTGTACAAAGCTCTCAATATTTATCAATTAACATACTATAAAAGTTTAGTGTGTCCGCTCAAAAATGTTTTGATCACTTTAAACTCAATCCTCACTACTCCTCTTGATGTAAAACTGAACCAAATCTCATCCAAAAAAAAAGTCTCAAACTTACCAGTCACCACTGATGAGCTTATCCCATTCTTTCACTATAATTTAATGTAACAACCACTTTCGTTTTTAAATTCATGGCTTATTCATTATTTACATTTGTTTTCATTAAGTATAACATATTTTCTGTAAGTATGAATAAACCAATAAAATGGAAATTTATTACATACAAAATTTATTTTCAATGATGCTATTACTTATACATTTTCACCATGTGAATATCCATTGTTTCTTATAATAAGTTTACATTTTTAAAATACAATACCTACACTGAAATTGTAAAGCACACAAATACTACACTCACAAAACACAGACAGACAATATTGGGCATTTTTATTTTTATGTCCATGTGTATTGAATGACACTATTCCATTACCGTAATCCTTTTCTTGTCATTATTCTTATAAGGAATACCTATGGCAGTACTACTAAGCGTAGCTTCTATAAAAAAAAGTGTTGCAATAATAGTACTCCTACAGGTTTTCTTAAAAGAAAAAATCAGTGAGCAACTTTCAGAGTGATATCTAAGAAGTACGTCACCGTAAAACTAAATTATTTCATTGGCTAAGTAATTACTACAAATTATTTCTGAACATACAGAATAACTGATAGCAATAGTAGTAACTCCACAACTGACTTTACTACATCTCTTGTAAATTTTCACAAACGAACAGTATAAACTATTAACACCAAGAGAGTGAAATAATTGTGTTTATGGTAAAATACTGACAGACAATCCTGACACACCTGAAAAAGTATTCCTTTAGTACCCACCTTCAACACCTGTACATTATTACCAATTGGGGTTTTCTATAACTTTGTATAAATGTTTGACCATTCACAAAGTGTGTTGATATTAGGCAATTTTGAGTTACTTTAGAATTGTTATTTGGGTATGCAGAATGCAAATAAAGTACACAGAATATAAATTAAATTATAAAAACAAATTCACTGCTTCTCTAGGCTATGTTACTGGTAGCTTGAAAAATAGTTAAATAATACAAATATATTAAGGAAAAATATTTACTATATGTTAAATAACAAAACTAAAAGAATACAGGATGTTTGAAGATTTATTACATCTGAATAACTTGTTCCAAATGCTACATTAATATAGACTATTCATGGTAAACTGAGCACTTTTGAAAGCCCTGCTTAAGATCTAATTGTATGAATTTTGTGTATTCTTCTAACACATGTAAAACTTATATTGCCATAGGTTAAGTGAAACTATAAAATTATTATAAAAGTAAATGCTTTACAAATTTGTTATTTCTTACACTTATGTACAAGCATAAAAAAACAGGAAAAAGGAAAGAAATCTGTTCAGTGTTAAAATGTTTACCTAGTACTGTACTTTCAATTCAATGTTGACACAGAACTACTTTCACTCCATTACCAACTTTACTGGGCACATGCCAGTCAGTATGCTTGTTAAAATATGTGCAGGTAGAGGCAGTGAAATTTTTCAAAGGTTAATTTCAAAACTACTTAATTAAACATTAACATATAAGCAAATGCAAAGCAGACTTAGTAGTAGCTTTCTTTACCAACCTCAGCTGCTTTTTGTAGGAAGATACAGTATAATAAGGATTCACACCCATTCTTTTTTTCAACTCAAGTTTACTCTGAATGAAATACATACATGAAGTCATGAAATTTTTTTTCTGATTTTCTATGCAGATGATTTAATAACTATGCACATGCAACTTGTTCAAAGCAGTTCACAGATTCATGCCTGCATGCATGCACAACACACATGCATGCATAGCAAAGTGTTTCCTTGTGATGAACTCTATCTTTTTAGGAGACGTGGAGTGGAAATGCATGAGGGGGAAGTGATTGAAAAGTGAAGAAGTACCACACAATCTATCAAACAGTTTCCAAGAAGACTATATAACATGCATACAGCTGTTTCTAAACCTCTCATAATATTCCCAAACAACCTGAAAGGCAGGAAAGAAAGAGAATAGGAAAAAGCTTAATCTGTTGAAGACAGTTAGCACAAGTAGTTTCTGGTATTTTCTTTTTTTGGAATGTGCATGAAAGGAAGTAGCTAGTAACTACGTTGGTACATTCACACAACATACAGGATGGCTGGAAATTCAACCTATTCCTAAAAAGATTACAAAAGAGCCACTTTGCAAAAATGTGACCATGTGATACCCTATCCGAAAAATAAAAGTTGTCAAGATGATTTAGGTTTTAAGTAGTTTAGACACTGTAAAGAACATCCGACTATACTAATTGAGAAAAGATTTCCCATTTTCTAGTACTGATTTGAGTGTTTTCTGGTAGCTAAAAAATCAGTGAATATGTATGACACTTAAGCATACAAAATACTGGAATTATGTCCTTGTGACATCAGCTATTCAACAAGGTACAAATGTTGCCAACATTTCATATTTGTTTAAAAAGAAATAATTAATAAAAAGTGCAGATAGCATGCTGTTAATTGTTTTGTTATTTAGAACGTAATGAGTGGAAGATGGCTGTTAAAAAAAAAAGAAAAAATTTAGTTCATTCATTTATTTTAAATGTAATTTCAATGCTGATCACAGAATATTACAATTAAAGACAATTACAGGTCTTGCTCAAAATGGGCACCTCATTTATGAATGCAGGCACGCAGCCTTTTAAGATTCTCTCCCTTAACTCTTTTTGCAAGTTTACTGGTGTATCGTAAACTAAGTCTTTCAAATAAATCCAAATGCAAAAATTGCAAGGCATCAATTGGGGCACCTTGCCGGCCAGAGAATTAGTGCCATCATGCTGGTAAATCATGTCCCATCTTGCTGCTACATGCACATCATCCAGCAATGTTGCAATCTTGTTCCGCAAAAAAATTTCCTTTAAGTGTGCCATATTTTTGAGGCAGGAGAAATGGCCCGATAAAATGATTGTTGATGACGCCCATCCATACATTCAATGAGAATTTCCTATGGCTGGCCCTTTGACCTATTTCAGGTTCTGCCCTTTGGCACCTATTAATGCGCATGATGGTAATTGGCTATCACATCCTGGTAAAACTTGGATTTGTCTGTACATAAAATCTTTGTGAGATAAACAATATCTTCAATATCAGCATTGAGTAGGAACCAACAAAATTCCATCTGCCTGGCAGGGTCTCTCTCCTGTAGAGCCTGCACGGGTGTGTAGTGGTATGGCTAGTTGTGCCGTATGCACCATGAGCCACACTTTCCTCTGAGTCATGCCAAGGTTTCTTGCCACAGTTATTGTCGAAGTAGTGTGCCATTTTTTTGAAAATACTCCACTTTTTCTCAGCTTCAGCAGCAAATCCTCGATGTCTGCCAGCATTGCTTGCCGTCGTTGAACTGAACCAGTTTCCCGGATGTGCCAGTATGTTGAACCAAACATGCTCATATCTGGTAAATTGTGATTATGGAAACAATGCTCATATTCTCTTCGCGTTACAGCTGTGTCACCATCACAAAACCTGTTCCAGTACATATATGTGTATTCATTTTCGAATGCAGCCACTATTGAAACAGACACTCGAAACAGTGTAGAATGTGGTAATAAAGCAACAACATGTCAGTACACAATGATGGTTGAAACTAACTGATTTCACTGATTTGAATTGGTAGGTGAGCTTAGGCTGTGCTCAAGAATACTTACGAAGAGGCATGAACGATCCCAAAGTCGAATGAAACTCTTAAGCTAACAAAAGGAGATAAACGTAAGGTGTGAGTAACAGCGGCCCACGTGGTGCACTTCTTAGGAAAGGCACTACAGCTCTGAGCGTATTTTTCTTACCATAAAGGGACTGTTAGCAACATTTGTACCTTGCTAAATAGCTAAAGACATAAGGACGTAATTTCTGTAATGTGTAAGTGTTATACGATCACTGATTTGTTAGCTATCAGAAAACACCAAAATAAATTATAAAAAATGGGCAGTTTTCCCTCAATTAGTATTTTTAAAGTTGCTAATATGAAATTTTTTTTTTTACATTATTTAAATTACTTAAAACCTTAATTATCTTGACAACTATTTTTCAGACGGTGTATCACATGGTCAAATTTACTGAAAAGTGGCTCTATTTTAACCCCTTTCAAGAAATAGGATGAATTTCCAGTCCCCTGTAAAAAAGAGACAAAACATATTGTAACTACTGTTTGCACTGCTGCCCGAAGAAGAAATAAGTACAGCCATCTGCACGTCTCATGTTGCCTATGGATACTGCAGAAGTTAACAAGTGAATTTTCACAGATAAATTTGGATCCACCATTGTTGTGACGTGTCCATACCATCATCTGCACACCTATTTCAAATGCACTGCATCTGGCAAGATGTATTTCTGCTATAACCACTAAGGCAAGTTGTATTTCCACAACGAACCAGTCAATGAGTTGGTAAGTCACTTGGTTATGCTCCAATATTTTCAACAGAAACTGATACGGTATTGACATAAATGCCATGCGTTAACAGCTTTGCAAGCTTACACATCACTTTTCACTAAAACTGGTTTTATGGTATTTAAAATTAAAAATTGTAAATTAATAATGTCATTCTTCAGAAAATAGTGTTTTCAGATCCTTGCTAGATATATGGATGATGATGATGATGATATTATTAAGTTTAATGTTTTTTTTTTTCCCCCCTTCCTACTACGAGTATAATATTTTAGTATTGCTGCTATAGGCTGTTCACTGTAAAGTGAACTCTTAAAAAGTGCCCTTATAAATTTTCCTTTCATCCATTTTCCATTTTCCTGTTGCTTTTTAATATAAACATTGCAATGTGACTAATAAACACAGTGTATGAACTTCACCCTCAAAATTTAATGCCTGAGGCTGAATTAAGATATATTTATTATTGGTTAATGCTTGTTGGAAGGGCTTTAAAGAGTGCTCACTTTACCGTGAACAGCCTATAGTTATATGAAAACACATATTTTAGAGTACTGTTTCACATTCCATTGTTGCACACTTAGTCATGCCAACTTCATAAAATACATTTACATGAACAACACAAGGTTAATGCTGATGACACACAGGACTGAAACTGTGAAAACCAACAACTTCTATAACACGCAGCACAGAAAATCCTCAGTACCAATTAATTTATTTTCTATTAACAATCTTAAATGCTTTGTTTAATCATAAGACTGCTCTTTAATTTTTTGATGCATTTTTAGTCTCACAATTATGCTTATTCCAGCTTATTACACTCATAATTTAATCCAGAGAGATTATAACTTAATGCTTATATGCAGTGTTTAGAAGTGTTAAACACAATAAAAGTAACAAAAGTAGCACAATACAATTTAAAGATTTTTGAGCTGGGCAGGATAGATCATTTAGGCTCGGGAAAATTTCGGGCAGGAAAATTACCATAATTTCCTGCGGGAAAAGGGACGGGATCGGGAATTTGTTGATACACTAGAAAATTAACAAAAACGTAGGTACAAATAAAAACTTTAGATTAATGTACTACCAAAATGTGTTTTCAATACTTTAGAGCAAGCCTTGCTTGCTGACACATTGTCCGATATTTTTTAAAATAAAAATGCCAAATAGGCTCTTTGAATCTCACCACTATTTTTATATCCATATTGCTTCTAACGAACTACGTTAACAAACTATAGAGTGAGTAAATAATACATTTTAAAAATGTATAAATAATATTTTGTACCAAATTAACATGTCATAGGTATAGGTTACCGCACCATAAATCACACAATATTAAAACTTTCATTCAAAACTACAAGTTTATTGATTTAAAAAAATCTCCGAAAGAAAATTTAATTGTGTTACATCATGCAATCACACGTATGGGTGATTTGATTAGCAAAATAAAACACAATTGGTACTATTCCTCACCACAACTATTATTGGGTGACATTTTACGTCACGTGATGTTTTAGCCAAAAATGTACTACCTTACATGAAGATGTGTCGCATTCTGCAACCTTTCTGCCATGTACCTAGCAAGAAGCATGTGACCGTAAAATTACACAATCTCTTAGATTTTTACGAGCTTACGCGGAAATGCAATTACATTCATGCTAATTTAAATGTGATTTTGCATGTATCTGTTTGATGTCTTTCGGCCCATGATGGAATTATTTGGTAGTGTTTATAAGAAGTTTGCGAAATACACAAAGTTACAAGTGCGTGAAAAGTAAGACTGATTTCATAACAATCTCGATTCTTAAAAAATACAGGCTTAAAATTCCAAACGTTACTTTCTTAATAGTTATGAGAAGTGTGCATTAATTCAGCTGCTAAAACACATGCAGGGCCAGTGCAAGGCCTGTGCGAACTGTGCCACGGCACGGGGAGGGGGCATAATAGGGGCGGCAAAATGAAAAAAATGTATCCACAAAATTTCAAAACAGTCACTAATTTTCAGAAAAACTTTGGCACAATACACTAAGTACATAGTGTAAACACAATCAGAATCAAGACAATACAATCGTATGAGTGGACAGTGGTAGTCAATATACAAAAGTATAAGTACAATGTTTTCTAGTCCGATAGTACACATAGACGTGTCAAGCGCACGCTCTGGGCATGCACGGTCGCTGTCACCCCCTGTCCTATGCCCTACAACCATCTATGTGGTTTGTAATGAAACGACCAAGTCTTTCAGTTGTGCTGCGTCCAGTTCACTGTTCACTGTTGCTTCTGTGTGTGAATTGTTAGGATATCTTCTTAAGTGTCTGAAGGCTACAGATTTGTATTCTTCAAGACAGTAAAGGAATGTAAGGAGACTGAATGCTACAGATTTGTATTCTTCAAGACAGTAAAGGAATGTAAGGTGAGCATGAGAATGAGTAAGTGAAGAGATTTGGGTGGATCTTAACAGCTATGGTCTTGAGAGCCAATGGAGGGTGAACGATGTGTATATGGAGCAGCGCCAGAATGAAAGGGCGGGGGAAACGGGAGATGCCCAAAAAACCAGCTACACAAAACACAATGATTCGTACACACTAACAAGGAAGACACGTCCAGCATTGTTGTATTCAGGGACGCGATTCTCGTTCATGAATTTGCTTAATAAATAGAAGATAATTAAATATTTTATATATTAGCAATGTTAAAAAACATAATATTTTCCCAGTAACAAACAACTAACATTAATCTTTCCAAACTTTATAGACATAACCGTATCATTTACCATGGCTTAGCATGGGACGTGCATTCCTATAACGTAGTTGTCCCGTGTAAAGGCCCAGCTACAATTGACGTAGTGTATAGACGTAAGAAACTAAACACACGTTCTTTTATAATAGCAACGTCGACAACTCAGCTTGGCATGATATACTTGGCGTAATAAACATGACTTGGTGTTAAAGATGGCCATTTCTTTGTTTTTAATGCCGGCCAATCAGAATGCAAAATTCACAATAAGGCTGCAGTGCAGTTACACGGACTCAGAACTACTTTAGGTAAACAAGTTGAGCAAAGTCATGCGGTTACACAATCACGACACTAGTTATGATTGTTGTCACTTCTTGATAAAACTAAACAGTTTGAAATTCAACCTCTTTAATTTGATTGAGAAGTGACAACGATCATAACCACTTCAGTTATATTTTTAAGAATATCACATTAATTTCAATCCCCCTAAGGATCTCAATAAAATTACTAGGGTACATGACAATAAAGAAGAAAGTAGTTTAATATGTATAAAGATGACATGTTATTAAGGCTATTATGTGAATATTTTTAATTCGTGTAATGCCATTTTTTTGTAACCTGACTAGTAATTTTTAATAGATTATTAACTACACTAATCGATTAATTGGCAGAGAATCAAGTTTCAAGAAAAAATATGTCAAAGTCGGAAGAAGTTGTCTAGTAGTCAGTACAAGAAAAGGCAAATAATCAGAGAAAAAGAAGAAATGAAACAGAAGTCTTCATTTCAGCGATTTCTCATCCCCCAGGCGAAAAAGTAACGCACTACACTTGAAGATGAGTCAATAGAAGAGGCTGAGACTCGAAGCTCGCCTTCAACATCAGAAGGAACCAACATCTGTAGTTAGTGGAGAGTATTCAGGCACAAGAAAGTCAAATAAAATTTCCCTCTTGGAGGCAACTGAAGAAGTGATTGAAATAGACAGAAGTGTAAGCACTGAAGAAAAGGTGAAATGTGAAAACAGAGAAGATAAGACTGAATCAGAGAGAATTTTAATTGATTCTGATCCTGGAAGGTGGCCAGAAATAATAAATGATTATGCCAGGACAATGCTCGTTAGACAAGGCCCTCCTGAACGCATTGACGAAACTGGAAACTGCCCTAGAGATAGCAACAATTGTCAATTTATCCATGTGCATTACACCTACACACTGAGTAACTTTGAAAGAGGTGAAAGAAATTGGCTGGTTTATTCAAGATGTAAGGATGCTTTCTTTTGTTATCCAAAACAAAATTTACAGTGGATGGTCTAAATGATTGGCGCCATTTATCTGCTCACCTAAAGTCATGGTAGGTTCCCTATGCACCTATATTCGCACAAAAAGTGGATTCAACTATCAGTAGCACTCATGACGGCTAAAACTATAGACAAACATCACAAGCTTCCAGACAACGAGGCACAGCATTGGAAAGATGTATTGAAATGCCTGATTGCCATTATCAGGTTTTTGGCTCAGCAATGCCTCCCCTTAAGGGGCAGTTCAGACAAGCTTTTCAAACATAATAATGGAAACTTTTTAAAACTTGTTGAGCTGTTTGGACAGTTTGACACAGTCATGGCTGAACATGTAAAAAGAACAATAACTGGGGAAAATAAGCATCATCATTACCCGGGAAAAGATTTCCAGAATAAAATGATTCATTTAATTGAATCACAAATAATAATCAAAATATTATCTATGTTGAAGTCCGCAAAAGACTACAGCATTATTTTGAACTGTACTCCTGACATTTCTAAAACAGAACAAATGACCATTCTTGTGTACTTCATTCATGTTACATGCTCAGATGGTGTCAAAATATGTGAACATTTCCTTGGATTTGTTCCAGTTGCGGATGCTACGAGTTCCACTCTTACTAATAAAGTGTTGGAATTCTTGGGAAAAATGAACATCCCATTATCTGATATCAAAGGTCAGGGCTACGATAACAGAGCTAATATGAAAGGCAAGCATTCAGGGCTACAAGAAAGAATTCTGGATATGAACAAGAAAGCATTATATATGCCCTGTAGCAGTCATTCCTTGAATCTTGTATTGAACGATGCTGCAATGTCATTGCAATATGCTGTCACCTTGTTTTGTATTGTAAAAAAAACTTTATGATTTTTTTGCCTCTTCAACTCGGCACTGATCTGTTCTTAAGAACCATATTTTCAGCCTTACCCTAAAACCACTAAGCAATACCAGATGGGAAAGCAGAATTGAAGCTCTTACTCCACTGAGGTATCAAATTGGACAAGTCTACGATGCCCTCGTTGATATTGGGGAAAATTTTGACAGTATGACTGCTCATGAGGCCAAGTCCTTGGCCAATTTAATTAAGGATTACACATTCCTCAGTTCCCTTGTTATCTGGTACGATGTACTGCTCCATATTAATGTTGTCAGTAAGAGCCTTCAAAGCATAACAACTGATGTTTCAGATGCGATCTGCATGATCAGGAAGACGAAAGAGTATTTTGAAAAAAGCAGAACAGAGGGTAAATTCAAGCCTTACTTAATTGATTCTAAGGAATTGGCATCAGAACTGGAACTCGAGGATATGACGATTTGAGGAACAATAACAGTGTGAAGGCGGAAGATACCAAAGCAGTTCACATACGAAGGTGAGGATCAGCCTGTTCGAGATCCAAAACTACGTTACAAAGTAGAATTTTACTTCCATATTTTAGACATTATAATTGCATCGTTGGACGAAAGGCTTTTACAAGGCAATGACTCGAAAGATATAAATAGTAGTGAGTTGTGAGATGAACTTAAAGTGCTTTCGACATTAGTGAAACCTGGTATTGGTCCGGCAGTAACTTTTAAATTCATTGAGCAATACAACTTTGCTCCTAACGTTGGTGTGGCATTACGAATCCTACTGACTCTTCCTGTAACCGTAGCAAGTGGCGAGAGATATTTCTTGAAACTTAAGCTTATCAAAACATACTTACGATCAACTATGTTGCAGTCATTTGAGTAGGTTGGTAATGATTTCAGTTGAGTATCAGTTGGCTGAAAAAATAGACTACACTGAAGCTGTCAAAGTATTTGCTAGCCCTAAAGCCAGAAAAGTTTCCTTTCAATAATTTACGTCATAATCTTAAAATTACTTGTTTTATTTTAGTGTAAATAAAGTCAAGTAATTACTATAAATAATTATTTACTTAATAACTCTATTTACAATTCATTACTGTGTTTATGTTTAATAAATCTTGACATGCATTTATAATATATACTACAGAATTTTTTATATTTTCATTTAATTACATTTGTTACGTTGCTTTGTTAGTAATAATTTTGTATTGCTTTTCTGCGTATTGTTATTAATTACTGGGTACCGGTTTATACGTGTATATTTACTTAATTTCATTTCACTGTGCTTAATGTAAAGTATTTTAATTGTACTAGTGTCTTCTTCTTGTATAATGATAAAGCAACCTTAAAGTTGGAAATTCTGGGATGAAGGGAGCTGGGAGGGAAATATTTTAAGACTATGTATATTGATGGAAATTCAAAGTTACAATAGGATTTTAAAAAGAAACAAATTGTTTATTTTGGGAGGGGGTGGAAAAATGGAAACTCGCACAGGGTGGCACTTTAGCTAGCTCCGGCCCTGAATACATGTAGTATAGGAAAGTGTTTATTCATGCACAAATGGATGCAATTATATCGATAAAAACTACTTCTGTTAAAAAATATATAGGACCTACTTCACGTTTATAAACCAAGTGTTTTACTTATAAAGGAAAGGACGGCAGAAAAAATACCATTCACGAAACAGAAATACAATTTATTATGTGCAATGAGCAGTTATTTATATTAGGAAGGCACACAGAAGTTTGTTTACGCACGATGGCCAGTGGCAAACATTGTATGCATTTATTTATTATTTACTACTGGCAAGATTAGGACCATGAAGACCCACTCTTACATATGTGTTGTAGAACACAGAAATAATAGGAAAATAGCCTAAATAATTTTTATCCCGAAAAATTTACGGGAAAATTATTTCCCGCCCGACCTTTCGGGAAAATATATTTCCCGAAAATTTGGGATCCTGCCTAGCTCTAAAAGATTTAAAAGTACAACATTAGATCCCAGGCACAAAGTTTCCCCTGGTAGTAAATAGGTACAAGTAAATTCAAAGCAGCTCTCCACTCAACATTCTACAACTGATCTTTGATTACAGCCAATATTTCATATTGTGTAACTGTTGCTTTAGAATTCCAAAAAAGCATATAGGTTTCGTGTACACTAATACAAAACTTTTAATATCACTGTGCTACTATTTATAATGAGCAAAAACATAAGAAAATATTTCAACACATCATCATAACATGTACAAATACAATTTGTTAATAAAAGTGCAGAAAATCTAGTTTGCCAAAAATCATCATAACCAGGAAATATGTGGCTCGAAGTGAACAATACTTGTTTTACATTAAGCCAATTACAAACTACTCTAAATAAATTCAATTTTTGTAATAATAATAATAATAATTAAAAAAAACACAACTATTAGACCTACACACTAACGTTTAGAAATAAAATTTCACCAATCTGTAACAGTCAATACGCCGATGCACTTTGGTGTGACACATTTTTTTCTCAATTGTGCACCATATCATGCTGCGAGGGATGGATCAATATACAGTTTTATTTCTTTTGCAAGTTTTGTTGACGTTTAGGTGATCTACAGAAAATGCATGACAATTAAATATTATAGCGGTAAAATGTTTTTTTTTTTTACAAACAAATTTTAACTACCTGTAAAGCAGATACTAGTATTATAAGCTGAATTACATTTTATTTTACGAATTTCACCAAGTATGGTCTATATTGAGTTAATGGGTAGCAGCACCAAAGCCAGCCATATATGTATCCATCGAGCAATTTCATATTATAGGCTGTTCATGGTAAAGTGAGCACTTTTAAGAACCCAGTCAATTTTTCATTTCAGCTATTGTTACCCTTTAACCATCTTTTAAATAAATATTTCAATGTAAATATTAAATACAGCATGTATATTTCATCACACACAAAAGTTAACATTTAAGGATTAAATAAATATATTTCTGTACTATTATTCCAGACGAGAGAGCTTTCAAAAATGCTCACTTTACCAGGAATAGCCTATACATGTTACAAAAAAGATAAAAATAAAATCAATAAAATGAAAATAATTTTCCAGTTGCAAAAATAATCCTTTTTTTTTTTGTGAAAACATATCTCGCAAGATAACCAAGTTGCAGTAATTTCCATAATAATTAAATCATTTTGGTTGATGAAATGATTTGTTTAGACCATGGCCGATTGTAACAGATACTGATTTTGGGTTTATCGCCTGATGCATCAGTGTTGGAATCGGTATGTGTCCATCCCTACATCATTTCTTACCTGTAGTTCTTCCTCAGTTTTTCTCACTGAGAAGGAATGATTTTGGATTCAATACATTTTCTGGGCTTTACATTGACTCATGGAGCATTCCTGCGCACTCTACATTTCGACTTCACCCCATCTCTGGAGTTGCTACATTCGTGGAGAAGTCATATAATGACAGGCCAATTAATACAATGCCTACAGGATCACCCCCAGCCTAGTGCGTGATTACACACACGTGATACGAAGGGAGGAATTTTACTGTCTACCGAAGCCACCATACGGTCGCCCATATTTCCCTCTCAAAATTTTATTATTCGACGGAGCCATCGACACCAGTCAGCCAGAGATGCGAGTTCCAAGGGATGATACAAGATCGCAGCACCCCCACTACAAGGACACTGTAGTCTCCAGAGCCCTGTGCCGAGGTGATAAAAACGCCAACAGCCTCCAACGGGGGAGATAAGGGAAGGGCGCTGCTGCCCTGAAGTCGGAATAAACAAACCCTTGTGAAGAAAGGCTACCACCCCCCGCACCTCTTCGACAGCTCACAAGCTGAAGATTTTGGTATATAAGGAAGTGCAAGTTTCCAGCATGGCAGTGTTCGCCGGCCGTCTAGCCAGAATAAGGCAGAGAGCACTTCCAGCCTGAGCAAGGCTAGATAGGGCACTCAAGCCTGAGCAAGGCTTAGCAAACCGGCATAACAAGCCTGAGCAAGGCTTAGCAAACCGGCATAACAAGCCTGAGCAAGGCTTAGCAAACCAGCATAACAAGCCTGAGGAAGACTTAGCAAACCGGCATAACAAGCCTGAGGAAGACTTAGCAAACCGGCATAACAAGCCTGAGCAAGGCTTAGTCTAGTCAAGGGTAAGTCGTTCAGATACTGACCTCAATAGTCTGCACACGACTCGAGATGGTATACTCTAGCATTCTGACCACTAGGCCAAGCGCGTGGGAAGTACCGAGTCAAGTCTTCGAGAGTAAGCTGTGCTGCTCAAACACTCACAATCTGCAATGACTAGAGTTATCTGAGAGAGCAAACGCTGCTAGACTCCAAGCGTCAAAAGCACGGTTTCCTACGTCTTAGCAAGTGCACCACGTCAAGCAGACGTCTCCACGCCGCCATCCCGAGGTATCACTACGTCCTCACCTGAACCCTACTCAGAACACCTTATCCTTTCATTTCTGCAGTAGCAGGTCTTGACGACATCCCTTCTGGACAGCGAGGCATTTTAACTTTCACCTATAGCATTTCACATTAGCGCACTTTGCTCCATATACATTTCTATGCAGGTAGCCTTTGCCCGACGTATAATTTAAATTTTTATATTGTACAGAGCTGCACGTAGCCTTTGCCTGATGTATTAAAATTTTTATTAATTTTTATATTGTACACAGCTACACATCCCCTTGCTTTCCTAACATATTTAATGAACACGTTAATGGTCAGTATCTGTGAATACCTTCCTTTTACCTACTTCCCAGTAAAATGAACAATTATAATCATTCAACGATCAAAGGTCATAAGAGACTCACTCACTGATTAGTTCAGGCAGAATCAATATCCTTCAATTTCCTTCAGCCTGAACAAGGCCAAGGGGTCCAAGAATTATTGTTGACCACCTGACCTACCAGGGAGAACAATTAAAACCACCAAGCCTATATCCCAGCCTGAACAAGGCTGGATCCAGGAGATACCTGCTGTTGCCTGGAGTTTTGGGATTTGCTGGTTTTTTAAAGGACCATTTCTGATATAATTCATTATTGCAAATATACAAGCATCTCTTTTTATTTTATCCTGAAAGGGAAGTACGGAGCGGAGTTTTCTGGGTAGCCTCAGTTGGAACAAGGCTGGATTATTCCAGGAACACTCCCGAGATGTCCAGCCCTTCAGAGGGATATAACATGACCACAGGCTCATTTCCTATCCTTTGCTTCAGTCCCAGCCTGTACCAAGCTGGACGAAAAGAAGGATACTTCCCAGTGAGTCTGTAATATATAATAGTGCTTTTATTTTTATTATTATTACTATTATCGAGATGCCATACGATACTAAAGGACGTAGAAGGAATTTAAGAAGGCTAGGTCAACGAGCGCTACAATGTGAGTTAGACGTCCAACTAGCTAGTATTCCTACAGTTTCTGAGAGTAATCATTCTAGTAACTGTGGAATCAGAACATATATTATGAACAGGAATTTGGTTACATGGTTCCACATCTTTTGGAGGCGAGGCAATATTACAGGACGGAAATGCAGTGCTAGGTTTAGATTGGCCTCACTATACTGTGAACTATCTCGATTAATTTACCTCAGATCCACAAATTGCGGAATTGTTACAGCCCCTTCTGCCCCCTCAGAACAAAGGGCCTGTTAACCCTACATGCCAATTGCACACCGCGGCTGGTAAACTTATCAATGTCCGCATTCCCCCGCAGATAGCTTGTTGATGTAAAATAACGACCCCTCACGGCTGACTTCACACCGACACGCCAGCCGGTGCTAACTAACTCTGCATAGACTCATTCTCCATTCTTATAACAGCTGGCATCACGAATATTCTTGACAATTTTTACAGTGAGTATAACCAAACTCCCGGGACGGGAGACTTATTTGGTTAAACCACTTTAGGATTTGGATTCCCTCTTCCTGTCAAGGTTATCCAGTCTAAAGGGCACAAACTCCAACATTCCATGGGAGAATCTGCGACCCAGCCATGCAAACCTATTTCTCATAACACTCCTTCCCAAGGGGTACCTGGAATTACCTTATCTGAGGAAATTCAGCCTCCCCACCTCTTGGAATTTATTACATTAATTCCCATGAGAGGGAGTTCAACACTCACTGGCATCTTATTCTTTAACTTTCATTACCCTAAATGTTTTGGCAGGCTATCTTCTTACTTCTGTACCCCAGATCATTTGATATGACATTTGAAATGAAGTTTGCTGGAGGAGGTATCAATAGCCCCCACATTCCTACTCAAGAGCAATGAAAACACCATATAGATTAAATGTCAACCCCGGTTTTACTGAATTTTGCCCACTGTAAAAAGTATCCCTCTAATAATATCTGGGTTTTTACTCTTAGTTGGGTCAGTCTGGAGGTAGTAGTTTAGTGTGGTCTGATGGATGATCCTCTACTTTTCGTAGGTAACATCCATTTATTATCAAGAAGTAGGTTCCATCATCTGTCAATATTGTGCTGGGATAGCCCCATTAGTACAATATCTCTTGTTTCAAGAAAGCAATAATGGTCTTCACTTCAGCATTTTGTGGTTGAAAGTTGGCACTTTGAAAATGGCTATAGTAAAACCCTATTATAACATTCCTGGATATAACACTATTATTTCATGGTGCCACCATTTCTCTTTAAATTTTGATGGTGTCATTTCCTGCCTATAAAAATGTTCATATTGATGCATGCCGCTTATATGAGTTATATTAAACACGACTCATCCTAACGTGTTACATCTACGAGGAACCACAACCATAGATGGCTACAGGATTGTTCCCATGCAGGACAGTTACAGACACGTGGTATTCCCTGATATACCAGACCCAACTTCCTTTCACTACTCACGTAATATCCATGTATCCCAAGGAAGGGTCAAACCCAGCACGTGAGGATCGCTCCAGTCTAGCGGGCGATCCTAGCACATGAAATAAGCATTGTTTCCAAGTGGCCATGGAATACGTCAGCCTCCTCGAAGTACCTGCTAAACAGAGTGTCGCCAAGCTTTGCAAAGATAGCAGAGTGCTGCTGAGCACCCTAGGCCATATAGCCGAACGCAAGGGTAGTTCTCCCATCCCGCTCACTCCAGGCAGGCATCACAGCACGATGTCACACCTCCCACTCCAGCACAAGCATGGGCCGGCTGAGCGCACAATATAAGGCAGTGTGTGGCCAAGACACCAGTTATCTTCTCCAGTAGCTCACCTCAGCACTTCTGTGCTGGGGCTCTCTACTGCACCTTAGGCCCTCATGGTCTTCTCCAAGAACGCCAAGAGATTTTCAGCAGCCACCAGCGGCTGCCGCCACCAACTACCAGAAGCTCCAGAGGCTTCAACTACCACCAGCTTCCAGAAGCTCAACATCTCCAGAAGCTTGCTTGACTTCACTCCACAGTTCTGCTGGTGATCCTCCTGGTTCAACAGTCACCGCTATTTGCTGGTAAGTGGCAACTACACTCATTGCTCTTTTAGTAGCGACTCCATTTGTAAGGTCACATCTAGACAAACCCAGGGTAGAGTAATTGCATCAGAGTTTTTTCATAGCCGTCAAAGTCATTCTATACTTGAGTAGTCTAGGAGCCGGTCACCTCCACCTGTTAAAGCATAGCTTACTTCTGTTCGCACTCTGCTTAGTAGTAAGTACAACTCCCCAGTATTTATTATTTATAATAAATACCATTTTTTCCTATCCTGAGAGTACATTTGTTTAGAGGTAAATCCTGCCCAATACTAGGAATCTACTTCTAGACGGAGCAAGCAAGCGACCGGGTGTGACAATATTACAAACCATAGTGTAGGACTACAGATCCTCTTCAGGAATTTGTACGTCAGCAAACACAGACATATTTTGACAGCTACCCATTCTGTGCACCCAGGTGTACAGAAAGGTAGAGCCCCAACCACTAGGTACTCATCCAACAGGAACTGGACAGTCACCTCAGGTTGTATCGCTGACCGGAGCGCCAAGGGTGCTGGCAGGGGTGTTTTGCCTGGGACTGGAGGCCCAACTGTTGCTGGACCACACCCTGACAGTAGTAGGAAGACCCACTGCTCTAGGTTTGTGCGGGCAAGGTGCAGAACCGTACAAGCACAAGGATCGCGCTGTCAGTCCTGCCGCTATGTCCTTTGGGGAGAGGCATGGTGCTCAAAGGGAGAAGAAAAAGGAGATATTTGCTTCTAAGCGAGTGTGCACCTACAACACATCCACACTTGGTGGAGATACCCCACGGGAACGAGCTCACACCGCCTGTCACCTGGAGAGGCAGTCCTCTTCAGACAGCACCCACCTTTATTTCCCTTTGTACACTAGGCTTGGCATCGAGTCACATCCTGCAGTACGTGCACTAGTTACTGGATGTGACACTAGGTTGGGTACTGCCATTTCATTTTGTGGAAGCAGTGCAGCATCCAACTGGAACCAGAGATGCCTCACCTGACTGTACGACACCTCGCCAGCCAGCAGCATCCAAGCAACTGCTGGTCCCAGTTGGCCTACATCGACATCAGAACCCAGAAGATCAGTGAGTGAGTACCCTAGTAAGTCAGCCAAGTCAGCCCTGCCTCAGCGGGCTAAGATGGTAGTGAGAAATATTGTGGTACTGCCCCACAGTAGACTTCGTACCAAGCCGTCAGCTTACCTGACCAGTGCTAGTAACTAGTAGGAAACCGACTCAGTCTCAGTAATTATGTACCCGAGCGCGCATGGCCTAGCCCTCACCAAAAATAACATTGACTAGTCAAAGCGACATGTGTCAATATTTGTAATTTATTGCATATAACATTGGTATTCATGGGCACAGCAACAAATAAAAATCTACTCTTTACCAAATTATATCACCCACTTCCTGACTATGGTAGCAAAATATGGCAAACTACTAACACACGAACAGCAGAGTAACTACAAGCGCCAAACCACTGAGTTTGTAGCTTGTTAGTTCCACACAGCAAATCAAATGCAACTTGGGGTGTGCAAGTACTCAAAAATCCAAACAGTTGCAATTAGTAATTTACTAACTATATTTATCTGAAATTTCAATATCTTATGCAAAAAATATGAATAATTTACATTCCCATTTCAACTGGTTATTTGCCTGACTTTTCATACTTACCCATTTCAAGTAATTAATTTAAACATAATTTTCCACACGTAATAGAGCTGGACAGTTACTGATCATGTTAACTAGTAGTGTTTATGATTTTTTTCTATTTTATATGGCAGCAAATCAACTATCATTAGCTGAGAGAGAGAGGGAGGAAGAGGGGACGGGGCAGGAGGGGGAGGGAGGGGGAGAAGGGGAGGGAGGGGGCAGGAGGGGTCAGAGGGGGGTGGGGGGAAGAGGGGATGGGGTGGGAAAGGGGAGGGGGGAAGCAGAAAGGGGGAGAGCAGAAGGGGGAGGGCAGAAAGGGGAGGGGTCAGAAGGGGGGGGCAGAAGGGGGGAGGGTGTGTGTGTGAGAGAGAATGTCACAGGAGCATTCTGCGACAAACTTCTAGAGGTTACAGGCAAGGTAATGAGGAACGACTTTTGTCAGAGAATGGATGTCTGGAGACGCCACGTTTAGACACTAAGTATCTTTGTACAACCTGTTATCACACCTGGCAGGTTGGCAGTTAGCCATGCACACAACAGGCACCAGCTGCCTACCTCCCAAGAAACAGAGTATCTGATGTAATACCATAGGAGTGGTGGTAATAACAAGTAGGTAGATGTTTGTAGGTTGCAGTACTTTTATTAAAGGCTGTTCACGATAAAGTGAGCACTTTTCAAATGAACCTTAGAAAAAGGTCCCTGTCCTTGCATGCATATATTTAAATGAACATCCTGAGTGACATTCATCCAGTAAAGTTGGTAACAATGGAAGGAAAGTAGTTCCGTATCTTAACGTAGAATAAAATGTGTTAGATAACCATTTGTGATAACTTAAATTATTCATTTCGCTTTCTGTTTCTTTAATGTATCGAAATGTAAAAATTAGTAGATTTGTAAAATGTTTTCTTTCCTAATAATTCCACAGTGTCATTTGACCAACACATGAACAAAGTGATGAGGCTCATGGCATTGTTAGTTTTACATAAGATGGAAGAATACGCAACGTGCAACCTAACAGATCTTAAGCAGGGCTTTCAAAAGTGCACAGTTTACAGCGAACAGGCTATAACTGCCAGTTAAACATTTCTATATGTTAACTTAAAGCCGGTGCTCAAAATGGTGGCCCTCCTCTTGATTGTAGATGTTGCAACACTGATGCATTGTCTAACGAATGCTCTTGAAGATGCCAGGAGTAGTAGTTTGAACCATGTTGCAGGCCGCCTGTATTTGTTCTACGAGAATGTCATGGTTCTCCACAAGCGTAGAGCACATACAACTTTTGATAAGACCCCACAGGAAGAAATCAACTGCATTGGGCTGCCTCTCCCAATCCACTTAACACCAAATGCGTCTGTGAGGTGTGTGCGAATACTATGGTTGAAATGTGATGGGACATTATCAAGTTGAAACCATATGTAGACTTGTACGTTCAATTGCACATCTTCTTGCAGCTGGGGTAGCTTGTTTGCCAGAAAGGGGTGATATGTCTGGCTGTCTAAACAGGCTGGAAGGATAACGAGTTCAAAAACTTGTTTGTGGGTGATGCCCGCTAATATGTTCACTGCAAACTGTTGGTGATGTGTGGCCATCACTGCATGTGGATTTGCTTCTGCTCACCCACGGCTGTTGTGGGTATTGAAAAAGCCATTTCTCATAAAACATGCTTTGTCTGTAAAAAACACACACGTGTGCACACACACACACACAACACACGCAAAAAAAATGCAAACTCTGGCTTGGCAATGTACTGCTGCATAAAACGCTGTGCGAACTGCATACATGGCTCATAGTCAGCTGGTCCAAGTGACTGCACCTTTTGCAGGAATGGATGTAGTCTGTGCTGTGTTTGCCATAACTCTGCCAATACTTCCTCTTCAAAATATGGTGTATGGACTCCTCTTGCCTTGATACCTTCATGCGCAGTCGTTAATGTAGTCTCGAACAGTGTGTGATGTTGCTGCCATCTGTTGGGGATGCATTTCTGATGAAGACATGCTGAAACATGCCCACAACCTCTGGATTTACTGTACAACTAGAGTTGTGCTATTCGATACTTCAATACCCCGATACTGGGCCGTATCAAAAGTATTGAGTATCACGACATGCATATCGATACTTTTATTCAATACTTTTTATTGGCACGGGTATATAGCTTGGATGCTTGGTCCACCATTTTCCCTATTGTCAGAAAGCGCACAGTTTATTAATTCTTTCTGCAGTTTACTGGTTTTGGAAAGCCCTTGAAGTGTCGTATTTATTGAATAATTCAGCTAATTAATTTTGTATCAATGGCAGAGAAACGTGTAGTAAGGATTGCAATAGAACAAAATGTATTCAGGAGTTGCAAATAGGAATTACGAACAGTAAGTCAGTGTGTATTGTACGGAACGTGTTTTGAAAGTGTATATTGTAAATAACGTATTTTGAAATGGTTATTAGAATGTTTTAAATGTATGTGGCCTAAAAAAAACCACCATTTCAACTCGTTTTACAATGTATGAATAACACTTCTATAGTATGGAAAACAAATTTTGCCAAAAAGATTTACGTCCCGAATGTGTTTAATATTCGAATTACCGTATGAACTACTTTACCACAGTGTGGTAAAGGATTGGGCCAAATCAATGTCGGAAACAATGTATGCTTTAGGAATAACCTTAATGTAACACTAATACATATGACTGAATTTGCTCCTTGCATAAAGAAATACATTTTATCATGAACTAGTATCAAAAACTAATATATTTTATATTTTGCACCTTCTCAAACAGGACTTCACTGGAATTTTAGACATGATAAATGTATGTAATCATCACTTACAGCATGAAAGAATTATTGAAATGGAACACTTCTAGCAAGACAACATAGCCAATTAATTAGCTGCATTTTAGATGCTATGGCAAACATTGTAAACTGAAATACACCACTTGCAATACATTGCATGGACATTTAGCAAATGTTCCTTTTATAAAAACACTAGTTACAGGAACATAAATTTTTCTAAATACAGAAACTAAACAAGTGAATTTAAATATTTTAACAAGCAGTAAAATTCCCAGAGCTATCATAACAATTCCATGAAATTTTCCTGTTTTTCCTGACTGTTTAAAATTCCCCGACTTTTCCTGTTTTCCAGGTTTTCTTTGTTTTTAGCCACCTTGACTACATTCAATCTAAAATTCACCACAATTTGGACACTCACAAAAAATTTGTGTTTTTCCAGATACAAATGATCGAGGGGGGAAAAAAAAACAATAAACTTACACACATTTCAAGACATATAGAAGAAATGCACATCACTGCAACATTGTTCTCTACTGTATTATTTAATGTATTTCAATGATGATAGTATTTTAGCAAATAAGAAATTAAGGAAATTTGTGATTTGTATGCTTACATGATTTTAAATGATACATAACTAATTTGCAATGCAAGAAAAATATATTTGAAACTGTAGTAATGTATTCTCATAGTGACTAGTGTTTGTTTCGAATACGGTACATTTTAGCATTTAATAGGTTACCGATGGTTACTGAATATAAGTTACAAACCTTGCTGGATACCTTTCTGTAATACTTGAATAGTATTAATACAGTATGCTAATACAACTACCATGCAGCTAAATGAATACAATATCAAACATTTTACTAAGTACTACTATTATGTGACTTCATGAATTAGTGTGCTGACTGGAAAAAAAATATGAAGAGAACAAGCATTTGTAATTAAAAATCAAATATTTAAAATACTAAATGAACAAGCAAGCAAATGACACTCTACAACGAAAATGACAAAATACAAAAGTATACAGACATATTATGTGGATGAAATACTAATACTATACTTAAAAGATTGAAACATCTTCACTGAAATATACAAAATTCCAATATCTATAAATATATTAGCTGCAGTAACATCTCTTATGTTGTTATCTATAAGAGCATTAAACATTAAAAAATAATCCTAGAGTGATTCTTGTTATCAGGTATGAAATACTATTGCTGTAATTATTTATTTTCATGCAAATCATTAACTGCCATTAAGAAACATGAGGTATTACCTTCTTGCACCTAACATTCTGTTATTCTGTTTTCTTACAGTATAAACATATTAATAATGTTAGTTTTAAGAGTAATTGGACATAAGTGAATGTTGTAAATGTATAAAAACAAAAGTGAAAACATGACTGCAGATCCATTATCACTGGAAAGGGAAAACTTATGTGAAAAATTTTATTCTTCAACACAATTAAATTTCCTCATTGTCTGCGCCACCACACTTCCTATCTCCAACATCTCAGCAACCCAAAGTACTAATTTTAGTATAATATAAAAAAAATTGTTGAAGTACTTAACTAAGCTTTTATGAAAAGAATAAGACTGACCTGAAATAATGAGTTTCCCAATTCAATATTTTATCCATACGTAATGAATTACATATAGTAAGTATTTTAAATTGGTGAAAACTTTGGTACGGTATCTGTATGTATAATCTAAAAATTTAAATTTCAAGGTTACACTACACATCACCATTACCTGTACACTACTTGTGTATAACTTATAGGATGTCCACTTTGGAATTCTATGAATTTTCTCTATTTACCAAGAAGTATTTAAAATTCTCCCTGACGTATTGTGAGAAATACCACAAAATTTAATTCCATATTTTTCCATCGCTGAGTGAACAAACACATTATATATGAAGTAGTGTTAATTATAAAAAAGCAACAGCATATAAACTATGAAATGGGAGGTTCTGAGTGGGATGATTATTCAAATTTAGTGTTTAGCTTATACCAACCACTACTAATGAGTTATAAGCTGATGTATTATGGTTAACAGTTCCCAACAGCAAATTTCATACACAATCATTAACCTGAGCTTACACCAACATGATGTAGGTAAACAAAGTTTGGGTGCTAATCATAACACCAAGGTGTCCATTGACAAAAAAATCACATTGTGTTTACTGACAACCATTTGATTCAGCACATCAATATTTCTTGCAATACAAACTATCGATTTCACATGAATGCTAATTAAAAATCACAAATACGTTCATGTGAATTGAAGTGATGTACTATTGCCAATGTATTAACTTCAAAATTAAAATCCAAAAATCCATGAATAATTACAAAATCTTGTTTTCATGGAACTACTGATTTTTTACAGTAAAGCAATTACAGTACCTATTCAAATTTTCCCTGACCCTGACAAGAATTCCCCAACTTTTTCTGACTTTTCCCATCACATGGAATTCCCGGATGTTTCCCTGTTTTCCAGGTGGGTGGACATCCTGATTTAATTATGGTATGAACCAGGGGTGTAGCCAGTAGGTGGGAGAGGAGGGGTTTGAGGGCTACAACTTTTCCTTTGTCCATTAGATAGTCAATAATTAAGGTTAAAATGATTAATGCTACCTTAATTGTGATAAAAATTAAAATTGCTGTCCACTATGAGGCTTTTTATTACACTGAGATAATGTTCTCCTACAATTTTTCCTAATTAACATGTGTCAGCACTGGTGATGCTTGTGTAAACTCCCTCCTTTTACTTCAGTGAGTGTAACCCCACCCCCATGAAAAATTTCTGGTTAAGCCACTAGTCTGACCAAATATCTACAACAAGAAGTCATTATTAGGTACTCATGTGTTTGAATTTAGTTTTCTGAAGATAATGTCTGCAATTGAAAATATTTCAACCAAAGTTTCCTTAAAAAAAAATTAAATTTCTTTTGCAAAATAATTCACCTTAATTGAAAAAAAAAAAAAAAATCACATGTCTACATATATGCTGGCTTCAGTACTATATTCTTAATGATGTTACCTGTAGAAGATTTTAAATATATAAAAAAAAATAACATTATATTTTTCCTTATTAGATTTGAAAGTTTTGACAAAAATATTGTTTTCAATTACATTTACACACATAAAATAAGGACTATGCACATCTTGTGTAAGGCTGTATGTACTTCTGAGCATACATTAGGCCTGTGTGAAGCTTGGAAATTTTACAAAACCCAATTCATACTTCATTATTTGCATGAAAAAATATTTTAGTACAGTCACATGCACTTGCTGAGTGCCAGACGAGAGAGGGTAAAATACATACAATTGAGCACTTAAAAAAACTCACTTGAAAAAAAAAAAAAAAAACCTGTTTTATGAGAAAGCTGAGAATGAACAATATGTGGGTTCTTTTTAGTGACAATAAACTATTTGCCTAAAAAAACTTGCTTCTTCAACCTTATGTTGTCCACCAAATTTACTTGCCTCTACAGCTCTATCTGCTCACTATGGTCTCAAAAGTGCTCACTTTACTGTATACAGCCTATAATATATAATTTAGTTTTAGGAGGCGCTACCTCTCAAAAGGCAGCTGTCAAATACAACTGCTTAGTGGATTTTATTCACGCAGTACACGTCTCTACAAATAAAGTTTGGTTTAATCAGTTTTATTGGTTGATGCATTATTAAAACAATGTCTACTCAACAGTGCGCTTCACTCAGCCGCATGTTTCCACAGAGTTGGATTAATTCTACACACCACGAGATGCCGCAATTGTACTGTCTACCCAAGGCAAAGGATGGATGCTCCACGCCAGACTTGTACTGTTCTCCCGGCCTAGCCACCGAGACTATGCATCAAGATCATTGAAGTACTTCTGCGCACTGCAAAATGGCACCATTAGTACGATCAACATATGCAACTAGGATCCAGCGTCAGCCGGCAACGTCACATACCAAAGGATCAAGCCTCACTTCACAGCTGCCACCCCTTCCACAACCTATCAAGGGAGAGCTCAAGAAGAGTGTAAATACCGGGGCACATCCCTTAAACGCCAACCTGTTCTGTTTCTTCACCACATGCTTGTGCCACAGGAACCATTGGCTCCCTGGTTTTTATCACACTCCTTATGCTGAAAGTTATCTCTTACTACTTTGTCTTTACCGCACTTGTTGCCAAAGACTCCTAACTGCACCTTGCCTGTTTTCACCGCGCCCTGGTGTTGAAGACACCTGCCGTTGTCTACGTCATCAATCACAGACACTTTCTGCCTCTTCAGGGCAAACACGTAGTGTAGCCAAATTTAAGTTATTTTAATATAACTTTGTCCACCTACCCTGTTAGCCTAGGAACAGGTTGTCTTCCCCTGTCAATGCGTAGCAGCTTCCATTAAGCTCCCGCCGATGTTAGGAGTGCGACACCACCCTGTTTATTTCCCTAAGCAGAATAAACGAGTATTTAATCAGCTCGTGAGTATACTTCCTGTAGTCTTAGTACCTCTCCCTGTAGACATCAGACCCATCTGAGGGATAGCACGTGACCAGGAGTTTTACTTGATACTGCCATACACTAGTAGAGTACCCACACACATTCAGGATGGCCATCCTTTCTGTGTACCACTGTGTATGGAATGGTAGAGCACCGACAGTAGGTACTCTGCCTCTTAAAGTCAGTTTGTTCGCTTGGTGCTTGCTCTCTCCATCGCGTTGCTTGCGCTGGAAGGAGTATTCCCCAAATTGGGAAGACTGGTACTCCTGAAGCACTCATCCCCATGCTAGGACTGTCCATCTGTGAGACCTGACTATCAGTATTCACCACGCTTCTCGCGCGAGTACTGAGATAGGGATACCGCACTCGGTTGACAGCATAATACGTGGTTGTACACCCATAGAGAACCACACATCGCCTGCTTGACTTCCTCGGGTCTTGATAGTAGTGCTTCTGTCCTCATGATCTACTCTCTTCGGAGTAGTATCCCAAAGCGAGTTAAATAGGCAAATGCTGCCCCCCTGAGTACAAACAGGAATTTAATCCCTTCCTTGCCTCACTCGTGCACCTCCCACCAAGGGAGAGGGCCTGAGCGATCAGACACTTGAAGAGAACTAATACACCAGACACACCCACGGACCTCTTCATGGCACCCGTCTGGTTCTGCGAGGAAACACACCCCTTGTTCACTGCGTATCTGAGTGATCACGGCAACTCCCTCGGGATTGCCAACCTATGCTTTTGGGGAATTGAGATTGCAAAGCCAACTCAGCTACTGTCATTTCTAGCAAGCACTTGCCAACCCGCCTGCAAAATTCTAGCACGCTCATGTCGGAACCACCACAGTTTAGGCACTCCCCAGGATATGCGTCGCCCAGGTATTCCTGCCAGAGCAAACCCACCGAAGCGTAAAGTGGTTCTCCCAGTACCAGACTGTGTGTCCTGCTGCAAAGCTACCAGGCCTGTATTGTATACTGGATGTGCTCCAGTGCCATGCAAGGATTAAGGTCCAAGTCTCGCCCCTCCAGGTGCACCTGTCCCAGCACCCACCAAAACACTAGACGTGGTGTGAAGTTTCCGCCACTAGCCTGAGGGCATCACACGTCATGGTTTAGCAAAAAGGTATGTCATACTGAAAATAATGCACATGAAATTGACAAGAAGGGGGAGGGGAAAGAAACACACCACAAATAGTCTCCAACAAAATACACAAAACGAAAACCACAAAATGCACTGAAGACAATTATAAAAAATGGATCGCAATCTCCAAGAAAATACAAAAACAAACAAAATAAATCAATTTGGCTACCTGGCTCTTTCGGGAAAAGTAGTAAACAAAACATCCAATAAAACAAGTTGGTTGGAATAGGTAGTTGACTCTTGAGGTATCGTTATAGCATGTACTGATAAATTGCACCCACCAACAATTTTTTGTGGTCCTGGCAAAATTCCTATTTAAATAATGTTAACATAACCTGCTTTTATCGTTTATCGCATATTGCGTCGATTAAAATACACTTCGGGTCCCGTCACTTAAGATTTCCTGCAGCTTTCGTTTTTAAGCTGGTTGTTTACACAACCTTCTAGTAACTGGTTGTGAGATTTGTCACGCGTGTTGCTGTTTATCAATGCTCTGCAGTGCATTGTCAGTCTTCCCATCACGTCTGCGGTGTGGTGCAACATGCCTCTGGCTTGCTAATTCCCCTTACACACCTGACGAAAGGGAAGGTGGTTACCTAGCAACCAGCATGGCAAACTAATGTCCTCTCTCTCTCTCTCTCTCTCTCTCTCACACACCTTTCTCCCCTTACGTGCCTTCGAGAGGGGCAACTGTTGAAAAAAAAAAAAGTTCTACTGCCTCCAAAAAACTTGAAAGTAAAAAGTTGGTAAATACAATACATAAATGGACTAATCCTTTCAAATAGTTAAGTTTTTGTGACTCATTCTAAATTTAGATATACATATCATCTAAAGTATGCAAAGGAACTGTCAATCATGAAACTATAGCTTTTTCCTTGGGTGTGCCAGACTATTTTATGAAACCTGACTTGCAGATGAATACAAAGGTCTTCAGTGCACTGACAATTATGTGGAAATCCTGTAATTGTAGGTCATTTGATAAAACAATGAGATGGATGTCCACAAATAATGTTGAGAGTGAGAGATTAAGTCATTGTAATACAGTTATTCCAGACACATGGCAGAACTTGAAAGAAGAGGCTTCTGAATGCTGTCTTTTGATGACTAACAGTATGTATTCCAAAGTACGTTAATGTACAGTGCATTAATGCCTGTTATCTGTGCCTCAACAGTTTTGTGCCAAAATTAGAAACTATTAGTGACAAAACTGCAGAAAAAAATACCTTGGTGACTTCTTAAAAAAAATAACTTTTAGTGACTTGCTCTGAGCCCTGGAAGTGTAAGCATTATTGTATTATGTAGTCAAAAATATGTCATACTGACCAGAAATATGGTATAAAAATGCATTAATTTGCAACAATAAATCGCATATTCACAATTTATTTGCATTTAAAACAACAAAAACTATGTGGTCTACCAAAATCCTTGTTTTACTATATAAATTTTTACAACATATCAAAGCAGCAGGCCTTTACAGCATGCTAGTGATACAATGATTTATTCATGTTCAAATTAACAACTACTTTGTGCTGTGCTTATTTAAACATGCTCTGACCATAAATGTTGTACGTGACAATATAATCTTGCTTCTGTATAAGTGAAAGACACAATACAAAGTTCACACATTCGCCACACCACAAACACTTTGAGTACTCTACTGATGGATAACATTTAGTGTAACAATTTTCTGTGGTTTTATCATCTTTAAGTCACGTTAATGTCAGATAAGTAGTTATAGTGTGACACACTTTTGTAAAAACTGCGACATACAGATTAATGTGAGAGCAAAAAAAAATACGAATTTACAATGTTGGTACGGAATCACAAATTAATATGTTCGGTACAGTGATTATTTCCATAATAATAATGTTGAAAAGTTGCAATGTAAAAATTTGTTTAAGTAAAAAAAACCTCTTGTATTTCATAGATTTTTTCCGGGACCAAAACAGTTGCTCTTTATAACAAAATGTTAATTAAAATTATGCTATATTAGTAATATAACTTTAAATATATCAAAAGATGTATGTTACAAAAGTTAAATACTAGTTCATTGCCTACTGTTACTGCCTTGAACTTCAGTTACAACATAAACTCAAACTGAACATTATTTTTATGTTCAGTTCCAGTTATGAGTTTGAATTTTTCAACATGCACCACTCTTACTAACGAGACAAACCCACAAAAAAGTGTGTGGAAATGTTAATATTTTTATGTGAATGATTTTCTAAGTATTACATAGCTTTATATAGGTGGTTGACTGTAAAATGAGCATTTTTGAAAGCCCTGCTTAAGATCTACCTCTATGCCTGTTATGTATTCTTCTGACTTATGTAAAATTAACATTGCCATGGGACTCGTCACTTTGTCCATACGTCGGTCAAGTGAAGCTATGAAATTATTAGAAAGTGAAATATTTAAAAAATCTGGTGATTCTAACACTTTTATATATATATATATATATATATATATATATATATATATATATATATATATATATATATATATATATATATAATATATATATATATATATATATATATATATATATATATATATATAACAATATATATATATATATATATATATATATATATATATATATATATATATTGTTATATATATATATATATATATATATATATATATAACAATATATATATATATATATATATATATATTGTTATATATATATATATATATTGTTATATATATATATATATATATATAACAATATATATATATATATATATATATATATATATATATATATATATATATATATATATAACAGGAAGCAAAAGGAATACTTTGAGTTATCACAAATGGTTACATAACACCTTTTATTCAATGTTAAGATATGGAACTACTTTTCCTCCGTCGTTACCAACTTTACTGGGCACGTGACACTTGATGCGCCCGTTAAAATGTATGCATGCAGGAGCAGTGATTTTTTTCTAAGGTTGATTTCAAAAGTGCCCACTTTATCGTGAACAGCATTTAAACACAAATATTCAAAACAAACTTTCCATTCATGAATACATATACGAAAGATTTACTTTCAACTGGGGAAAAAAAAATACTGCTTCACACAGGCCTAATTACTACGTACTACACAAACAGTTGAGAATTTGTTCTGTAATGGTGTAGTGGGGCAAACCAGATGACATTCCTGGGAGGCAGTCCTCACAGGACATCACATCAGGCCAATTTGGCATGGTCTGCGGTCTGCTTACTGGTGACAGTACTAGACAACTGACGGAAGGTCCTTTATCGTTAGAAATTTAATTCAATAACATGAATTCCAACCAACAAGCTCCTTTTAAGGAAAAAGTTTAAACTTTCAACTGAAAATTATTCTGCTGTACTTAAGACACCAATGACTAATAACAAATTGGTTACTTAATAACAAAAACTGCCTTTAAAAATTTTTATTAAGAAATGTATTTCATAAATTAATGGCAAGATAGCACATGGTAAAAATATATTTATTACATAAGGCATGTAAAAACATGTTAACAGCAAAACAACAATATGAAATGCTCATATTTGCTTTATATTATGTATACATATATATATATGTATATATATTTATACACTTGGAAGCATCGTCAAGTCTATTTCCGTGGCAGCTTCCAATGCAAGTAGCAAATATATGCACATCACTAAGAATGAGGCATCTGCCTCGTGGAAAGTTCTTGTATCGGCATTATCATTCAAATCAGCACTGACACTTACAATACAACTGAATAATAAATTGCACAACAATAGAGAAAATGCATGTTTTTATTGTTTCAGCTTTTTCACCAAAAATTTTAGGATGAAAATTAACTAATGAATGGCAGGCTCTTTAAAACTCATGCATGTGAAAGAAAGATGGTAAAATGTGTAATAACCAGTGTGTGGCTGAATATAAAATAAATAAAAATAATTTATTCTGTGTACTCCCACCACTCCTTTTCATAACCTTCATGGACATGTTCAAGGAGAGCTTTACGACGGCCATCGCAGTACCTGCAAGACCAGAAAATATCACTGTACAAGAATAATGTGAGAACATCAAATATATATCTATTAAAAAAATTACGCTACAACAAATTTATTAATTAACAATAATAAACCAAGCTACAAATAATATACAAATGAATGCAGTCTGTAAACATATTTTAAAAGAAAATGTTTTTACCATTATGTATAAAGTAGTTTTTCCATCAACAGAAATCAACACAGGAATCAGTAGTAATGAAAACTAATGTTAATTTGAATGGTACAGCATAAAATTAAATGCACCTGTACCCATTCAAATGCACTACATTTCAACACTAAACAGTAGAGTGCTAACATACATTACTAGAACAATTGTCAAAACATTTTTCCTTAATAATACAGCGGTGGCCATCCCATGGTATACATGCCACTTGCAGCATGTGGGTGTACTTTTAGTGGCACATGGCAAGGGAAATTTTTGTACTACATTACATTTTATTAAAAATTGCACTACAAGTTGTTACTAGTATAACTGCTATTGGGATATTAAACAAATTATTCGATCAAAATTCTGTACTGTTCAACATTAATAAAATGTATTATGAGTACAGCATTTTCAGTTATTTATTCTTAGAAAAACAATATATACTTCTGGTGGCATTCTTAAAGCCAAACAATATAAATGTGGCATATCTTCGAAAAAGGCTGGTTGCCCCATTTGTAGTAGCCCAGTTACCACTCCACTTGGCTAGTGACTCTTAACTAAAGAAAGTATAGCCTATTTGCGGTTTCTTCACCATTTTTGAATCAAACCTTTGAAAAATCTCCCCATGTATGACGTGTTTTCAACATAGCGATGTGTCACAAGCATTTTATACTTGTGTTCATAAAAGTTCTTTTTTTCTGTTAAATTGAAATGTTGTTCATATTTTATCTATAAATTATAATGCTTCATTTATAAATAATTTGAATGAAAAACTGTGAGGAAATTTGTGTGTTGGTAGCACCTGGTAAGAAATAGTTCTCATACAAAATACTGTTACAATGAGTGCGCACGAATTCAGTGCATTGTCCTTCGGTGTAATTTTATAGACTTGGTTAAGCTTAGTTTGCGCGAGGCGGAGGAATTTCCTGGAAGTAGAACTTAAGCAGGGCCTCAGAAAAATCTGAAGTAACCGTGAATGGATTATATCACATTCAAAATATATAGGACAAGAATGCAAGAACTCACAGAGTAATACTTGTCAACAGGCACACACACACACACACACAAAGAAGGACGACACATTTTCCATGAAATTGTGCGATTACGACTTTTCTCTGGCTACGCCAGCTTCATCAGGTGGCAGGTTGTACAACACTGCAGTATGTGGAAGGGTGTTGTTAGTAGTAAATCTAGCAGCTGGGTGGCAAACTAGGGTGGGGCAGTAAATTTATTGAAAAATGGCCGGTATAGCTGATCGTGCAACTGCGTGGAAAATGTGTCATCCTTTGTGTGTGTGTGTGTGTTAACAAGTACTACTATGCATGTACTTGAATTCCTGACCTTTCATATATTTTTGGTAGCCTAGCGGCCTACTTACAAATTTTGGTATTACGATTTCATGTACCATTAAAAAACAAAACTAACACGCACACACACGGAACTGAGTACACTTTTTGTTATTGTCGCTTGAAGACTTCTGTGGATGCCGACGATCAAACAAACCACAACACGCTCGCCATTTTAACTAATTGCATCATGGGAACAACAAAGCCAAACCACAAGACTGAAGGAACCCGACTGTTCATTCGTGTATCTTTACTGGTCGTACCACTAGACTCGTGTGTGTCTGTGTATGGCGGCATGAAATACGACACGCAAAAATATAATAATTTTAATGGCGATTGAATGGTTATTATTCTGTGGACTAGTGAATTTATGTTTAAGTACTGCATATTGTTTGAAGGTGGATATGCAAACTCGTACATGATAAAAAAAATCACTTTGGTTTAACAGATACTTTGACAACGGTAAAAAAAATGTCACACTGCTGTACACTCATAAAAGACCCCGCATTTCCGTACATTTTATGGGCAAATTGTACAAGTTGGCAAGTATGTAATATAATTATTGTGACAGTACTGCACACAACTGCTGCCCACAATTTTATTAGGGGCGGCTTGCTCACGCGATGCCAAAACCAGTTTGACTCCCACGCGTAAGACTGTCAGAATGGCTAAAGATAAACTCCGCTTCATTTATCAGGGAAATAACCCTGATCATAAGGGTCCACAATCACAACATCCAGGTCTCCTTCTTAGTTGATCCCAACCTTGGAGGGCAAATAATTTTAGGGTGACACTGGTTACAGTCACAGCATGCCTGATAGACTGTGGGTCACGACGCACCATCCTGGGAAGAAACCGGAGTATGGTTGTTGATTGAGCAGGTAACCTGGTCAAGACCACCCCTCCCCATGCCCCAGGCCGTCTCTTACAACTCTGGGTAAGAACCCCCCAACTGCCCAACACTCCCCCAAAGAAATGTTGTAGTCAGGACCGACAGGCCCAACAGCTTCAAAAGAATTACTAATTTCCTCCACAAACTGCCCCGTGATTCGAGTCTCTCAGCCCACGGGAACCCGAACCTCCATTGGGCATTACACAGAGGAATCACCCTTGCCCTTGGCAAGGATAGCTCTACGCAGGATTTTTGGAGGGGCATGTCCGTCCAGACACTGCCCTCGACACCTGCCATGGAGCTCTTCCTAACGTCAGCCAAGAACTTCGGGAAACTGGTCACCACTACGAGGTCATGATAAGAAGCCCTCCAGAAGAAAAAGACCCCTTAGCAGCTCCCACAATCCATAATACCAACAAAAATGTAGGGGTAGGGTGTCCCTGCACGGACCCTCCTCGCTACCCCGAGACTCACCTTGGTATACTTCTACACAGAGGCTAGACAAGGGGACCCATCTAATCGCAGAAACGAAGGATCTATCAGCACACAGCGAAGGTGGCGAGTGCATTGGGCACCTTTGCCCACGACACCCGCAATCACCTCCTAAGCCATGAACGCCTACCCCAGTAGCCCCTCTACTTGCCACATCACTGGCCGACGCTGGCCAAGACAATCCTGAAGACAACCTCGTCGAACAGCGTAACCGTCTTCCCCACCTTCTCTCCCCCAGTAACGGCCGCCACCAGGTTCGGTTCCATCCACACCACCCCTCCGAGGGCGTGCAAATCCCCCAGGAACAGGACATGCAGTTGTGCAACTTGCTACCCCTCCTTTCCTCTCTCCATATTCCCGGCACCGAGAAGTCAACAGCTACACATGGAAGGACAATAGGTAATCATGATGGCGCCTTCCCTGACTCCAAAGGCACCAAAGTCAATCCAGCGGAGAGGCATCCAACAGCAGAGAACCTGATGAGCAGTCCTCTTCAGAGGCAATAACCAGTACGAGAGACAACTGGAGAGCAGTAGAGAACACTCCAGAGGACAATAGCAATACCCAGCAGCTGAGTAGCGTCGATGCTGCAGGTGCAACCCCTCCGGCACCAGGAGCAGAAAGATGCACAGAGAATTCACCAGGGGACACCCAAGAGCCCCACATACTTCCACGGAGGACGGCAGCCCCAGGTGACCCCGACACCACATCTTGAGAAGGCAGCAACGTTATCGAGGCCGCTATCCCAGGCCTCAGCAACGCCTCTGCTAGCCTACAACGGGATCAACTAGCGCAAGCCAGATGCACGACTCACATCCCCGGCAGCTACTGTGAGACATCATGGCGCCTATCGAAGAGGTTCCAGTGGCCAAGGACAACTACTTCATGGCCAAACAAGCGTGGATGCCTTCAAAAGTACCAGTGGACCAAAATTCAGTGCAGTAAGGAACAAGATTCTTGAGTACCCAATTCTGCAGATTAATTACTCACCTATGATGATGTGAACATCCTACGACGAAGCTAAAATATTAAAGTGTTAGCTCTAAAATCAGTTTTACCCCCGGTTCACAAGAATAAGAGTGCTGTAACTCATTATTGTAAATAAAGTGTTAGGCATAATAGCGAGAGTTACTAATAGAGGCCTGATAAAAACATTGACTTTCGACAGAAAGATAATCTGGGCTTCCATGAATAGTCACAGCTTATTTTCAATGTCTTGTAAGTGTGCAAATAGGGTTTTGTTTCATGTATGTAAACTAAACAGAAAATAACAAGAGACGCATTGCCAGGAACCGAGGTCATACACTTAATGAGGGTCCAGTTAAATATGATTCTCCTTCTTCCCGCCAACAGTATTTTTGTCATGAACGTATAAATATCCCGTGATTGTTTTACCTTTTACTAATTAAAAGTACAAGAGGGAATAAAACTAGAATAACCCCCCCCCCCCCCCCCCCCCCCCCCCCCCCCAGCTGGAAAGTTGAAGCTGGATGTTGACCGCTACCCAACACGTACTCGCAGTACGTTGGTCATAAAGAAGTATATTAAGTGAAATGATAATATAGAGCATAGGAGAGTTTGTGAGCACACTTAGGAAGTATGAGCTGCATGGAAACACGAGCCAGAGATGGGCTGAATACGCTGGAAAGCATACACTTGACCTTCCTAACAATGCGTCACCACGCATAGGATAGGACACTAAAATTGTAAGGCAACTACCAAGGACAGAGAGAAAGCACCTTGTGTGTACTGGTAAATGCCGCCAGGTTAATTCCACTTTCTTATCAGGCTTGCAAAATTAAGTAACCTCAGAAAGTAAAGCCACGGGAAAGAAAATGTTAGACTAAGAATTAAGTGGAAAATTCATGCTATGCTAATTTACTTGGTTGAAGTTAATTTCTTACACGGACTGTACCGCAAGTAACTTTTAAAATTTTTCTTTCTCAACCATATTTACCAAAATAAGTGTTCATTATTACCATGTCTCATTGCAATATGGTTAAGAGAAAAATGTGTTTTATGTGTATACTTTATGTGTAAACAAATTAGTTTGCTTACAATGAAAAGGATACAACCATGACTTTGAAAGTACCTTATGTTTTCTCATTCTATCTATTTTTGTGTATGGGGATGCTAGCGCATATTTGTTGTAGAAGTATAGGATAGTAACGTAATAATGTGCTTTTTTCTTACCAAACGTAGAGTATGATTTACCGTGCAACAGGACCGGCATACTAAAGATGTTGGTTAACATCATCACTCCCACTAGGGGCCACGGTAAACAAACACCATTCCACATATTTTTGTCCTTTGCGAGTGTGACTATTTGTAAATACCATTGCATTATGAAGTCAGATTATTAGCTGACTAAAAAAAACAAACATTGTATCAAAGTAAACTTTACTTTCTGAGTTGGAAACCTGGCACTCAATAAAAGGAGGCTCATATCTCACACATATAATAAAATAAAAGTTTTCAGTACGCATGCGAACTGAACCTGCCTCGTTTTTCCCCCTCCCCATGGTAAGTGAAGAAAGAAGCAGCCAGCTGACCGAAGAATGGAGAGGGAGAAGGCCATTACCCTGGAGTGCAAAGCAGATGCCATGCGTGCCAATGGGCAGAGAGATAATGAGCCCGGCATGCAGACCCAATAGTGCAAGCACAGAAGAGGAGCTGCACCAGAGCTCCAACCAAAATACCACACACAGCCTTACCCAGATAATAAATTACTCAACATCAAGAAAGATATCATTTCAAACCTCAAGGTGGATCAACATAGTTCTAGAGGGTGGGCGATTGACGCATGGCGTGTCTTGCGCATTGGACATGCACACTCTAATTTTTTAATTCGCCCCATCTAAGAGTTGTTACACTCAAATGGGCAAGGCACATCACGGCAGCTTAATTAATCACGTGCCTACAGTATCGCTCCCAGCCTAGTGAGAGATTACAGACATGTGGTGAAGATTTAAAATTGTACTGTCCACCTAGAAGCCATCATGCAGTCGCTTAAATCCCGCCCAAGAGCTTCTACTGTTCGCCAAATCGCCAACACGCAGCTAACATAGAAGCTAGTTCCAAGGAAGGCTGCAGGAGGGCAGCACCCAGCCTACAAAGTCACCATAAGCCACCAGAGACTCGTGGAAAAGTGATAGATATGTCAACAGCCTCCAACAGGGGAGATAAGAAAGGGTGGGGCATGACCCACAAGCATGATTAAAACTACCCCTGGAGCGAGGTTTGCAACCCCTGTACCCCTCTCCACTCTGACATTCAACACGCCAGAATTTTTTGTATGTAAGGAGGTGCAAGTACCAGGCACAGCAGAGTTCGCCAGCCCTCCAGCCTGAATAAGGCAGAGGGTATCACCAGTCTGAGCAAGACTAAGTAGGGATCAGACGGTAACGTCTCCTGCTTGAGTAAAGCTTAGATCAGTTCGGAGGGTAAGTGGTCCAGATCTTGGTCACGCAGTCTTCAACAGAGTGGAACCAATTTTCCCCAGGATTCTGACCACTAGGCAACTCGTGCCACAGCGAACGGGCACCATTGTCGGAAGAACATGGTCTCTGAAGATACCTCCAGAGTCGACATCACACATTTCAGCTTCTACAGCCAAAGGTATCTCGTCGTCCTTACCTGACTTCCTACCTAGAAAGCAATACCTTTGTAATCCGCGGTAGCAGGTTGTACCAATATCCCTTCTGGACTGTAATACGTAAATTACGCACACCCCCACCTTCTTAAGAGTCAATCTCAAAAATTCAGTCTAAAATTATAAATTTTTATGCAGGACACCTTCATCTGCCAGTTAATTCTTAATTACTTAGCTGAATTAAATGTAAGAGCTATGCATACTATTTTTTTCATGAACGTATTAACAAATATGCCATTTTGATTTACTGGTGCGTACCATATTTCCCTTGGATGAAAACAAAGTATTCTGTGTGAAAAAAGATTAATCATTAAAATACCATCTCAATTTGGATGGAAATAATGATCTTTTGACTATCTCCAGCCTGAACAAGACTGAGGTGTTCAAGGTCCATTACCGATCGCCCAGACCCACAGCGGGAAGACAACTCACAAACACTTGACCAATACATTTCGCTACCATCTCGATCCTGGCCTGAATAAGGCTGGATTTAGAAGATACCAGCAGCCGTCTGGTGTTTGTGATATTTCTGTCGCCAAAGGACCACATATTGTGTTTAATCATAATTCGCTTAAGAATATCTATTTCTGCCCCCCTCTGACAGAGACGTATGGAGTGGAGATTTCAGGACCATTCCCAGCCTGAATAAGGCCGGAACCACCCAGCCTAACCAGAGCCGTCTAGACCTGCAGCGGGATACGAACACCGGATCACAGGCCTATTTCTTATTCTTTGCTACAGTCTCAACCTGAGTAAGGCCAGGACACGGGAAGCGCTGAATACCGCTTAGTGACCCAGGAGGGTACCCTGTGTATTTAAAATGCCATATACCATCAAGGGGCAACAGAGTAAATTAAGGAGATTGGCTTTCTGAGCTCTACAATGGGAATTAGATGTGTTAATTGCTGATTTACAACTACCAATGAAAACACCCCACCAGTTACTGAGGTTAACACTGAACCACTATTTGGACCCGTGTATAAAGATTGGTAACTCAGATCACCCAGGAGTACAGGCGATAGCTCAGAGTAGAGATATTATACTAGGAATACATTGGCCACAACATTCAGTCGATTGCGACTATTTTGCTCCTATCCTTCCGGAGCTGGAAGTGACCACCATAGGTTGTCCGGATACATCAATCCCCAGTACAGGCTCCATGTGCCAGATATGTACAGCAGCCGGTAAAGTTATTACAATATGTCCTCCTCCACCAGGAAGAAACCATAGGAAAATTATCTCAGTAACCACATATTTTGTATCAGTTCGGAAACCAACTAGGCCAGCTCCCTATAGCGGATGCCGACATCCGTATATAGTACCATTTTAAATTATAAATGGTATTAATAAATTTCAGCCCAATTTTTTTTTTTTTTTATAAATTTACTTCTGTAGTTTTCAGATGAACATAAATTTTGATGCCTCACGAGACAGCAGCACTAAAACCATGGTAGAGTCCATTCATTTTTTTTATTTTTTATTATTGTTTTATTGCATCCATTTGGTTTTTTTTCAAGTACAAGTTTGTACAAAGACATTAGATAAGTCAGAACATGAACACATTATGTACAGAACATGAACACATTATTTACAGAACATTTCTATTGTATCATTATGAAAAATAAAATATACTTTTTAAATAGATAGAATCTAATATTTTCATTTTTCAGGTTATTTTTAAACATATTTTTTCCCTCAGCAGTGCATTTTCTTGAATTAACCTCAATGTCAGTCATTTTCATTCCACTGTCTTTTATAAAGAAACCTTGATTGCCTGTTTTTACAATAAGACAGTCACAAGGAATACGAAAGACAGCAGGCAACATTTTTAGATACAGAACATAATTTTGCCTCTGATCCGATAACTGCCTTTATATAAGATACAGAATAGAACTCCATGCTAGCTTCACAACTTTGATTATTAAAACTACATTTTCAACAAAACATTACCTGTATTTGTCTTGAACCTTCTGTTTAATATCCGCAAGGTTTTCAGACGTTATATCTCTTTCTAAATATTCCGACAATAATTCTGTCGCCCGCTCCAGATCTTTCTGATTATCCTAGGGGAAAAATATCACAAGAATATATACAATTACAGTAAAACTATTTTGTTTTGTTTTAGTCACTGATGGTATGAGTAGGCAATAAATACTAACATAGTTGTACTTATTTAAACTGTTTTCAAACTCCCCAACAATAAAACACAACTTACATATTTTGTTATAAACAGTAGACAGAATGCACGAATACTCACAGGATGGTACTTCTGGAGACACACACACATACGTGTGCGCACATGCACAAGTGCGCACACACAAAAAAGTTGGACAAACACATTTTCCGCGTGGATGTGATGTTTTGCTGGCTAGACCAACTTCATAAGGTGGTGAGTTGTGTCACACTGCGTTCTATTGAGCAGTGGTTGGCAAACAATACACCTTGCCCTCCTAACAGCGAACCTTCCACAGAGTCAAACTGGCAAAACTCACACTAAACAACAACAGTTTCAGATTCCAAGACAAGCACGACTTCCCAATTAAAGGCGCAGGCATGGGCACCTTCATGGTCTCCTGTAAATCTGTTCATGAGTAAACTGGAACAAAACTGAGGCACCACCCAACTCAGCCACTCTACTGGATATGTTTTATAGACGACATCTTCATGATCTGAGATTCAACTGAGGACAATCTCATTCACTCCCACAACAGCGTTATCTCGCACAGCCTGCTTAAGTTCACCTGGACCTACTCTAAATCACACGTCATATTTAAGGATATGAAACTACTCCTTCACAATGGCCAAATTGAAACAGCTGTTCACATCAAACCAACCAACCACCTTCAATACTTACTTTTCAATGGCTACCATCCATTCCATGTCAAGAAATCTCTGGTCATCTTGCCACAGAGCTAAATGCATTTAAACAAGCAATGTGATACAATCGCCAAAGCATTCCACGATAGAGGCCACCTAAGATCCCAGGCTTACAAACAAATTCAACATCCCCAATTAAACCACAGATCCTCAAACAAAGGTCAGTAACTCTGATATCCCTCTGGTTGTCCCTTATCACTAGGGCATGGACAAACTCAGAACCATCTGCAACTGTGGATACAAAATCCTGGCCTTATCACCACTCACTTTTTCTCCAAACCAGCCAAGTTGGTTTTCAAATGACTCCAAACCTTCTAAACAAACTGTTACACCCCAAATTGCCACCCAATTACAAAGTCAGTAATTATCACCATCCCCAGGGAGTTTCATCCTTGCGCTCATGTTGTAGCTCTTGAGCTATACACCAACATTCCACCTTTTTCAACAGCAGACACACCAATCAGACATACCCTATCTAGGGCAGCTACAACTGTGCGACAGAGAATCCTTTTACCAGCAACAGTATGTTCCCTGCAATGCAGAGTACATTGGCTTTACTACCAACACATACAGACAGAGAATGAATGACCGCTAAAAAAATTAATTATACACATCCACACCCTCTCCTTATATGTGGCGCAGCATTATTTTCCTCAAACTAACTACTGGGACCACGCTATGAGAACCTATCTTATGTTGGCACAGGGGATTAAAACTGATTTTAATCTTGGCGGTATCTCACATGTCCGCTGTAATTAAAGGTTCCACCAGAAGTGTTACTTCCGGCAACTTCACGCCCTGGTAGCCAGGGAAAGGGGAGGGGGGGGGGGACAGAAATTCCTATTTCTAGTAAAATGGTTGGGTAATGTATAATTATCATTAAAAATTGCACTGACAAATGAAAAACAATTAACTTAGGGCTATTAGTAATAGTTACATTAAAAACATATACATTACATGAAAAGTTACACAAAATCAACACATTAAATAAATATTTACTGTAAACCTAGCATTAATTTAATATACTATAGGAGGAACTATTACAGTGTGGAAAATGTGTTTGACCGCACGGAAGAGGCGGTGGGTAGTTGTGGGTTTTGTGGGTTTTGTGTGTGTGTGTGTGTGTGTGTTGGTAAGCATGTGCATGTCCATGATTACCATCCAGTGAGTATTTGTGCATGGTCTGCATTTGATAATGTTATCAGTAGCCTAATAGCCTATTCCCACACAACTTAAATAGCATAACTTTATTTCATGACATTGTAAAAAAGCTAAATCAATGGGAGTCATGGTGGTCATTACATTCTCTTTTGAGCCATATGGGTGGCCATACAATTACTTCTCATTATAAAAATTATGAACCCACAAAACAAATCTTTCATAAACACTGCTGCCCTACCCAATGACCATGATTGAGTTCACAAGCACAAATAATTTTACATTTTACTCTAATTATGGAAGTTCTGTTGTCTTTAGCATGATATGAATAGCTACACAATGTTAAACCTGAACTTAAGATTTTAATTTTTCAACAAACTGATGAACTACTTAGCAGCAGTGAACCAGCAAACTGGAAGCATCTATTCTAAGAAGTAGGGGCAATAATGGCTTATACACTAGTGTGGTTATATTTTTGCTACACAATTCTGCTTCACAAAAATCTACTCAGATACTCATACTATATTTCAAAACAGTAACTTTTTTTCTTATTAATCTGCATGCTGAATACAATTTAAGTAATTGAAAAAGTCCTCTATTTAACAGTTGATTTACCTGATATTCTTTTATTTAGTATAACTGAAAATTCTGTAATTAAAATAGGAAAGAGTAAGTAGTGCAGTATCTGGATTAGTGGTCAGTACAAAACTTATAAGCATGAATACCTACACAAAATAAAATATGAAAAAAGCTTACCTCAAATATGACGGATTGGTTGTTTTTACAGAGGTAGTATGCAAAGACATACGTGTACATAAGTGTCTGTCGACACAGGCACAGAATGTCCACTGCTTTCTTCAAGAACTGAACCTAAAGCAACATCATTTAAAACTGTGTTAAAGTGTTCAAATAAATTTTTTAACTAACAGTATTTTGTAAATAAAGAATGAAACTATATCACTTGGTACCTATAATATGCAAAAGCAGTGGTTACAGGATATATTTTACAGAACACAAGCAGTTTGTAAGTCATTAGAGTTTAATCTTACTTTCTAAAAAAACCTGAAATTTTTTTTATGTTTACAAACCCAAAAACTACCAACACATTGAAATTTTTCTATACATCTTTGAACAATAATGCAGTTTGGTCTCTAGGCAGTAAACAACTTATCATCTCAGGGTGGCTACACGAAACATGAAGATAAATTCCCTGACTTTTCCAGGTTTCCACTATTTCGATCACATTTTCTTCCTTGACTTATACCAAAGCAATAAAACAATATTTTTGTAAGATATATGCAATTGAAGCAGTGTACATAAAATAAGCAATCAAAAGGTTTCTATAAACTTACACCCTTGAAACTACTGATTCAAAGGCATTTTAAGATATGGCAAGTGTAATAGGGCCTACAGTACGAGTATCAATATGAAAGAATGGCACAAAAAATATTTAAGTCATTTCACTATTAATAAATACATACATAGGCCTTGCCAACTTTTATTATGCCAGTAACATTCTCCGACTTAAAACATTATGTGTGGTAAATGTAACCGATACATAGCTAAAATATACAGGCTACAATACAATCAAAGCATAGAAATAATAAAACCACACCTACTACTAAAAGTCTGCAAAAATGTTAATGTATTGTGAATTATAACTGCTGTGGAACCTCACAAGGAACATTTCAAAAACTGGTTTGAAATGCCACAAATACTGCTGCCCTTACTCACCACCTTGCATTCAAGACAGATGTGGTACAAGTTAAGATCAAAGAACGTAACTTTTATATATTACAAAACAACAAGCTGCTTACACACATTTTTTTTTTTAAAGGGATTTCTTATCAAAACTTTTATGTAACACACCTTCCAAGTGTTTTACTATAAGCTTCGACATGATTAATATTCGTAACCACTAACCAGCACCAACAATATCAAAGCATTATTTAAATAAAGAAATGTACTAAGAAAACCAACAGAATCAGTTAAGTCAATTTTAGATGCAATTGGAAACATTGCAAACAACTTAAATACATCACTTACAAAACATTGCATTATCATTTAATTAATATCTTTTTCACAAATACACCAACTGTAGGAACACCAACCATTTATGCATAAGAGAATTTAAAACAATTAAAACATTTTAACACAAACAAAAATTCCCCGACATCTCAGAAAATTTCGTAACAATTTTCTGTTTTCCCAGATTGTTTTAAATTCCCAGACTTTTCCTAGTTCTTCAGTTTTTACCTGTCTGTGGTCACCCTGTTTAAATAAGCATAAAAACTTTCTTATCACAATTACCATACACTGGCTACATACAATATTGCTCAACCATTCCATAAAATGTGAGAATATCTTTCACATTCTGATATGCTAGACCCTCTATTGACTTTTAATTAAATAAACAAAACTGTTACTGCATTTCTTAATTTAATCTGCGGTATTGATCCTTAAATTGGAAAACTCGTATTGCAAATACATCCCCTAAACACCAAATTTATTTAAAAGATCTATTTAAAAAAAAAATCTAGTCTTGTAGATGTCTGACAGAGTGCCATATATTAATTGCTTATGCTGCTAAGCAGAGTTCTGAGAACAAGTGGTGGTGTCCTAAAAAATGGCACAGGTTCAGCCAACTTACTAGCCAAGTAGTAGCGCTCCGTCGTTCATGTGTACTCAGATCTAGCCAATCCATTTATAAAAATTTCTTTATTGCGTATTGTTTATGATAAGAGTGGATAGGTTGGGCAGCCCCTAATGAGATTTTGAGACTCAATGAGGTGAAACAGGGTGGATATTGAGAAGAATTCACAAGAATATGCAAATATAGAATATTTATGCAAAACCTCACTAGGAATCATACGTATGTGAGAGACAGAGTACAGAAGAACACTTTTACCATTGTAGGAAGCCTTACTCTGGTTGTCTTGAAGTTCTGGGCACACATAGCAGAGTGACTTCACTTAACAAGTAAACACAAAAAACACTGACACTGAGGAAAAATAGGAATACTAAACTACCAACAATAAACTGACTATCCATAGATGAAGCAAAATATTTATTGAAAAATGTTTTACTTTTTGCAGTGTACTCAATTCAAAATTATAATTCCATGAAGTAAAAAGCAGCATAAAAGTTCACCTTTGCCTGTAGCAAAATAAGAATCTCGCTAAGTAATAAGGCAGTTGGCAGCTGAAAGTCCAAAATAGTGCCCAATAAAATATGTTCTTTACTTATATGCAACTCTGATTTAAACTTGTCACACAACAATGAATTTCTACTTTTGACTGGCTTGGTAAAATTAATTTTGTCGGTGAGAACAAGAAACATAATATCTGAGGTTGTCTGTGGTATAATAAATAGGAAGTTCTGATTAGATCTTCACAGTCTCGTATGTCTTAGCTTCACCTCAGGAGCAAAGACTACTATTTAAAAGAGATGGAAAACATGTACCACATATTTTCAGTTTTCAAACTTAAAATAATTTACAACCCTTTTCTTTTGTGATCTCTCACCCTCCAGCGGCTAGAATTCATCTGATGGGCAACATCTAGAAGGTCGATGCCGTATTTACACTACAAATTACATGGATTACAAACACTGGGTTAGCATCACTGGCTGTCCTATATGGTGTCTTAGAGAAACAAGATGGAGACCAGGTCCATTCATAATGATTGAATTTTCACAGAAAATTACAATTTCAAATTAGCATAGCTGCTATAGGACTTATCTTATAAGTATATTCGAAAACTCCTCTGTAATAATGACGTCACACGTCACTGCCAACTTACGTGAACTATAAACATTGTGAACACGTAACAACACAATGCCGATTTAAAATCACACATTCTGCGTATGAACATAATAAATGGAACAGAATATAACAATACAGATCAAATTTCCTTTAACATCTCATAAAATAATTATTACATTAAAATTAAAACCACATAACTAAACAAGTATCTAATTAGGCACGTATTGGTCTATGCCAACAGGAATATCAAAGAAATGCAAAAATGTGAGACGTCACAGAAAGCTCCACCAGACTTAAGACTGAGTGAAATGTTCCAACAATGAATGAAGGCTAAGTCTACTATACAAAAGTGATGTCAATAATGAAACATATCTCATAGAGCTTTTCAGAGAGTAAGTGCATGTCTGCAGTAAAATTATAACTTTATAAGAAAGAGTAATCTAAAAATTAAATGGATTTTAACCACTTAAAAAGAAAATGATAATACTTAATACACATAAAATAAGTGTATTTAACGCTTCATTAAAGGGAAACAGAAAAAGCATATCAGATGCACTAATTTAGGAGGTAGGAATCAAAACAGTTTTTTATTCCCTTTTTTTTACAACACAGTCTGCAGAAATAAATCTCTCTCTTTTTTATTCTCTTTTACCACTCTGTCGTCGGATATCACATGACCCTGAACTGTTCTGATGTCTGCTCTGGTCCCATGACAAAGAGATTGGAGCGAGCACATTGGCTGATCTCTAAACACCAATCCTCACGCAGTGATTCCACAACTGCCGCCAGGACACTCAACATTGGCGAGAGAACTCTTTAGTCCCAGCACAGCTGGACATGCAGAAAGACATGTTGTCTCTTGTTGTTCGTGTCGGTGGTGATAGACTTCGGGAAAGTCATTAAGAAACATCAAGACATAGTTGTTAGACAGCTAGTACCACACTGGAGGTGCGGATGCTATTCAAAAGCATCTTAACTCTGAAAACTGTAGCACTGGTAGTTTTGTTCATAAGTCAGGTGCTTTAAAAATGTGTGTGTTGGTGGGCGTCTTTCATACGTATGCTAATAACACAAAATCATTTTTCCAAAAATCTTCTTTAAAACCTGGGATAAGTTCATCGGGTAACCTGCACCGGTTGCTTGAGGTGGCGTCTCTAGGCACACGTAACGAAGCACAGTTAATACAAAGTGTCTAACAATGGCACATCACAGCACTGTCTCCAAAACTCACGACATGCTGCAATGATTTACTTCAGTTCAATTACATTTTGTACTAGACAACTAGTCGGATGAAAAATGCTACAATCATCTCACCTTGAAAAACCATACTTCCCGTAAATTCACATGGGAAAAACACCAATGGAATTCATTGCGACATCTCGTAAACAATGATGTAAAATAAATAAAACACACAATCCTTGCTGATACCTCAGCAATATAATAAAATCAAAACTCTGTACACAAGGAATAAAATTGCGATGATAAAACTAAGAAATAGAACAGAAAAATATAACATAAATCACTTCAACAGTTGAGAGTAGAAGAAGAGAAGAACTATTCAATCAATAATATTACCAAGACAAAACATTGGATTACTAATGATGAGCTATCAGGATTTCACTGGGGCATCAGTGGGTAAAAATCTTTTTGATGCATTTATATGATTTAGAAAATATTGTGTTGCTTTGTGTAAAAAGACAGGGACCCATCTGTTTTTTTTTCCCCCCAGATTCCAACCAATACTCAACATCCAGGATGTAGGAAGGCAACCTCAAAATTCTACAGTAAGTACCCTAACTGAGTGCAGGTAGTGTTAGGTCATTCGGTGACAATAGGCAGGATTTAGTTTGTAGTCCGCTGGTTAGGCCCTCTTCTTAGTTCCAACTGATAACTGCAAGTACCTTGTAAAGTCACATGACTGAGAGCAATTAAAAATTCATCTTGCAATTTTCCATACAGCAGACTAAAGTAGCAGACAGAATTAATCTGGGGAGGGCAGCTCAATGTAATGGCACGGAACACACGTTTTCATATGCGACAATTACCTTGGGATAAAAAAATGGCGGGCTCTCTAGGCTCCAGCACAATTTCACATTACTATAAATTTTATGCTGACATTATAAAATTTCACATGAAATACTCATTGCTCTCTATTATCCCAGGTAAACAAAACACGCTACTGTCAAATGACTGGAAAAGTCCAGCGCTCGCATCTGCTCTGGAAACCAACTTCATCAGTCAAGGTAAACTTATACTTCCGTTCGTAGTGGTGCATTGTACCTCTTCAGTAGCCTTAGATTATAATGGCTGATTACCTCTCCAGTATTAGAAAACGACAACTCATAACAATTCTTCTTTTTCCTGCTGGTAACAACAAACGGTCCACTATACAGCGGTAGCACCTTTGCTGTAATGAACTCCCACATGTTACTGATGTTGGCGGCTCTCACTAGTACTAAGTGCCAACTTCTAATGACTTCAAACGTGAATGCTCTGAATATTTTTTCCTTCTTTCGGCTGCAACGCAAAACCTTTGCTCCACCAAACGTTGTAACTAATAAAGTCTTCTCATCCACCTGCGTAATCTTAACTGTTTTCAGGGGAACTCGTAGGCTTCAGGGGTCAAATACACACAATTGTTGATCAGTCAAACTTTCCTTAGGGGTAAAATCTGTGGATTCGTGCACGGTGTTGTTCATGAAATACACAACAAGTGGTAATTTGTGTCTCCAGTTTTGTTGACATTTATGGCAATAGATGCTAGCATGTTGCAAAATACTTCCTCAGCCTTTCCACTGGGTTTCCCTGTGGGTTCCTTACCACAGCGGTAGTGAGCACAATATTCAGCTTGTTCATGCCTTCCTGCCACACCTTGCAGGTAAACTGTGTACCTTGATCAGACAGTACACACTCTGGCTGTCCAACTTCCCCCACAAAAAATTTCAATTTGGGCAAAATGGTACGTGCACTCGCCTTTACAATAAATTACACCTTGGTAAATTTTGAGAACACATCCAATATCACAGAAACATAAGTCACTCTTCCTCTTAACTGCAGAAGCAGTCCAAACAAAGCAACTGAAGTCAGTTCTAATGGTCATTGAGGAATTATAGGCTGTAAAGCTCCTGTGAGATTCTCAGTTGCATGATTACATCTCTGGCATAAGTCACAAGCACAAATACTATAGGTAATTGTCTGTTGCATGCCCTTAAAGCAGAATTGTCTTTTCAGCGCATCATAAAACCTTTTAATGATGCTGTGGCCTAAAAAAGTGTGCACGTCTCCAATCAGCTCTTGCTGTAACTCAGCAGGAATTACCAATGTCCACTTATATTAAAACTTGCCTCTACTAGGATTATGGGAAAACAATAAGCCATCCTCTTCTAATAAATAGCTGTCTGCGACTGGTTTAAACCCTTTTGGAAAAAACTGTTCAATGCAGGTCAGCGATCAGGCCACCTATTCACTGACCCCTACCAGTTTAAGCTCCCATTCTGGGTGTTATCATTAGGCTGCATTTGGTTATGGCTTGTTCCCCAAGCTTCCCTCTATGATGTGGGTACAAATGCATTAATTTGTGGGTCCAAAGGCTCCTGATTATAAAACTAGTCTTTACCTTGATGCACAGAAAAAACTGGATGACTCTGCGTTGATACTGCCTGGATAGAGCTCGTATTCACTTGAGGCGTTGCGGTGTTCCGCTGGCTCCTCCTTGCGGTGCTGCAACTGAACTCTGTGCAGGTCGGGCAGTGCCTGCTCTAAGATCCCTGCCTGATTGAACCTCATCCGTGTCCATTTTTCTTATTTTTTGCTCCCGTTGATTCTTGGATGCTGCAGTGTCTGACTGTTCTTGGTCTGAATTGCTGTCATGCCTCCTGGATCCTCTCCATCTTCCTCCTCATTGGTTGCCTCACCTAGGTCGGTGACATTGCCCTCTGTATTGGCATGAGTTACTATGACAATGGCCTTGATGTACATGTGAGTAAGGCTCTGTGCAGAAATTTTGCATTCTAGATTTATAGTGTGACGCATTCTACAGCATATATTGTTGCACTCTCTACTTCTTTCTTTCTCTCTCTCACTAATCCTTTCTTCCCACTACCTGCCGGGGTCTCCCCTTGACCTATTCCTTGGGTAGAAGCAGAGTGGAAAAGGGGGGGGGGGGGGGGTGTGAGATATAGCTAATTTTAATTTTAGGTAATTTGAGATGAATTATATCCAGTGTGTTTGAGTGCTGATTCCCTCCTCTACAAAGAGTTAAGTGAGCTTCCTCACAAGTAACGTCAGACTCAGAATTTGTATTACCTGGCGGGTTCATGGATCTGCCCACGTTGGGAGATCTAGGAGAACACTTTCTCAGCAGAGGATTTTTAATCAGAGAAGGGGAATCACACCCCAGGGTGAGTTTGACCATATAGACCTCCTTCCCAAAGAGTTTGGTCCTGCTCACCGTAAAGGCTGCCAAAATGCATGAAGCCAGCTGTCACCAAATAAAAAGAGGTAATAATGGGTATGCTGAAACCAAGGAAATAAGTACGAATTAAATTTGCCCGGCAATTCCTACTCTGTTTCTCGGGTGCTTCCTGGGTGTTTATAAGGGGCGGGCCTAGTTAGCTTCTTAACGGGAACAAACTCCGTGGCAATAGTCACAACTTTGCATGAACGGGTTGGTTTTGGGGGGAAGTGGACAACTATTAGTTTCCCGGTGACAGTACGTATTTTGCACGTAGAGGTGAGCCGTTGGATGCGCTGGAAGTTACTGTAGCAGCAAATAGGATTAACTCTCATTGTAATGCCCGTCGGGCTAAATGGCAGATCTGGCTACTGCTTCCTCCACTCTTTCATGGTATTAGTAACACTGCAAGTTCAGAATGCAAAAATTAAATGCAACTGGCTCACAGATACCAATTTTAAATAACATGTTGCACTCTCAGTCTACCCAGTGTCGTCCAAGCCCTCCTGGGTTCAGTCTTCTTCAGACGATCCTAGGTATACTCTGTTTCATATAACTTCAATAAATTTTAACAGTTCTCGAAAACAAGAGAGGGAACTATGTATCACTCTGCCACAGTATTTCTGTCAGTGAAGAAAACAATCTCTGTAAACAAACTACGAATCCAATGGCAAGCATTGAAAGACCGACAACTTCTATCCACTACTTAGGGTACTATAGCTGGTTGCCAGTCCCAAGTGTTTTATATTTGTTATGATCACATAATACACTAGTTAGGGTTCTGTTTTACTTTATTGGTGGGGTGGACAACTATTGTTTAAGATCTTTCGTGAGATATGATTTTTTTGTGGTTATTCTTATGAGAGAGTGGCGATGGAACTTGCATTGTTTTGATGATGCAGTGGAAAATTTTGTTAGTATGGAAATAGCATTCAATTTACTATAACTCAAAAGTTTTAACTTCATCGAAAGAACTAAATGCAATAAATGTGTTGATGTTCATACAGATGCGAGAAATGCTCAATTGATAAATATCATTGCGTTTATTTACGTAATGAATTACACTAAAAGGGTACTTATTTAAGCCACATACATTTGAAAACTTCCCGCCAGATCAAAATGCAATAAATACGCCACTGTTAATACCGATGTGCAAAATGCACACTGTAAACATGTTAAGCAAATTTAACTTCTGCATAAAAATCGTTACAGTTTCAATCAAATAAAAGTCCAAATACATTTCAAATATTCTAACAATTTAAGAAAACATTATTTACGAAAAACACAAACTTCTGTTCACTTCGTAATTCCTAAACACGTACTGAACTTTGGATGATTAATTCACTAAAATCACTTGTCAGCTACTGATGCAAAATAATTTATTTGCTGACTTATGCAATTAACATAACACTTGAACTATTTCTTGAAACCAACAAATTCAAACTTCACAAGGTCATTTTTTACTCGCACTTCCTGATGGTGACAGAAAATGGTGGGCCACAGCATACAACAAACTATTTTACAAAGCGACAGACAAGTTTCTATAATTCATTTCGCTGAGGAGACTGTTCTAAAAAGGCACCTATGACGAACTACACTTAATGAAATACGTAAATACAAAAATAATTAACTGCATATATAATATTACGACATCACCAGCAAGGAATTCTCGCATATAGGTAAATTATGACGGAAGAGAGCACAATGGCAACTGCTTTTCACTGGGCGGGTGGCGACCATAGACATCAGACAGAGATGTTCACATGCTCTACAATAATATTTCTAAATATTTTTAAAGCACTTACTGTATAACTCAGGAAATTTGTGTATTAGCCAATGAGCATAATTTTAACCATAAATGTCGTAATTTTCATTAATTTTCCACATTATAATTTTTAATTCCGAGTACTATTTTCTTTTACAATCATCACAAAGAGCGCCAACACAATAACACACATCCTGCAACAACCATCAGCTGACACAGTACTTTGCAAATGGGGGCGTTTACGGTTTACATGCTGTGTAGGTTGGTCACGTCTGTCAAATCTTATTGAAGTTATATGAAACAGAGTATGAGCGTTTAGAAATCTGGATAGTTGAGAGTGGCTCTCTTGGGAGACACGGGTGTTTGGGACAAATGGGAGGCACGGGTATTTCGGACAATACCCAGGTGCTCCCACATTTTATTTAAACTATTTCCTTCTTCAGGTGCCAGGAGTCCCAAGTACGTTCGGCCCACTCACGCCTATTCAGGAGCAGTCACTTTACTTAAAGCGCCACAATAACCACTGATAATAATTTTACATTTACCATGAATGATTTGTGAACTGAGGATAAAATAACTCAATAATGGTAAGATTCAATTTTAACACAAGCATATTTATTTAAAAACGTTATAAATACAGGGGGATGTATCATTCTGTACATCAAAAGAAAATCATTTGGCTTTTATAATGTTTAGATGAAGGCGAACCTGCAGGTGACAATAAAATAAAATAAATAGCGTTCAAATGTCTAAATTGAAAATTGATTTTCTCATTGAGGGGTGGCAATCAAGAAGGGACGACAGTACGACCTGCTACCACAGAGTTTGATGGATTGAACTAGGAATAAAAGGAATAGGTGCGGGACGTAGGTATACCTTTGGCTGCTGGAGTCGTTATGGACGTCTTGACAGCGTCAAACGTTGTGAGAGACCATTCAATTCTCAGATGGATTTTCTCAGTGTGTGTTCTTTGGTCAGAGAGAGAGAGCTTATACAGTCTCTTGGAGCTAGTTAAAGCCACTTCTTCAGCCGATGCTTCCTGGGTGGAGGATCTTCTGCAGACTGCAAAGTCATGCAGACTGGAGAGTCTTATGCAGACTGGAGGCCTCCGACCTTACTTAGGTCGGCAGGCCGATGGAATCTGTCAAGCTGCGTTTTCGCATCTCCTTATATAAAGAAATTTTCTGCTTGTAGGCTGCCCGAGGGGTGCGGGTGTTGCTAGCCCTGCCTCATAGAGGTTGTTTAAATTAGGATTATGGGCCACGCTACCATTTTTTATCCCCCTGTCTAGAGGCTGATGACATATTTACTGCCTCTCCACAAGGCCCGGGGAGCAGTGACGACATTGTGCGAAGGGTGCTGCCCTCCTGCAGTATCCCTGCCAAATAGCTTATTTTGCTTTGGCGTGTCGGTGGCTAAAACAATTTCTTCGGCATGGGTGAATGACTGCATGTCGGCTTTTGAGAGGGCAGTACAATTTTAATAATTTGACCACATGTCTGTAGTTGTCCATAATGCTTTCCATAATGCTTGGATCAAACCTGTAGGCACGAGATTTATTGCCTGCAGGCCTGTGACTTGCCCCTATATGATTAAATGCTTGATGATAGGGTGAAGTCAAAAAGTAGAGGGCGCATGTACAACGCGCAGGTGTGCGACATGCGTCAATCCCCACCCCCTGGAGCGACGTAAACCTATCTTTGAGTGAGGAAATCTTCTGCTGCTGGTCCGGAGGACTTCCCCTCAGTCATTCTTCGGGCTATACTCTTGAGTTGTGGCTCTTCTGTGCTTGGGCGGCCAGTTCTGTAGCGGGACCTCCCTTCCAGCGGTCTGCGTAACATCTGTTTCTTGAACGCAGATTAATGGCCTTCTTCCTCTCCGCTGCATGCATGGGGTGGCGGCGTGTCGGCTTGTATCAGCTGGCTGGCTTTTTCTTTGCTTCTCAGCAGGGATTAGTAAGCAAGGTAAGGAGACGGGAACAGGTTATGACTTTTTATGAACCCTAGCCTTCCTAGTTCGAGGGCCAGCTCCTCACATGGATAGTGAAAAGCTTTAGTGTTTTACTGAACAATTACAATGTTAATGAAAACATGTTTAATAGAAAAAAACTGGTTTATACCTTTGGCCTTGAGAAAGAAGTGTAACTAAACAAAAGTTCCACTCACAAGGACAAGAAAGGGCATGTTTTCCATGGCCCCTACTTGGAATAATTTTAACTGGAATTTCCTTACGTCAGCGCTGCCACATGGTAAAACAAATTTCACGTGCTAGAATTTATGCAATGCCAGTTGTTTTATGTCTCAAGCAACTTAATTCTAGATTTTCACTACCATCCCCTACAATTAGACTGACAGACATGGAAGAGACACAACTTGTAATAACACATATTAGTATGCTTTTCTCACTGTTAACATTAGAGAGTGAAATTGAAATTGGTAATGTTACCACAACATAAGTATAGAACACATTATTTACATTAGGCCACAGCCTGGTAATAACTTTTTACAACCCGAGACTACACAATTCACTCTTTGCCATTTCTACGTAACTTATTAACCAATTTCCCAAATCTTTGCTTACTTAACAAGTTATGTACAGTAGGCCAAATGCATATTATTAGCTTCTTACCTCTTAACTCTCTTAATAACTTTACTGTTTGGATATTCTTACGTTACGTATTAACACACTTGTCTTTCCCTATATTTTCATTCGTACCATTCTTACTACTATATAAATTGGAAAGTGTGTTTGTTTGTCCTTATTTCACGTCAAAACGGAGTAACGGATCGACGTGATTTTTTGCACAGATACAGCTTGAGGGCCGGAGAACGACATAGGCTACTTTTTACCCCGGAAAAATATCTCATTTCCTTCAGGAAAATCTTAGATTAAGCTTTTCCTAGGATTGACTACTGCATAAAAAAAGTATTGTTAAAAATTTTTTTCGTCATTTTCCCTTTCTATTTTGTCTATGGGCTGTAAATAGCATTATTCCAAGTGGGGCTGCGGTGACCCAATGGGTGTGCGTGTGTGTGTGTGTGTGTGTGTATATATATATATATATATATATATATGCTGTTCACAGTAAAGTGAGCACTTTTTAAGGCCCTTCTAAATTTTTCCCTTTCATCCAATCTCTATCTCCCTGCTGCTTTTTAATATAAACCTGGTAATGTGACCAAGCTTGGTCTCTTGGCTGACCATGTTGGTGGCCACATCGTCAGCTGCTGATGTGCTCACTCCCATTGTAGTATTTGTACTCCTGTTGCCACAGATTTGTGGACAGGAAAGGAGTGGTAGCAGGTTGCGTATCTGCGTGTCCCCTATCCTCTGTGATTTCCACGCACTCCGGAGGTGGTGTGGATTGAATGGAACTTGGTGGCATAGGATACAAAGCCTCGTCAAGTTCGGGTTCCGATGGTAGCTCTTCTTCTGCTAAGGGAGTGAAGGCTGGGGAGACGGTTACGCCGTCCGGTGATGTGGTCTCGTGGAGTTCCTGACCATCTCCAGCCAAGGGGGTAGCAAGGGGTAGAGCTGTAGGAGCAGGCTGTGTTCCAGCCTCAGCTGTGGGTGTCACTTAGGGCTCACTAACCTCTGCAATTCCTCTCGTTGGGGGATGAGGTGGTGGTAATAGGGGGCTTAGGAAAAGGTGCCCAACGTACTCGCCACCTGGGATGTGTACTAAGATATCTCGTTCCTGCTATGAGAGGAGTTCCATTGTCCTGTCCCTATGGCGGGGTATGCCACGGTGCAACTCGGGGTAATGAGGAGGATCTAGGTGGACACATCACCTCTACTTTTTTGGTCAGTATTACTGGTTGTGGGAGTTACTGATGGGATATCCTCATTTGGAGGGCTTCCTATCATGACCTCATAGTCGACCACCTTCTGCCGATGCTTGGTTGATGTCAGGAAGAGCTCCGTGACAGGTGTCGAGGGCAGTGTCTGGGTGGACGTGTCTTTCTGATAATCCTACACAAGGCTATCTTGGCCACAGGCCGAGGGTTGGTCATTTGATACAATGCCCGACGGAGGTCAGAGTTCCCATGGGTTGGGAGGCCCGAATCACAGGGCAGTTTGTGGAGAAAGTGTGGGGTTCCCCTTCCGCTGTCAGGCCCAAAGGAATCAGGCTCGTCTGGCCTGACTTCGGGCTTTCTTTGAGGAAGTGTTGGGTAACTGGGGGTGTTTACCTGGAGTCTTAATAGGGGGATTGGGGCAGGGGAAGGGATAGTCTTGACTAGGTTACCTTCCCAGTCAACGACCATACTCCAGTTCAGGGTGGTGCATTGTTGCTCACAGTCAATAAGGCATTGTTGCGACTGCAACCACGGTCACCTTAGAATCATGTGATCTCCAAGGTTAGGCGGCACTAAACGGGGGCCTGGATGGTTTGACGATGGACCCATATGTTTAAGGTTATTTCCCTGGACAATTGAAGGCAGAAGTTAACTTGGGCCATTCTGACCGTCTGGCTTGTAGGGGTCAGACGGGCCTTTTGGCACCACATGAGCAAGTCGCCCCTAATGAAATTACTGGCAGCAACTGTGTCAAGTACTGCTGCAACAACTTCATTATTGAGACAGACTTGTAAGCGGGGTTTGTCTGGAGAAGGATATTCTGTGTTCAATACCTGAAGCCTGGCTGCTGCTTTGTTACGCTGGGCCAGTCTTTAAGGGGGGCAGGGATGCAGTGGGTGCCTGTGTATCTGCATTTCCCTCCGTCCTGTCCTGCCAGGCAGAGCAAGCTCCGTGGGAGTGCCATCCTTAGCAGTCCCAGCAAGAGGGGAGAGTAGTGACAGGAAGGATGAGGCGGGCTGCGTTCTACTGGTGGCCGGAAGGAAGGTGGGGTCGGGTCGCACCCTGCAGACTGTCTGAAGAAGGGGGTCGGGCCTGCGGCCTTGGCTGCGCATGCCGAGGTGTGGTTCCTTTGCTTGATTTCATTCACCCTCTCTGCTAATTCCTCTACAGTCTGAAGTCACGGACTTAACAGAAGGTTACAAAAGGGGAAGGGAGAAGGGTGCGGGCAATGCCCCTTACTCTCTGCTGCTCGTCCTGACCGGCATATATCTGCTTATGGATCTGCTCTTTTCGGCAGATAAATATCTCGACCTCTTCCCCAGGGGACTGGGTTTGGGAGTGAAAGTTGGTTATTAGTACAGACATCACCTCGTTGCCAGTGAAATGAGTGGAAAGTAGAGATCTGAGCTGATCCCATTCCTGGATGAACTCACCGTATCTTTCCTAACACTGTATTGCTTTTCCGCACAGTTTGGTGGCATGCCCTACCTACTGTTTGGTCGGGATTTGATGTTCCCTCATTTCTTGCTCGCAGTCGCTCAGGAAGAAGAGGACCGGGTCTTCGTGCGTTCGTCCGCTGAACTCTGGAGCTGCATCTTGGTCGGAGGGCCGGAGGTTGTGAGGCTGACCCTCGGTCAGGGGTTTAGGGGTTTCTGCGAAAAATTGCATCTACAGATGCCGCACTGGTATACCTTACAAGGACAAGTGACGTGATCATCCGGCCAACCTATACATTTATTGTGATACTCTTCCATGCATATTATACACCGTACAATGTATTTTCCTTGTCCGTCACATTCCGGCAAATGGCATGTGACCACTTGGTTCTGTCGGCATGGTTGGCACCTAAACTCCAAACCATCTTTATGTACCTGGGAGTGTCCTCCCATCCTATGCAGGTGTAGTGAAATAGCCTTCGGCAATATTTCGTCACAGGTCTTGATGGAACATCGCATGACTCAGGAAAGTATTCTGTCTGTGCCGATACCTCTAGCTTATTATGTGTGCTGCCATCGTGGCTGGACATGATGTAAGCTGGATGTTGAGCGCCGTGGGGTGTTTATTAACTGACTCTCTGAAGTCAGGAAATTTCTTTCGATACTGGAAAGGGGTGGGGCTTGGCTCTATTGTGCCTAGATTGTCTATGTTAGGTTACACTGGGTGCCAAACGATGTTAGTCAGTGGTGACTGATGTAAATGTTGCTGAGGAAAGTGGGGGGAGGGAGGGGGTGGCTGGGGTGGTCTAAGCCTCCAATGCTTAACTATACGAGGCTTACGCCCCAAGTTTGGCGCCAATTGACGCACTCTACAGTATACCATTGCACTCTCTACTCCTTTCTTTCTCTCTTTTTCTCACTAATCCTTTCCTCCCGTTACCTGTCCGGGTCTCCCCTCTACCTATTCCTTGGGTAGAAGCGGAGTGGAAAGGGTGTGAGATATAGCTACTTTTAGGTAATAATTCAAGATTAATTATATCTGGTGTATTTGAGTGCTGGTTCCCTCATTTTAATAAGTGAACTTCCTCCAGAAATGTCATTGGACTCAGAATTTGTATTGCCTGGCGGGGTTGCAGATCTGCCCATGTTGGGAGATCTAGGGGGACTCTTTCTCGGCAGAGGATTTTTAATCGCAGGGGGAATCAAACCCCAGGGTGAGTTTGACCACATAGACGTCCTTTCCAGGGAATTTGGTCCTGCTCACCATGAAGGCTGCCAAAATGCATGAAGCCAGCTGTCACCAAATAAAAAGGGGTAATAATGGGTATGGTGAAACCAATGAAATGAGTATGAATTAAATTATCCAAGCAATTCCTACTCAGTTTCTCGGGTGCTTCCTGGGCGTTTATAAGAAGCAGGCATAGTTGACTTCCTTACAGGGACAAAGTCCAGGCCAATAGTCACAAACCTACTTGAATGGGCTGGTTTAGGGGATACGTGAACAATTATCAGTGTCCCGGCAGTGATAAAATTTTTGCACATAATGGGCTGTTTGCTTAGGAGGGTACACGGTCATAATGGGGGGGCTAGGCTCGAGATCTGTTTCTTATTTCTCTAGGTTGCTTAAATATTCTAGGTCAGGCCAAGGCCAACAAATACCCAATAAGTTATCTAGATACGAGCTGCAGTTCTCTGTTATAGGTGGCAGTTCCTTGTGCGGTTCGCCAAGAGGTTCAATAAGTTGAGGGCCCTGTGGTGAGTCGTCGGATGTGCTGGAAGTTACTGTAGAAGCAGATTGGATTAACTCTCTTTGTAATGTCCGTCGAGCTAAACAGCGAATCTAGCTACTGCGTCCTCCACTCTTTCGTGGCATCATAACACTACTAGTTAAGAATGCAAAAATAAAATGCAATTAACTCACAGTTACCAATCTTAAACAAAATGGTGCACTCTTGGTCTACCCAGCATCGTCCAAACCCTCCTGGGTTCAGTCTTCTTCAGACAATCAGAGGTAATGAGCGTTTAGAAATCCGAATAGTCAAGAGCAGATCTTTTGGGAGGCACTGGTGTTCCAGATAATACCCAGGTGCTCCAAAGTCCTATTCATACTATTGCCTTCTTCAGGCACCAGGAGTCCCAAGTACGTTCGGCCCACTTGCATCTATCCAGGAGCGGTCACATTTAAAGAGCCACAATAATCACTGAAGACAATTTTACATTTACCACAAATGATACCTGAACTGAGGATAAAATAACTCAATAAAGGGGATGTTCAATTTTAACACAAGTGTATTTATTTATAGATGTTAGAAACACAGGGGAATGTATAGCTCTGTACATCAAAAGAAAACAATTTAAATTTCATAAAGTTAAGGTAAAGGCTAACCAGCAGGTGAGAATAAAATAAAGTAAACAAAGTTCAAATGTCTAAATAGTAAACTGATTTGCTTGTTATAGGTGGCATTCCCGAAGGGACGACGGTATGACCTGCTACCGCGGAGTTTGATGGATTGAACTTGGGGTAAAAGGAACAAGTGCGGGACATCTGTATACCTCTGGCTGCTGGAGTCTTCGTGGACATGTAACAGCGCCAGGTGTCAAGAGAGACTGTTTAATTCTCTGGCAGGTTTTCTCTATGTGCTCCTTGGTCGGAAAGAGAGAGTGCATACAGTCTCTTGGAGCTAGTTGAAGCCACTCCTTCAGTCGATGCTTCTTGGCTAGAGGGTCTTCTGCAGACTGGAGAGTCTTATGCAGAATGGAGAGTCTTATGCAGACTGGAGTTCTCCGACCTTACTTAGGTCGGTGGGCCGACAGAATCTGTGGAGCTGAATTTTGCATCTCATATACAGAAATATTGTTTGTAGGCTGCCCAAGGGGTGCGGAAGTCGCTAGCCTCACCTCGCAAGGGTTAGTTAAATTAGGATTGTGGGCTACACAACCATTTCTTAGATCTCTGTCTAGAGGCTGATGACATATTTATCACCTCTCCACGAGGCTTGGGTAGCAGTGACAACACCATGGAAAAGTGCTGCCCTCCTGCAGCATCCCTGCCAACTAGCTTCTTTGCTTCGACATGACGATGGGTAAAACAATTTCTTTGGCATGGGTGAACGACTGCATGTCGGCTTTTGAGAGGGCAGTACAATTTTAATAATTTAACCACATGTCTGTAGTTGTCTATAATAATTGGATCAAACCTGTAGGCACAAGATTTATTGCCTGCTGGCCTGTGGCAAAGTTGAAAAGTAGATGGTGCATATGCAATGAGCAGTCATGCGACATGTTGTACCTAGACTGTCTTAGTTTGTCAGGAGCGGCATTATCAGAATATAGTGGCTGACTGCAGTCAGAGTTTCCAGATGTCGGGATAGCTATTGCCTTGCTGTGTCTGCAAGTGATCAATTTGATTGTACGCTAATAAATGTTCCCAGAACGATGCAATGACATGGGGCTGCCTACCAATCCAGTGGGGTTTTATCTAAAAAGCAGCTGATGGAGCACCATCACCACAAATTGTTTGCCTGAAATTGCCAGGTCCATGCGTCGGGATTTCTTGCACATCTATGAAAGGTGTGTTTCAAGCTTTTTCCCTTTGCCCAGTAAGAACTTCTCACAATGGAGCGGAGTCGTAGGTTACCCTGGATTTTTTAACTCCAAAAGTGAGCTATGAACTTTTCTTTGAATTTTGCATAAGTGGGTGTGCTAGAACTATTCATTTCTCACTAATAATAAGAAGCATTTTGTAGCAGGCAAAGACTAAGACACTTTAGCATATCGGAATCTGGCAATCCAAAATGCTGGACTATTCTTCAAAGCCTGTAAGGAAGTTGATTGGGTTTTTGCCCATACGGCCTTCAGAGTGGGGCATTTGTTCTGCCCACAATTTGGAAGGGTGGTGTAGAATTGTACTAACCTGCACACTTGGTTGTGATATAAAAGTCTCAAAAGATGTGGTAGTTGGGCTTGGTGCATTTTGCATGAATGCAGGGACAGTAGGTAAACTTAGAATTTCCCTGCGCTGCATGTTATCCAACTTAATTCAACTTAATGAGGAGGTGACATGCTCGGGCTTTACCTGGAAATTGTTTATAGTGGAATCAAAATCTGTTTATCTGCCCTAGATCCTTGAAAGACTGTCATCTGCATTTTGTTTATCTCCATGGTGCGCCTTCTTCATCTGATGTAGCTTGTCATTGAAATGCCGGCTGAAAGAGTTCAAACTAGCATCAACACCTGTATTAATCCCTACCATTTTGCCTGCTTGCATTGCGTAATTTTCGTTGAAGCTATACAGCTCTGACCTTATTGCGCTGATCTCGCCTTGCAACTGGGTTTCTACAAGGTATATTTTTCCTTGAACTTCCCTTTGCAAGTCCGTTATCTGACTCGATACCGAAACCTTGAGCTGATCAAGTTGATCTTGCATCTGTTTCTGGCCCTACTCAAGGCTTGATTGTAAACCCTTCTTAAATTCATTCTGTCCTTCCAGCAGATCAGCCTTGAATTTATCGTGACTATTTTCTCTCCATGTAACACTAGCCTGAAAGTCAGCCTTCAGCTGTTCCTGATCATCTTGGCTTCTCTTTGATTCAGCTGATATGCTAGCCTGTATCTTTTGCAATTCAGCTGTCATAATAGCTTAAAATTGCATAAACATTTGCATAATTGGAGTCTGCTGATTGCTCCCGTCAGGTTGTGATGTGTGTGCTATTTGAAATTCTTCCATACTTGTACATTCTTGTTCTTACTCATGCAGTACCTGCTCCTCTGTATTATCCTCCATGGTTATTCTGTAAGGGGCAGTGACTCAATATTGCTAACCTTGTATTCATAAGCCATATAGTTAATGGGAGCAGTTTCTCACAAGTAGTAAGGCATACAACTTTCTCTACTCATAAGCTGGAGTTAGTGACCCTAACATCTACAGTCTTCCTTAATTGAGCCGCGTGACTGCGCAACTGAAAAGAATTCATAAGAATACGGAAATATATAATATTTATGCAAAACCTCACCAGGAGTCCTACGTTATAAGTGAGACAGAGTACAGAAGAACACTTGTACCCTTGTAGGAAACCATACTCTGGTAGTCTTGAAGTTCTGGGTGCCCATATAAGGGCAACATCACTTAACACGCATCCATAAAAAACACTGACACTAATTAATGACATCACACATCACTGCCAATTTACGAACACGTAACAACACAATGACAATTATAAAATCAAATATGCTGCCTATGAAAATAATAAATGAAACACAATATAACAATAGAGATCAAATTTCCTTTAACATATCATAAATTAATTATTATGTTCAAAAAACAGCACATTACTAAACAAATATCTAATTAGGCACATGCATTGGTTTATGCCAATAGGAATGTCAAAGAAATGCAAAAATGTGAGACGTCACAGAAAGTTCCACCAGACTTAGCCTGAGTGAAATGTTCCAATAATGAATGAAGGCTAAGTCTACTATACAAAAGTGATGTCAACAATGAAACATATCTCATTAAGCTTTTCAGATAGTAAGTGCATATCTGAAGTAAAATTATAACGTTACAAGAGTAATCTAAACATTAAATGGATTTTAACTAGGGATGTCAAACTCGATTCCACGATTCCTCGATATCCGCGATTCTTGAAGAATTGTATAATCGAGAATCAGAAGTCCAAGAATCGAAGCATGAAAAACCGATTACTACAAATACATAACCTAAGACTAGAGGCACAACTTCGCGTAAATCGTGATAAAATGAAATAACACCAAAACACAAGTTAAATCGTGAAATAGCACGAAATAAGACAAATGCGCGATATCTTACGAAATAAACTTTTTCCACAATATATGAACTATTATCCCATGCTATACAAACACAAAATTACTTTGACACTGTAATAAATCTATTGACGCACGAGTCTCGGGAATATAGAGAAATTCTCTAGATGAATAAATTTGAGATAAGCTATAGTAGTTTGACAACAAACACCTCCAAGAGCTAGTAACAATCGTGGGAAGTGAAAACTCACAACTAGAATGAGGCAGTAATCTATGGTCGAGACATCACTTGTTTACATTGACGCGCGGACAAGAGTACATGAAATGAAAGAGTGATATCTAAATTTATACATTAAACGGACTGTTTTCATAAAAAGAAAAGTGCTAAGTGATCGGAGCACATCGGCTGATCTCCAAACACCAATCCTCATGTAGTAATTTCACAACTGCCGTCGGGACACTCAACATTGGTGAGAAACTATTTAGTCCCAGCGCAGCCGGACATGCAGGAAGACATGTTGTCTCTTGCTGTTCGCGTCGGGGGTGATAGGCTTAGGGAAAGTCATTATGAAACATCAAGACATAGTTGTTAGACAGCTAGTAATGTCCCCAAAACTCACGACCTGCTGCCATGATTTAACTGAGTTCGATTACATTTTGTACTAGACAACTAGTAAAATGAAAAATGCTACAATCATTTCATTTTGAAGAACCATACTTCACATAAATTAACATGGGAAAAACATCATAGGACTTCATTGCGACATCTTGCAAACAAAGTAAAACAAATAAATATAAAACGCTTGCTGATACCTTAACAATACAATAAAATCAAAACTCTGTACACAAGGAATAAAATTAGATGACAGAACTAAGAAATAGAATTGAAGAATATAACATAAATCACTTCAACAGTTTAGAGTAGCAGGAGAGAAGATCTATACAATCAATAATATTATCAACACAAAACATTGGATTACTAATTATGAGCTATCAGGATTTCATTAGAGCACCAGTGGGTAAAAATATTTTGCATTTATATGATTTAGCAAAGAATGCATTGCTTTGTGTAAAAAAGCAGGTAACCATCTGTCCCCCCCCCCCCCCCCCCCCCAAGATTCCAACTAATACTCAACATCCAGAATGAAGGAACGCAACCTCAAAATTATACAGTACCCTAGCTGAGTGCAGGCAGTGTTAGGTCATTCTGCGACAATACGGAAGATCTAGTTTGTCGTCCACTGGTTAGGCCCTCTTCTTATTTCCAACTGATAACTACAAGTCACGTGACCGAGAGCAATTAAAAATTCATCTTGCAATTTTCCATGCAGCAGACTAAAGTAGCGGACAGAATTCATCTGGGGAGGGGCGTTCAATTTAATGGCGCAGAACACATGTTTTCATGCGCTGCAATTACCTTTTGCACCCAAAAACGGCAGGCTCTCTAGGTTCCAGCACAATTACACATTACTATAAATTTGACGCTGCTTTCCAAATTTCACTTGAAATACTCGTCGCTCTCTATTATCCCAGGTAAACAAAACACGCTGCTGTCAACTGACTGGAAAAGTCCAGCGCTCGCATCTGCTCTGGAAATTAAATCCATCGGTCAAGGTAAACTCATACTTCCGTTCGTAGTGATGCATTGTACTTCTGGGGCAGCAGTGGCGCAGTGGCTAGGGTGCTCGCCTCCCAACACGGCGAACCAGGTTAGCTACCTGGTGGGTTCACTTACAGATTTTCGCATGTGGGAATTGTGCTGGATGATGCTGCTTGCCGGAAAGTTTTCTTGGGGTACTCCCGATTCCCCAGCCCTTTGATTCAGATTCCCCCACCCTTGGATTCTAGCGCCGCTCCATCCCAGGGTCTCATTTAATGTCATGTCCGGGGATGACGGGCACCTACGGGTCACAGCAGGACAGCCCGTCACTCGGTGAGTGTTGCCTCGTCCTGGGTTCACTCCCCACTTGTTTTTTATAGTACTTCTTCAGTATCCTTAGATTATAATGGCTGATTACCTCTCTAGTATTAGGACACGACAACTCATAACAATTCTCCTTTTTCCTGCAGGTAATGACATACTGTCCATTGCACAGCGGTAGTAACTTTGCTGTAATGAACTCCCACATGTTTGATGTTGGCGGATCTCACTAGTACTAAAGTGCCAACTTCTAATGACTTCAAACGTGACTGGTTTGAATACTTTTCCTACTTTCATCTCCAACGCAAAGAATTTGCTCCAAAAACATTGTTACTCATCTCTTAAAGTCTTCTCATCCACCTGTGTAATCTTAACTGTCTCTGGGGAAACTGGTAGGCTGTTGGGGTCATCACACACAATCGTTGACAAGTCGAAATTTCCTTAGGGGTAAAACTTGTGGACTCGTGCACGGTGTTGTTCATGACATGCTCAACAAGCAGTAACTTGTCTCTCCGGTATTGTTGACGTTTGTGGCAATTAGCATGTTGTGATACAATTAGCATGTTGCAAAATGACTTTGTCCGCCTTTCTACCGGGTTTCTCTGCGGGTTCCTTGCCATGGCGGTAGTGGGTACAATATTCAGCTTGTTCATGCCTTCCTGCCCCACCTTGCACGTAAACTGTGTACCTTGATCAGACCTTACACACACTGGTTGTCCAACTTCCTCCACAAAGAACTTCAATTAGAACCAAACGGTATGGGTACTAGCCGTAACAAACGCATACACCTTGATAAATTTAGAGAAAATATCCAATATCTCAAAAATATGCCACTTTTCCTCTTTGACTGCAGAAGCGGTAAAATAAATCAAACTGAATCAGTTCTAATGGAAGTTGAGGAATTATAGGCTAATCTTACAAGAGCTTAAGCTCTTGTAAGATTCTTGGTTACAAGTTCTAAAAGTAAAAATAACTGTGAGCGACACACAATAAATTAAGTGTGATACGTAATATTTTATTACGTTAAAAAAGTAAGAGTTAGCAGTGTCCCAGCTAAATAACACTATAAGCTAGATAAGGTATTATATTAAATGTTAAATCAACAGGGAAAGGTAAGCCTGGGAAAAATTAATAAAAAGAAATAATTAATTCCTATAAAGATTCCTAATTAAATTACCAAATTAAAGTATATGCTATTTACAGCATGATCGTTACAAAGGGGCTCTATCCAGGGGGATGTAAATCGCGCAACGACCTGTTACCATGGAGTCAAGAGAAGTTGACTGAGGTAAGGAAAAGTTGGTGAAGGTGTGGGATTTACCAGACGTGGAGAGCTGCCCTGGGCGGTCAGCTGAAGGTAGCTGTGCTGGCAGCCTTCTGCAAGCTGTCGGCTGGGGATGATGGTTTGAGCCCTGCCGCGGGCTGCTGTGGTGAAGGAGCTGAACCCTGTGCGGGCTGCAGAGAAGAGGAGAGAGAGTCTTCCGCAGACTGTAGGTGAGCTCGCGAACCTTGCGGCCGGCGAGCTCCGGCGTCTCTCTGGATCACGGGACTGGATTTCTATTTATACGAAAATCACCCTGTGTCAGCGATTCTCCGGGGGGCGAGGGTCGTGTAGCATTCCAACACAGGGGCTGGTTAATCTGCTGCTGGAGCAGCGCTCAAATTCTTATCTCCCCTGGTGGAAGCCTGATGTAATTTCAACATTTGATTTCCCAGTCTCAGCAGCCAATGAATTTGAATTAGCCCCGCGCTTGGCACGCTCAGGTGAGGCGAAGTCGGCCATAGAGTGCGCATCTCAGTAGTGCAGAAAGCTGGCATGCATCAACTCTTGCAGACACATTTACCTACACTCTGTGGGAATATCTGAGGTCCATATTCTGATTTTTAACAGAAAATATTGCAAAAGAATACTCCTCTAAAATGTAATTTCTTAGTCTACACTTTATTTCAATTAGCAACGTATGTCTATCTCGGTGGCCCTTTTCCGTAATATATGTAAAGATACATTTGACTATATCTTGGTTTAGTTTAATCGTCTTAATGTACCGAACACTTTAAATAGTTCGTAGATGATGTGATGAATGAACTGTATGTAAGTGTTGTATGCACTATTTCTTCAGTGTTTAGATATTTTATTTAACTTTTATAAGCCAGTATTGGCATCTATAGGGCCGGTTTTCTCAGACCTATTCCTATTTCTATTTTTTTTGTAATTAGTTTCCAAACTCCCCAAGTAATCTTTCTCAATGGTCGTATAATATGTAACCTTTGTTTTCATATTACAGTAGTTCAGTGTTCGGTTAGGGAATGCTAGATATCAATAAATGAAATGTGGTGTTATTGAAGAGATTATTTCCAGTTGATTTTCCATTCGTCATGAATAGCTTATGCATTGTAAAACACATTTTCAATTTGCATCAGTCATTTCTACTTCCGGAAATTTTTTACAAACCTGTGTTATTGCTGAGATACAGTCTGACAGACTTTGAATATAAGAGGCATATTGTGTAAATTTATAAAAGAGGACATATTCAACGGCTAATTGAGATCTTTTGCTCCCATTTCCTGCATTACAATTAAAATAATTAATTTAAGTAGAGGTGAATTATTTTACTGCATATCCGGGTGATGAGAATTTTTTCGTTATTTGTATCATTGTAATAATGTAAATCTTATATTAAGAAAAATCTTACATTAGAGAGTACTAAAACCTTGCCATGTTCCCTGTTTGCATTTTCAATGCTCACAAACAATTTCAAAATTTTAATCTATCATTTAGGAACTGTAAAGTAAATTTAATAGGCTTCCTTTCAATGAAAATGTATAAAATAGCCACGAACAAGCAATATTAACAGTGGTATATTTAGGGACACCTGTTTTTGGCGAAAAGATTTCAGGTCAAGTTGCATTCTAAAGCACTCCAGTTCAGAATTACTTTCATGATTGGATCATTTGAATTGTTTTACGTCTTATCTATCTGCCCGCGAATCACATATGGTCAGTATCAGAGAAACTTAATTTTGATTGGCTCACTCATATGACAGACGTTCTTCACACAAAAAGACAAGCTGCCAATAATAAAATGAAGACTGCGTGTGTGCACATTGGATATTGAAGTCTAGCCTATGCTTAAATCTTTTCGCGAAAACAGGTGGCCCTAGTTATGGTTTATTTTCCAAACTATATCAACGGAGTGTGAGAAGTGTATCCTTTATGCTTACTAGAATAATTGTACAATATTTCTCACAGAGATTTAATAAAACATTAGTGCAAATTGTGGTTTTCTTGCTTCACATGCAAATCAGCATCATGAAGACAACGGAGTAGATGTAACACAGCTCTAGGCAGGATAAACATTCCGTGGTATTCAAACCAGAACTACAAGCCAGACTCGAAACAGATATTATTTGACTGTATCATCCACTGAAACCCTTAAATGTTTTGCAATACAGTAAGCCCTTAACGAGTTTAAATACCTGCGCAACTTTGAAATAAATTGTTACATAACACACTAAATTTGAATCGGTGGGAAACCACTGATTCACAGTGAAATTCAACTACTCGAATCAGCGAAAATGGCTCCACTTAGAATCAGAGAAAAACCACTTATTGTTTGAGTGAAAAAAATTTCAATGTTTGAATTATTGAGCTGAAACTATTTCACTGATTGAATAAGTGACAGCAGACTGCAGTGGCAAACAAAATATTGTTTTTATTGAATTTGCCAAATAATGACGTAAATAAACATATTTTCTATAGTTTAATATTTATATTGCGCAATTTCCTGTAATTTAGGGAGAAAAAAAAAAAACTTTCTGAGGTGGCCGGGATTGAACTCGCACAGCCTTACCACTTTGCCCATAGGCCATCACCTGTGCTATACGAAGGCTGGTTGAAAATCAAGAGGAAAATGTAAGTTTGATAATGTTAAGCAAAATCATGAAGATTGAAATTGTATGCTCATACTTTTTGTTTTTGGTTTTTTGGAAAATGTCACTGAATCAATAAGTGAAGGAAATGTGGCATTTCTCCACTGATTCATCAATTAAATTCACTGAAGTGACTGTTGAATCAATCATGTATGGTCAACTGATTGAAACAGTGGAATTCTCACTAATTCAGATTTAGAGTGACGTTTGTGTGAGCATTTAAAAGCATTGCTAAACTACAAGATTACAGTAATGATTGTATTGACAGAGCAATTAATTAAACATAAAAAGTGCATAGTGTAAGTTTTTCAAATAAACTAACAACCTTATCAGAAACATTTCTAGTCAATCCAAAAGTGATACGCTACTGAGATTCTTGACATAGGTCATCCGAAAACATGTTTTGTTTTGTTCAAACACTTACAATAGATTTTTTAAAAATTCGTTCACTATTTGGAGATAATTCCAAGAAATAAACAACGAATAATCAATACTACAGATACTGTTGTTTGTCCTATTCTTTTCTGTTTTCATCCAATAAAATTTCTTTGATCAAGATCTTCCATGCTTTGTTATTTTGTATATAAGATATTTCTGAAATACCTTGTACTTTGTACTTTTAACAAGCTTCAAGTTCGGCATTGCATCTTCCTTCTATTTGAATGTTTTTGCTAGAGAATAATCCAATCCTTTCTCTTTTATACTCTTGTAAAAGCATTCTTCTCAACATTCGTGTTGCAAGAGAGGTAAAATGTGTGATAAGTATTCAGTTAGGGCCTATATAAAAAATAGGTAATAATCATGAAAGCATAGTATGTATATTTTATGCATTCTCCTACTGTTTTTCTCATGGACTATTACTCTTCTGCAGAAATAAACCCACTTTCATATTTTTATTCTGATTACTGATACTATTACACAAAAAGCGACATAGTACTACAAGTATAATCCTGCAAAGATGTGTATCTACACTGTTACTCAAAATGCACTATATATATATATATATATATATATATATATATATATATATATATATATATATATATATATATATATATAGAGAGGGAGAGAGGGGGGTAGGGAGGGGGAGGGGGAGGGGGAGGGGGAGGGGGAGAGGGAGGGAGGGGGAGAGGGATAGAGAGAGGGAGGAGAGGGATAGAGAGGGAGGGGGAGGGGGAGGGGGAGGGGGAGAGGAGGGAGGGGGAGAGGGATAGAGAGGGGGGAGGGGATAGAGAGGGAGGGGGAGAGGGATAGAGGGAAAGGGGGAGTGGGAGAGGGGAAGGGAGAGAGGGGAGGGAGGGAGGGAGAGAGGGGAGGGAGAGAGAGGGAGAGAGAGAGACAGAGAGAGACAGAGAGAGAGAGACAGAGAGAGAGAGAGAGATAGATAAATAAAGTGAAGGCATGTTCAGATGAGGCGAAATTGTGTGTAGTATAGTCAGGAAATGCCTAATGTATAAAACTGATGGGTTACATCTGTAAGTAGATAGAAGTACACGTGAATGACAGAGCGCTACAACTTGGTTCGTAAGTTCGCTCAGCTTGTGCCGTCTGTTATCACACCACCACTTATTCACATAACTTTCCTTAGCAGCGTAACTATTTATTAAAACAAATGGTGGACAGCATGTAACCCAAACGTCCTTAACCAATGATAAACCAATACAGTACACCCTTATTTTGTGATTACAAAGTTTTTTAAATTTTATTTTGCTACTTCAAGGAAACTACTGTAAAGTTAAATACATATCTTAATTATCTGATGCACCTGCCATGGCCTAGTCCACGGAATACACAGGTTAGGCCACAACAGGTACATCAGATAATTATAGTAATTTTTGTGAATATTTAATAAAGCAGTTGCATCAGTTAATTATGGTACATGTGGGGTGTACAATAACTACTCAATATGCTCGCTCGTGCCAATTAGCGCTTGCTTGCAACTCTCTACCTGCTTTTATTGTACCTGAAATATATACCATAAAAGTGATTAATGGGATAAAACTAAAAATGAATTAAATGAAAAAATTTTGGTCCAGAATATAATTGTAGTATGTATTGGGTGTACAATAACTACTCAAGTTGCTCATTTGTGGCTATCGGTGCTCGCAACTCTTTTGCCCCATTTTTTTTTTTTCCTCAATTATGTACCATAAGAGTAAATGTTGTCAAAAATCATAATTGTGGTATGTATTGGATGTTTAAAAATACCTCCTGGTGCTCGCAGCTGTGCGACTATTATGCTATGAATAAAATATGTTATATTATGGAACACTTGTAATTTTAAAATTTAATAACTTGTAAACTGTTTGTCCGATCTCAACCCGCGAAGGCTTTTTGGGATGCTTGCGAGAAGCTATAGAATGCTCGCTGCCAGCTGAGATAATTATGGCATTAATTTAAAGGATCCTGTATATATCTTGCAAACTGTTGGACCTAGGTAAGATTTTATGGGTGCGAAGGAATGCTTGAATGACACAGATTAAATTATGGTATGATTTTCAAAAGTATCGTGCACATACAGTTATGGTATACTTGTACAATAATTATGGCATGAGAAAATGGCTGTTAAAAATGTGATACTTTTGGATATTCACATGCGATACACGATACTATAAAGTACAGAGGGTATCAAGGTATCGCGACATCGAGGATCCCATTCCTACTTTTAATCAAATGTGGTGTTTAGGGGGATGTATTTACAGTAAGAGTTTTTGAGAATAAATTAAGAAATGCCGGAACAGTTTTGTTTGTTTAATTAAAAGTCAATAGCAGTTCCACCGTATCAGAATGTGAACAATATTTTCACATTTGATGGAATGGTTGAGCAGTATGTGGTAAATGTGCTCAGAAAGTTTTATGCTTAATCAAATGTGGAGACTACAGACAGGTAAAACCTGAAGAACTAGGAAAAGTCTGGGAATTTTAAACAATCCGGGAAAACAGGAAATTGTTACAAAATTTTCTGAGATGTCAGGGAATTTTCATTTGTGTTAAAATGTTTTAATTGTTTTTAATTCTCTTGTGCATAAATGTTTGATGTCCATATAGTTGGTGTCTTTGAAAAAGGGACATTAGCTAAATGTAAATGCAATGTTTTGTAAATGATGTATTTAAGTTGTTTGCAATGTTTCCAATTGCATCTAAAATTGACTTAACTGATTCTGTTGGTTTGCTTAGTAGATTTCTTTATTTACATAATGCTTTGATCTTGTAGGTGCTGGTTAGTAATTATGAATATTAATCATGTCGGAGCTTATAGTGAAACACTCGGAAGGTACATTATATAAAAGTTTTCATAAGAAATCCTTTGGCAAAATAACCTTCATGCGCAAACAGCTTGTTTTGTTGGTGAGTAAGAGCAGCAGCATTGGTGGCAAAACAAACCAGTTTTTGAAACATCTTGTAAGGGGCCACAGCAGTGATAATTCACAATATATTAAAATTTTTGCAGACTTTAGTGGTAGGTGTGGTTTTATTATTTTTATGTTTGTATTATATTGTATCCAGCATATTTTAGCTATGTATCTGTTACAAGTACCACGCAAAGTTTTTACAGTATAAAATAGTGACACGCAAATACCACAAGAGAACTCCATGCTAAATGGGAAACAGTTGAAAGATCAGAAAGAGCACTATGAGAAATGGATGTTACATAGTACACTGTGTTTCCAGAAGAAAAACAAATACCTATTTACAACAGTACAATGTTACAAGTGTTGGACATTCCTCTAATCCTTGCATCTGGATTGAGAGAAGATATTTTTTGTCCCTGATCAGCAAATGGAGTAGTAGACAAATCCTCAAAGCACTCTGGACCAGTGGTTTGAATAAGAGGAACTGGTTCTAGCAGGGGCAAGCATTAGTCAACAAATTGCTGCCCACAAACACCACATTTACTTTTGCAGACAGAAATGAAAAAAAATGAAAACTTGGGGTGGGCTGCACGTGAAAGTGGAAAACTTGGAACAATCAGCACTAAGCAAAACTGTGGGTCGAAGACACAGTTAGTACTGACGGATAGTCCTGCAATTTAATCCAGGTACCAGCCTACAAAATGCCTCCTTGCCCCAGCCTGCAAAAATTACAAACGTCTACTATCAGTGACATGAGAGGAGGTTGGTGGTGGTCAACAAGAAGGCCACTTACCAGGTATGCTCCCCACTTGCTGTCACAGGCAGGAGACAGGATCAGCAGATGGAACAATGTTGAACAGGAAACTCATGACCAGACATGACACTTTTGTTGTTAATAAATGTTGACAGTTGCTAGCTGCATTTCTTGGCCACAACAGCTGAATAGGTGGATGGTGCAACATTAATATCTAAAAGGTATAAGGTCACCACTTAACCCCTGCCATGAGCTGGGTCGCAGTAATTATTTTATGTATTCATAATGAATTTTTACTACTGCTAGCTTTGCAGAAGTGGTTGAACCTAAATTTGGAAGAATCAGATAACAGGAGGGCAGGAAATAAATGTTTGTTTGAGGTAATGAGGATATGTCATAGAAAAAAGTAGAGGAAGCACTGAAAAACATAATAAATGGTAATGCTTCAGGATAAGGTGGAATGACAGTAAAAGTTGTGAGAGGAGGAGAGGTGAGAACACACTGACAGTACAGAGTATTGAGGTATATATGAAGTATGAAGTAGAAAACATATACAAGAGGACTGGAAGAAAGGTGTTATAGTGAGGAACAAAAATAAATGTGACCACGTAATTATTTTTCACCAAAGTAAACAGTAAGTTCCTGCTACATATCCTTAGAAAATTAGTTCAGGTAAAACAGGTTTATAACAACTATAAAAGTTATCTGAAGAAATTTTTGTAAAAATGGAAAAATTATAAGACTTATTAAGTATTTATTTTGTAAATTTTCTTACCTTTTAAAAATAATATTTTCATAATATTTATTAAGGAACAACATACAATTTTGGATCAAACAAGCAAGTACTGAAAAGCTAGTACACTATAAGGAATATATACAGTATGCGTTAAGGACTTTACCCCCACAAGGAACAATGCACATACAGTAAATTTTCTATTCTAAGACATTTCATGGTTCCCAAGAAAAGGGTTGTTATTTTGAAGGGGATTTTATTGAAACTAGTTTCATTGTCTCCTCCCCCCCCCCCCCCCCCTCCATTAAAAAAAAAGGTTCTTATTTCGAGAGAGTCACTATTTCAAGGGTCTTAGAAACGAGAGTTGACTGTACATAGTAGTTGAGGATGCAAGCTGGAATACTAAGACATTATCCTTCACACTGCAGGAGACAAAGGAGGGCTATCTTACGGCTAATACACTTCAGGTGGACCACTTTCTATAAGAAAAGCAAACTTAACAGCAGTTTTAACTGATTTTATCAGATTTCATGGAATTTCAATACTTAACGGATTGATGGATTTCATTGAAATATCACAGATATTTTCTCTTGTCCCTTCACATGTACATTTTATGTGTTATTTATTTAAACGGCCACGCATCATAGATATATGCCTGCATTAAAAGAATACCTCTTAGGGAACAGTAGATATAACTTTATCACTTGCTGCAGATTACGTCTTAACATTTCTGTAATTCTGGCTACATAAACATCAAAAGTAATTAATAGTATAATTAAATATTTTTGTCGCCTCTACTTTAGATTTAAGTGTTCTTTTAGTATAGTCTCAAAAAAATTTTGATTTGTTCTAAGTTTAATTTTTCTTTTATTTATTTATGTTAATGGTTAACCTTGTATGTGTAGTTTGAAATGAGAAAGGTTTATTGAAATGCTTATAAGTTGCTTATGCGAGCAATAATATTTAAAAAATATATATATTCCACAGAAGAGAGACTGTGTGTTGTTAAATAATTACATGAAACAACGAACAAAAAACATAAAGCATTGCCTAATCTGGTTCCATTTAGGCAGCAATAAAAAAAGAGTGGGAAAATTAACTGAAATGGTTAAAGCTGTGGGAATGTACTTATCAGGCAAAGTGCACAGTATGTAATTCTATTCTTAGTATTTACAGTGGGAGACAAGGATTTGCAACATATGGCCATGCAGACACTTGCTAAAATTGCCTACGATCTTTAGAAACAAATTAGTTTTTTTTTTTTGTTGTGAAGGAAAATAATGATGATGTGATTGATGCCGAGTTATTGTGGGCTAATTTTGTTTGTGAAAATAACCTGCCTATAAAGATTAAGTCATACATTCACAAGCAAACTTGCTGAATTATCACACTAGTATTAGCCTGGCCACAACAAATATTTGAGGCTATGTCACTATCAGGAAACATATTCGGCACCAACATTGTGAATTCATAATTTGTACACTGTTGGGAGTTCATTAAAAGCATGAACTGCAGCCAGGTGTGCCACGTGGCAAGTACAGTGGAGAAACAATAAGTTCTCTTGCTTTTCCTTAACTGCTCACAATACTGAACAGTTTTTCACAGCTTGCCTTATTTTTAAGTGCAACAACTTTGTACAGTTGTTTCCACTTGTTGGCAAGTAAAAATCTAACGAAGATGATAACTTGTCTGTGAAAGGACCCAGATTTTTTAGGATATGGTTAACATTTCCCTGATTTTGTTAAATTGGATTTAAAATTTATGTTCAGAATCAGTGGCAGCCCTCAGTTATATCAATTACTACTGACACTGCAGTTTTGTAGTTTCTAATGTTCATAACATTTAAATTACCTCTATCCAGGACATATTATGTTGTTGCATTTCCTCCATCTTTTCTTTCACAGAGGCATACAACTTGTGTTCAAACTTCAACGACTGCATGTGGTTCATGTAACGGTTGCAATAGAACAAGTACCGCTGTAAAGCAGATCGAGACCGTTCTTGAGCATTACGTGCTGCTTTCGCCTCTTCTTCATCGTAGCGATTACAATTGTACCACGACGAGCCATGAGGTTCCCACGAACCCAAACAAACCCAGCAAAAGTCAGCTTTACAGTTCTGGTTCTTACAGACCATGTGGTTACAACCCCATCTTTTTCTATAGTGACATTACATTTTGGGCATTCCTGCAACAGAAAAGCATACAAAAACATGTAAGTGCTATTAAGTAATTATGAGAACATTTAAAGTCAATAAGCCAAAAATATGTCACTTTTGTGAACTAAGATAACTTCTAAACATACCTTCTGACAAACTGAATGGCAAACATAAATAAACTTACATAAACACCAACATGAAACAAGTATCAATTTTTAAATACAAACATGTAAAAAGCCAGCACATTCCACTATTCAAAGTTTAAAACTGAACATTATTAAAACTAACTAATTTTTATGAGGACAGCATTGTAAGTTGCTAACTCACAATTTTTTTTTTTGCCTGCTGCCACTGTAACACTAAAAAGTGATAATTTTTTGTAACAAATGTTTGTGCTGTCTTCACAAATTTGTGAGGGAAATAATGAGGTTCTATTGAAAAATATTACATTAATTTAAAACATATGACTGTCACCCAATATTGGATTGGTTGGGGCAATGGTGGCTAAGCAATTAGCCTGCTCACCTTTCACCAAGGCAAACTGGGTTCGGTTTTTGGGGAAGGGTCACCCCTGCTCAGTGGGTTTTCTCAGGGATCTCTCATTTTCCCCTCCATTACATTACGGTGCTGCTCCATACTCACCACATTTCACTCTTATTGGCTCTCAAGACCTCGTTAAGAGCCATCCAAATCTCTCAACTCAACTTGGACTGGGGCCATGGTGGCTGAGCGATTAGCATGCTCGCCTCCCACCAAGGTGAACTGGGTTCAATCCCAGGCCAGGTCACCGGATTTTCGCAAGTGGGAATTGTGCCGGATGATACTGTTGGCCAGCGGGTTTTCTTGGGGATCTCCCGTTTCCCCCGCCCCTTCATTCCCGCACCACTCCATATTCACTTCAATCACCCTCATCGGCTCTCAAGGACCTCGCCGTTACGAGCCGCCCAAATCTTTTCACTTCACTTCAACTTGGACTGGTGGTAAATATGTAAATAGCTGTTTGTACATGTATGTCTTGATAAATGTGAGGTAAAAAAGTTTTAAATATCTTAAGGGGCATTCAATGTCATATCCAAAATAATTTGTGATAAATTTTTCAAATATTTAAGAATCAAATTTATTGCCACACATCATGAACTAGATCATTTCACACTGCTGCTTCATGCTGAAATACCCGCCCAAAAGAAACCCTTGCATTTGTGATGGTATCATTGCATGCACAATATCACCAATATTATATTTAATCATAATTTAGGAAGGCCTTAAAATAGAAAGAAACTGAAATATTCAAAACCTTTGAAGAGGTGGGTTGGTAGAAATCATCACAATGATAAATAACATGACTAGAAGTACGAAATTCTTTCTACAGTCATGGAGGCAAAATGAGACAACTGAAGAGTGCAGCTGATGACCCTAACAAAATAATATTCATGGCGAGGAGTATGGCCACTGTTTCTAGACCATGTCCCATAAAAGAAATATGATAGTTTTCAAAGTTCCTTCGAATATTGTAAAAATAAAAATAATTTCTTTAATTGACTTATAGTATTGTCATTGAATGATATTAATTTCTTTAATAATGGGACTGCTGTCTACTAATGTAGAGCATTAAATACAGTATTTGTCACCAATCAAGTGAGCATATACCTCGTGTATAATGAAATTACGCAAATGGTTAAATGAGCAGACACTGAAAACCCAGTGAATAAACTTTTGTCTACGTTAATAAATGGCTGCATATTGACAATGTTCCCACTGCAGCAACTAAGAATGCTTATGACTTGGTTGACAGTGATTTAAACATCTTCAGATGCTAACATTCTGACTGACACTCCATTTATAGAAATTATAGTTGAAAGTAATTTTTTACAAATTCTGAATATATATTTATTATGTGTGTATATGCAATAATGGTGCATTTTTGTGTGTGTGTGTGTGTGTGTGTGCGCACGCATGTGATAATGGTGCTTTATTGTACAAGATCATATTTTTTTCTTTGAATTTATTTTTGTGGCATAAAAATGCAATATATGTGATCACAAGGCACATGTAATGACAGTTGTTTACTTATCCCAGTCAGTTTATGTACATTTTGTGGGTTCTGTATTTGATTGCACCTGTAGCTGCAATATTAAGAGACTATAAACAACAGATAGTGTCATTGCTTACAGATTGGCAGGCAGAGCAGGAAGTAATGGAAATGTAGTAGTGTGAAAGGGAGGTTGTTATTTTCCTTGTACTGTACATCTTAAATACACTGACTTTTCCAGAAATGTGAAATTCCCCGACTTAACTCATTTTGACCCAAAAAATTCTTAAAATTGTGACTAGAATGCATTTGTTTACAAGAAGTCTGTGCTTAATCATTTCAAGCATAAAACCAACATGATTTTTATGTGAAATTTTGATTAAATTCGATACATCAGATGTATACACACTCCTTGGCAAAAAAATAAGTTGAACCACAAGGAAGCAACCTACAGGAATGAAACGTGGTGAGTACGTTTGACAATGTCACACATGCAGATAATTCACATTTGAGACTCTACTGCACAAATGACATCAGCAAGGGCAGGCCTTATCGCTGTACCTGCCAGACTATGATCATCTCGATGTGCATGCTTTCTGTTCTAACTCATGCAGTGGTATCGACAGCATCTCTTCAAAGTATAATATGCCTCCAAGATGAATTCAACAGCACTAAGACCAGCTGAATATGTTTGAGAGGGATTTCATTGTGGGGATGCAGGAAGCGGATGGTCATTTCATTGTGTTGTGTGCCATACTGGTCATGTGGATATTACTGTACCATGTGGTTGGCACCAGTGAATAGAGGAAGGCATGCAACACAAAATACCAGATCTAGGAGAGAGTCACGAACACCACCATGGGAGTAGCAATGGATTGTCCAATATGCATACCCCACCCACCACAATTTTACACATTCAGCAAGCAGTGATGCTCACCCTGGAGCATCCTGTGAGTGCCAGTACCATTGACAGACAGCTGCACGACCTAGGACTTCATGCACGCAGACTGTTATGACTGCCCTTAATAACACGTAATGTTGCCACAGACTGCAATAGTGTTGAGACTCACTGTTGTAAAGTCATGCAAAATGGCAGCAGGTAATCTTCAGTGAAAAGTCCAACTTTGTCTTGGTTTGTTGTTGTTTGTTGTCACACGTCGCATGTCCAAAACGGCTTAATGTTGAAGTCTTGCTTCAATTTTGACATGTGTGTTCCTATTTCAAGAAATTATGTGTGTGTACTCCATTTTCCTGCCAAACAAACTGTCCTGCCAGCCTGAAGAGTTTAATTACTGTCCCCATTTATAGTGCTATAAACTGTGAAAATATATGTAAATAATGTATATCTTGTAATTATTACGTGAAGGATCTTTAAACTGATTCAGAGCCGAAAGCCTTAGGTACACATTCACTAGGAGAACTGAGCAGGCTTGGTCGTTTCATACACCACCACCACTTCTTTTGGGGGCGGAACGGAGCTGTAATTGCCTAGGCTGATCAACTCCCTGTGGAGACCTAGACAAGAACACCTAGCTAAATACCCACTACCTTAAGAGGCTGCTCTAAGTTCTGCTAAACTGGTAGTCCATCAAAGGCACCCAAAACACTAGGTACACATCCACCAGGTGAATTGAGCGAGCTAAGCAGTTCCATACTCCACCACTGCTTCTTTTGGAGCGGGAATGGAACTGCAATTACCTAGTCTGATAAAACCCCTGTGGAGACCTCACCTTGGTATTCAGTCAGGAAGAAGCTCGAGCAATATCCATGTACTGTCCACCACCTCCTTTGAGGCCAGACGAAAGGAACAACTTGGGTGCCGCTAGCTGCAAGTCTTAATATTCGGCTGAACACAGTGGGGGAGGAGTCACCGGCTTGTCTTCTACAAGCCTACATAGACATTTTACCTCATACCATACTCCCTGAAAGGAGGGGTATGGAGGAGACTGAAAAAGACTATCTATTCCTGAGAAATTAATACCATTTGTCTATTTAGTACAAATCCGCATGATAGAGTTCATATTGGCTGTGAGATACCTACCTATTATTTCCCCCTCTACCTCTAGTACAACTTGAAGGCCCTCCTTACCCCATTTTAGAGCCATCAGTCATTGAAAACAACCACCTCTAGGTATGGTCAATCCTTGGTTGTGTAATCAAGACCTCCCATTTACCATCGCCGACAGCCACCCAGAGATTCAGAGTTTTTCACACCATATAAGTCTGCCAGGACCCCTGCGGCTCCAACCACCCACCGAGCCAGCCACTGAAGTTGAAACCACCTCCTCTCAACCACCCGAAGATAATAGGTAGTGTTGTAAGAAGGGTTGTTACAGTACAGTAGCTGTGGACTTCGTTCCAAAAAAACAGCCTACCAGGCCTGTCTCATATACAGGTAGGGCACCTATGAGTCATTAAAGTCCCTGCCTTACCCATGTTACAATACTGGCATCACAATATAAAACCTCTACTGTATCTAATAGTAAAACCACTTTCATTAAAACCTATTTTACCACATTAGGAATTGTTTTTAGCTTCCCCAAAACTGTTAAAGCCAGCACGAACAAGTCAAATATATAGAACCACGTCCCAGCAGGGCATGTGTCAAAGTAGTAGGTAGGAAGTTAGGTTTATATGGCGCCCAACATGTGGAGCTTTAACTGTTATAGTAACGACTAGGCATTCAGGACAAGCCAGCCACGACCTAGTGCCTTAGCCGGACGGCTTATCCGCTAGTCATCCCCCTACATCCCATCTAGCATGTCATAACACTATTCCCTTAGAGCTTGTTGCGGCCTAAGATACTTAGTACCCAGTAGACCCCCAACAAGATTAGTACCCAACTAATCAGATGTCCAACCCCAAACACCGGACTTCAGGGAGTCCGCCGATAAAAACCCTCTGTGGCGTTCAACCACCAGCCTATTAGTCATGTCTGATTCCCCAGAAAGCCAGCACGGTGCCCTAGAGACAGAGCCAACCAAAAACAACCCTCTAGATATACCTGACAAGTGTAATATCGATATATGCCTTGGCATAGGGTTACATGTAATTCATTATGCACACTACGCCCAGCTGTACCACTACCAGTATTTAGGTTGGGTTGATGGATGAACTGCAATACATGGATGGCCTAGAATACAGATATGTATCCTGCCATGAACGTCAAGCCACTCAATGTAGTTGGCTTGAGTGTACCGGAAGGGGCACATACAACATCAGATGCATTGAGTGTGCGTCTGAGTTCCATCACATGTGTATAGACTGGACAGATGAGCAATCACTCACCCGGGCTTAGTCTATAACTGTGAAATGTGCAGGCATAACCAGGACCACAGAGCATCGAACCCTGGAACCAGCTACAGCTCTGTCACAACCTTCGCCACTACAGAAATTCAGTTACCTGAATTTGTTGGATTCCCAAACGAAGCTCCAATGACTTTCATAAGCGAGTGTGAAAGGGATCTACGTGACCATAAAGTAACAACAAAACAATGGGTCAGTCTCACACACCATCAATTACAAGGGAAAGCCCGAGCCTAGTGGGCAAAATACGGTGAATTTATGACCAAATGGGAACAGCTGCACTTTCCCCTCATGACCCAATTTACTGATGAGGAAGTGATCGCGGGGCTCATAATACAATTTCATACACACCCAAAGCCCAAATGAGGAAGCATAAATATTTATACATAGGAAAACCCAGCTATTCCTGCATATATATCCCGATGAAACTGAAGAAAGTTGAGTGCATAACATCATGCGGACATAACTTCCTCCATTCAGGAATTTGTTATTAATTCCTAAACCCAGAACTTGTGACAAGCTTGTGGAACGAGCAAGAGAAATACAAAAGAACAACAAAGCGCAGGAGGCGTTAGACAGGCCATGTGCCACCAAGGTCGTCCGCCCACCTCCTCCTCCTCCCAAGCGGAAGGTCAACAGCAGTTCTCCCTCGCCTCCTACCCCTAAGCTTCCCCGGTGTTGATTTAGTCCCGGGCAACATTTCAACCGGGATTACACTGAGCCAGACGCCTTGGCTGGGGTGCACGTGGAGCAGCCACCCCAGGCAAACGAATGCCCCTCATGGTCACAAAAATAAGTCATGCTGATGAGGAGAGTTTACCACCCAAAGCACCACATATCCAAGTGGATATAAACGGGTGCCCTCACTTAGCCTTACTTGACTTGGCTGCAATAGGAAACTTCATTCGAAGCGACCTGTTGACAGCTGAGCAGAAAGCAAACCTACAGCACCAGACTCAAATCATCCACATGGGCCAACCCAGCCAGATCTTAAAGGTTGATGGCAAAACCAATCTTACCATTGGTATCCATCACCTAACCCATACAGCCAAATTCACAGTATCCCCGGATATTGCAGAGGAGGTTAAATTAGGCCAGCCATGGCTTACCCACCAGTAATGTGTAATGGACCATGGCAAGAAACGTATACCCCTTAGAGCGAATGGTAGGGTTACGATCCACTGGTACATGACACAAGAGGTAGTCATTGCTTCACCTGTTGACCCCAAGGATATAGCAACCGATTAGACTCTGCGACGATTTTCGAACCTCGGAAAGCCCCAGTTGAATGCACACACGTTCAAAACCTGGAAAATCAGGCGTGACAGCCGAGGTTGGACTACGAAGGTGACTCAGGGGCAATTAAGACCTTGCCCCGATGGAGTCAGAGACAACCCGGATCCTCCAACCCTAGCCCAGGAAATAAAGGATGTGGAGGACATAACCTCGCAGAGGACATAACCTCGCAGAGGACACAACCTCGCAGACTGTGCGAGGAATCAAACTCTGGACTATTTAGGGAAGTAGAACCTCGAACAGCTGTCGGGTCTCCCCCCTCTATAGACACCAAGACTGTGATCCTCCTACCCATTAGAGGGAGAACGTGTCTACGTACTCTCCCTTCAGCACCTAATTCCTATTTTTCCCATTTGTCACCTCGACAAGGCAAAGAAACCACTTAAGGATCGGAGGTCTTCTGGCAGAGCCCTGTATACAGAGCTCCCAGCCAGAGGCCCCATCCTCCCAGCACAATCAGTGAGGTCGACGAACCTCACCCCACCGCAGAGGTAGAGAACTCATTAGTACCCCTGTCTGCGGCCCCCAAAATTACCTACTACCTTAGTCCGAATGGAGCAGGCTACTAAACGGATGGCTACGCTGGATGGTGCAGTTATCCTGTTCGTTTCTTCCCCCATCCAGTAGGAGGAACACCCAGAGGAATCCGAAGTAGACGTGTCGCAGTACCCGCTGCCACCTGGCTCTGTTCAGTCCATGCCACCCCCAGAGGTCGTGGAAACCTACCAAGGTGAGGAGAGCAGGGCAACTGGAGTGCTGCCCCTCACTTCCCAGGTAGAGTAACAACCATCGAAAGATGTCGGGATGACTGCGCACCCTACCGAGTGACAGTAGAGCAGGGCACACAGTGCGCTCTCCCTTCCATCCCCAGCAGAGAAACCGCTGTTGGACAGTGTCAAAATGACCACCCAGCCTACCAAGAGACTGGAGAGCAGGGCGCAAGGAGTGCCACCCCTTCCCTGCCAGGCAGACAAACCGCCATCAGAAGACGTCCGGACAACTGCATCACTGGAAGCCGCATCTGTGTTCGCATAGCTCCTGGCTTCAAAACTACAGACCCGCCAGTCGACCTGGGAGGAGCGGTCAAACCCAACCAGGATCGAACAGGCTGAGGTACACCCAGAACCACCAGCGCCAATCACCACGCCCTTGGATGAGGGCACAACCACAACAAGCCAGAGAGGGAGGAGAATATAACCCCACTCAACTCCCTCAGATGGCCAACATCACCACACCAAACGGGGAGGTGAAGATGGACCAAAAGAAGATCAAGGCTTCCTACCCAGTAAGCGAAGACGCCTGAAAATCCTGACGCCTGAAGGTGTTGGTGTTGCGGATGCAGCCCCTCTCGTAAAAGATGGATCACTACCTGGTCAACGAGTTAGGGGAATTCAAAGAACCTCGATCCCAGGTGCACGGAGGCTCCACAATGGCCCCTACCGGGGAACCGACTCAGGAACAGAGAAACCAGAGAGGAGAGATGCCAGCATGTGCCTTCCGGCTCCCTCCGCAATCTGGTCAGTACAAGTAGTCCCCCTGGTACCCAACCGTCAGATTCATGTGGTCATATCCTGCCCACATGGACCTCCAGAAAAGAGGCCGACCCAGGAAGGACACCCGAAAACATCATCATCAAAATCTTCTCCAGTAAGTACCAGTATAAATATTTCCTGATTGTCAAATGCGGTGAGAGTGAGAAACGAGGTGGCAGTAAATATAAACTAACATTCGACGCCTCATTAAATATAAACTAACATTCGACGCCTCATTAAATATAAACTAACATTCGACGCCTCATCAATGCCATCCCACCCAGTGAAAATTGCCTACTTCACGAAAGTGACTGTATAATACAAGAAAACCCCAGTGAAAAGACAAGCACTGTTGTACAATTGGCGCTAATTTTTTTCCTAGTTTTGAACACTACCCTTCCCAGTGTGAAAACCGTAAGAAGACAAACCACACGTAACCAAATGTGTCAGATAATCAACGTGAAAATAATACTTCCACAAGAAAGACATTAAGTACACGCCCGAGCCAAAAATGTAGACTTTCGTCAAGAAATATGTATTGTAATTAATCCATGTATTAGTTAAAATTAGTGTACCAATTTTCACGTTAGGTTGGTATGGTAATGTAAAATGCCTCGCTGCTAATTTGCTGTAGAATGCAAAAGGAAAACCCCGAAACTGCTGTTGAATAGACAAGAACACCTAGCTAAATACCCACTACCTTAAGAGGCTGCTCAAGTTCTGCCAAACTGGTAGTCCATCAAAGGAACCCAAAACACTAGGTACACATCCACCAGGTGAATTGAGCGAGCTAAGCAGTTCCATACTCCACCACTACTTCTTTTGGAGCAGGAATGGAGCTGCAATTGCCTAGTCTGATAAAAACCCTGTGGAGACCTCCCCCTGGTATTCAGTCAGGAAGAAGCTCGAGCAATATCCACGTACTATCCACCACCTCCTTTGAGGCCAGACGAAAGGAACAACTTGGGTGCTGCTCACTGCAAGACTGAATATTCTGCCGAACATAGTAGGGGAGGAGTCACCGGCTTGTCTTCTACAAGCCTACATAGACATTTTCCCTAACGCCATACTCCCTGAAAGGATGGGTATGGAGGAGACTGAATGAGACTATCTATTCCTCAGAAGTTAGTATAATTTGTCTATTTAGTACAAATCCGCAGGACAGAGTTGATATTGGATGTGAGATACCTACCCATTATTTTCCCCTCTACCTCTAGTACAACTTGGCCCTCCTTACCCCATTTTAGAGCCATCAGAGATGGAAAACAAACCCCCCTAGGAATAGCCAATCCTTGGTTGTGCAATCCAGACCTCCTCTTTACCACCACCAACCGCCACCTATAGATTCAGAGTTCTCCACAGCATACAAGTCTGCCAGAACCCACTGCAGCCCAACCACCCACCAAGCCGCTGAAGGGTAACAGGCCACCTAGCGGAGAGTCACAGCGTCCAAAAGCGCAAGATACATCATCACCTCATGCTGAGCGCCACTCAGATAAGGATCCAGGAATCCAAGTCTAATGTCGGAGCTCCCAACCCCTCAGGAGTGGGGGTGATTCCCCCCGCACCCTTCTGAGAGCCTCAAAGTTGGAAAATTGAGTATAAATAGGAGTTCCAGCATTGGTCTCAGGGCAGTCTGCTACACCGCTCACCACTGCGAAAGATGAGGGTGTCAGCCAAGGGCCAAGTCCCTTACACCCACGCCGATGACCGTGGAAGAACCAGTGGCCGTAGAAGACTCTAAGAGCTCAGAGGACTGCTGTCATTCAGGGGTCTTCCACTTTTTCGGCCTTCGCCTGCAGCTTCAGTTTGTCGCCCACAGCTACCAAAGGGTCCTGCTGACGTTGTCCTCTACCACTTCCTCAACCTCTTCGTACCTCTTTACTACCCAAAGGTGCTTACGTAAAGTAACCTGGTAAAGTTAATTGGGTTAACTCGGTCACATGACCAGGTTTACCCGATCACTTGCGGTTAACCAGGTTGCTTTGAACAGTTAAGAGTAACTGGTGTTTTGAGATGAGGGAACTCAGATTAAAATTATTCCTGAATATTTAGTGCAGTTATTAAATACTGTGCTAGATGATGATGGAAGTATTTTTGTTAATTTATATTATGAACAAACAACATAAAAGACATTGCATTAAGCAGTATTGCGATAATATACAATACTTTTGTATTTAGTGTCAGGATAGCATAAAATTTAATTTCCGGGCTACAGTGACTGGCCAAAGCAGCTAAACATTTATAATTTTTGTTCATGTGTTTGTTTTTGCTGCTGCAATATTTACATATTTATGTGCCATTTCACATGTGTCTTCTGCTAGAGCCAAGTTATCCTGCTGTCTAGCAGGGTTCACCCAAAGCTGATTAAGTTGAGGATCGAGTTAATCCAGGTGACTTTCCGAATGCAAGTTAACTTTAACCCAATCACTTTTAGAACCCACAGAGTAAAAGTTTTAACCTGATCGAGTTAACCGGGTGACTTTTTGTAAACGCCTCAGGTAACAGCAGGTCACTGTGACGACGTCCCCCCTCTGGATACCTCTTAAGGTCTTAGTCAACTTCTTCATCACTTGAGTGAAGACTTCCTTCTTTGATTGAACAGTTAGGTCCCTTTAGGGCAATCTTCTTCAATTTCATTAGGATTATAAATAATTGGCTATTATTATCATCAATATTTAAATCATTTTCGTTATTGATATCACACACCAGATTACATCTTTTTTTTATGTTTTGTCCAGGTTGCCATCACCTCTCTCTAATGTAAAAACTTCCATCAAACCAATTTTTAAATATTAACATTTATTTATTTGATTAAATTCAGGAAAGTGTGGACCCAAATGTCTTTTTATTTAAACATGTATTTCGTTAAACATATTTGCAATTTAAATTGGAATCCTTATGTTATCACTCTTGTAGCTTTAGTCAACCCTTTGACCCTTAAGGTACTTGGAAGTATTTGAGCTTGCATTGCTTGCACTTTAAGGTAAAACCGGCTACTGTGCTCAGATCGCCACAAAGGCAAATACACCACACCATTAAGAGGTAAACAGTGTTCTGCTGGCGAAATATGAAATATCACTCTGGTAGATCATTGGGTGCAGCCAAAAGCACAGGTACTCCTTTCCATTTGTGGAGTCAATTAATTCTGATAGCATCCTGCTTTGCCCACTGTAGAACTGCCAAGTCCGAGAGAGATCTATACTTGCTACTTGATCCTCGGTGTAAAATCACACCTAGGCATCACTGGATCCCAACGTGGATACCCTACACTTTGACAGTTCCATCCACAGCTGGGAAACAGCCGGGCACGGAACGCCAAAGTGGGTAAAACGTGTCAAATCCAATACTCCTGGCTATACATGGTAGGGCCGCTGTCTTTAACTGACTTTGTCTTAAGTGATTTTTATTAATTGGGCCTGATGCCATACAGACATAAAGGTGGTAGGAAAATTAAATTGAAACAAATCTTATAACAACTGGAGGTTTACATCACTAACCTACCTACCTGAGATAATAGAAGAAAATCCATTATTCACACAGCCTACCAGAGTATCTAACCGCTCACAGTTAAGAGCATCTACTAGTGGTACATTTTGATATTGTAGTTCTTGGACTTGATCCCACCTTATTACCCAGATCTTACACCACAACCGCACCACACATACCCCAGGAGTCTACCCACAACAAGCGTTGGCCGCTGTTCTGCCGCCGGCCGCCTCATCACGCCAGCCGGAGAAGAGAAAGGTCTCCCGACTTCATCCCCACACAAAAAATGACCATGCCCACTCTCTACTCTGGCGTATTGCCTAAGCAAGATTAAATTCCAGGGGTATGTTCCTTGCGACACTGGCGCCGCACTATTTGAAGGCCACCTCTGTCACTAAAACCAGATCTGCTTATCGCAGAGCATTAAATGTACAGTTAGTCGTAGGGGTTACAGTCCCCAATCTGTCAACTAGAAAGAAAACACACAAGTTGCCAAAGCAGTAACCCTATAACTCTCAATGTGCAGAACCCAGCCAGAGCCGGAGCAATCTGAGGGGCTTGTGTTCGACCTAGGCAAGGTCCGTAATGCCTGAGTTCTGTCTGCCTCTGTATGGGGCCAGCCTAGTTGGTTGGTGGACATGTACGAAGTCAGGCATTACAGACACTATCTTCCGACGAGGTTATATCTGCGGAGGGATTCGAAAGGTGAATGTCTTCCCCGTCCCCGTGCTCACTTGGGACATGGATGTTGAAGCTTGTGCATGTAGGGTAGAACAAGAGGTGGCAACTGGTTCTGGCGGGGCTATAATGGTAGCTGGGTGGTCATAATACTCTATCTCATGCCAGGGCCAATCTAAACACAGGAGGGAGTCTCTGCCCTGCCTTATAGCTTCAAAACTTGGATGTTCTGCATTTGCTACACTTATACAGGGGTCGAATAAAGGTTCAGTACTTATGCTGGTAGTTAAGTTCTTGTTATTGGCTGGAGGTGCTTCGATAGAATGTATTGAGTTTAGCTCTCTTACAATGGCCTGTAGGACTAGTCTCCTTAACTTGCCTTTCATTGCATAAGGCATGAAAAGTAAATAAGTCGCTGAGTGCGCACCTCCAACGCACCAAGCAATATCTGTTGTCTCCCAGTCCGGCCTTACTTTAGGTTGGGACTGAGACAGTGGATAACTGAAGAACCTGTGTTTCTGGGTGTGAAACTTGCCGAAGGTCGGACGTCCTGGAATAATCCAAGGTCATTCCGGCCTTATTTAGGCTGGGGAAAAAGCCCAAAATGTCCATCCTGTTCGTACCTTGCTGTAGCGTGGCGGAAGGAAAATCTGGTATATAAATACGGCCCTAGTCAGTGTACTTCCTATAGTCCGTAATATCACTCGTCAAACCCACCGTCCGATCTTAATTCAGGCTGGGACTGCTGAAGAGTGATGCAGACGACTGACTATAGGTTGAGTGACCCTCAAGAGACAGAGCAGGTGTGAGCACAGCTGGTTTTCTTCCGGCCTTATTCAGGCTGGGATTCGAACTGTGTACCCGGGCTGTTAGTGTCCATTAAAGGGTGCCGAGTGCCTAGTGCTTTGGAATCTACAGACTGTCTCCCCAACGGCAGACCTCAGTTTACTCCTCTTAATGATGTGGGTAATTACCATTAGGGTGTTTGCGTATACCAGATTAACCTTTTTAGTAGCAAGTAGATTAATGAATCAGAGAGCTTGACAAAATAACAAACCAATATTACTCACAAAGGAACAAAGTTGTGCAAAGAAATGGTACACTGATTCTTGTCAAAGTCACATATTTATTAAAATATGTCAAACACAGGGGGCTGATAGCTCACTCCTAATTGACATGATGGAAGCTATCAGTACAGTAGGTGAAGGCAACCTGTGCAATACTAATAATTTTTTGATTTCACATTAAATAAATCTCATCGTCACAGTTAGCTAGTTTTTAGACTAGGGAAAAATAAGCGAGAATAGTTATTAGATTTGGCATATGTACAGTCCAGAAGGGACGTCCGTGTAGCCTGCTACCACGGGGGAGGTAGGAGAAAGGTTCAAGGCAGAGGGCAGGATGGGCGTCGTTAAATACCTCTGGAGACTGTAGATTAGAAGTGGCAGCTTCTTCGGAGAGCTGCTGGAGGCGTTGACATCATCTCCGACCGTCTGTGTCCAGAATACGTCATGATAGGCCTAGTGGTCAAGTTCCTTTGGAAATGGCCTCTGGTCTTGTGTAGACTGGGGGAGGCAGGGTATGAACCACTTACCCTGGAGACTAACTTTCTGCGGTAGGCGCATGGTTGCCTAGTGGTCAAGACCTGCTATTAGATGCTCCAGTCTTCTGCAGACTGTAGACTCTGGAGAGCAGGATGGTTGCCACTTACCTTTCTGGACACTCAACATTATACAAGCTGGAGGGTCGATGACTGTCACCCTTGGGTCTTACTCAGACTGGAGGGTGCAGCGACTCTCTCGAGCCATGGTGCTGCACTTCCTTATATATGAAATTTTCAGGCTTGGCAGCTGCAGGAGGGGTGCAGGGGTGGCTAGTCTCATTTCACAGCAACAGGTTGTTATAACTTGGTGACCCCACCACCCTTTTATTATCTCCTGCGCTGGAGGCTGTTGACATATTTAACACCTTGCTGCAAGGTGCTTGAAACTGTGATCATCTTGTGAATTGGGTGCTGTCCTCCTGTAGCAACACGTGGAATTTGCTTCTTTGCGAGCAAGGTGTCGACGGTTCGTGTAACAGTAAAATCCCGTGTTGGGGAGTCGACGATCGCATGATGGCTTTGTAGGTGAATAATACAATCTTACTTAACCATGTGTCTGTAGTCTCGTGTCTGGACTCTGTAGGCATGTGATTTATTGTATTGCTGCATTTAGGACTGCCCATGAGAGTGCTGGTGCTCATGGATGGGGCAAAGTCGCAAGTAGAGTGCACTTTAGAAATGCGCAGAAACGCGTCATGCATCAACGTTAAGTTGGAATTGTGCTTAATTCACTCGACCCAGAGATCACACTTCCTTCACGTACATGTTCCTCCATCAGTGATCAGAGGGGTCTTAAAACATGCTTCAAAACATATTAGAAACAGTGGGAATAGCTCAGCAAAACTGAACAAGTATGAATGTGCTTTTCAGAGCATAACACCATTAAAAATAAATAAATAAATACATAAAAAACACCACCACCACCACCACAACCAACACCACCACCGTTTTATGAAGCTATCAAATTAGCGAAACCCAGATACTGCAAAGTTACAATTAATTGTTCAAAATTTCATCCACACTAACACAGACAGCAGTCTGTTTGCTACACCTTTGGAATTAATCTTATACTTGCATCAACACTGTTAAAACTGTGTGAAACCTTCCCAGATCATCTTCAACAGATCTGAAAGGGAGCCTGTACTCACCTTGGTGTTAGCTGCAATCCAGTTGGCCGTTTCTGAATCATCGTCACATTTCTTAATCCACTTTCGCAACAGCTGACACTTGACGGGGTCGTGCCAGTTTTCACCACATGCGAAACAAAATGTGTGTGAACATTTACACGTCACTGGCCGCGCTTCCACGTGTTGCACTTTAATTGCATTATTGCAGTCCGGTGAAGGACACCACCTTAATAACCGGTTACACTAAAACAGAACAAAAACATTTCCGTTTTACAATTACCACATAAATGTGAAATACTAGAAAAATGTATAGCTTATAAAATGATTACTTCACACATTATTAAAATTTTATGTAATTGTACCACATTAAAATGTGTATATCCTATCCCACTATGCTAATAAACAGTAGGACACAACAGTGAGCAGTACTAGCTAAATAAAAAATAGCAATGATGTGAAAATATATTTTTTTCTTTTGGTAAATACACACACCACAACTTCAAAAGAAACTATTTTTAACAACTACAAGTAGATAATCTACAACCGCTCGAAATATTACTAATTTTACTGTGCCTTATTCCACGTATATACATGAACTGTATGAATAATTGAAATTAGTGCGCAGAGTAATAATAACTACAATATAGAAAGGGATTAAAAATGAGCTAACACTTTTACTATGGAATTATTAGTTTATATGTTATTGTTATAGTGGAAAGATGTGTGAACTCTGTATTTGATGTTATGACTGTCTTGGAGGAATAATGAAATGGCATGACATTTTGTTTTAAACTGGGAACAATATAAGTGGAGGCCTATCAAATGCTAAAACAAACCCTCTGGGATGATTCTATGGGTCTCACTTAAACTTACAAGTGGTATACATGAACTGTATGAATAATTGAAATTAATGCACAGAGTAATAATAACTACAATATAGAAAGGGATTAAAAATGAGCTAATACTTTTACTATGGAATTATTAGTTTATATGTTATTGTTATAGTGGAAAGGTGTGTGAACTCTGAATTTGATGTAATGACTGTCTTGGAGGAATAATGAAATGGCATGACATTTTGTTTTAAACTGAGAACAATATAAGTGGAGGCCTATAAACTGCTAAAAACAAACCCTTTGGGATGATGCTACGGGGCTCACTCAAACTTACAAGTGGTTCAAGTAAGCAGCAAGCAGTTCAAATTACTGAACATCTGTTGATAATAATGAGTATTCTGGATTTCCGTCAAACCAAAGTATAATTTTGTGAAAAAAAATCTACAAAGATTGCCATTAAACAACAAATGCCACTAAACAACAAATTACCTTTATAAAGTCCTTGGTTTGTCAGTCAGGTCTTGTCAGGAAATTTTAACTATTGAATTGGGAGTGTCACATTTCAGCTAAGTTTGTTCCTTGTTCCTTAGGAACGGGATTGGATGCAAGGATCAAGTTCACAGGTCATGAAGCTCAACATGAAAATGAACCAAACTTCATTTCTCAGATAATTGCAAATGTAAAAGCTGTACCTACCTCTAGGTAGTCCTGAGAAGACAACAGGTGAATAGCAATAAATGATTAATAATTTGCTGTCTGCACACACACCCATCTATCAAATGTAGAATAAAGGGACCATACATAAAAATCTAATTGAAATTAAAATTTTTAGTTAAAGTGATAGCTATATTAATTGCTGTGAATACTATCTGCACCACCTCTACATTTATGAAACTAGCAGCATTTCTGAATACAATACAGTTAAATATAATATACAAAGTAATTCACTTTAAATTACTTTTTTTATTATTTAATGAATTTCTTTCAAATCCCATGCAGATGTGATACTATAAGTGTTATTCTGTACAAAGTACTTTCAGTATTAAATAAAAAATTGAAAATCCATTTGTGTACTTTGTACTGAGATTCTACTGCACTGGGGAAATAGGTTTGCATCAAATATGATGTGCCTCCACAAATAAAAAGTTGTCACACTCAACTCACCTCTACGAAGCTGTTGGTGATGAGATGCTGGTATTTCAGTTTCACCTTGGCATCTCTTACTAGCCGCATGACTGTGGCATCGTCTACCAGGATGTTGCAACCATGTGCCGCGCACGCAATTGTCTGTCCAACACCTTCCTCCATTATCTTGGTGGTAAGGTATTCTCCCCAGCACTGCGTGCAAAATCTGTGGCCGCATTCCAAACCGGTCATCATCTGGCAAGTTCATTATACACAGTCACAAACAGAACACCACATACAGAATACTACTATTACACTTAATTATAAGTAACCTACATTGAACAACACACCTACAACATACTCTGGTGTCCAAAAGTTAGACATAATAAGAAAACTAGAAAAGTGGAAGGGGGATAGTTGCATTAGAACTGTAAATATTTATCAAGGAGTGTAACTTGGCTTAAGTGTACAGGTGAGAGCACTTTCAGCATCAAATAAGCTCATGAATGAAAGATAAACAAAACAGTGTATCAGGCCAAGAGTGTCTCATTCTGTATTGTGTTCTCATTGTGACTGGAGGGCAATCTTGTGGTAAAGTGTGCACTGTAGAGTAAGAACAAGGTACAATAATGACAGTTGGACCCATTTTTAAAGGTACACATTATTGGATGCCTAGAAGCAGGTCAGACACAGATTGAAGTCTCAGCAGCGCTGAATGTGTCGCAAAGTGTCATTTCCAGACTATAAGTACTGATACACAGGCGATGTTCATTGCAGGCCAGTACAAGTTTGTCAACAAGACCAACATATGGCCTTAACTGCACGATGAAACTAGACAATGCCTGCAAGACAAAGCTTGCAGCTGCCTTTGGAGTTGCAGTTTCTTAGCAATCTGTGTATTGGAGACTCTCTGAACCAGATGTCCAGCAGCATGTGTCCTGCTTCAACTAGTGTACAGAAGAGCTTGTTTACAGTGGAGTCACTAGTATCAAAATTGGACCCTCACTGAATGGAGGACTGTTCTCTTCACTGATGAGTCCAGATTCAATTTGCAAAATGATTCTTGTTACAAATTTGTTTGAAGAGTACTTAGAACACAATTACATCCCAGGAGATTATATATAGACACATACACACACAACACGTGTGGCGTGTGTGGTGGTAATGGTAATGGTGGTGGGTTTGGTGGTTGTGTGTGGTGGTGGTGGTGGTGAAATAATGGTGGTGGAATAATGGTAGTGGAATAATGGTGGTGGTGGAATAATGGTGTGGGCAGGCATTGTGTTCAATGGACATATGGAACTGCACATCTTTAATAGGGGTATCATTACTACACAGAGGTACAGAGACGTGGTACTCCAATAGCAGTGTGACTTTTCAGACGTGTAGTCAGCACAGACTTCATTTTCAAAGACGACAATGCACAAGCACATCCAACCAACCTGGTGGATGAATTTCTTGAAGGTGAAGATAGTCACAGTATAGACTAACAAATGAGATCTTCAGACATGAACCCTATATGACATACCTGGAATACACTAGGGAGACAAGTTGCAGCTCACCAGCCTCCACCAAGGACAATTCTAGAGCTCTCTAATATTCTCTGTGAGGAATGGACCCAACTTCCATGCCCCGTTGCGCAGCACGTGTGGCCGTTATGCATCACCACACCCCACCTTAACCTTGTTTTTCTGTTCAGAAAGTAATGTTCAGTGTTTGATAATTTTTGCATGTGTCTTTGCAGTAAGACATTGCTAATTTAATGTTTTCCCTACCTTTGTGTACGAGATAAACTTTTGATTTACTTTTACTATGTTTGGGTATTTTATGTAACTATGATACTTCATTAATAAAATAGTTTAACATGACACGCTATGTCTTTTTCAAATTACTAATACGACTTTGCCTCATCACTGCGAGTCTTCACAGTGCTACCAGTGGGGTTTAACTAACAGTACACGTCTTCCAGAAGAGCCTACAGAATACACCCCTTGTTGCGGGGGCTAACAGATTCCAAGAAATTTTACTGTTCACCCTACAATAAAATAGCACACTCATTTCCACAAGTATAACTGAGCTGTCGACCGAGCTGCCGAGATGACGTTTCAAGGCCATGTAATACCATAGCACACCACGGGATGGCACTACTAGGAAAAGTGCTGACTCATGCCGCCTCAGCTGAAACACTGGCCGGCCATCGACGTCACACGCCCTAAGGACGTCACACCTCCTTCCACCATCCGGATAAGGGAAAGCCAGCCAGTTTAAATACCGGTACATGGCACTGTGCCAGTCTGTTCTTTCATTGCACTTTTAGTGCTGAAGAAACCATCAGCAGCAGCTCGCTCCACCACCTCGTGCGCTCAGGCCCCCCTGCCATCCAGGTCTTCCAGATCAACCAGAAGCTCAGTAAAGCCTTCACCGACATCTTCAGCACCCTCCAGAGGTCCTCTGGAGATAAGCCTTGAATAAGTCATCAACCACATGTAAATATCTTTATCCCTTCAGGAACGCCAGCACTTACCACTACCCTTCTGGCTAGTGGTAAATCCTTAGTCCCTTCTGAACACCAAGACTAGACAGTTAAGTCAAGTTGTTTTCCTAGCCACTTAGCCTTTCTACCATGCGTAGTTCAGAAACAGGTCACCTTCACCTGTCAACCGTAGTTTAACTTCCATTCAACTCTTGTTTGATAGGACATTGTACATACTACAGGTTCCATCAAGGACAAAGCAGGAGACCATAGAATATTTACTTAACCTCAATTTTCTGAAACTTAGTGCAGGACTGTAAGCTCCCTTTTAGGGAAGCCCATATGTCAAATACATATCCATTAGATGGCAACCCATTCTTTACACCCCTGTGTATAGAAAGGTATAACCATTAGGAATCCAATCTCCAAGGGGGCCAGTCAACCAGTCCAAGTTATCCTTCGTCCACCGCGGTTCTGGTGCCTGAGTAAGTATTTGCCTTGTTCAGGAGGCCTGACCCCTTGTGGACCCACACCCAAGGGTCCCTGGATCTCACATGTCAAACTTTTGTATTATAGTGTGATAACAATACTGTTGAAATTGGTAAGAAATATTACAACTTTCAAAATCCAAAATCAGGGGCATAAATTAAACCCCTGCAAACACCATAATGCAGGAATGAAAGGGGTTGGGCTAGAGGCCTCGCAAACTTCAGCTGATTGTGTGTGCTTATTTTAAAACATAAAACATTTTAAACATAAAACATGACCCACCATGCAACAGGCAGTTTACTTCACTCAATACTGTACCAGTTTTGTATTTCCATTTCTGACTCACCTAATCCCTTCACATTTAATTGATGGTAGAATTAGCTGATGATCCAAAATACCTAAATGCATTGAGATTAAACTAGGACATTGACTTAGAGTTAACATAACAATGTGTTATAAAATTCCTGAGTAATATTTGTGATTTAATAAAGAAAGTTAGTGAATATCTATTAATTTTGTACTTAGTTCTATTCTAGCAGTGGTACTGAATTCGGAGCTTCAATGATGATAATATTTAGGGGGCCAGCGCACTAGGCAACCAGGCCGCCCCATCTGAAAACACAGCAACACGTAGCAGCAACCAAGATGACACAGACAACATTCTCACAGTCCAATAATGAATGCAGAGCAAGTACCAGCAGTATTGTACTTAATGAAAAAAGTGTCAAAACGGAGGAAAAAGAAGTCTGGGTGCAGTCTTTATTACAAACAATGCGCTCAAAAGGGATTGTTTGCAATATTTTATCATGATCTTAGACAACATAACGTAAAATTTTTTAACACAAAGATGTCCGTACAATCATTTGATGATTTTAAGCATGAATTACACAACAATGTAACTGTTAAATTATGGAAAACAACAAACCCACATAGCACGAACAGAAATGTGAAACTGACGAGTGTATTTTTCAGGCTGGTCACCTAGTGTACAGGTGCCCTGATGCCTTACTTAACACCAAGAGAAGAGCAGAGCAGAATAAAGTTATGTGACGGAGTTTCCATCACATTTGCTTACATTTCTTTCGGTTTCCAATACTTCAGTATCTTAGGTGTTGGTATGATATTATTTATGTAATATAAAAGTGTTGTATACGTGTTTCTTACATTCCAGCCTGCGACTGGGCAAGCAAGGAGATAATTAATTGCCTTGTTCCCGTGCTGAAGAACAGACACACACAACAACCAAATGTTTCGCTTGCTATTTCTTCCACTTGCCAAATGCAGCCTGTGCTGGTTGCTTGCTGATGAAAGTTAGGCATTTAACTTAATTTGCTAAGAGGCATCCTTGGTTATTTTATAATGATTTGCTGTTCCTTATGTCACAGCAATACTTTATTGTGATTCGTACTGGATTATGTAATGTGTTGTCATTGTATGTAAAGTATTCTCAAGGCTCCTCGACAGCGTCACACATAAATAAGCACAGGGTTGCGAGGAGGGAGCACCAATGAGTATTTAGGTGGATGCGCGAGCACCTGAGGGCAGAGAGATTATTCGCTGGACACTGCGCCGGAGGTACAGTGCCAAAGAGACATTGATGGGAGACTGTGCCGAAATGAAAAATGTGTTGATGACCAGGGAAGGAGAATATGCTTCACAGCAGTGGTGATACTCTTCGTGACAATACAGAAGCTACAGTATGTGTCGGGACTTTGTTTTTCTTGGGGTGATATTGGAACATAGTATCACTTCGAGAAATTGGTGGCACAATTTAACTTTTCCCAGACTTTGAGTCAGCCACTACAGTATTTGGGAGTTTGTCTTTGTGGTAATACAGGGTTAAGTGATATTTATAAAGAAATATTCACATGCTTATGTAAAGAGAAGGAACTCAAGGGCACAAGTTGAGAAGATATGTGTCTGGGGAAGAAGTAAAGAAACTGCCGGCATCGAAAGATGTTTGGTGGGGAGAATATCCACTGTTCTATTCTGGTTACGAGTGGTATGGAGGATTACTACTACTTACTCCTTAGGGGGTATAGAGAGGTGCTTTTGTTTTGGTGAGGAGTAGCAGCCTCTGCTCTTTGGTTATTGAGGATGTGTTGTGTGTGTGTGTGCGGGCATGAGGACATGGAGGGTAAAAAACATATTTTATGGCAGTTACCTCTCGGGGAGCCTCATTATATATATATATATATATATATATATATATATATATATATATATATATATATATATATATATATATAAATATATATATATACACACACACACACACACACACACACACACACACACACATATATATATATATATAATAAGAGTACAAAAAATTTGCAATTTAAGTTCAGCTCTCAACACCATGTAAAAGATTATAAACATGTTACTGGAAAGTTTTACATGATTTATGGATAATAACAGATATTGTATATGACAATGCACTTATGCACATGATCTTTAAAAAATTAATTTGTAGTAACATCTTGAAATTATTTGCATTTTACGAGTTCCGAAACTTATAAAGAAAATTTTAATAAAAAGAGACCATGCTCCACAAACCACTATTTCTTCATTGTGTATACATATAAATCAAATTTGTTACACCTTTTTGATGGTTTTAATTTTTTTTGCAAACCTTCTCTTGAGACGCTAACAGAACTACACTTTCAAATTTCATTTCAAATTACAAGAACATTACTGCAAGATGTAAAACAAATATTACTTTGAAGGATTTTGTGGATAAACAGTCACATGGTATGCTTCAGTTAATTTACATTTTAGTAGTCTGGTAGCTTATATTTGCTTCAATAAATCAACCCACTCCTAGGGTTTACCAGCACACAAATGACAAAATACATACCAGAAATTCTGAATCACAGTGTCGCACCCATTTAAGTAGTACATATTAAGGAAATATGAGAGTAAGTGTTCCCAAGTTGACATTATTTTTAAACAATGATTCATTTGAGTTCTGAAATTATAAGTGTAATTTTAAAAGGAATAATTTCATGCACTGGTGTACTGAACCAAATTGGGCCGGGCCTTCTTTTTGACACATTAACAGAAGTTGTCTTTACAATTTGTTTTGCAGAGCTGCAAGCCATGAAATAGCCATATTTTCTAAGGACCTTTAATTTTTAACATAGCTTTTAATACTTACTAGACAGAAGGAATGAATGACTGCATTGATCAATGTAAAATCTAAAATTACACCCTATTTAGGAAGACGCATGTTGGCCTATAGAACTATAGATACAATCAATGTGGTTCTAGGTGCGCTAGGTCAGGTGTGCATGGTTTAGTACAAGAACTAGACGTTTGAGATAGGTTTCTGGTTAGCTACTCGTGCGGGGTGTGTCGGTTGACAACTGGGTAGAGAGTTAACCACAGTTGGAACGACAACAGGTTAGGTTGGGACGCTTGTTTGCTTATTTGTACCGGTCTTATTGTACCTGTCTTACCAGGGGTTTCTTCAGTCCCTGTAGTCGGAGCTGATGCTTGCTGACCAGAACTGGTGGCTCTTGAAGGAGGGTAGTGTGCACTGGTACCGTGCTGACCAACACAGTATCATTGATTCCACTCTACAGTTTCTCTGCTCCAGAACCAGGGGTTGGCTGCCCTGTATCTTACCCCTGTGCCCATGAGCAGAGCACATACCATAGGGTTGTATTCTCGAGCTATGCGAGTGTGTGCAGGGAAGTATATAAACTTGGATATTGGAGAGGAAGACCTCTTCAGGTGACGGGCAGTCTTAGCTCCGTCCCGTTCGGTTTGCGCGCTAAGTGCAGAAGGGTCTGATATGCACACTCACTTGACAGCGGTATAGGCCGCCTTTTGCTCCTCCCTCTGTGAGCAGTGTCTTTTTCCAAAAGGCACTTTCTGAGCATCGTGAAATCAAGACAGATCCTTATCTACATGTACAACCAATAGTGGTTGACAATATCGGCTCTGTGCTCTAATCAGTCCCCGCCACTGGCGCGCAGACTTAGAGCAGTGAACCGTATAGGCAGCCTTCCAACCACTACTGGGTGCGGTCGCAACAGGGGGTTAGGCCTTCAGTCCCAAGAAAATATTCCTTCCAGCACCATAAGAGCTCCGGTGGAATACAACTTAGGTGACTGCCACTGCCAAGGTCGACAGCCCAACCCCCCTACCGGAGAGGCAAGCCAACCATGGCCCGCCCCTTCCTCACATCACCACGCTATCCCCCTGCTGGCATTGCCCGGAAAGACATCCAAACAGAGATTGTCCCAAGCAGCGGAACTGGAGAAGGGAAGGAGAGATGACGAGCCCGCCCAAGACCCCTCTGCGCTTTACCCTAACTGCAAAATTACACTATATCACATTCCATCAAAGCTTGTGCAAGGTCCACCATAGTGGCCGGTATACGGGCTAGTGTGGCAACCGTCATGGCATTTCCTGCCTTCTACGGCCAGATTTCGTATCAGGTTTGGTAATTGGACCCGTCCTGTTTTTCGTGGCAGGTTCCACACTGGCTTTCGTACCTGGCCAATCACATGACAGTTTCAGAGTGTAGGGTGCTCCCTGTGGCTACTACTTGAAACTAGTTGATGAAGAAACCGAAAAGGACACCTCCATCTTGATTATACATCCGTCAAGTTGAAAATCTTTCAAATAGATTTAAAATAAAATGACGACTGATATTGACTATGGCAACTTTTAACTACTGTTTAAAACCATTCTAAATACTTAAGAAAACATTACCTACTCCATGAAGATATTAATTCAAACTGTTTATTGTATATAATGCATATAAACCCAACCTCTTAAGTGTAAACTGGTGCTACAATGTATCTTTTGGGCGTGATTTCAATAACTCCGTTGGACCCAAATTTATTTTATCATTAAATTTTACATGCAGATAATATCCCGGTATGGAAGAAAAAAAAACTGTATTTTGTAACCAGTCAATAATTTTTGTCAAAATTAAAAATAACACACTCGTACTGTAGTGATAATCATTTTCAAGAAAATGAGTGAAACTATTCTAGTAAGCAATCAATTTATGTAAAAGGCGAACAGTAATATAGCAATATTAAGATGTGCTAGCTAGTTTTTTCCATAGACCTACGCAAGTTACCAACTGGTAGCAATTCTACGAATGGGCTTCATATTTACTACAAACCACACACTGCACACCCACAGAGGGTGCCAAATGCTAGTACGTGAACTGCTGTCGTGCTATATGAATTTTCCATGGCGGCTTATACAGCGGCTGGTATACCGGCTTATGCACCTGGGTTTGTAAAAGCTTGTACAAGAACTAAGTATGGCTGCAGGTACCGTGTAATATTAAGGCTACTGCACAGGTGGGAACATACTATAGGCTGTTCACGGCAAAGCGAGCACTTTTAAAACCCTAGTTACTTTTTCCTTTCAGCCATATTTAATACTTTAACAACTATTAAAAATAATTATTGCCATGTAAGTATTAAACACTATGTGGTTATTCCACAGCACTCTGAAGTTGACGCCTAAAGCTAAAATAAAATATAATTATTGACTATTATTCCAAATGAGAGGGCTTTCAAAAGTGCTCTCTTTACAGTGAACAGCCTATAGCAAGATGAATCTACCACACAAAGCACCATATCTCCATAGAGATAAATGGATACCCATGCCTGGCATTGTTAGATTCGGCAGCTACAGGAAACTTTACGAGTTCTGCTGAAGCAGGCTTTACATGGTCAATCAAGGCCTGGTCTTAGGCGACTCTGGGGCAGTTCCACCTGCCCTGTGCCGGACGACGAGCCTAGACCAGTCTCGTAGGGTAACCCTCAGATAGAGAAGAGCTATCCTGGAGGTTATCTGTGTCCTGTCCAGCCCATATTACTGACTGAAACACTGAGGTGGTTTGCCCCCACGGACTCTCCCTGCAACGCCTAGCTCCTATCTGCCGGCTCACTCCAAAAAGGCGGACCGACTAGTGCAGTGACCTCCGAGTTTTCGTGGAGTCCCCACGACAGGGTTCCCAGGCCACAACCTCCTACCCCAAGCATGATTATTGAGGTTGATGAATCCCAACAAGTCACCTAGGCGGTAGTCGAGTATGAGCCCATGAGTGAGATAATCTGTCTGTGAGTAGACGCGATCCTCGAGGATCCCGCCAACGGAGTAACAATTCCCGCACCTAATGGTACAGTGTTCTCTTGTACTACTTTTTCTGTACAGGAGGACCTTGCTTCAGAGACTGACCTGGACATATTGATGCTACCATTACCTCCTGGCCACCCCCATCGGACATAGGAAATACTGAGGACCAGCCGGATGATGCTGCAGCCAAGCCCCCCCTGTCATCCCCAGCACCATAAATTCCTGGTCAACTGCCCAACAAACAACAAGGATGGTGGCGACAACACAAACCAGGGCCACATGGGATGAGATGCCACCCCTACTTCAGCTCCCGACCATCACACCCGGTGCAATGGGCATAACTTCAACTACCAGTGCCACCAGGAATGGAGAAGATGCATCCTCCTTACTACCAACAATGGCCAGTGCAATGACACTATCAGCAGGCATTTGGGAGCGTACTCGCTCGAAACTGATGCTCAAGGATAACTTGGTGCCCCTGAAATTTAAAGAGGTAGAAACGACCACAGACATTTTACCTGGATACTACCTCACCTACAGTCTTGATAGACTCCAGCAACGATGGCATCCAGCCCCTGCAACTAATAAACATGACTGATGATGCCAATGCAGAACGGGCTATGGATCACGAACAAGTAGCAAAGACAAAGCCGATGGAAGAAGAAAGTATCTTAACCTGATCCCAAGTGCCTGACAGAAGTGCTCAAGAAACAGGCTGGGACACAAACTAGGGTATCAGCTCCCAGGGGAGGGAACTATCAGCATGCTCCAGCCATCTCCCTTGCTCGCTGGAATAGTATCATGAGGACCCGTGGAGGTCCACTCAACGATTTCAGTGGCCTCTACTGCCTTACCAACAACCAAAAAAAAGGGGCCGACAACAAGCCAAGGGTCCACAGAAAAGACACCGCCACCAAATGCTGCAATAATAAGTAAGTGCCTATGGACTTAAAGTGCCTTACCTTAAATTTGAAGTGTGTGTACCACTATACAGTTGTAACAACAAACTAACTTTCTATGGTGGCTAATTAAATGCTACAAAGTCAAAACCTGTTGTGACTGTGCAGTGAAACAGGGGAAGATCTGTTATCAAGTTTACAACCCCCAGTGAAGGTGTGTAGTCTTTGAACACTCCAAGATAGTGCTAACCTACATAAGAAGTGCGTGAGAATTGAACACACACAACAGTGAAAAGACTGTGTAATAAAGACTGTCTAATAAACAGCCGACGCATGAATGATAGGACGTTCCAAGAGCAGAAGTTACCCTCCATGACAAATATCAGCTAGACCCGAGCATATTTTGAAAATTAAATGTCTTGAGGGAATAATAGTAAAAAGTCCATAATCAGTACAAGTAAAATTTGTTTTCATTTTTTTAGTTAGAGAATCATGTGTATTGTAATCATTAGTAAAACTTTGAGGGAGCAAACTTACAGTGAATTGTGTTAGGTTAGAATTATAAAACAGGGAAGTGTCTGCAGCCTTAAAACACTGGGATCCTTATGAGCTGAATCCACATTACAATTCCAGGGTACAAACTAGAAATGCAATGACACGCTTGTCAGAACAGGCAGATCTAATTTGTGATTGCATGTACCAAGGTGGGTGGTACAGTAACGTAAATTAAATTCAAAGGTAACCCACAAGTTAAACACCTCAGTGTACGTATGTAGCTGTTTTGATTGATATTTTATTGTATGCATTATTTTAAAAGTGCTAATTTGCCTTTTCTATTAGCTTTGTTTTTGAAGGATTATCTTTTATGGAAAACTTTGTTGAGACAAGTACAATTACTGGAAGCATCTGACAAAAGGGCTATAGTTATGATAGGGTAAAGTATTGTAAAAAAATCCTTGTTAGTGTTAAGGCAGAATCTTTTATTGTTCTTTAATTTAGCTAGCCACCACGTGACAGTGAGGTCCATACAAGCAGGCCAGTGTGAATTGAGCTTCAACAAAGGTTATGTATTTAATATAGGGATTAGAGTAAAACAATTATGAAAAAGATTGTTAGTGTACAGTAGGAAATAATATGCTAGTTAATAAGATTGATTTTCTTATGCTAGGTAAACAGGTTCAAATAATATGTATTAGCTTGTAAGATTATCTGATGTTAACGTATAAGAAATTGTCAGGAAAAATCTATATGCATTAGTTCATAAGTGTGTGTAATCATGTCTATGTATTTTTACTAAGGCAGTGATGCATGCCAACATGCTGCGCAACGCAGATGCGCTCTCTACGGACGACTTTGCCCCATCCATGATCGGCCAGAGCTCGGGGCAAGTCATTAACAGTGGCAGAATTGATTACATGTATTGAGCAAGGAGACTCCAAGCATTGGACAGCCACATATTATGGCAGGCTCCAGAGGGCCCGAACACCAGAACTTAGAAGTTAACCTTGCATGTAATATGGAGTTCAACAGCGGCCCCTTGTTTTAATAACGCCTCTAAGTGACCTACAAACGAGTGTGTATAAAAGCGAGAGCCATGCTCCCCCCTCTCCCACTGGCAGACGACTACGTGTGAGGCGACAACGTTAGTGTCAGTGAGACACAGAAGAAAGCAGAGGTCCGGGGAGCTCTGGGCCATCTACGAGATATGTCTTACTGGTGAGCATAAGTCCGGCTAGGTGGTAGGGTGGCATTCCCTTTATGGAGACCCCGTATTAAAGAGTAATATCACGTGGCAAGGCTAGAGTCTATTGTGAAGCTATACTCTTGTATCCATTTAATTACTTGTTAACTTGTTGTTCGTGTAGCTCTATATCCTGTATTATATCAGTAAGGCAGTTCACTGTAACCTCTCGTGTTAAAGTATAATATTGCCAGATAGAGTAAAGTAAAGTTAGTGGATTGTAGGGATAGATATTCTATAGTGTTACAAGTACTGTGTTATGTTCAGTTAAAGAGTTATAATAAATATGTTTGGTAGAATTCCCTCGTTCATTAAGAGTCACTAGCAGTTATTAGTCTCCTGTACAATCCAGGCCTACTGGACATAGTGTTGTGAGGAGAGAAGGATTGAGAATAGCAGGAATAATAGTATATTATTAGTGATAGGTAGGCAGGAGCCTAACAACACGTAAGAGTAATTAACATGCTTAGTTACGAAATGCATCGTCCGCCCGGAATCCCGCATGCAAGTGCCACCTCCCATTAATAAATTAAATATTTTTGAAAAATCCACTACCCTTCAGTTATCCCAGGAAGAAGTTCCAATAAACCCCCAAGATGGCAGCACCCCTGTGACCTTGTGACGTCACAACCCGCCAGCCTTAGGGCGAGGTGTTTTAATTTGTCGTCGCCTCCAAGTGGGGAGATAAGAATAAGCGGCGCTCCATCAACCCTGATAAACCTACCCCTGCGCTAGGAGGCTACTCTATCCCTGCACCCCGAAGGATCACTGATCAAGGGATTTGTCACTATATACGGAAGTCCAGCACCGCGCTCCAGCAGACGCCGGGTTGAGTAGGTCAGTGAGCTCTCCCAAGTCTGCGAAGACTCTCTCTCCTCAGCCTGCAACACGGCTTGGAACTCCTGCCTGCTGCTTTTGAAGGCAGCACCCTCTCCAGCTAGCAGCTTGTGAAGGCCACAACCTCTCCAGTCCACCAGCTTGTGAAGGCTTGTCCACACCAACTGACCGCAAGGCTTCAGCTCTCTCTCCAGAGGTAATCTGACTTCCTGTACCCACTACCCCTTTATCTCAGTCAAATTCCCTTGACTCCCATGGTAGCAGGTCATCGTAATCTTTAACGTCACCCTTGAACAGACCCCAATCTACAGTGCCACACTATGAATTGCATATCTTAGAATATTGCATTTTCTTTTAATTCATTGATTTACCTGGCTTACCTTCGCCTGTTTCAGCTCGTAATTACCATAATTAATATTTTAGCTAATTTAGTTTATATCAGTCAGCTGGGACATTCCGCAATTCCATTTTGCCGTAATAAATATTACATAGCTTTAAAACCTTGTCTTGCCTACCGTAATTTTTTTAATACATTCCCTTTAATTTATTTTGTGGTATTAAGTGAGTGTGATTAAACTGTGCAATAAATTATCACATTGATAACCAGTTGTGAGGTGCACTGAACTCCTCAGGAGACGGAGCCTGCAAGTTGGTTTAGAGCCCACGGTGGGCATACTGCTGCTCGTGGGTTTCCAGTGTTTCCTCTTCTGCTGTTACTCGACATAGTCCTATATACCAGACTGCACATTATACAACAGGGCCTTGGTTGTGACTGCCAAAATTGCACCCCCGGGACTGTACGGAGAGGTAGAAGGCTGCTCCCAGATGCACAATAAAAACAGAGGTGTTAAGAGCTGCATAAGGCGTTGAGAGTGGCATGCTTTACACCAGCAGGCTGCTACAGAAATAATCATTGTAAAACCAAGTCAAGTAGAGCCGCCGCACATTGAATCAGAGAGTGCACCATTGTCCTACGAGTCTATTTTACCACCCACACAACAATCCCCGCTGGACCATTTGTTAGGTTGGCGTTCACCGGAGTACGACCCGGAAAGTACACGTCCAGTTCAATCAAAGACTCGGCTAACCGTTAAGCACCACTGACCACTAGATAACCCCAATTCAGGTAGATCTATCCAGCTCAAGTATCATAAAGCTAGTCTAAGGCAAAATTGTGAGGGTTCGACACCCGCCAACAGTGGATCTGCCAAACTGCTATGTGATAAAGTTGGCATCAGGGAAAACCACCTGGGTTCAACTCCCACCGAAGGTTGTTCCCAAACCACGTGGAAACCAACCCCCCAGCCAACTATATTACCGCACGCTGACTGACGAGGCCTCTGCAGATAGCACTCATAGCCCCGACCAGATCATCCACGGCCACCATAGCCCTCGTGTAAATCACCACCTTATCTACCATACACACACCCGGGATCGCTGGCGTTCCGCCTTTTGACAACTAGTTATGAGAAAGGTTAAATTCCCTGGGAAGGAATTCATGTCAATCCACCTCACTCTGGGGTTTGATTCCCTCTCTTTCAGAGAAACCGAGAGGGTGGTAATAACCTCTTCCCAAACAAAACCCAAGAGCACACATCAGTACCATTGCAAAATATTTACAACTGCTATATAAGGTATCATAATGTCGTAAAATTTACTAGAATCAGGTCATTGAATATAGTAAACTTTTGAGGTACCATTCACCTAATATTTCTGTGTGTGTGTGTGCATGTGTGAGTGAGTGTGTGTGTACACACACACACAAAAAACACACACACACATGCACGCACGCGCACACACACACACACACATATATATATCCAAGGTATAATCATATTTGAAAATATATATATTTTTTATTATTGTATGCTATTTAATCAATTATGGGCTACCGCATGCCATTGAAAGGACAGTAAACCACAACTTCAAAACTTTTGCTTGATTGCCTAAGGACCAGATTAATTTTCCCCTGCTTAGGCACACGTAATGATTATTTACCATGTAATTAAACACCATAGCTATGGAAGCCTTTCATTTCTTAGTTTATGCAAACTGTAAATAAATAAGCTAACTCCTCCCAGTCCTTTGCAAGCAGGAAGCTTTGCTACACAAGTGCTCTAGGTGTAGGTACTAGCTTTCTTTTGCAAAAAAATTTTTGTTTCTTTTTTACCTCATCGTAGAAAGAAATGTTTATTAGCAGCTATAACTTACGCAGGCATGTGAACTGGTACACCAAAAAATACGAAAACTCGAGACACCCCACACAAAGGGATTAGGAAACACACACTCTGAATTCCACAAGCCGTAACCTTGACATTTATCTATCCCCCCAGCCCTAACCTTTCCCTTTTGGCAGAGAGAGCAATGGACCAGCCAGCCACTCCTGAGACATGGCTAGCTACTCCTGGATGGGGAAGAGGAGACGTGAAGGGGAAACCAAGAAGAACAAGGAACGTGCCCAGCAGAGAGAGAAAAAGACAGTCCCACCGGCTAATGGGAAACAGATGTCGACGCACCGGGCAGACTCAGATAACGGCTTCGCATGTTGCCTGCTCGAGCTGCTGCGTACAGAGAAGCCACCACTACAGAAGCAAACCAGTCAGAGAGATAAGATGCCCCAACCCATCAAGCTAAAAATTATAACTTAAATTTCTAACTCCAAGATGTGCCTCCGTCAAAACTGAGGGTGGACGTTCGACGCGTGATGCATCCTGAACTTTTGGGAAATGCACTCTAATTACGATTGCACCTCATCTGGGAAAGCACTACTCCTTATGGGCCAGTCACAATTATTATTGAATGAGAATAGAGATAGAATACGTGTCTACAAGAGCGCCTTGGGACAGCTCCCAAATTAAGACTCAAACACGTGATCCTACATATTAATATTACACGTCAAGAAGCCAACAAACATATCATCATCCCCTCCACCCTCAGAAATTCAAATTGCCTGCTTCTCCAGAACAGCAGCGGTGTATCACAATACTGCAGCTGGAGAGCAGCGTGCCACCCGCTGGAGCATCACAGCCTCCATGCGCAAGCAGGAAGGCAAAGATATATCAACACCTTCCAGCCATGTGGCAAGCGCAACACAGATAAAAATCCAGTCACCCACGCGTGACGTGACGTCAGAAGACCATCCCCCAAGAAGAGAGAGCCAGCTTCCCTCTTTACCCTTCCTAGTGCCTCAAAACTGAAATGAATAATATAAAAGGACTGCCAGGACATGGCCTCAGGGCAGTCTGCTGCACCTTCCCTGCTGAGAGGACATGGAAGGTGACAGTACATCACTAGTCCCCTTCCTGGTGTAATGGCCAAGAGATTCTATTACAAGGGCAAGCTAAGAGCTAGAACCCTTTGTGCCACGTCGGCAACCAGCAGCCTTCAGAAGTTCAGAAGGTCCTCTATGGCCCTCCAGCCACCAGCAGCTACCTGAGATCTGTCAGCAACCAGAGGGTCTTCCACCTTTTCGGCAACCTCCAGTTCCAGAGGCCTTCCGGAAGCCGACGCCACCAGAGGGTCCTGCCAACACTGTCATCGTATAACCTACCCTTCTTTGGTAAACCTTCCTCCAGGTCTTCCTTGGACCCCAACGATGACGTTCTGTCTGGGTGCTAGCCACACCTACTCTTCAGTTTCCTTCTGGTGCTGAACTCCCCAGACAGTTAGGATCCTTACGAACACCATCCCAGTTAGGGAAACATATATTTTAATTGTGGCTTTATTAAATTTAAATTGTTCACCAATATTACAAGCACACTTTACTCACTTGACATAAGGATGCCTTTGTCTGATTTCAAACCATAACCCTCTTTTGATTTTCAATTGTTGATAGTCAATATTACAGGGAGAGTTATGCTTTCACTAAAAGCTAACGTAAATAGAAATTCCCTTGTTCTCATTTGCAAATGTCAACCTTATTTACTACACGCCCTTATGGCTCTTTGGTAATACTGCATATTGTTTAATACATGTCCTTAAGGCTATAATTAATTCTTTAATATTCAGGAGATAGGCAGTGCCTCACGTACGCAATACTTAAGGCAGGCTTACACCTTTCGTTTGTGGTATCGAGTGACCAGAGTACCTCCTTACTCCGCCTACCGCGGTAAACGGCCGGGATAGAGGAGTGGAGTGCACCGACCACTAGACATACAGTGAAACCTCACCTGATCACTGCTACCCCACGGTGCCGCCTACCTACTGCATATTTCACCCACTGCTGTAAAAGGCCAGGCCAGGAGTATCAGAGTGTGCAAACCCAGTGGAAAATTAAAGTGTTCAATAGCACACTGCAGGATATGTGATACACCAGCTACTTTCAACTTCAGTTAGATTCAACAGACTCATGCCTTATTTAAGGAAATGTGGAGTTAACTATCGGCAAAGAGCTTGATGTGCAGAATCGACTAAATGAATTATTAGAAGCAGTAGCTAGTAAAGTAGACACACCAGTTCCACTGTTTGAGCCACCCACGAAATTACCTGAAGGACCACACCCGATAAATTTAATCATCAATCAATATAAGGAAGCCTTACTAGGATTAGGCCCTACACTGGCAAAATATCCTCCAGATCAATTATTCTCCTTTAGCTTCGAATACAACTTGGACACCACTCCACCGCAGCCAGCGTCGGCCGCTGTTCGGCCCTCTTCTTCAACAAACAGCCAGACTACACAGTGAGAAGTCACACGGCCTGGAATTAACAAGGTATGGTGTTGATCTCATATAGTGTTACCACTCCAGATTTTGTGCTGACCCGCATACCTACAAGGCCCCGGCTATATACCGGCAAAGCTTCTCAACTTGAATAATCCCCCTGTTATAATTTTGACATTTTATAAATAATCCTTAGTGAAGCTGACATCGCGATGGTCTGCATTCCCCTCATTGGCTAAAAGACAAGCAACTCACAAATATACTTCCCAGTACCAATTTACTCTGACAAAGTCCAGGGACCAAACCCCAGAGTGGACACTAACATGCCCCAGCTCAGAAACCCCTGTCCCAATGTGGCAGACTCCACACCCAGCCGGCAATCCAACTAAACGTACTTAGATTAACCTATGGGCTGTGTCTCAGCTCTGACTTTCATTAAACCCATAGTTTATGCATGAAGCGATTGAGCAGTGTCTAATTTATAATTTCCCCCAACTAAGAGGTAGTAAACACACGACAATCTAAATGAGTATTGGACAGCCTAAATAGTTAACATGCTCCTACACACTGACAGTACACATGCATGACCATGACGTGAGCCTGTAACTGGAGATGGAGGGTTGGAAGTCCACATGTCAGAAATTCCCCAATGCCCTATCTTAGGATGTGATGCAGCCGGGTGAAGGATGCAACTTACACCCGCGGCATGCTACATGTGGCGAAACTAACTGTAATATACGTAAACTATGCTTTTTACACACATTTTCAGGCCATATGTGGCTGCAAATCTGAAAATCCTATGTAATAAGTAGACAATCTCTATCTGTCTGTCTTTAATATCTCTAAGTCCCTTGAAACTCAAAAGAAGGTCTTACAATTTTGCAGAGTGAATCCTCAGGTTCAAATACAGGTCAAGTTCGAATTTCAGCAAGATCAGATGACACAATCATTAACTTTTACCCTAAAAACTCATTGTTTAATTACTTTTTCCCTATGAAAAGTTTAGTATTAATGTATAGAGAATATTGCATAGAGATATGAAGGTAATGGAATACAATTTTGGTTTACTTTAAATGTCTCGTTTCAATGTTGAGTTATATCAAGTGGGGCCATGGTGGCCAAATGAATAGATATATATCAAGTGGGGCCACGGTAGCGAAATGAATAAATAAATATATATATATATATATATATATATATATATATATCAAATGGGGCCTTAGTGGCTCAGTGGATAGAGAGATTCCAAGTGGGGCCACAGTTGCTCAGTGGATAGAACTATATCAAGTGGGGCCTTAGTGGCTCAGTAGATAGAACGAGATTCCAAGTAGGGCCTTAGTGACTCAGTGGATGAGCGATTTCAAGTGGGGTCGCAGTAGCTCAGTGGATAGAACTACATCAAGTGGGGCCTTAGTGGCTCAGTGGATAGAGCGATTTCAAGTGGGGGCTCAGTGGATAGAACTATGTTAAGCGGGGTCGCAGTGGCTTAGTGGATAGAACTATATCAAGTGGGGCCACAGTGGCTCAGTGGATCGAGCGATTCCAAGTGGGGCCACAGTAGCTCAGTGGATAGAGCGATTTCAAGTGGGGCCACAGTGGCTCAGTGGATAGAACTATGTTAAGCGGGGTCGCAGTGGCTTAGTGGATAGAACTATATCAAGTGGGGCCACAGTGGCTCAGTGGATATAGCGATTCCAAGTGGGGCCACAGTGGCTCAGTGGATAGAGTGATTCCAAGTGGGGTCGCAGTGGCTCAGTGGATAGAGAGATTCCAAGAGGGGCCTTAGTGGCTCAGTGGATAGAACTACGTTAAGTGGGGCAGCAATAGCCAAGTGGATAGAGAAATATTAAATGGGACTGCAGTCTCTTCAATGTTGAGTTAATTTGACATCATTTCATTATTACCTACATATATACCTTATATGAAATATTTTTTTCAGTCTTTGTATGATAACCAAATTTTTTAACATGGTAAATGTTCTAGTTCCATGACAATACAAAAAAAAAGGTCACTGACTGGGTCCCCTAGTAACATATTCAGCATTCAAAATTCTCCCCCAGACAGATACAGTTCCAGACTATTTCCAGGTTTTTCAAGGATTGTTTCTAATTTCATATTTCTTCCCAGTTTTGTTGTCACCCTGGGGTGGTTTCTGTACTGTAGTAGTAGTGAAGTGGACCATGAGAAGCCTGTTCAAATTTTTACTTAACTGTTATTAACACCCATACTTTAGGCCAGTGGGCTGTTTGGAGAAGAGAGGATTGCTTGTATACATAAGTACAGTAATACAAAACTTGCATATAAAAACTGCATACACAGACTTCTAACGCTTACCCAGAATTTTAATCCCAGAAGATAATACTTTGAAGGGAACACCCTATGCAGCATAAAATTTAAATATAATGTATGAAAAATTAAGCACTACACTGTCAAACAACTTACTGATGATCTCAGCACCATGAAGCAAATTTCGCACTCTTCTGTGCCAGATGCTGTTTTCTTCAATGGCTAGAACAAACAAATCATACATTGCCACAAAAAGAGTTCATTAAACTTGACATAAAAAAACTAAACAGACAAACTTAACTTATTTATACTAATTACAATATCTTAATGTGGCAAGCCTGCATGTCTGCCATGCAATCAATCCAGATTATCCCATGGGAATCGAACCCAGTTCACCTTGATGGGAGGCGAATAGACAAACTACTACACCACAATGACTCTCTATTTTAGTGGAGACAAGCTACTGCCTTAGATCTTATTCTGTGCCACTTGAAATCATTATACCCATTATTAATAATGATGTAACTATGTACACATAATTTTTTTAATGCAGATATGAGCCTGAGTATCATGAATATGAAGAAAAAACATCTTCATGACTGAAAGAGGGAATTAATAACACTGTATACTTTCATTTGATTTAACAGATTTTATTGGCAATACTGTACTTCCTTCTGAGTATACTTATTGCAACATTATTATGAACTTACTTCTGACTCCCATTGAGGGAACTGGGTACATCCTAGTAGGGGACTACTTATTAGGCTAGGTGAAGAAAGCCAATCCCTAACATAGTCACAGTGCTTCGAATCTCTGATATAAGCGTTCATTGAGATCATGAGAGGAAGACATTAATTAGGTTTTAGTGTAGCAAACATTAGATTATCAGGGCAACAAGAATACAGGAAGGAGGAGGACAAGGATGTTTTCATAGAATAAAAATACAAATAATGATGATGAATAGTATTGTGGGGTGCAAGATAATGGACATCATTAGAGAACACTCATTGTTTTAAAAACAAATGAAAAATGTTGAAGATGAAAAATAATTTATATGAAATAAAAACAAGAAGTTATCAATGTATCCTTTACATGGATACAAATAATTTTATTTTGATGTTATTGGAAGGTTAGATGGTAGATGGGTCTTGATATCATTACAGATGCAGCCAGAAACAAATGCAATACTAGTGAGACAATTACAAATACACATGGTCCTTACATGGGACTCGAAAACAGAATGCCTCGTACCGTAAGCTAGCATGCAGCAAACTACATCATGGAGGTAGGATTCGGAACATCAACTTTGATAAAGACTGTTCACGATAAAATGAGCACCTTCTGCCCCAACCTGCATATATTGTAACAGGCACACTGAGTGACACGCCGCCAGTGAGGTTGGTAACGTCAGAGGGAAAGTAGTTCCATGTTTTTACGTTGAATTAAAATTGTTAAGTAATAATTTGTGAATACTGAAATGATTTAATTTGTTTCCTGTTCTTAATAATGTGTATACATGTAATGATAAGCTAATTCGTAAAATATTAACTTTTCAAAATATTTCACAGTTCCACTCGACCAATACATGAATAATATGATGAGACCTATGACCATGTTAATTTTACATAAGGTGCACGAATATATGACGTGCGTACAAGTAGATCTTTAGTGGGGCTTTCAAAAGTGCTCGGTTTATTGTGAACAGCCTATCGTAATCAAGTCTAAAGTTTTGGTGGACTAGGGTTATCAAATTCAAATATTTACACGGACATCATTTTGAAAACAAGTGTTTTGAGTCACTTAAATAAAATAAGTTTTCATGGTATCACTACTTGTGTGCAGTATATGGTGGAAATAACTTGACCAATTCCCAAAATATGGCATAAAAGCTTTAGCTTCTCATTTGGTGCTATCATACAAAACATCCTAAAACAAGCTCTGTACAGGAATATCTGATGCTTTTAATATATACTTAAATATTGTAAAATTATTTAATAGATATGGTCAAATTATTTAAATTATTTATATTGCAGCCACACTGTAAATAAAGCCAGAGACAATTTAAACCTAACCTATTATAGAACTACTAGTGTGAAAAGATGTGTGGGAATTGGCTAACTGGTCCTGAACATATGACAAAAAGTTACATATTCTCATGTGGTGGTATTTTAATTACTGGAGATCAAAACTGAGATTTACTGGCACATGCTATGTTTGTCATATAAACTGTTACATAGTAAGTCAATTGAAATTATTTGGGAGTTGTGGCATACTGACAGAATATTTTAATTTGCATTTCTGTGATTTTGAAAACATGAGTACCTCCTTAAGTCATATAAATTTAAACTGACTACAAAAGTATAACGTGCCACCTGAATTTGGTGGGTATCAGTCAATAGTTTCCCGAGATAGGACATATAAACTTCATTTTTCATTAAATACAATCATAAAAAATGGCAGACAAAAGAGTTTATGTAATCACTCATTTGATGCTTGCATAGATACTGTCAGCATACAAAGTTAGGTTAAAAATGGTTACATCGTTGTATAGATATAGCATGCTATTCTAAAATGTTTATATAGGCACTGTCTTGAAAATAAGCACCTAACCCTGTTAACACACAAAGTGATAATACACAAAATTATTTTTGCAAGCTAATTTTTTTGTTTGGGAATCCCTCAATTTCTCTGACAAGCCCTTTATTTTTTGTTAAGTTATGTTAGATTAATTTATTATTATTCAAGGGGTTTTAGAGTTTTAAATTATTTTGGTTATGTTAGGTTTATCCCTCTTTTTTGTTCAGATACAAGTCATAATTTGTGGTGTTTTGATAATGACTTAATAATAATGATTTTAATTCGGGTTTTGGTTACAATTTTGGAAAGTTGTTTCACTTTTGTTTTAGCGTTCGTCTACTTAGGACCTTTTTGGCCTCAACATAGAAGTCAAATTTTCGTTTGGATTTTAACTTATAGTACCTTTTTAAAATTACTTAAAAATATATTTTTATACAGAGGTCTTTAAGTTTTTTATTGGAAGTCATTTATTATTCTTTTTATTCTTTTTGTGAGGGGTTTAGGTCTTATAATTTATTTTGTTTAGATGGCTGTAAATTGCTTTTTTTTAAGGTTAGGATATTACATTGTTTACATTGTCTTCCCGGGAACACTTCTCAAGTTAGCTGTAGAAAATTCTAGAGTCGCTGTTGGACATGTTTGTCATCTTTCAGAGCTGAGTTCAGCATCAGCACTCTTTGTACCAGATGCAGCTGTGTTCCACCTTTTTGTTTTCTCCACTTCATCGCTGAAGTGTGCGATCTTCGTTATACCAAATTGTTTTTGAATCGCTCTATGTTGTCCGTGGACGTTCCGGGAGTTTAACTGACGGGGACGTTTTGCTTCGACAGCTGTGCAATAGTGGGTGAGCTTAGGGGACAAGGGAAACGAATTTGTGCTGATAGTGTGTTTGCGAGTCGCTGCACATGTGTGTGGAGCGCTCTGATTGGCTGAAGGCCGGGTGACAAGAGCGATGACATATGACGAGGCTAGGTGCAATGCATTGTTGATGGAAGTCAGCTGTGGAGAGGTGACATTTTTTTAATTTGGAGGGAGTTGTCAGTCGCAGTCAGTCAGTCGATGAGAGGAATCAACGTTCATTAGATGTTGAGACAGGGTCGAGTAAAGGCAGGATGGAGGAGTCTGGGTTGGCTATAGAACATGTAGGCCTTAAAAAATATAAGTACTCTTTGTTTTGTAGTTGTAGTTTTTTTTGTAGGGGATCCAGTAGGTGGCATAAAGTTAAAGTTTTTATGATTGTTTGTTTTAGAAGATAAAGTTTAGGGATCTCTTGGAAATTTATTCTAACTTCAGTGAGGAGGAACTTTTATGTTGTTTTTTTTCTTGACTATGTGGCACCTCTGGTGGGCTGACGTAAGTTTAGCTCTGTTAGGTCGGTAGGTCAGGGCCTTTATTTTTGATAATGTGAGTGAAACTGTTGAGACTTTTAGTTAATAGACATCTTCCTCCTGTCGATAAATTTGTGAGCCAATAGTCACCAACTTTAAAATGTACAACAGTACAAGTGATAAGATCTTTATGTCAGTAGAAAGAAATTGTAATCAGTTGCTAAAAGAGGAAACTAGGATTGGAAGAGAATTTGTAGTTAAAATTTATAATGAAGTTGTAAAGATTTTATTTATTTATTTAATCCATTTTAATGTTAACAATTTGTAAGAAAGTCAAATCTAAATAATTTTTTTATAAAGTAGTGTTAACCTTAATTTACTTATAATATTGTACAAATTCTTTCTGAAATTATTAATTTTTAATTATTGTAAACAACTTAAAAGACATTTATATTTTTGATGTTAATTAATTTTGACTACTTCATCTTTTTTTTTCTAAAGAATAATTTAGTAAAATTTACGACTTATAAAGTTTTAGAAGTTTCCCTTTTTATTTGGAATACTTAAAATTAATTATTTGTTTTATTACTATATTTACTGGATATCATTGGTGCTGAGACAGTTTTCAACGTAATTTAATCCATGAATAAGTTTCTCATTTGCACTTGATCTTAATTAATTAGCTTATTTTATTTAAACTATTCCTATTGCTATCTACATCAGTATAACCTGTCCCAAGTTCCTGACATTTATTTTCACCTCTCCTTATAAAGTGAGTGCATAGCCTATCTGATTTACAGCAGTTAGTCTGAGAAAATTTTTTAGGAAAATTTTGTATGCTCTATAATCTGTCAGACGTCAAGTTTTCTAGCTAAGGGCAACTTTTGTTTCTAAGACTCCTGGAATAGGAACCCTCTTGAAATAACAACCCTTTTTTGGAAAACCATGAAGAAAAAAATAATTGAAAAGATTTTGCCAATAACAACCCCTTCAAAATAATAGCCCTTTTCCAGGGAACCATGAAAGGTCTTAGAATCGCGTGTTTACTGTATCACGGTCATAGTACATCACAAGGAGACATTATCCAAAACTGATTTGAAATGCTACAAATGCACACACTTCAACTCACCAGCCAATATTCAAGATTAAGTGCAGATATGGCCAAAGCACAGTGCAATAGAAGGTGTGCACTTTAGTTTGTAATAACCTTAATGTAACATTTACATACATGGCTACTATTAAATATTAATAGGGTTTCAAAGTGCTGAATTTTCAAGAGTATTACACTCTGACAATTAATATTGGTACATTTTTTCACACTCCCCTTGGTCACATGAACCACACATCAAAGCAATAGTCAAGTTATACACATATTATCACAGCAGTACTGATGCACAGCACATACAGCACACAGCATATTATCACAGCAGTCATACCAGTGCTGAAGGTTGCGGTGTGACATAAGCACAGCCCTTAATGTACCCCCAAAAGTAGAAGTCACGTGATGTCCTATCAGAAGACTGGGAGGCCATGCAAACAGAGCTAAACCAATCATCCTGACCAATACATCTCAGTTACAAAAACCAGATGGGGGTGGGGGGGGGGGGGGGGGGCCCTTCAAGCAAGACAACAAAAGTTACCTAATTATCTACATTTTAGATGCTAGAAATGCTGTAAACTAATACACCACTTGGAACTAATTGCAAGTATATTCAGCAAATGTCCTAAAATTACAGGAAAGATAAACATTTTTAAAATAGAGGATTATAAATAGATAATTTTAAAAAAATTTTAACAGCACAAAAATTCTCTGACCTCCCAGAAAATTCCTTTACATTTCCTAGTTTTCCCCAAATGTTTAAATATCCCTGACTTTTCCCTTGTTTTCCACATTTTCCCTGTTTAACCATCCTGCCAACTGACTTTCGAAATAACCAATCATGTTACACACGTAAAACATGCGATACACAATCACAAAGTATTGGATAGTGTTCACTACCACAAAGCTTAGGGTAAACAGACTAATTATGTGAATGCCAAGAGCTGAACTGATAACAGAGACTGATGGAAGATGATGTACCAGTGTGTGGGGTAAGCCTGAAGGAGCATCTGTTTAATTAAGTTGGTACTTGTTCACAATTGTAATTTTACAGATGCCAGAATTGGCGACTGAAATCACAGCTGGGTTTTACTCTCTCGGTCGAGACACGAAACTTAAATAAAGGTGCCACATTAAAATTTCAACCAAAGAATTCAAGTCTCAGAGATTATTACCTCCGTATTTTTTTTATAATTCAAAATAAACAGTTCACAATCTTCAATTAGTGCAGAGTCACGAACAGTCAACTTAAAGAGAAAGCAAAGAACAGCATCATAGAGTTAACTTGTTATTCATGTCACTCAAAACTCACATCGCAAGAAAATTACGAAGGCAGGAGGGACGTGAATTCCGTCCTGGCACCCTAATGACTCCCAACACTGGTGTAAATAATTTAGTACATTTAAGTTTGTCCAAAAATTGAAGATTAAAAAATTAAAGTGAAGGTCACAGGTGCTTGCTGGTGTGGGCAAAATTTGCCATGTTCGACATGTCTCCTCTGAGAGTTGGTTGACAACTGTTATTAGGCAGAAGGCACTCAGGGCTTAAGTCACCACATGCTCTATCCCCACTCCTTACACCAGAGTGCCAAAAACATAACCAAATAAGGGCATTGCGTAATACGGAATCACTTCGGAATACCGTGCAGTCCCATCTCAACCACTTCCTTACGCCATGCCGAATTGTGTCGTAGTAAAATAATTGAATTTCTAGAACATTCTCAAAGGAAAAAAGTCTATGAAAGTGGTAAAAGCTTTTATCTCATACTGCTGACATAACCTCAACTACAATTTTTCAGAAAAAGCAAACATATGACAGATAAACATACTAACACGGCCAGAACTTCAAATACTGATAAGAAACTATGATTCCTTGAAAAATGAAAGAAAATTAACCCAAATGTCCAGATTTAATTATTATAAACTGAATCATTGCATTACCCCTCTCAGTTTGGGTGAGATTTCAAAGAAAACTTTCCCAAATCGAAGTCTACCTTGTATGAGGCTACTCTGCAGACTACTGCAATTCTGTTCTTACAAACAATTGAAACAATAATATAAAGAAAAATCTTCACATGTTAAAGAAGAGCAACTCAAGACATATACTGGGATGCTGCAAGAAAATGACACATATCACTTATTCATATTACAATTACAGTCAAATGTTATTTCTAAGCTATGGTTGAGGGTGTATGATTACTTATAGGTAGACTGCTCATTACTCTGGTTCCGTGCAGGGATCAGCACACAACACTTACAAAGGGGAGCTAGGTCTGCCCAAAATTACAAAAAGCTACTGCCTTATTCATTAGGGCCTCAGACCTGTCCCAACCAAAAAACGCACTCTTTGTGCTAATGATTCAAGGACACCATAGAAACTGGAGCAACATCTTACCACTGTATATCTACATATATTATTCAAGCCCAATACTCAACACCACAACCTTTGTATTTCTAGATAAAATACCTTAAATTCTGAAATTTTCTTCTTCACTACTCAGATTCGTCAACATTTAATTTCAGTATTGCTACATCCATTATAACTCTTACACTAACATACATGATAATTTTCAAAACGTTCCACAGACTTTCAAAATTATTATTTTTGAATTGAAATATAAATTTTTTTAAGATATGGAAAACCAATCTTATTAATATGCATTGCGCTTATATAGCTCTTCCTGTTCGGTACTCAGCTTAAGTACAAGAACTAAATCCCAATAGTTACACATACAATAAAATTTTTTTACATTTTATGTAAAACAACTCTTCTCATAGCTTATTTACTGGGCAAACTGTTTATACTCAATAAAATAAACCAGTTACTTCTCTTCTCTTCCATTGACATTCAGTATTATTTACAATTATCCAGTTAGATTTTGTTATACCATAGGTAACCAACAACATTCTTCTGCAAAACAAATACTTTCATTTTGATCATACAATACCAATATTTAAAACAATGAGAAAAAGTCACGTTTTAGAATGGTTTCCTTAATGATACTTTCTCCAAAATGCATTTTTAAAAAAAGTTACTATATTAGTAAATAATACTACTGTTAATACAGTTTAAATACTACAATTGGAGACACATTATAATTATGATATATCCATTTCCTTAAATTATCACTTTTGTATTGAATCAAAAGTTTGCACAAAAAAAATACAACTAAGTTTACAACATGTTGCAATCCATTCAGTGCTGAATAAGTACAAGATAAGTAAAGATTAAAATAGCACATAAGATGATAATTTTACAGTTAGATGTTCTTGATAACGCTACTAACGGATATATGGGGAACTGTGACTAGCAATAGAGAGGATCAATAATGACAATAATAATAAAAACATACACTAAGGTAATGTATGGGGGTTTGTGTGCTGATTTTTGTTGAAATTGGGCACCTTGTATGCGAGTTATCCTAGTGTAGTATATAATAAAACTTGTGTAAGGTGGCACATTACAAGTATAGCAAGTATAGCATTGGGCAGGAACCGATATCAAGAGTATTTGGTTTACTTCAAGAATTTGTTTGTGTTTTCAGAATTACTGTCTGAACTTATAGAAATTGAATAAAATATCTCCTGAATATTTATCAAGATCATGAAGATTAAACAACACAATGTAGAAGGTTAACTACCATAAATGACAACACTCCAAAGCTAAATTTCATTTGTTTAATTACTTTCCTTCCTTTTAATATTTTCTTTTTTTTAAATTCAACTACTGAACCCTCTTAATTAATAATCAGATAAATCACCTGCCATTGCAGTAACGTTTGTTGTCAACATAGTACACTGTTAAGAATTTAGTAAAATGTAAAAGAAACATCTCTCTCTATAATGTTGTGTTCTCTCACATATGCCCTCAGTCAAACTTAGCAGTTAATACACTCGAGGTACACTCTAAGCAAAATCTGGTCCTGGTAATTATTGTAGAAGTATTCTTTTTTTTTTTTTTTTAAGTTGGTGAGATATTTAAAGTTCAGGACATACACTTTAAATGGATAAGAAGAAAATTTTCATAGGCTAATACTTAACACTCTTGCAATATTAAGAGTTGCAATACAAGCAGTTCAACTTTATTAATTTTAACTGTCCTGTATGCTAAAACCCCGGGGATATCACTCCTGGTACAAGATGGATGCTAGGTCAGGGTAGGTTTTGGTTTAAATTTATATGTCAACATTAAACTTTGCCGCACAGGCCTCTTCTTTCATGCCTGTCACAAATACTTTGTATTAACTGCATTTTTATACACTTTTCATTACACTCGCCTAATATTTTGTAGTATAGTCGGAACTCCTGTAAGCCTAAACCCTGAGAGAAAAAGAAATGTTTTCTCAATAATCTGCAACAATCTTTTGAATTTGAGCTAGATCTATCCAACCAATCACAGAAAGACCTGCAAGAAGGATCTTCCTGACATGGATATGCACAGATATGCTCACGTTCGGAATACGTCAAAGACAGCTGTTTTACATGCCGACTCTTACCCTTTTGTTTACAAGTGTGACGTCAGAGATGTCGCGCACTACTTCTTCTTTGGCATCACAAATGCAGCCAAAACGTTAAAAGCATACAGTCAGGTGATATTAAATACTAAAATCACTTTTTCATATAAACAATTTGAAAAATCAAACATATTAACATATTTTTGTGATAAATCTTAAATCATTGGAGTTAGCAGCCACGTATATTTAAACTGACAATAATCTGTTGAGAACTTTTAAAAATGGTGCTAATGTAACAAAAACCCCTAAGTAATAAACATAAATATTCCTTTTCCAGCTTCTGGGAGCTGTGTAGCAAACATAACCTCACATTCTACCAAAACAAACCTACTTGTATGCACAGCATTTTCAAAATATAAACAATAAAAAGAAAGCACTAAATGTTAATACAATAGATAAACACATTATATATTAGGTAAACAACCTTCTCAAATATATAAACAATAAATAAACAACAGAAAACAATATGTGAAAAAATGTAAACAACATATCTGGAGCACCTGAAATCTACACTACTTAAAAACTAAAATTATATTTCTTGTTCTCAATTCTTTATAACTCTGTATTTTTTTCATTGTTAATTCACTTTTCTCTCCTTAAAACCTTCCTAACACTATACTGCTGTACTTAGTTCACCCCTCTCTACTCTTCCTTCCACCTCCTAATTACTCTTAAACATATAAACACTCTACCCTTCATCTACTTGTTCCTTGTTCTTATCTACTAAATCTTTGCTTCTTCCTGGCACTATTACACTTTTAAACACCAGTATCATACATTAATACACTGACAATCTATTGTACATTTCTCTTTAAAACCCATGAAAATAACCACTCTGTTTCACTATAGTAAATTCTCACAAAATAACCATGCATTGGTGCCTATCCCAGGGCTTAAGAAAGGAACTATAATATTTAACTCCATTTATCCTCTACGCATCATGACATTTTCTCCTCAATCTCGTATGGTCCTTTGCATAACAAATAAATTTTTATTCAAAATAAAAATATCTCTAAAATCATTACAGTAGGCCTACAAGAAAAATGTTAAAAAGCTAAATATGTATATATTTTACTAACCTAAATTGCAGACTGTCTGCACTCATTATTAATTTATTTTTTCTTTTACCTCCCTGCCATTATCTCTTTGTATCTCCTTTTCCTTTCCTTTTACCTAATGACCTCCATACTGTACATCACTCTTTTTCCCTACTGAGTTAACTCTACTACTCTTTTTTTTTTTGCTCACAGTTTTTTCTGACCTGGTGATTCAATCTCTTCTTTCACCTTACAATATTATTTCCTAACAACACATCATGGAGAGTCATTCTAGGGTGTCCCCCACTTCCACAATAACCTTGTACTGTTTGCACTGTGTTCTCAACCAATCTTGCCTTGTGTACCACAGCAGCTGATCTTAGCTACAGCTTTAATTCATTATAAGCATGCTGTAATAACATGTATAAAGTAATAACATGTTCATTAAAAATACTCACTTCAGGAACAATGACGTGTCTACTTAACTACAACTGTGTTCAGGAAGGAGCACATACGTTTAGACTTTTCCAAAAATATTCCTTCATCTAACATGCCTGTATAAGAAAATCTCTGGGCTATTAAATTCCTTGACTAGAATTGAATTTGACACCTTCCTTTGATTACCTTATGTAAAATAACACTCTTGATTTGTTATCTCAATTCAGGATTTGCACAAGACAATTTCTGGTTCAATCGTAACACAGCAGCAATAAACAACTGCAAAATACTCTACTGCAATGAGGGGCTATTCAGTTTCAGTATACAAAGGACAAACCTTTAATTTATATCAAACCACTGGACACATTCAGCATGTACAATATTTCCTTGAAACTTGGCAGTCACACCGCCTTATTATACCACAGAACATATGGCAAAATAGAAAACAAAGCCAGGACCAACTCATGTTAATAACTGGACCAAATTAAAAATGTTACCTTTCAACACAAATTAATTCTTTTTTCATTAGTAACAAGCATGAAGCCGCAGCCTGGCAGACACCTTAAAGGGCCAAACGCAGAAAAACTATTAAAATACAACACATTAAAACAAGTCATTAAAAACAAACTAGCTGGAGAAAATAGCCTCAAAAAATAGATATTAAAGGGCCTCACCCCAATACCAGCTGTAACTAAATCAATACAGAAACATGCAATTATAAAATGTAACACGCAAGCTGAGAAGGTCACCACCATTACAAGCCAACACATAGCAACGCGTAGACAAATAGGGGCAGCAAAACAATCCTACATGCACATCGGCCCCGAAAAACTGAAAAGTAGCTAATGACATTACGCCAAACAATCAATTAAATACGTGCAAGGCAAATATAATTTGGAAACGGTATTAACTACCGCACACCAACTCAAATTAAACACAATCAAACTACTTTATGACAAGCTAAGTAAAAACCTTAAATGCATAAATATCTAAACATGCATGACCTTCACATCTCACCGACAATGTTCCTAAACTGGCTCACAAAATATTACATTAAAAATCTAAAAAACACATATAAGATTGCCGCACCATTTCTTTCGCAGCTCCTGCATAAATTGCCTAGGTGTTGAATAACAAGCCCTTAAATATCATAGTGGTAGACCATCAGCGACATGCTTGCAGGTATCGCTGGACAGCGTGAAGTAAAAGTGAGCACTGGGCAGACAGCAAAGCAACTCAATCGCTACAGCCTTCATTAAATTTAAAAATAGTGACGTACACCAGGGAGGGGAATCAAGGTTGGGGAAATGCAAGGAGAAGGGAGAGGAAACTGAGACACCAGGGAGGAACGTCTCTACCGCGGCTAACCTAGCTGTCGTTATGAGAAATTCCGAGGACGTTGACTCAACGTCTCAAGTTGTAAGCTTCTGGAACAGCCGTTCTGGTGACTGTAGTCTGCTGTTTGGTAACCGTATCCTTTGTTGTTATCTGGAAATACTTCTTTGTGCCGCTCGCCGCTCATTGATTACTGACTCATTCAGAACTGCCATGTTGGCTTGTAATTGATGTTGTGCTGCTGCTATGTTTGTAAACACCGAATCATTAGGTGTGTTTACCATTATCGCCCCACCCGTAGTTGGGCAGCCATTTTTGTAATGTTGCAGACATCAGAATTGGTAACTGGAATCACAGCTCAGTTTTACTCACCCGGTAGAGACATGAAACTTAAATAAAGGCACCATATTAAAATAAAAATAGAAGAATTCATGTCTCAGATTATTTTCTCAGTTTTTTTATTTCAAGTACAAAATAAAAAGTTCACAATCTTCCATTAATGCAGAGTCACAAACAATCAGCTAAACGGGACAGACGAGCAAAGAACAGCATCTCAGAGTTCATTTATTATTCATATCACTCAAAACTTGCAACGCGAGAGAAAATTACGAAGGCAGGATGAAGGTGAATTCCCTCCTGGCACCCTAATGACCACCCACACCGGCATAAATATATACGTAGAATAAAGTTGGCCGAAAATTGAAGATTAAAAAAATATAAGTGAAGGTCGTGGGTACTTGCTGGTGTTGGTGAAATTTACCATGAGAACTGGTTGACAACCGTTAGTGGGCGGAAGGCACTCAAATTTACCATGAGAACTGGTTGACAACCGTTAGTGGGCGGAAGGCACTCAAATTTACCATGAGAACTGGTTGACAACCGTTAGTGGGCGGAAGGCACTCGGGGCTTAAGTCGCCACATACTCTACCCCCACTTCTAGCACCCGGGTGCCAAAAACCTAACCAAATAAGGGCATGGCATAGTACGGAATCCCTTCAGAATACTGTGCAACCTCAGTCACACCCACTTCCCAATGCCATACCGAACTTCCATCGTAGTAACATAATCCAATTTCTAGAACATTCTTGAAGGAAAAAATGTCTACGAAAGTGGTAAAAGCTTTTACACAACCTCAACATCGATTTTAGAAAAAGAAAACGCATGACAGATAAACATACTAACATGGCCAAAATTTCAAATACTGATAAGCAATTATAATTCCTTGAAAAACAAAAGAAAACTAACCAAATATCCCAACTTAATTATTATAAACTGCATCATTACAAACTCAACTGTACGACCTCTGGAATTCCTGTATAAAGAACCCATAGCTTAATATGTGTGGTCAGATGCTGACAATTAAAAAAAAAGGAGCTGGGAGCCAGGTTATAAAATACTACATCAGAGAGTTGGGTACACTGAGTTGGATGTACACACTGGTTACAAATTATGAGAAAATTACTGAGGAATGTCTGTACAATAACAGGTCAGTAAAATTATTTGCAAAACATGCCCCAGCAACTGGATGAGGAGGTGAAATCTTTGATTTGCCATCTTGTTTCAGAAGAACTTTACGACACAACTTTGCAACAATAGAAGGCCGAGATATATTTTTGAATTAGGGCCACTCTGTGTACAATCACAGTTCAGGTGGTCGGAACTCGTTGCAGCTGTAGTGCATGCGCACACACTTCAGTCTATGCAGCCACACAGAAAGTCTTTCATAAACAAAAAAAATATGACACAGACATAACTTGACTGGAAGTTATTACTTCATAATCACTGTCAGAATCACTAGTAATTTTGTTCCTTCTTTATCTTTTTTATCCAGGCTTCTATTAACAGTTTTTTTTTTTTTTACTTATCTGTGTGGCTTGATAAAATGTACTTACACAATTAATATTTATCACAAATTCTTTAAATTAGTTTAAAGTATGAATTGTTTGAGTGTGATGGCAAGGCTGGTCTATTAAGCTTCCTTGAATGCAAATGTTTAAACCAAAGTGCGCCAAACTTTTAATGATTCCTTAAAATACTGCGGAAAAGTGTTACTTAAGGGGCTTGTCTGCCTGACACTCAAACAGCATTGCAGTGTGCTTGAAATCCAGGTTTATATATGAAACTATTAAACGTGTGTCCATTGTGCTGAACTACGAAAAGAACACACACTGCAGACTATGCCTGTCAACTATGCATATTAGAATCACCATTTAAGAGCATTCCAACATAGTTAAATATGTCTTTTTCAAAATTCAGTATCTCAAATATACACGTTACATATATACAAAAGTATTAGAAGAGAATGTACTGAATCTTGCTACAGACTTTCCATCAATAAAATTATAAGGTCACCGCTTGAAAGTCCCATAGGTAAATGAAAAACGATGAAAACATTGCACACCAGTTCAGAGTCCTGCGCATGGTGGCAATGGGGCACTTGTATCACGTGCCAGTGTAGTCCTTATAGTTCCCATGCTTCTCAGCCTCAAACACGGAAAATAGCTCCAGGCAGGCGAGCCCCTTAAATAAAAAACAATTTAATCTGTGATTATACTCAAAACGAGTTATATATGTTGCACCTGACTTAATATAAACATTAACTCGCTACCAAAAAGTATAACTTGATTCTTTCATTTATTAATAGTTGGTTGTTTATAAATGCAAAGAGCACACTCCCATTTACATTTGAACAGTTAAATTTTTTCTTTATTAAAATTTGAGCCTGTACTGCTGGTGTGATGTGGCAAAATTGTTTGTTGTCTCAGTCCTGTATAAATATTACAACACTGTTTCTTATGACTGTTGTATTCACATTCCACACTACCAACCTGTCTACTTATGGTAAATCACTGATTGTTGGACACACAGAATGAGAGGAGTGTGAAATTATCCTCCCTGCTCTCATCAAGCTACGTAGTTCAGTGGGTTTTCTCATGTATTGTACATGCTGAATTTGTTTGCAGATATTCGTTAGTATTTTAAAGAATTATTGTGTGGTAGTGTTGTAAACTTGATATAACAAAGCTAACAAAAGAACAGTTATTACAATTGCACAAACAAAAAATGATGGAAACAGTGTGCCTTTCTTGAAAAAAATCTTACATTTTCTTTTGTTGGAACATTACATTTTTTTGTATATTGCACTTTGCAGTTTTTCAATTGCAGTTTTTCAATTTATTTTACCACCTCAATGTGCATTATAAAATAATAATTTTCTTCTTCAGTACCAAATATTTTTTCTCAACTGCATAGTAATTTTAATGTTCAAATCCTCCTTCTAGAACATTGCAGCTGAGCCACTCGTTAAGATTTTCTTCATCAATGTCTTCAAAGCAGACGATGTTTGTCTCTGGTCCCATCAAGAATATCAAGCAAACAGTCAACTATTGTGGTAAAACTGACATGAAGTGAGCATAACCACAAATTACCATCTACAATAAAAATTCATAAATTCGCTTAACCAATTCATTAATCTGTAATTTTCTTGGTACCAATTAACGTGATTAATTGGGAGTATGTACAGTAAACTCCCTAATAACAGTGTTAATCAGGGCCAGAGAAAACACGAATAAGCAAATTTGTTTTAAAAAACCTGGATAATCTAATTTACACATTTTAAATATTAATGGAACATTGATATTGCCTCCAAAAATCGTGATAAAACACAGTACCTATTATACATTTCAAAGCAAACACAAATCACGCACTGTATGTGCAGGATTTATGTACACAATACTGATATTTATGTTGCACCGAGTGTAGGTAATTCTCGGAAAATCGAGTATACACAGCCTTTCGCCAGCGCCAGGCGAGCGTTGGGTGGGTGACTCAGAGTGATAGATAAGCAGTCTGTAGTTGTGTGTGTGTATCACTTTCTCACTGTGCGTCACTCAGACCAGTCTTTTAGATGGCAGAGTTCGTTCAAAGTTTAGACTGCAATGCAACAAAGACTAGACTATAACGGGACTTTAAACGAGGTAACCTGGCATTTAAACAATACAGTACAATACCCATTTTTAAAAAAAAACCTTACAATACCAAAACTTATTAAAATTTTACCAATTTACACACACACGCAAAAGTTAAAAATCTCTGAAATGTTTAGTCTTTGTCAACATTTAAACACTTGATACGAAAAAATGTAACAAAAATTAAACCATGCCTTTCTTGACAAAGGCTTCAATTTGCTTTTGTTTGGCACCGGAATTGATGTTTTTGTTTATAAAACACCATGCTCAAATTGTTTTATTATTTCTAACTTTTCCACGATAGTTTAAACTGCCCTTTTACAATTTATTCACATTGCAAAAACAAGTGAACAATGACACGGGCAGACGATAAATAAACTGGCAAGACATGTTTCGTACGAGGATGACAGAGGGGGGAGGACTGAGGTTCTGACCGAAACTGAAATGGGAAACTCGATACTTTGTAATTTGTCATTTCGCAAGTTTCACTTCAGAAGTTGTTGACAGTCACTTATTTAGCATTCGCAGTAACACATTTTTACATTAACAGTGAAAAATATTTTTATCTAAATTTAATGCTTAAAATAGACGTAATATTTCTACAATCATCACTGGAGAGCTGCGCATATGTTAATAAATAAGAAAATAAGTTACGAAATAACTCCAAAAAAAATTGTTACAAAATATATAAACGAAGTGCAACAGTTACCTGCTTTTTAAACATGCCTGGTGTATTTTATGAACAATTATGTGTTTTATAAAACATTAGCGCATATGTTAATTTTGTATTTTTGCTAACATCTGCTGCTGTATGGAAAATACGGAATACCAAATTACCAAATACGTCACCATTTTTGTATACGAAATCGGGTCACGTGATAATTTTGTCAACAAAATGTGCTATTTTGGACACCGCCTGAGATGAGCCAGATACCAACGCGCTTCAATGGATGGAAATGGATATCTCACTCAGATCTCTGTGACAGGCTGACGGTTTAAAGAGATAAACATAAGCTCACTTGGCACAGCGATAGATGTACTGTACAGCTGCTTGTTAAACAACACACTTTACAGCATCGCCTGACTGCCGCACGGATAAGCCTAAAACTGATTAAGCAGGAAAGTACTGTATGTAGGAAAAGCTACATTTTACTGATATTCACTTGAACTTACTGTCCCAGTAAAACACCAAACTGTGTACTGGAGCAAACTAGATGCAAAATCATAATATGCTGAGCAAGTATAGCTTTGTTTCACTCTAACTTCAAACACGTCTCGTGCTTTCTACTATAGATAATGTCTTTTGGTGCTAGATTTGCCTTTAGGCAAGTGAGAAGGGTTTGCTACATAGTCATTAACGTAGTTATCATGTAATATCACACAATTCGAAGGCAGCACTCATTGGTGTGGATAAAAACTTATTAGGAAAATGTACACTTAAGATGATGCTTTAGAAAAAGATGTGACAGACTTGGGAAGATGGAAATAGTGAAGACAGAAGAAAACCAAGGATAAAGCATCATATGACAGTCCAAATAACACAGTCTGATTATGTGTCTTTAAAAGAAAGCACAGGTTGGTTGTGCTGTACTCCAGCCATCTCATTGGAACCCTGGAGTGAAGTGAAGTGGAGAGATTTTGCCAGCTCTAACAATGAGGCCTTGAGAGTAGACAAGTGAAACAAAGTGAATAAGGATGAAAGTGGAATGTGAGAATGAGGAGAAATGGGATATCCCCAAAAAAAACTTGCTGACCAGCAGCATTGTCTGGAAAGATTCTATTAAAAAATACAGGAATGACTCAGCCAGGATTCAAACCTGGTTTACCTTGGTGGGATGCACGCATTCGAGCCAGTATGCCAACAGCAGGCTCTTTGAACTCTGGAAACTAAGAGTATTTTGATCTTTAAGTCAATCAGCGTACTAAGGCTATACCTACATGGAAGAAGGAACTTATTTTCCATATCTCCAAAATTGTCCTGATCCTTAGGAGCCTACAACAACCAAATAAAAATAGTGAATAACAAATTACATTAAAATTGACGGTGGTAGTTACCACAAAACTAGGAGAGAGAAAATTAGTGGAAAAATGTAAAATATGAAATTATATTAGTCACTTACAAACATAACTATATTAGGGCTTGAAATTATGTTGAAAAAAATGAACATCCTACACTGCCTACACTTGAGATCAATATATTGTTTTATCTGTAAAAACAAATTATTTTCACCTCTAGAAGCTCTACATAAACAAAATCAACTAATTCTCTTCTGCTTTAATGTTTACATGCTTACATAAAAATTGCACTCACATCTAGACATCATGTAACATGAACTTCATAATAGAAGAAACATTAAGAAATCTAAATTCAAAAAGTTTGAAGTGTTATGATTGCCCAAATTATAACACAAACAACATGTGGCTATACATTGCAACACAAGTCCCCTACTATATCAATAGCACTTTTACCTTGGGTCTGTTGATGGCAGGTTTTCGAAATGGGTTAATAACTCTCGCTTCTGCAAACAACTGGTCTTGGTCGCCATCGTAAAACCTTTCCATTAATTTTTCCTTATCCCATTTAAAATGATTTAGTAAAATTCTAGTTGTTGTGGCAGGAATCTGGAATAAAAAATGAACATTCTAGATGTAAGTCACATGTGAATTTTGATAGAGGCGGACAAAATCATTTTAGAAGCAAAAGTCACGCAGACACTATATATGAAGTGTTCCCAGAAAAGGTACCTTAGGGTGAAAACGTAAGTTTTTCAGGAGACCCAAAAGAAGGTTAAAAATGTGAAAATTTTCATTTGAGATATGAATGGAATATGCTGAGAGTATAAATGCTATAAGGGTGCAACTTCTTTCATTGAATTTCTCATATAATTGTCTACAAAACAAGCCCAACACCAAAAATTGGTTTTCACCGTAAGGTACCTTTTCTGAAAACACATCACATATTAAATTCATTAATTCAACACGTAATCTTCATAATTTGATGCAGACAAATTGAACTATGACTGCACGACTAAGCTTAAAAATAAGTGGTTGTTAATGCTGTCTCTCACAGAGAACACAAAATGGGAAGAATGGAAACAGTTTGAAAAACAAGTAAATTATTATGCTAATGCTTAGCAACATACAATTTTTAAATTCAATAAATATCTTGTTGTACTGGGAATGTTAGAAAAATTAAAGTATAAAATTATTTCATTCCATATACACAGCTCATTAGGATTCTCTTCATGCAAAATTCTTGGTAAAAACAATATTTTGAAATAAAATAAATGCAGAAACAATGTGATGGAAATAACAATTTTTGATTTATTATTCATTCTACAAATAAATAAGGCTTGCCAATCCTACAACTGGTAGTACTGCCAACATTTACATAAAAAAAGGATTTTTTTTTTGTAATAAATAAGGCTCCCGCCTACCTGGCACATTGCAAAATGTTAGTAATTCATATTTTTCTGCAAAACTATTAAACATGAATGAAATGCGCTGATCTACAAAAAGAACACATACTTCAACTTCAGACAAGGACTGTTGAGTGCTTTCATTATGTCATACACATTAAAAAGACAATTTTTGAGTACTCAAAAATAGTTAAAAACTGCTTTTTCAAAGCACTGTATCTCAAAACATATTCATCAGATACATACAAAACTATCCAAGGGCCCTGCATTTGAATCTTCTTACACAAGTATAATGATGGGGTGACCGCTGAAAGTCCCATAGAAAGTAGATCACGCAGAAAATCAGTCTGTTTAGAAGGCTCTGTAGGAGGCAGAAAATTAGTCTGTTTATAAGACTATGTAGGTATTTCGTGACACCAGGATATGTGATGGAAAATATTAAAGTTGCATCCCTGTAAAATGCATTGAAAGACAAGAAGCGACTTCCGAATGGATGTACCTTGAAGAGTACAAAACTTCAAACGAATGACCATAACAATGGAACAGTGCTTGTTGAAATCCTTGGTTGAGTCACTAATGATGGTAGGAATTTTAAGAGCTACTGACCTAAAACTAATTAAAACCTCTTGACTGTAGAGCACCTGGAGACTGACTAAAACAAAAATATGGAACGATACTGTTATTGACTGAACCCAAAAAGGGGCTCCTTATGAAACTGATACACATCTATGACAATAGCAGCAATTGAACTTTTTTTTTTTTTCCCCCAGAAAATAACTACCACAGAAAATCTGAATCTCATAGCGGGTTCTGAAACAGCGAGGGCAAATCATGGCACGTAGATGCACAAAAATGGCCATATAAAATTGTGTGTGTGTGTGTGTAAACGAGGAGAGATATGTGGGGGGGGGGGGGGGGGGAAGGGAGGTGGTACCAACATCTCTGCATGTGGTGAAAAAGTAACTGGTGAAACTCTTCCCGCTAAATGTTATGAAGTTGCATGGCACAGCATTATAAAATTGGTGTGTTTTTAAAGATCCGTAACAAAATAAGAGACCTAAACAATATGCCAGTAGTAGCTGTGATAAACATTACACAGTCAAACGGTTTCCCTGTATAAAAATCATTTCATGAAAACTATTTGAAGAACTTCCACACATATTATCATTTAGTACTTAGGCAAAATGAATAAATAGTAAGCACACTGCATAAGTATAATGAAAATGCACACATTCTTATAAAATACACTCTAAAGGGCTGCACATCTAGAGCAAGATAAATGTCATGAAGCAACAACTCATAGTATTAACTTTTTTTTTATATAATGATAAAATTGTTATCAGCGTGGTTTTCTTAATGGTACATTTGAAAAAACCAATATATGACCTAAATTTGATAAGTCCAATCGAAAAAAACAGTAATAATCACCCAAGGTCAGAGTGATGCAATGTATTTTGATGTAACAACAGGCTTTGATACTGTTAGGGTTGGGGTACATCAGTAACACAACATAGTGATATACATAAGATTTAAACTGCTTGTTTTCAGTTTAGAATAGCTACAACCATACATAGCAATAGGATTATTAAATTTTTAAAGAGGTTTACTAATAGTTATATTTATTTTATTTATTTGTCAGTTTTTTTTTGTCGAGGTCTACCCTGATGTTTGTGTTAACTTAACCTCCAATGCTGACATCCCTTCAAAGTATTTTAAGAATTAGGGATAGTACTCCGTAATGTTGTTAGTTGGTAATTTTTAAACTTTGATACGCCTCTTTGACAGTTCTTGTAATGAGATTAATTAAATTAATTTTTTTTTCTTTTTTTGTAAGAGTTTAAACTGAATTCTGTTTTGGATTGTGCTATATAATTATCATAGTATATAAGTTAAAGTAACTTTTTTCTTCTTTTCACAACTCTTAATTTTTTTTTATAAAAAGAGGTCTGATGTCTCCAGTTTGTCTTAGCAATTAAATGTTTTGTTTCTTTGAAGGCTATTTTGACACCAACAACATTAAGATTCAGTTTACTGTTTGTTGATGTAGATTCTTACAGCAGCTTAAGCCAATAACAATCTACTATTTTTTTAAACCAGACAATTACTACTCCAAGAATAATCATAAAATTTTTTGTAGAAAATACACGCCATTTTTTTTCTGTTTATTCACTTTTTTAAATTGTTATTTATTAATAGTTTATAACTTTCGTTACTCATTATCTAGAGTTAATTAATTGTTATTTCCAGCATTAACTGTTTTTTTCTAAACATTAAGTTATTAAATTATTTGGCAAATAGATGTTTATTTATATAATTTTTAAGTTTTGTTTAAATGCTCAGCAATCAGCTGTGTTTTTGTTGGAAAATTTAGTGTTTTTATTTCCACTACCAATTTTCTTTTAAATTTTTTCTTGACTCAAATTACTATTTAAGATAATTTCCTGTCTTTATTGATGGCTTATCTACAGTTCAAGTTATTCCTTTGCATTCTCTCGTCTCACACCCATATAAAACAAAAGAAAGTATAGCTGAAGAGTTCAGTGAACAAGAAGATGTATATGGGAGATAGTATTGGACAACACAACAAGGTTATTTTTCGTGATGGCATCCATTTAACCACTAAGTGAACCTATCCCCTTTTCCCTGAACTTTAAGCATAGAAAGTGTTACCCCCCCCCCCCTTTTTTTTTCCCTCCTTTCCTTTCAGTTATCCCAGATTTGAGAGATTTTATAAAATAATTATGTTTCACGATGTGTGTGTGTGTCTGGTGTCTGGGGGTGTCCCCCCCCCCCCTTTCCCTTGTGAGGTGAGGAATCACAGAAGTACAGTATAAGAGATTATTTGTTTTACTTAAGGGCATCTGGATGGCCCGTCCAACTGTCTGGTGGTGGAGGCATTTTACAGTTTACATTTTACATTGTGTTTTTAGAATCTGAAGAGATTGAGAAGGGATTTGTTTTGAACCTACAGTTCCAGATCAAATTAATAGTTTTTTTTATAGTATCTTTTTCTCTAGATTCATTGCCAGCTTTGGATATTCAGTACCTTTCCTTTTTCCTTTAGAAACTTCCCCTCGCAACCATAAGTTTGAGTTGTCAGATATTTGATGAATAATTTTTCTGAAACTGTATTTAATTTTATTTTCCAGTAATGTAATCTTTCCCACCCATTCTCCCTCATTACAATGCATTCGAGGTGTGTACATAAGAGATGACTTAACACAAAAACCATTCTTTTGGGAATATATGACAGTTAATTTAGATTCTAAACAAAACAATAAAACCCACTGGGTTGCAATAACTAAAAACGTACACCATTCCATCTATTATGAGAGTTACGGAGACTTACATCCTCCATTAGAAATACGGAACTATTCACAGAATACACAAATAAAGTACAATTACGAAACCAAAACAGTCCTAGAGACATATAACTGCAACCATTTGTGTTTATGATTCTTAATTATAAATAAGATACGTACTCCTTAAAACCACTAGTAACACAGTAAATTGTCAGTAACACTGATTTTAAGCGGAAATTCGTCCCAACTGCATTCTATTTATTTCCCACTCTTGAAGTTAGATGGTGAATGGCAAATGAGTTTAATTGAATTTGTAACATACAACAGTATACTAAATACAAATGTGCACAACCATTCACCCTGAACACTGGTAATGAAAAACACATAGGTGTAATAAACATCGGATCATATGAACTTGAAGACTTGGAAACTTTTATTAAGGGAACTGTGCCCGAAAACGTTATGTTCCTGTTACGCGGTAATCCAAACACTTTATAACACTTGTTTAGCAATATCTATACTGATTTCACACCAAATGACCCAATCGCACCTATGTTAGGTTGCAAACGGAAAGTGTATCCAGGTAATCAACAACACGAATCATCAAAACAAGTTAATATTTTGTCCGTTAACATGTGTCGTGTAAATATAAATATTGTTGGGGGTTCGTTTTTAAACTGTAAACCTACAAACATGTTACACAAATTCACCTGTTCAGTTGCGCCAGGATATAAGATAAATGAAAACTCAAATATGTTAATTTACCTTCTGGTAATTTTTAATCACGATGATGAAATTACTGTTACTATAGCCAATCAAAAATGTAAGATTATTAACTTTAGAAACAAAGAGGTAACCATACGTCTACATTTAAAAAAAGGTGAATAAAAAGTAGTATAAAAAATAATTGCATTCTGTGTAGTATACTAAAAATTGATATTGTTTACCGTACGCAATATGTTCGTCCAATCCACAAGAAACTACCTATAAAAATACATAAAACACAACATAAAGCATTCAGTTCAGTTAGGAAACATGCAATTAACATGGGGTAACAAATTGTTTTTAAGTGAATATGATATAAAGTAAATAAAAATTGAAGGCGAGCTTAGTGTCCAACAGCCTATAACTAACGAAGACTCTATAACCAATACAGAAATACATGTGTACAAACCATTTTGAGCAAGGCCTTATATGTTTCCGTCCGAAATACAAATTCCTATACAAAACCCCCACATATATATATATATATATATACACACACACACACACACACACACACACACACACACCTTTGCCTTCGAATTGGCTTTGCGGTTCAGAGGTACATTCAAAAAGACAGATGGAATTAACCCAGTAATTACGGAAATAGTTTGCAATGGTATACTTCATTTAATCAATAGAGTTGCATACTTATTGAATGGTATGGAAATCGACCAGAGTCGAGATGTGGGTATTACATCAACAATAAAGAATTACCTCTTGCTAACAACAAACAATGTTAACGCATGCACTATGTATAGGTGGAACCACGCTGACAATTATAAACTACACATTAACACAGGTGGGAAGTTGTCATACCGCTAAGCATGGTACTGGGATTCGCTGAAGACTATAAACATGTTATCGTAAATGTTAAACAAGAATTGGTTATTCTATTTAGCAATACGTATGTGAATGCTACACTAAACTTGACTAACGACGATGAGGGTGTTACATTTGAATTAAGTAGCGTAGAATGGTTAACGCTCCCTATTGGAATGAACACTCAAGTATGAGTGAAGTTTCTTAAATATATTGAAAAAAGGAAAAACCTAGACATTGTATTTAGGTCCTCGAGTGTGGAATATTTTCCTTTAGTAACACCATCTGAGAAAGTTGTATGGAACGTAAAATCAAGTTCCTCACATGAAAAAACTGAGATACATCATTATATGTTTGCAAACCAATTACAAAATAACTTAAGAACAGATAGGTCATAATTCAACCATTGCAATGTTAAAAACATGGAACTATTTCTTAATAGTCAAGCTTACCCATACACAGTCTATAACATACATTTTACAAATGGAGAGTATCTTATTTGCCACAATATGTACAAACAATTCCAAGAGACGTATTATTCAAAAGACAGTGCACCAATATTAGATCCCAAAATATTTAAAAGTAGGGCTCCTTTGTTCGTGTTTGATGTTAGCAAACAAAATGATTCTATAAGTACGATTTTGAATTGCGTATTGAGATAAGTGTGAAAGAAAACATTACCCTCAAGCTTATGCGTTAATCATTCACGATACATTAGTATCTTACAATGTTCACAATAAGTTAGTTGTATTAACATAATTGTGTTATCAGTATACGATGTACTGTCATCGAGTAAACATGTTCTGTAATATTTAAGGTTTCCAAACACCAAAAAGGTTTATTTTAAGGAAATTGCTATTACAGACATAAACAACCACACCACTGTGTTCACATTCAAACAACCTTTTGAGTGGAAATGGTTAAGTCGGAAGTATAAGCAAACCAACACTTGGGTTACAAAAATCATCATGGGTTAATGTGGGACAGTGGATGTATGGAGTATGAGGACTTACCCTATAATTGCAACACATATCACAAAGACGAGGAGATACTCGTCTGTGGAATTAACGTATTCTAGCAAGAGTATGGAATGGTAAAATAATTGACATGAAGAAAACTTTAAATGTCCGTCATTCAAAAAGTTACTGAAACGTACAGTTATAAATCACAGTTCATTTCTGCAGGTGAAAAATCTAAATTAGTGCTTAAATGGGCGTTACTGATGAAGTGGGGTACAGCATGAATCGTGCTATTATTTCAGTGTAAGGACGCGATGGAGAAATTTAATCCTCAATTTGAGCATGCAAGTGTTCTTCTGTGATATAAAAGAGTTTGGTTTTGGGTTGATGACAACAATCCGCTACAAATTCAAATGCGTAATGGAGAAGAAGATTTGAATTTTTCAGTAATTAGTCCGGAATACACGTACGAAGAAGTTAGTGAATGTAATGGGCGTGAGTGTGCGGTGTTTAATTTGCAGCCAGACACAGTATTACCATGCTGTTTAAATGAACTAGCAAATGATGCTAGATGAACATATCTCAAATCGTATGTCATATAGGCAAATTAAATATATGTTACAAAGAGACTATTGAGGCATTCCTATAATATGGATTGAAAAATGTAATAAAATAGAACATATTACTGAAATTCGTAGCGAAAACCACCGGTTAGTCTCTCACTGTGGTATGTGGCTATGTAGAGTTTGCAAAGGCAAATCAAACAATTTTAATTTCAAATAAAAAAATTCAATATTGCAACCATCCTCAGCACTTCAGTCGTTTGTATATATGCATAGTGTGCGTTTTCACCCCAGGAGGTGACTAAGAAGTGTTGCACGTAGGCTATATACAAGTTAATTTTAAATCATAGAATGTGTTTTGCAAATACAAGTATGTAACGACATGAAAAATTGGTGTTATACTTTCGATTCGTAACAAGGCATTAGGTCGGTATCATACTATGCATTTGTGCCGCCACAGCTAAACAGGATGGGTACAACATTGTTGTAAATGCGAAGTGTCGCACTAGTACGGCGTTCACTAGGGTGACACTTTGCATTTACATCAATTTGTTATGCTCATCCCGTCAATCTGGAGCATTTCAGCCACAGTGACAAAAAAGGCATAGTATGACACCGGCCTTCGGTTCCGTGAAGGAATGGAACGTGTAGATTGTGCTGTGCAATACCGAGACCTGACAGTGATTTGCCGTTCTCACTACAAGACTTAATTATAGCCAGCTTTAAGGAAGAGATTGTGGAAGAATGTGGTAATGGAAATATCACCTACCAACTTACCTGCCCTGACTATGGGATGAGCATCCATTGGAAGGAAGTGTGTTACGGGGATATTCATACATTTATTTTCCAACAAGGAAATCTCTCATTCCCGTCTGTATGTAATAGTTGTACGTGTGAAGTTGCCAAATGTCTCCCGATTAATTACGTTAAGTGCCAAATTAAGTTTCATCTGAATGGCAAGTACTATCTCATTGAACATGCTTTGTATTCTGTGAGGTATTAATTACCTCATTCATTTTACATAATTAAGGAAATGTGTGAGGACAATATTCATTTTTTATGTACATATTGTCCTGGTTTCATGTTATCAAGCAATAAGCCATGCATAATTGAAACTTTTGTAACCAATTATGATACTTCAAATTGTTATGTTAATAAGTGTAGACCATATATGATGGAGAAAACAATGAATGTGAAATGTAAAGGTGAATATATTATCACAAGTTACAGTAATCAATGAAAGATAAAGTTTGCAACATAATATTTACAGATCAGCTTACACAAAGCCATTGCAATACTTTGAACACTGTAATGGGGATGCGTATGTTTTTGAAGCAGTAAATAAGTTCAGCTATTTATTGGTTACAGGATGTGTATCATCAAAATGTTTTGTGCATAGGAAAAGCAAACTAGGTAAAACAAAGTTCACCGCACAAACTTTTCTTTATCGCAGTATAGGATGCTAGAGGAAAGTAGTGATGAATTAAATTTCTCATTTCTCTAAATCTAAAATAAATATTAGCAAGTTCTTCAGATGCTTGTTGTTGCATTGTAGACTGTTTAGTTGTTTGAGAAAAAATTAGTACAGTAATCCCTCGCCAACCGCAGTATCTTCAACCTTGTTTCAGTTATGCACGGATTTGTTTTTGCAGACCTTTTCTCCAACCGCGGTACAAGTTCCTATTATCCACAGTTTTCAGTCTATAGAAAACTAGCAGTTACTGATGATGTTAGTGGCTGTACATTTCTCAAGCTACCATCATAGTCTTTGAGTTGTGTTGTCCCAAGCAGCGTGAAGTAATAAATTACATCTTGCACAAGAGGGGTGGGGTGTTTTTGGTAAGGGGGTGAGGGGGAGAGAAATTGCAGGCTGGGATGGTCAGAATTCTTTGTCCTAGTCACATACCACCGCCTCTGCCTTAGCCTCCCTGTCATTTTTTACTTCCGTCATCCCTCCTATTTTGCTGTAAAAACAGCAACACATTACAGACTATTTTCTTAGTCAGTGAATATATAACTTCAAATTTAATTCAATGTCCTTTTTTTAGTGATTTTTTTAAAAGTTTATGTGCACTCATGGCTATGTAAGGTGCTAAATTTTTATGGTGAGCAATTGTCTTTTTTTATGAAGTCAATTTTATGTGTAAAATGAATAAAGGTAAGTGTGTGCAAATAAAATGTGTTCTTATATTGCCATATTTTGGCGAGTAAGGCCGTGTGCATGTATACGCCACGTCAGAAGTTTTTGGTGAAAAATTTGGGATAATTAATATTTCAAGTAGACTGCACTCAATTTTTTTATTCCTGTAAACATTGCCGGACCTCATCATGCCAGTGCAGAGGCCAACACGCCACCTAAATTTAGTAGAAATTCAACACATTGACATGAATTGTATCTATCAGTATGTTTTCCAATACCACGCCGCTGTTACAAAGTGAACCAGCCCTGTAACAACAACAGTGGAGGCAGCCGCCCACCAAAGTAATCTTGTAGCGAACGACCAACAACTGCCCAGCCCCGAGGAACTAGGACCGAGCGACAGCAGCAAGCCGCCATGCCGCAGAGGATCTAGGCGCTCGCCCAGCTACGTGATCACAGCAATGTTTTCACTGCTAGCTCCAGCACACGAGTGATTTAATTTTTGATATGTATCTTCATATCTATTATCAATAAATAAAGTCCTGTGTCTTGCTTCAAACATAAGGCATCTCCAACAGTGTGTTTAGTTACTGTTTTGTACCAATTACATCCAATTTTCTAGTAATGAAATGCAAAATAGTCAGCCGACTTAACCTATACCCCTTTTCCCCATAAAAGCTTGTATTCTTCTATCGCGGTGTTTTCACTTAAGACTTAAGACTTGGTCCGAAGGGCATAACTACCTATTGGGAGATTGTAGGGCATAAAATGACAACCCTCCCCCAAATCCCAAGAAAATTCGTCAAAGAGTGCACCTTAAAGGCAGAAAAGAAGGCGAAAAACACACCACTCCGGTCTCGGCAACTCCTCCCAGGGGAGGGTGTAAAGGGGCAGTTGGTGTGGAGGGGAGGGGGCGCGCGTTCAATAGCCAAAGGTCCAAGGGTGTGCAGATTAAAGCCCCCACCCCTCTATAACTTATTGTAACATTGTTCCAATTTATATTTAATAATGGTTTGGTTAGTGCACGCTTAGAAAGCATCCAAGTAGCTCATTTTTCTCAGACTTTGTTTACAAATTTTGAAATTTCTCAATTTTTTTTTAAATTCAACAAAGCCTATGATCATCTGGAAGAATGTTACTTTCTTATAATGAAAGAATTATAACAATCAGCCCTGCAGTTTTGGTAGAGCATTCTTAGAAAGCAGTGAAGTAGCTCATTTTTCTCCTTCTCAAGGACTTTTCCATTTTAAATTTAACATATCCTATGACCATCTGGAAGAATACAGCTTTCTAATAGTGAAAGAATGATAAGAATCGGATGTGTAGTTTCCAAGATTACTGGAAACATATAAACAAACTCATATTACCTCTATATTATATTAGTATAGATAAATTAAGTTAAAACTTAATTATGTTTTTATGATTTTAAATCTCCTTTTCACATGCATGTTGAGGCACTATAATTAATAACTTTATATTACATTTTGAAATGAAAAGTCTGATGTTAGCATTACAATTAGTAACTTTACATTATATTTGTCTTCAGTTTGTAACCAAATGTTTCACACGTAATGTTAACACGCAAAACTAGTAACGTAACTTTGTATGGGAAGAATTATACATCCTAACAGCCCCGGAGTTTCTGTTTGAAACAGTAGTCTTACCTGCATTCCATCCCTCATGTGAACAAAGACTTGGGAAACCCTTGCATTTTTGTAAAACCATGACGTTACCTGACTTTTTTCCCGTATGTGTTACGGAACCAGTTTTTTTTTTGTCCCAACAGGACGGTGTATTTCATAACACCTATATACAACCCTTTCCCAACACATCACACCTCAGTACAATGCCAGAGCTCCAAGGGTGAGCGCCTACCATAACACTTCCACCCAAAATAATGAAATAAAGAAAGACCCTTAGCATACTCAATCAAATTCTAGCGAATTATCAATTACTAGTTCCTTAGAGGAGCGAGGTGGGGGGATAAAAGGTAAATTACCCCTCCTTCTGTCATCTCTCTTCAGCATCTGAGGTGTGAGGATGGCTTCGCACACCATGGAGTAGCACGTTTATCGGTGATCTAGCTACCCCCCGCAGTCAGATGAAACGCCGGCAAACAGGGTTTCGCGAAGTCTGGTAAGAGTAGCAAGCGGAGCTCAGTCTGGTAAGAGTAGCAAGCGGAGCTCAGTCTGACTTCAGCATCCAACATATAAACATCTTTCCGTGCTAACTATACCAGTAACTTTACCAGAGATCTAGCTACCCTTCATGGTCGGACCAAATGCTGGCAGAACCAGTCTTGCAATCTCCGGTGTTAGTATCAAAGTATTACGGTTCTGTCGACTTCTGCAAAGAGGATTAAACACTTTTAAATGTAAGTAATAATATTTTATTTGCTACTTTTTAAAATTAATGATTTTTTTTAAATTAATGATCTTTTTTAAAATGTTAATAATTTTTAAATAATAATCTTTTTTAAATTAATTACCTTTTATAAATAATAAAATTTTTGGAAATAATCTTTTTTAAATAAATCCTTTCTTTCCATGATAACTTTTTTTTTAAATTTTAACTACTTGTTTATATATTCACATGTTGGGGGCACTCCAGTAGAGTAGTTTGTAGAGTGGTAGGATAAAATTGTGGAGCATCCCTGGTAGGGTTTTGAGTCCCCTTCAGGGCAAATGTTTATATATGGGGTAACGGGTTTGTAATAGGGTGATTAGTTACATGTAATTGGTGTTAGGTACACATATTTTTTGTAATTTATCTGTCTGTTTTTTCAGGTACTTTATGTCATTATATGTGTAGTCCATTCCCGATTGGAAGAGACTTATGAAAATCAAACTTTGAAAAAGCATACTAGGCATAACATGTCAACCTGTATTTTCAATAACCTGTATTCCACAAATACGTAACACTGTGGTTAACTTTAGAGTACAGTATTAGTGAATAAATGAAACTTTACCTTAATATCTTCTATAACTTGTAATATTTATTTCTTTTTACATATGAATTAACAACAGTGAGAGCAGCGACGTGTTGGCAGCGAACAGTAAGAAATAGTTCACAGTTAAAATATTATTTTAACATAGTTTTTTAGTATACTATTCGTAAATTAAACAGTGCCTATTGAAATATTGAAATATTTAGGTAGCCCCAATGGCAACATCTCATTTTTACAGTTTAAAATAACAGCAGAGAATATTGTGAGTAGGCCGTAATGGTACCGTATTGTTTTATCAAGCGAGATGGCAACTGAAACCAACTGTCTGCTGGCCAAGGCTTGTCGCTCGCTCTCTCTCTCTCTCTCTCTTACTTTAGCTCATTTCACACTCTGGAAAATTTCACTTCGCTAGTGAGCAGGGAAATTATGCATGTTTTCAATTGTATCATATTTCATACTTATTACAGCAAAATAATGATTTTTGAATTTCTAATTTACAACTGAAAAGAGATTTTGATGTTTGAATACTTATTTTAATATATTTAGTAAAGATGGCGGGGCAGTTACAAAGTGAAGTTGGCAGACATGGCAAGCCATAACATGGCATGTTGTTTTTTGCCAAACGAAGCGTAAATTATTCTTACTCCAAAAAATACTTCAAAATACCACATCACGTTTGTAGACGTTGTGTTTTTTAAACCTACCTAGGCATGTTATAATGTTCTAATAAATCTATGTTTCTACGGCAGTAATAAATATACTGTGATGTGTGTTTCGTTAATCATTGCATCTGTGAAATGGCATGCCTTTGTGCATCAAGGTCGATACTCTGGCCCTGTGTGTGTGCGTGATTTCACATATTTCATTACCACTATTTATACGATTTAACTGTGAACTGTATTTATGACGAAGTTAATTATATACATCCACGTCTGTCTATCACAACGTTGTACCTTTGCCCTAAATGGTTTGAAACACAGTCGTGTAACGTAATTAGCCATAATCCCGGAAGAAAAATACTATATCCAGCCCGATCAATTTCAATAAACCTAATAAACAATTAGTGCTTTTAGAGTAAAATTTTGGGCTGGATCGAACTCGGATTGGAATCAACTTGTAGTGAACTCAGAGTGAATTCGTATTGACCATAAGTGTTTAAGGTAAAGTATTGAACGTGGGCTAGAGTGTAAACAAGACAATGCGGATTGAAATGGGATAGAAGCACTCTATTGGTGATTGGCAGAACTATAAAACAAATATAATATAAAGTAAATTTCACATATTTCTCCATCCAAATATTTATCAAATATTTGTCAGTTCCTTCGCGGCCATTTATTTTTCACTTCACTTCCAAAAAAACACTTATTTTGTTAGTCTCAGAATGATTCTAACCTGTCAAATAACCAAACTAACAAGTCAATATGGCGGCCACTTCTTCTTTGTTCTAATTTCAGTCCGATCAGTGTTTAAAGTAAAATTTCAATCCGGATTCTACATTCCAGTCCACCTCGACAACTGGACAGGATTATTTCACTCCACTACTACTTCAGTCCTGTACGGATGTGTTTATACTAACATTTCAATCTGGATTCTTCAGTCCACTCCAGTTTCAATTCAGATTGAAATGTTCCGTAAACACATTAATTAAATAGCAATAAATACAAATATGTGTGGAATAAAAGTTACTGTAGGTTTATTTGTGTGCATGTTCACTGCTATCTTTTATGACGAAAATGAGCAACACGAGTTGCATGCTTGAATTTAATGCACATTTTTCATTTAACTGGTTGTTCCTTCGTAGTAATATTTATTCCAACTGAGGCCGTCCTTTTAAAGAAATAACCCTACACATATCAATAACAAAAGGATAATTAGTACAGCCCTTTACCTAGCAGTTGCAACAGTGTTATCCACAGTAGCGGCAAAATACTAATGTGCATTACGTGTATCGTACCATATTGTGAAAAACAAATATGTTAATGTAAAATAACCGTAAGAACTGTTGTCAATTCAGGCATTTTTAAAACGTCACAAAGCTGACCTTAATAATGTTGGAGGCCTAAACTATTCATGGGGAATGGTTTTTGGAATATGACAGAATTCTTTGAAAAGCTGTAAACAGTAAACACCACATTTTACAGGTATAAAAGTAGAAGTGACATTTCAATGTTTATGTTTAGGTGTAGCGAAAGTATATAAACACATGTATTCACATAATCGCATTTAAACATTGATTTTGACAGATGCTACATGGCAGTCACATGGCAATGTTTGTTTACATTTGGCGGACAGATACGAAACTGGCCTGCAAGTAGATATTTAGCAGGGCTCCGAGAAAGTTTCTTCCAGTGGGGAATGGACTATAACGATAATTTGTTTTTTTTTTTTTTCTGTGCCTCAGATTACGTGCTTGGTGGCTAGGATCAACTGCGATTATTGGTGAGTAGGAAATTTGTGTAGGAAGGCCCCTTAGTTAAACGTTGTCGTGTTAACTCTGAGTCAGAGAGCTATTCAAGCTCTGACTTATCACCCAACATACGTTCATCTCAGGACTTTGCCTATGTCCTTTTGGATACAATTTTCGGGAGATGTCTTATGGATGCATGAAATTCTAATGATAGGATTGAGTCAGATGAAGATATTTCTACTTTTTTCTAGAGATATAAGGCATCTACTCTGGCTATTACTCAAACAGCACCCAGACCTTTCAAAATGTATGTCTCAATATCAGTTAAGTTTTCCAAAAACAACGTGGCCAAGGAAATGTCTATGGAGACATTCCCCTTTTGCAGTAAAGCTAAACCCATCCTCCATTCATCCAATGTTGGTGAAATATACGATGATCACATTATCTCGCATCTCACTAAAACTATTAGTGAGTTTTGACGTAGAGGCAGCGGCTGGGGAAAGAAGCTGTTATTGCAAATTGACGTAAACATATCGCAGTACAGACAATTCACTGTAGGTGCATTTCACACAAACCTATCTAAATTCATTGCCAATCGGCCGGTTTGCATCAATGTGAAGAGTACAGAAGATGAATGTTTCCTGTACGCTGTTGTAGAAAGTTTGTTTCCTGCCACAACCATTGTCAGCATATCGTCCTCATACCAAGAACCTTGCTGGGTCCTGAATACAAAAGGATCGTCGACAATGTAGTGTTACACAAAATCAAACAATTCAAGGAGCTGAATAATATGTCCATTAATGTCTATTCAGTAATAGAAAAAGATGGAAATATTATTGATAAGTTGTTTGATAACGCTAGGGAAGGGCATGCCTTACCCATTCACATTTCTCCTATGTGATGTGTCACGTAAATATACTAACTATTCATGCTAGTGGCAGTACCGCCCACTTACATTTTGTAATGATTACGGATTTGTAACGTTTGGTTCACAGTCAGTTGACTAAAGAGCACAGAAGAATTTTTGTTTGCGAACACTGCCTTCAATGATTTCTCAAGTGAGGAGAAATTCACAAATCATAATGATTTATGCCAACAACACAATGCTGCTAGGTGACCTTTCCCAACTGAGGAAAATAATTCAATTCGAATCAGTAATATTGCCAAACAGCAAATAATGGGTTTTGTTGTGTACTTTTAAATATTGAGGCTTATCTGAAACCCATGTTTACTTGCTTACCCCATAATGATAATAGTAGCACTACCACCATCAATAAACATGTTCCATATGCTTGTAGCATTTTACTCATGTGTGCTTATTATTCCACTTTAACCCAGTACCACGAGTTTGTGGGTTAAGATTGTATGTACGAGATGGTTGATAAATTAATTGATTTGACAAAGTAGGTTGCAGACACATACAGCGCAACAGTTCCAATGAAGCCATTGACAATAGCTGATAAAGCTACACTTATGGCTCAAACAAGTTGACATATTCGTAATAAGCTCGTCTGCAAAGTTTTTGTGGATGTTCATGACCATTTTACAGGCGTGATCAGAGGCTGCACACATAAGAAATGCAATTGATTGTTCAGACTGAAGAAAAACCCACTTGTAGCTGTATTTCATAATCTGCAGAATTATGAAGCCTATTTTCTAATGAAACCATTGGCTCCAAGACATCACGTAGCCCGATGGAAGCATGTAAATAAAAAATCTGGTTGTGATAAAGGTGATTGGGACCACCTTAGAAAATTACAAATTCACTACAAAAGACATTCCTTATGGGAGAAACTTACAGGGAAGTACACGAGTTGTGCAATTACATTTCACTGATTCATTTAATTTCATGAACACGCCACTGGACACATTGGCAGATAATTTGTCTTCTGCACAGATGGCTAACACGCGGTCACAGTTTCCAGAGAACACACAGTTTAAATTGGCACAAAGCAAGGGAATATTTCCTTATGACTTTGTTAAGTCTCTGGAGAGTCCAAACTGTACCTTGCTCCCACCAAAGGATGCATTTAATATATAATGAAAGGCGAGGGCATAAGCAACAAGGATTACATTCATGCTCAATCTGCGTGGAATGCATTCCACAGTCAAAACTTGCTGGGGTATGCAATACAATATTTACGTGTGGACACGTGTTTGTTGCCTGATATTTTTGAGAATTTCAGGACAGTATGTTTGGCAGAATACGGTCTTGACCCCACAATGTACGTCATAGCTCCCTCTCTCTCGTGGGATGCTCTTTTACATAAAAACCGGTGTATGGCTTGAGCTCTGACAGATGTACATAAGTACTATTTTGTAGAGCGTGGGGGGTCAGAAGCAGTATTACCCAGGTTTCCAGAAGGCATGCAGAAGCCAATAATATCAACATGGGTGATAAGTATGATCCCAGTATAGCAGAGAAGTATATTTGACATTTTGACGTGAATGGCTCATACAGCCACGCAATGAAATGTAAGTTGCCGATTGGTAGTTTTTAGTGGGTTGAGTCAGACGACTTTTCAACACGGGATTTCGCCAACCTAGATCATGCTGGGGATACCAGTTTTTTTTTGCATAAGTAGATATTTTTTTTCTGGTAGAATGTCACGATGCAATAACAGATCTCCCTCTTGCCCCAGTAACTGGGATACCACCAAACATCAAAACTGAAAAATTACTTTTGACACTCGCGCCGCAGAAAAATTATGTTATACATTGGGAAATACCGAAGCACTATTTGATGAGTGGGGCCAAAAAGAATCTGTTCATCACATTCTGCGCTTTGAGCAGAAGGTGTGGATGGCTACGTACATCACTTTCAACATTGAAAAACATGCTTAGGTGACGAATTCATTTGAAAAATCATTTTTAAAATGAATGAATAATTCAGTGTACAGAAAAACTTAGCAGAATGTCCGCCGGAAAAGGGACATAAGAGTCATATTGTAGTATAATAGAATATACGGGGCAGCAGAATTGATTGGGCGTCTTACATTTAAAGCAAGACATATCCATAATGATAATTTGGTCCTAATTGAACTAGAAAAGGTATCTGTTATGTTTAACAGACCTTTGTATACTGGTGTTGCTATTCTGGATTTGTCAAAATTACTTCCATGACTTTCACTATAATTATATGCAACAGAAATTTTGTCAGCCAGCTTTACATCTCCTATATTGCGACACACATTCGTTGGTCTATGAAATACACTGTCACAATGTGTGCAAAAGTATTTCCCCTGAGATTGCTACACAATTTAACACTTCTAATTATGCACCAGATAACCAACAAACACTCCCGTTAGTGAACAAAGGCATCACAGGAATTACAAAGGATGAATGTGCTGGCAGCATCCTCACACACTTTGTAGACTTACGTTCTAAACTTTCCATGTACATATATTGTTTTGATTGAGCAGTGTGTACGTAAAGCTAAGGGTGTACAGGAGTCTCTCCTATGCTAGGATTATTTGGAATGGCTCATGAAAAATTTATGGGTTATGGGACCCAGTATACTTTCTGTTCGCAGTCCCACAATGTCTTCATCGAATGTGTAACTAAGGTTACTTTGTCACATGATGATGACAAACGCTATGTTGAGGCAGATTGTGTGTCACATTACCTTGGGGGCATTATAAAATTCCAACGTAAAATTAACCTACTCATACTATAATCTCCTGCTCTTCAACCTGCCATCCACATCAACAACTGTGTGGCACCCACAACATCTGATCATCTGATCGCTACTCCACATCAACATCTGTTAAGACGCTGGGTCATATCCGCAGCGCCAGCTAAACCACCTCTACAAGCAGAGAAGGAAATGCAAGGAGTCCATCCAAACATCCTCGACTAGCTTCACAGAAAATACTGTCACTCTGCAAGGTCGGTTCGCCATTAATCTGCCTACTACTCCACATCATCTGTTAGCATGCATGGCCATACCACAGCGCCAGTTATTGTCCTCTACAAGCATCAAAGGAAATCAGTTGTGCAGCGAGAGCAGTTTTACTGATTCACTGCATCTCCAACTCCAAAGGAAATGCCGTCCCACTAAGAGGCCGGTTCGCCTCATCTCCAGCAGTGTGGGTAGGCTTACCCCACATTTCAATGCGGTAGAGTACTTGCGCTCTGCCCGTCAGCCTGCTACTATTTCAACGTGAATGTGTGAACAAGATAATAAAAAGTGCTACAAAGGACATTTGCGTTAATAATATTTGTATAATAGAAGAGAAGTGAAGTTGTGTGATGCCAAGGAGGATGTGTAAATAATTTGTGTGCATAAAGGAATTGTGTAAGAAGATATGCTTGTGCATATTGTGTGTGAAGGAATAGTTCATTAAGCGAGAAGGACATTACAGTTTACGTAAATATTTATTTGTGTGCATAAAGGAAATGTGTATAAAGTGTTGGGTGAGTAGCAAAATAGTTATTTCAATCTATTTTTGTGTTTTTAACTACCTCAAAGTGTATATTTGGGGCTAAATGTTTGTGTGGTGAAAAATAAGTTTAACAGGATTGGAAATACCTAGAATAGTTACGTGAGAAAAAGTAATTGAAACACGAAAAAAGTAGAAGTTTACTTGAAATGATTTTGTGGAGGTTTCCCGACAGGTGAGCAGAGATCGCACCCATGCGGCCCACACCTCCTGTGGTGTTGGAGTTAGAGGCAGCCGGAGTCCTTACAGACGTGTGCTTGGCAGCGGAGCTGGCCGGAGCCCTTACTGGCGCGTGCTTGGTTCCCATTTCAACATGGCAGACGTATATCATAAACATATTAGTGAATCTCAGCTCAGTTGCGAGTGGTCAATGCTTGGGGTATATGTGTACTTAGTGCATAATTACTCTCTGTACTTATTCATTATGCAATTAACATCTAATTACACGTAATAACCCTCTACAGGTGTCGAACCAAGAATTGTCCTTTTACCCCTGTCGTTCCAACCTTGTCACTTGTGTTTCGGCAGCCAAAGGGTAAACATGTGTATTTAGTCACTATGCAATTACATGTAATTACACCAAATTACTATTTACCGGTTTCGAACCACAGATTGACCACACACAGCCTCCAAAAATTTCAAGTCCCACAAATGTCACTTAGCCACTTTGCATACTAAAAGGGTCCCCCTACAGTTAACAGCCAACCACAGCACACCTCAGAAGAGGTGTAGCAACCAGTTAGCCAATCACAACACATCTCCCAGGGGGGAAGGGGGTCATCGAGACACCCCTTTCAGATTAATCAAATGTCCCTTGTGCCACTTTTGATCCCCAAATATCTGAAACGCAGGTGTGACCCCTACTCTGGTAGGTGAAGTATTGTTGATCTCACATCTCAGAGAAGGCTCTCCATACGTACTGTGTATGGTATGATTGCGAAAATCGTGCCCTAAGGACAGTTTTGGTGGCTTCTTCCAGCTGTTTGTCTGAGAGGTTGATGACCACTCTATTGCTATCTAATGTAGATTGAGGTGTTTTCCTATAAATGTTGTGGAACTTCTTCTTTTGTACTTCAGTTGTATTGAGTGAGACAGAGTGCTTCAGATGTGGTGACTGTCTAGAATAACCTAGATGTAGGGCAACAGAATGTTTGAGGTGCAGATACAACTGCAGGAGATTCTTGGCCTTCAGGTCCAAATCTCGGCATCTCTGCTGAATCCTGTCCTTCGAGAGGGTTAGGCTTGCTCGGAGGTATGCATGCTGTGCAGCTGGAGATATGAAGTTCTATTTTACAGGATGTCCAGTGAGACTGTAAACTGAATTTCCCATACATTTTCCACTTTTTCCTTGGAATTCAAATAGACAAAAAAAGATATGAGAAACTATTAGGTAGAATAAAAGTCATGTAATCTATCTGCTAACTTTTTTTACATGTGAAATGGGCTTATTGATAGTATGAAACAATGTGGCGCAACAAGTCCGATGCTGACAGATGACAAAATCAAAAGTTGTTTCACTATCAAGCGACAGTTGGCGACGGAGGTCATCTCAGATTGTGCTGCCATGTATTTTAGAGGGAATACATTACTACCGGCAAGGAGAGTGAACTTGCAAACCATGTCAAGAGAAAAATAGCATTCAAAACTTAACAAATAACACAAACAATACAACATTTTTAATAATAGATTCTTGATAACAAATTGTTCAACTTATTCAAATTTATTTTTGCTGTAGTGGCAAATAACTGTAACAAGTGTTTTTCTTGTGTTACATACTGCATTTTTTATACAAAAGTAACCATTCAATGCATTTTTTTCTCCATCATTGTCTGAAACCAACAAAAGCAATGTTTGCAACATATTTTAGCAGTCTGTCGGCAACAGCAAGCCAAACTCATTTTGACTACAGTTCATCACGCCACTTTGCATTGCAGTATTGGAAAACCAAATAATAATTCTCATAAACCAACTGTTTCAAGTCGTGTACACACAGATGTGGGCTCGTAAATAAAAATCATTGTAACCATAAACATGCCAAAATTATTATCATCATCCCTACTTTAAGTAAAAGTAATTGAAACAGATTTCCACTCAAAATTACTATACCACAGTAAATCATTAACAAACAATATTTAAAATAACAAGAATACAACTGCGGACAAAATAAGAGCAAAGCTACCTACATCTGCAGTATGAACAAACATATCATTTATTTCCTACCATCTTGAAAACAAGCATTCAAGCAAAAATTGTAGCACATGGACAACGTAATTTTCTATTACACTAAAGTCTATGTCATACAAGAAATCCATTTTTTGGCAGTCAGTGTGTGGCAACGCATCATATATAAAACAAATAACAGCCCATATACAAAATCATGTATCAGTAGATGCGTGAACAATTGGAAGAGAATTTCAGTTTGGCTATTTTGACAATGCCGCCTTTACACAACAGACATTGGAGGAATATGGGGGACAGGAAGGAATTATTGTACAAAATTGTAATGTATTTTACTGTAAGCCATTACAAAACTGCTGAAATTAGTGTAATAAATTAAACTTTGTCCTAGAGTAATGTGCAAGTGTTTCAAACAAAATGGAACAAACTGTGTATGATAGCCTCAATTTGTTTCTCTTTTCTTCCATACGCTATAGCTAGTACTTTCTGCAAGCTCTATATATTATTCAAAGTAACATAATTCCATATGCAATGATTCTGCTTGCTGATAATTTTTATTCAGTCTGTAATTACGCATTTCCTCCAACTTCAACAACGTAAATATAAATGTTATTTAAAACCAGACATTGTTTCTGATGAGTTACTTTTAGGACAAATAATATTAATGTTAATGTGATATATCCTCATCCAGATACACTTGTACCAGGTCAATTTATAAATAGCCTTGTTGCATGTACAAGTTGTAAACTACCTGATATAGTCTCATCGACATTGGTCATTACAGGCAAAACATAATTTGACAGCTGGAAACCAAATTGCGGTGGAAGGATACACGTTGTGGAAGGGGAGAAGAGAGAGAGAGGGAGAGAGAGGGAGGGAGAGAGAGGGGGAGAGAGGGAGAGAGGGGGAGAGAGGGGGAGAGAGGGAGAGAGAGGGGGAGAGAGGGAGAGAGAGGGGGGAGAGAGGGAGGGAGGGAGGGAGGGAGGGAGAAAGGAGAGGAGAGAGAGGAGAGAGAGGGAGAGGGAGAGGGAGGGAGAGAGGGAGGGAGAGAGGGAGAGAGGGAGAGGAGAGAGGGAGGGAGAGAGGGAGGGAGGGGGAGAGGGAGAGAGAGAGAGAAAATTAAATGATGGTAAGAAAGGGGAGGTGAAGGGGCAAAATCAGCAAGCAACTTGATGGCTTATTTATTTAAAAGTGATAGTAAATATCACAACGAAAACTGGATGATATCCACGTAAAATATCTACTTGCAGGAAAGAGACATATATACGTTCAGGCATTTATTTACATGAAGCAGTGACGATCCCCAGATGACATGAAGCTACATTCTTCTATTTCAGACAAGATATGACATGTCCTTATACAATTCATTCAATAGGACACATTAGGTGGTTAACAGACAAATAATAATGCTTTCCAGTTCACTTTTAGACTTGTATCTGCAGCAAGGAATATGAATTTTTTAATGTCTTGTGCAGAGTCGCAGGGTTCTTTGAAATAGTTGTGATTCCTGTTGTCATTTTATATATGAATTATGCAAAAATGCATAGCTGATCATGGTGTGAAAGGTAAAGAAGGTGGTATTTATCAACCTAAATTGGGCAAGAATTGTAGTCATGTTTAAGACTCATATACTTACATATCACAGCAAATTAATACAATTAACAGCATTGAACAATTACAACGGAATCATCTGCTTCAATTCCTCAGCATGTCACTCATCTGCTGAAGAAGTAAAAGAAACTCGCAGAAACCACCAAATTACACTGTTATACAACCACGATAACAAGCATGCACAAACATTCTTTACAAAAATGTCTGAAGTATACAACTAGGCTAGCAGGGGCGGCCAGGGGCTCAGGCCATGCTTGGTGTGAAGAAGAAAGGCATTTTGACACCCTCTCCCACCCTAAAGCAATAAACAAACACCTGCCAGCCTCGTCCTTCACAGCAGGGGGGTCCTTGCGCATCCTTTTATTATTTCCTTCTTCTCTCTATGTGAACTTGACACCGTTATTAGTAACGCACTATGGTATTACGAATATTAAAGGTGGTACATTTATCATCAAGATCCCTTTGTGCAGTTTCGGAAGTTCTCACACAGAGGGGGCCACAGTGGTTGAGCGATTAGCCCTCTTGCCTCCCAACAAGGTGAACCGAGTTGAAACCCCGGCCGGGTCACCAGATTTTAGCATGTGGGAATCGTGCCGGACAATGCAGTTGGTCAGCGGGTTTTCTCGGGGAGCTACAGTTTCCCCCGCCCCTTCATTCCAGCGCTGCTCCATATTCTCTTCAATCACCCTCATCGGTTCTCAAGACCTGGCTGTTAAGAGCCACCCAAATCTCTTCACTCACTTCACCCTAACACAGAGTTCATTAACCAGGAAAAACATCTGCCACTCAAAAAATTCCTATACATTTCTCGCAGCATTTCAAATCCCATAATATTCCCACTTTTCCTGCATTTCCCAATGGTTAGACACCCTGGTTTTACCTTGGTAAAATTCAGGAAAACTTTGTAGTCTCAGCATCTCTTTAAAAATGCCATAGCAGAAAAATCTTGGTTTCTTTTGCCTTAACTGGTCAAGCTTCATCGCCAACCTGTTTGTTTACTTCCTATAGAGGTTGTTAACAATGGTTTGCAGGCTCTAACTGAGGTAGATGTCAACACAAAATCAAGACAATGGTACATTGAAGAACAAGACAAACAGAGCTCAACAACTGATCACCCTATCTTAGCGAAGAATTTCCACATCATTAGTGAACCCATTAAACTTCCCAAATATGTATCATCTGCACATGAAACAGTCACACAGCTGTACATGACAATCACTACTAGGATGGCCTCCAGACTGGTTGCAAATTGGACAGTGATGAAAAATGCTACAAGTCACCACAGAATTAATTTTTTATCTGAATTTTGTCCCAGATCCCAAGACACAAGAAGTTCCAAGACCATGATAGCTATATCAGCAGAGATACTGACAAAGAGGTTTCACAAGCTATTGGTGAATAATCATCAAAAGTACAGAGAAGAACTCTCCAAAAATCTGCACCAAAGAACTGAAAAAATGGGATACATGTGAGGCTACTCTGCAAACGTCCAAGCCAAGCATCTCTCTAAATAAATGGTGGGACAGATCTTGATTTGCCAGACACTCCATCAACACCTGAAATTCAGGAGAAGAACTAGACAGAATAGTATGAGAAAAAAGAATGAGAATGCCCTTGGATTAGATGCAATAAACCAGATACATATAACGAAGAGAGAGTATCTAAAGCTCCAAACAGATATACTGTCTTTAATGAATGAATGCTTATCGAGATGTTTTTCCACAATATGGAAGGGAATTTTGAAGAGACTATAGGGGTGAAGATAAGGATAAGACATGACCAAGATGACAGAAACTTGTTTTAGGCATCTTTTTAGACATCAGCAACATATTTGATAATTATGGCCAGAGGCATTCTGACAATTAAAGGAGTGCTTCAGCAATATTGATGGACTCATTCTTTGAAGGCAGAAGAAATTTCACTGAAATGAATCAAATTACCTTAGAAAAGCAAATGACAAAGTGATGCCCACAGGGGTCGGTTCTCGGACCAAACCTGTGGAACATCTTATTTGACATTTATCTACCATTGAACCCTGAAGTGACGAACACGTAGGTAATGAAAACAGTGATCTAAAGTAAAGGTTTTCAGGAACCATCAAAAATTCCCAAAAATTTATGGGGAAAAAAAAAAAATATATAATTGCTAACACGGTATAAATTGCAATTAAACCCTTAAAAAAATACATTCACTGGTCTATGGCACTAATATGAAGGTATTTCTCAGCAGGTACCTTTAAAACATCCAAATAAAAAAAGGTTAAAATTGGTTTAAAAATAACAACAAAAGTGATTTTAGTTGTGCACACGTGCACCTAACAAGTTAGACTTTGCACAACACATGATGTCATTCCTCGCTCCCCGCTTGACCCCTCCCTAACCGCTCTGGCCTTCCCATCCCCGAGTGCCTAGCTACCCTCCAACCATGCCTACATAGCAACAGCAATAACCAATAACAGTGTGGGTTACTGATCTTCCATTTCCCTCCCATGAGCTCCTTTTAATTTGTGAATGTACCCCACACTATGTTCACTAGTATTTTGAACGTGGTGTTCAGCTTCAGGATACGTTATTCAATAGTGATGTTATAACTTTGATTTTGGGCTTTTCTTCTTGAATTTTGATTACAGTTTGCGACTGAAAATACCTGCATTGCCAGTTGATGACCTGCTTACACAATTTTTTTATTGGAATACAATTTTATTTACTGTTTTGGATTTTGGTTTTGTGCTTTTTATTGGCAACTCCTTTATGTTTTTTGTCTTTGACTTTCGTTTGGATACGACACATTACACCAATAATAACAGCGTGCCATCACTGCCCGTTTCCGCTGCAGCCCACCTTGCTTCTCTCTCACATGTGTCGCAGTTGCCCTTGAAAAGTAGGCCATGTTCTTAGTACCAGCTGCATGCATGTATGTCTGTTGACTTTACAATGCTGCTATGGGCCATAAGTGTGTTGGATAAGTATAGGTATGACTGTGGTGCAAAGTACAAATAGTAATGTTGTTAATTAATTAATTTCATTTTAGTGAAAAAGACAGCTTTCACACTGGCTAAAAATGTATACTGGCAAAAATATAACCATAGTAGCATGTGCCATAATGTTTATGTTTTTGTGGCAGTAAGATGAGGTTCACGGCCTTGTGGGATGTATATTTCTATTCGGAAGACTCCTATTCATTGAAATAAATTTGTGTTATACGGTAAGTGGCGCACAATGTTTGAACTTATTTCATGTAAACGTGAGGTTGTTTATGCCATTGTGATAATATATTTTTATCCAGAAAACTCCTTCCTTTATAATCATCAGCCAGTTCAATCATGAAATGATGTGGTCTCTTAAGAGTTAGGAATTCCGGTAGAATGTCAATAGTCTTCTCCAGGAAGAACGGTCTTGGGCGATTCTCTGCCAGTTAACTCCAGCAACCCTGCGTATTTCTTTGTCCCATTTTCCTATTTAAATCAATTATGTATTTGTTTATTGATTGTCAAATTTTTGGAAAAAAAAATAAAATAAAAAAACAGCTCTTGGAAATGTATTTTGCACTTATTTGAGAGGTAAGTGGTGCAAAATTACATTTTTCTCGTTCGTGTGGTTTATGGTCTTGTGATAATATATTTTTATCCAGAGGACTCCTTCATATTGAAATTAATTAAAATTACATTAATAAATAGTTAGAATTTTGTACAAAAAGGCCTTCAGAATTGGATTTTGCACTTGTAAAAGTTAAGCAGCACACAATGTTTAAAATTTATTCTTGTCAACTACAGATTGTTTATGGTCTTGTGGGGTACCATTTCATTTGCAAAACATCTGCTTAATGAATTATAATAGTATTTAATTTAAATGAAAATGATATTTTGTACCATCAATGTTGAAACACTGTCACTAGCAATTTACTGGGAAGTAGTGAAATATCTGCATATGCAGATGGCACGTTTACACTCATAGTGCCTACTTTGAGAAGGAGAGAATTAGAAATAAAAACAGAACACATTCTGAAGTGGAAATCTGGGATGAAGAAATGAAACTGAATTTTTCAATAGAAAAGACTAATGCAGTGTCAATGAAAAGAAGTCTGCAGAGATGCCCTATCATTATGTTCAAGGGACTACTGATAAAGTTGGAGAAAAAGGTAAAATAGCCAGTGGCGCCTCATTAGGACAAGCAAAGCAAGCAGTGCTTGCCCAGACAGTTTGCTGACAATGTTATATTTAAAATAAATATTAAATTCTAACTTATATTTAGGCTACTTTAAGGTAACTTTTCACTTATGCGGTACACATTCTACTCAAGAAATAATACTGTACATTACAAGAAAACAACTCGTCTAGCAAAACCAAGATGTTTGGAAGCGCCTGTAAGTAATGCTTTCAGCAGGTAGGCGGTTGCAATGGTTTCCCGGCCGATGGAGGGGAGGCAGGGTAGGAAGACTGCCCGGGTAGGGGCGGGGGCTTATGGTTGCGTCAACCTGTGTTAGAAAATACAATGGTAGAGCTTTCTTCGCCGAACTGAAGTGGACATAGCCGAAGCTGGCCTAGCCGCAGGCAGTTGGCATGGTGTAGTTTACAGTAACTAGATCGATGCGTGGGCAAGTTCATGCGTACACCACGAATCGTATTGTTTTTATTTAATTTAGTTTTGGTACTGAGAATGTTATAAATATTCATGCACAATGTATACCCTACATAAAAATTATAAAATTACAGTGTGAGACTGAGAACCGAGTAGATAGAATGAGTGCAACAGAAACATGTGGATGTAAGTGTTGTATGTGTGGATTATGAGTGAAGCATTTTTCCAGCAGTTTTTTTACTTTTCAGGAAAGGTGTAACATCATAAAAGAGGATAGGGCAACACCTGTACTTACGATCATGACAACACACAAGAAAGGTAATTTTGTACGTCATTCTCAAAAAAAAAGTTTATCAGAAACACTCGTGGTTAGCTGGATGTAACAGCCTAAACAAACTGTTTTGCTGGCCGTGTTTATTGTTTTCAAAGGATGTTAATACGTGGACTGCCACTGGGTATTGTGACCTTAACAATCTGTGTAATGCTGTTAAAAACATGAGCGTTCTGAAGTTCACATAAATTCGGTTTTATCTCTTAAAGAATTTGGTAAAAATAGAGTATATTTTGGTCTAGATAGATCCAAAGAATTAATCAATCAAAATTGCTCCGTATGTAAATACTTTACTGTCGATGAGTATTAAAATAATATTGATTTTGAGTGGACAAGGTTCTGGATTTGATGAAGGAATCTTTGAAATATTTTTCACTTGGGCCAATTTTATGTTAAAAATATAAATATTTTTACAAGCAGTGTATTTTATATTTAGGTACGAAAAAATGTTTAAATGGCACCATTTTCAACATTGCAATCTAAATTTTCCCCGGGGAGGACCCGCGAACCCCCGCCCTCCTTTATTGGGGAGATCAATGCCACTATTGCCCCCTGCACACAGTAGCTTGGCTATGAAATTAAAACATGCATCGCCACTGAAAATAGCCTATTGTTACAAAATGCCAGTGGGACATATCCAAGTTTGTGAGAGATGGAAGTCGTGATACTAACAACCAAAATAAATTATATATTTTATTTACTCACACAGCTATTATTTACAACATTAATTAATGTCTATCCCACTTGTTCACTATTGATAACTCTGATTTAAACAAGTATAAAATTCACTCAATGGACTGTAATTACTTTATTCACATCACTTCCAAAAACACATCTCATCGGTCACCGATGTTCTTACATTACATAAAAAAATGTAGTCAATACAGGATAACTGTACCAGCTAACACATTCTAGCGGCAGACTGGCTAACCACTCTAGTGGCTCACAATAACAAGTACAAGGAGTCAATGTGCCTGCTACCTACTGGTAGCCGAGCGCACTATCTGAGCGAGAGATGACAATGACTCTGCGGATAATAAGTAAATGTGCTAGTTCACAAACACCACTTATAATTAAAGTCTTTATCAATGTCTCTATATTGGTAATAGTCAATTCACTCCCATTATTTAAATATATTCAATCTGTCTATTGCCATCATTCCAAATGTCTTACACTCACACATCCAGTTCAATAATTCTGCACATCAGTCTTGCTCTCCACTGTACAGATGCTCACAGTCCACTGACTTCACTGCTGCTGGTTACTTGTGCCACCACATTATGCTGTGCTGGCTCATTGCTTCACAGTCTTCGCACACCAGTTACTTAAGACTGCAGAATCCTCCTAACTCCAACTCTCAGACTGCCTGTTTGGAGGCACATTGTGGCTTAATCAGTGTTGGTGGCCAGATCTACAATGCTCAGTGCACATCGAGTCTCACTAAGAGAGACTGCAGCATTCACCAGAACATTTTTTCAAAGACAGATAAGCCCAGAAATTCAATCTACTAAAGGTCATGGGCATACGAGTCGTGCCATGCTTTGAAAATCTTGTGATTCTTGGGTTACCAGCATGGCCTTCACATAATCCTTTGCATGTTCAAGCAAGTTAGTTTTAAAACCATGAATGCACTGTAAAAAAGTATATCTCCACGTATAGCACTGTACGGTGCAACTACCTGGTATCCTAATGTAATATTGATGTATACACAAAAGCAAACTTACTGTTAAAAAACAAATGGCAGCACTGCTTGTGATGATGAAGGGCTGTTAGACATTAACTGAAGCCTTACAAGTTATTACATGAGCAATACCTCTAGACATCTTGGCAGAAAAGAAGGGCTAAAGAATAAATAAGAAAGAATAAATCACCACTGAACCACTACTGATTATCGTTTAAGCCATACTTTCTGGAAAAGAAATTTAAAAGCCAAACTATATGAGTTTAAATTGATAAGACTCTTTACTTTGTCTGACCTATGGTGAGAAAAATATTGTCCAGTATGTGACTCAGTAGTGTCAAAAGATAGAAGATTTAAGGATTGAAAAATGTAAAAGCGTGCAAGTAGATTTGAAAGAGTTAGGTATTAAAATAACTACGAAAAATTATACGAGAATTGGCAAGAGAGATAGTTAGAAGATTCGAGAAATGTAATATATGAATAAAAAAAATCCCTCTAGATGAAGAAGAAAATACTTTATAATGAAACCTACCCCTAACAATGACAAATAACTGTCAGAGAAACCCACAAAGTAGGAGTACCCACAAAGTAGTAAGCATGGGACATGACTAGAAAGTAAAACTGATATAAAACACTTGAGTGGGAGTGGACAACTACCTATACACAGCTTGGGGAGTATATCCCAAAGTAATAGGAAAGAACATTCAAAGGTACCATCAGTAAGCACCTGATGAGCTGGGTGGCCTGGCCTCCCACTCAGAAGTGAGGTATAATGGAACAATGATAAGGCAATGAACACAAAACATGAAGATTGGAGCAATGAAGACCAAGGCAAACAAGGAAATAAAGTGTGAACGGCCTTGGCTGGCCAAATAAACAAGAGTCCTCACCATACTTTCGCCTGGAATTGGAGGCTTAGTGGTATGAAGAGAGGGATGACAGTTGGATGGGTGATTAACACAGTACTGAAAATAAAGTAATTTCCAAATGTTGGATTTGCTTCATTAACATACTTTCCCAAAAAAAACAAGAAAGGGAATAAATTAGACAGTTCCAGTTTAGGAAGAATGGGAAAAAGTGAACTAGGAGCAGAAGAGTTACTGCATGGAAGTGGTATCCAGAGGTCCATCACATCCTTGGAAGTATAGTCATATCATTACTCCCAAAGCAGACCAATTGGACAGCAAACCACAAACCTGAAGTAGAGTGGAGTGAAGAGATTTAGGTGGCTCTTAACATTGCAGTCTTGAGAGTCTATGAGTGTGAAGCGAGGTGAATATGGAGCAGCACCGGAATGCAAGAGTGGGGAAACAGAAGATCCCCCGAGAAAACCCGCCAACCAGCGAGCATCATCCAGCATGTTTTTCACATGCCAAAATCCAGGAGCTGCCACGCTGGAAATTTAACCCAGTTTGACTAGGTGGGACACAAGTAGTATAACCCCCACACCTAAGGTAGAAAATAATTCTGTCCAGCCATTAGCAGTAAGCATGAACTGTTTCCATGTTTCTCAATGCTTTTGTGAGCATAGAAAATATCATCATATTTAAAATTAACGTTGCCATGGGCCTGATTACTTTATTCATGCATTGGTTATATGAAACTGAAATTAAAAACAGAAAGCAAAAGAAATAATTTCAGTATTCATAAATCTGTACCTAATATGAACGTTTAATTCAATGTTTAGAAATAAAACTCTCTTTCGTAAGCAAATTATAACATTGGGACACTCATATTTAGCCATCAAAATAATAATTCCTTCAAAAACATCAGAATACTGATTGAATAGTCACTCACAAACAATTCAACTGAATGATGGCCACAAAGGAAGGAGAACTGTAAATTTTACTCAACTCAACTGAAACAGTCTTACAAATGGACACTATTATATTTTACATAAACCTAAAAACCTTTCAGTTGTAATATTTGGACCTCTTTTCACATCATTGCTTGAGTGGTCAACATATACATGCTTTCAAAAGGGTCCATAATATGTACATTACTTGAAAACCCTCATTCACAAAATACTGAACCAGCACTCCACCTGTATCTGTCCACGTACGTTGTAAAACATTAGACTATCCTTAAGTTTCTCTAGCCAATGGCAATTGCTGGAGAAAGAAACGTCATTAAATACTAACAAAATTTGCTTAAAATAAAAATTAATAAAAACTATTACATATATGGCTTATAATTATAAAAATTATGAATATCTATTTTGATTAAAACCTTCTTCATATTAAATGAATCAATTTTAATGTTTCCTTCTATGATGCCACAACTTGCATATTTCATTCTGCTGTCATTGCTGAAAAAAAAAATTCTTAAATATTAAAACAAACATTTTACCTACTAGATGTTATAGCAGATTTCTCATCACAGAAACCTACAATTCAAACATGATTATTCTTCCTTTCATAAACAGTGCTGGCAGTATGACACTATAAAAAAAGGAGTGCATAAACCAAAATAATTTTCAGCAAAATTCACTAAAAGAATCAAGTCAAAATGTACTGTACATTTTGTACTTTCAAGAGAAGAAATATTTTTTTATGGTATTATTCTTGTTGAAATTCATAAGAAAATTTTGGAGACATGTAAGAGAGAAAATTCTGTTTACATCATCATTAGTCTATGGCTTTAAAATTTTTGGACATGATGACTTTAGTTTCACATCATAATATAGACATTCAAAATGTGTTGTTTTTATGTTTCGGCACTATTTTCCATCTATATCTATCTGGAAAATGTAATATTTAGGGATTTATTTAGAAGTGTTTTCGCAGTATATCCATATTGCCATTACTAAAGACAGACAACCAAATGTTTTTTTGGGTCACATGTATGCTGCTGGGTTGTTCCGTTGTTCAGTTGCAGACAGGCCTATGATGGGCTACAGTCTACTATGCATTAGGGAGCTTGCATGCCCAGCTATTTGCAAGATACAGTAGTATGGTACACCCCCAAACATTTTTTTTCTCATAAGCAAGCATTTTATTTTTGATTTGGGTAATTTGCTGCAAGGTACAAACTCCCCACCAATATATTATTTCTGTAATTTGTTTTATGAGGATATATCTTAAGGTAAAAGTTATTTTTTGGGAGTGCACTTGCTGTTTAACACAGGTCTAAACCTCTGAGTGATTTTCAGTTTATGCTTTCCTACGGAATTCTGTTGTATGGGAAGGTTAGTGCAGGAGGGGAGATGGTTATGAAAATAAGCAAAATATGTACAACCTCACAGTATGTGGAGACATCAAAAGCAGGCAGCATTTTAAAAGTTGGAGGTATTTGAAGTAGGTTGTAAAGGACGATTAAAAAAGGCCCAGTTGGCAATTTGACAAACAGCTTCTCACGCAGGCTAAGCATAAAGCAGAGTACAACCTTGTATTGGGCTGTAGACACACAAAAGCAGTGCGTCACAAAGGCAAGATTCTGGCTCGATGCCAACACAAGAATATAAACATCAGGGTGTCCACTCAAATTCCATTTTGGAATTCCCTGTTTTCCAAGCAGAATCTTACAGTTTTCCCTGACCTATTTTAATTTTATTTTTCCATGGCTGACAGAATAAAAATGCCTAACAGACCCAGCAAGCAGAGGCAAAATTGTATTCAGCCCATTGACATTTATTGCAATACATGCTACTGATTACACACAAGTGCCAATTAAAAACACACAAACACTTAATTTTGAACATATATGCCCTATGTCACGTGGCAAAGGTGTATTTATTGTCAGTTCACAAACTTAAATTTGGAATTTCGAAATGTGTATGCTTACAATTACATTCTCATAATTTCACACAACATACAACTTTTGCAGAGTAGCAGTTATTTATATTTTCCTTGACTATTCCCCGTTTTCTCTGTGAGTGGATGCCCTGAACAAGTATCAGAAGAAATGCAGCAACAAACACTACCTACTTCACAAATTCTGGCACCTGTGAGGACCTACATTACAATTTACAACATCTGCAAGGGCAATTTGCTAGAGTGACTGCCTCCCACTCTGCAGCACATTTGCAATGGTGCACCAAACAATGGGAGAGGATGCAGAAATTGCACCATGTTGTCTTTTCCAATTAATTACATTTCACTCTGGTTGTTGACAATGATTGTATACACCTGATATCACAAACGTGAAAGTCTGCAGTCATGAATGCCACGGGGTTCCAACATTTAAATTTATAGTTTGAGCTGCCATCAGTTACAACTCAAGAACAAGTCTAATGTCTGTGCAGGACAGTGTCCGGATATAAGTATTTATAAGAAATCGAAGCTTTTCTTAAAGTAGGTCTGAGTGGTATGAATGTTGGACATCTGGCTATAGCAAAGCTAACCTGAATGATATTTTGTGGTCGAGCATATGACAAGACAGTATCCTCCCACATGTTTGTTTGTTTTCATCTGCACTGAGTGAATATTTTAATCTTTATCACATTTGTTTGTAAATTTTTCATTTAGTTTTGATTAGATTGTATTTTTAGGAGAACGGCTCTTCAATATTACTACAGAGTGCAATTTATATTCAGTGGTAGAAGTAACTGTAATTTTATTTTCTCTTTGCAACAAGCTATTAAAAATGTACGCAGTTTATTTGCAGATCAAAGAATTGAACTTTTGATATTTTTGACTCAAGTTTGTGATAACAGGAAATTACGTTATCTCAGATTCTTTTCCAGGTCATTGTCTTTTTGTGTGAACCCCGGGACTCTCATACCAGACAGTTGGGAGGCAGTCCATCGTAATTTTTGTCCGGTGATTTTTCTGTTAAAGTTTGCAGTGACTGCCCATCATAGTACTAGAAGAGGTGTAGAGAGGCACCTCAAAGTTCTGTAAATCTGCATGGACAAGCAAAAGTCCTGAAACGCCAGATTTTTAGATTTTGAGTGGTTTTTATTCAACTGACGCTGCAGACTTCACTTCGGAAGGATGAGTATTTCCCAAGGCTTATATTACTATTGTGTCATCATACATCAACGAATTTTCTGGTTTTCTTATCAAGAGTTAGTTATTTTCTGGAACTTATTACCAATAATTTTATTTTGAAGTTTTACTGTTTTCACCTACTTAGAACTTTCCAGAGGTCTGAGAAATTATAATTATATCATGCACGCTAGCCGAGGCGTAATAATTACCTGCATATTAATATGAGACTTTGATAAACCTTACTCAAGCCAGAAACTCCAGTATCAATTATTTTGTCACGTAATTTGAAACTTAATATGGCTCACAAAAGAGAGTGATAGTTAAATTTATTTAAAAGTCCTAATTTCCCTGACTCAGTTTAAGTTCATTTTCTCTAACTTCAGATTGATTTTTATTTTTACAGTAGTATCAATCATTTTTCCTTTACAATTATGCCAATATTTCTTTACATTAATAATTTTGCTAGTTAAAAGTGTGATGTTAATATAGTGTTGTCTGTAGTTAGAATATTTTATTGGTTGCTTTCAAACAAAGAGTATGAAGTCTCTTTTGTATTATGTCATTTCTGAGTGTATTTTCTGTTTCAAATATTATTTTTCATGAACTCTGTTTTACCTAAGTTTTCATGGGTAATGGCTACAAATTTGGAATTTGGTAAGTATTCTTCCTATATATGAATTCTCTAAGGTGACGCATGGGCGAGTTCGTTTTAAGGTTGCAAGGAGAAAGGCGCCACCCAGGGCTTCCACTTACTCACAATTTACACGTAACTAAGCACTTTTCAAGCCAATCTGACTCACATTTTTAAAACCTGTGAGTCAAATATTACTATTTTTTTTTGTTTAACACTGATATAGTCATTAACTGTATCAAATACCAAGTGAGTCTTCCACAAACTAAAAATTATAATCTTTATAAACTCTTTAACATGCCATTTCAATGCTTTCGTAAAATAAATACCATTATAAAATTACTTGTTGCTGTTTTCACGTTCATTTTCAACAATTGTTACCAAAACAATAACAATTGTGTGGTTCTTGCCTACTTACCAACCATAACACAGATAAGGCTAATCAACATGTACCAAGTTTGAAGTTTAATAATTATTTATATCAAATGGAGGCAATATTTATGGTATAACTACAAATTTACAGAAAATTATAATTTCTGTTTTCAGTTCGTAACTGCTGTAAAAAGAGCGGGTTTTTACGTCACCAAAATTATTCCTTGTATTGTGTCTCTTTCTGTTTATCACATAAGTCAAACAAGATCCCGAGTTGTGACCATCTCTTTAACCAGATCTAGCAAATGGAATTATAAAATAGCTCATTACAATTACATAATAATGTACACATTACAAGTATTACAAAGCATTGGCTTTAGCACAATATGCAACAAAATGATAGTTAGCTACTTAGGCCTCAAAAACTTATACATGTAGTTCAAACTTTCCCAGTAGATAGCAGGTTAAGTCAGAAAAGGAAAGAAACCGGAAGGTAACGAAATCCCCTTCAAGAATAACTGCAGATTTGCATATTGACTCGATCACAACCCTGCATACAAATAGTCTTGCAATTATCACAAACGTATCAAACGATTTTCAGTGATAATTGTGCTGTATTCCAACTTTTATACTGCATATTAAAATTTATTTTATGTAATATTAACACAGAAAAAAAAACAATAAAAAAGATAAGATTATTTTCTAACCAAATTTAGTAGGTTCTTTCTGACACAATTTTTTTGGCTTGACTCTTAATTTTCCGACCCAGCGAGTCAAATTTTGTGCATAGAGGAAGCTCTGGCCAGCGCCTGTCAAATACTCTCTCACACACACTGATGCAATTCATTACATTTTCAGATCCAGTTTAAAATCACATAATAACTTATAAATATATTGCTTCCCAACTATACAAACAACTATTTATAAACAAAAGTAATATCAATTTCTGTTGTTTAACTTACATACGAAAAATGTGATAGTGCAGCACCTGTAAACACCAATTCTTTACATGATCCACATCGTTTATTTATAATAGATAGTGCCAAACTGTCATGAACAAAAGCAAAACACATATGTAAAATAATTTTGTTAGTTTTTTTTTTTGTTTGTACAAAGAGAGGTTCATGGCGAGTGGAGTGGTGTTGCATGCTTTTTTTTAATTTAACTGTTTTATAATTTATACTGTAAGCGCCACAAGTGCTGGTGGCCCACCTCCCTAGATGCCTCCACTTGGGCAGCTGGCACAGCCCGGCTGGTAGTAGCTGATAGTAGTAAAGACCCGGCTGTGTACGAAGTGTTACAAAACTTTTGAAGCGCATTGGTTTTTGTGCAACTGATTATACTGAGACTAATGTTTTTAGCACGGCATCAGGCTGCAGCAGGCAGCGCATGCAGCTATCTCTCCCCTCGCCAGCCGCACCCCGCTTCCATAAATTCACCCACCAGGACTTTTGGCATTAACATTGATGTTTGCTGTATTAAATTGCATTCCTCAATTGTGTATTACAAAAATATTTTAGCTATTTCTTTTCCAGCACAGTATTTAGTAGATTGTGTAACTGAATTAACTGTTGACAAGCAAAATTTTTCCATGGCAACAGTTCATTAGGAAACATATTGGTAATAAGAAATATAATAGGTACTGCGCAATATATTGTGATAAATAAATTTTTGACAAGACTGTTAATTATTAAGACTCCCTGCTTTTGTGAAGGAAATGTCCACGAACTATGAAAACAGTACATTTGAAATGCTTTGTTAAATTTCTAACTTCACTTAAAAATAATAATGTGATTACAAGTGGCTAACTAGACCAAATGTTTTTGTACTACAACATTTTCAGAACAACTTTATAATTTTAACTCAATAACAATGTATTTTTAAGGTGGTAATATAGATGGTACTTGAAATTCGTTGTAGGGTATTTGAAAAAAATGTGAATTTGTTGAAAAAATTAAACCTTCCTCCAGCAGGTTTACATAAGAATAGAAAGCACATTTCAAACGATGACGGAATGATAGAATCAAAACATCACGCACGTCGGAAAGATTATTTTCATGGCCCCCAAAATGGTTCAGAAAATGCAGGGCAACTATTGTTTATCTCCCGAAAATAACCCAATACAGGAAATGTAAGTACTATGTGCAGTTGTAAGTGTACGACATGTACATTTTAAAGGTGACATCATCCCATGCGGTATGGATGCAGGAAGTCTGGCGAGAAACCAAAAAATACACAACTACTTGAAACCACTGTTTAGTTTATATATTCTCGTACAAAGCATATACACTCATGTGAACGGGTACGTTCCACACATGTACGAGCTGTAACATCCTTCAAAATAGTCTCTCAGGTTGTCCACGGTTCGTTGCCAGCGATGAGGCAAATGGAAAATACCATCAGTTGCATGAGATCCGTCAATGTGTGCCACCTCTCGTTGAAATGCTCTGACAATGGCTGCATCATCGCTGGCAACGAACCATGGGCCTCTGAAACTACTTTAAAGGATGTTAAACAGCTTGTATATGTACAATACCTACCCTTTCACATGAGTGTCTACAGTTTGTATCAGAATATATCAATTAAACAATGATTTCAAGCAGCCATGTTTGTCTTTGTTCCTTGCCGGATATTCCTGCATCCATACCCCATGTGGTGTCATGTTTAAAATGTACATGTCTACAATTTCAACTATACATAGTACATTTCCTGTGTTGGGTCATTTTTGGGATATAAACAATAATTAACATAGACTAACATAAACATAGACTTATGAATCAGCCCTCATAGCTTACGACTGCTTATCCAGACTACTGTATCTCACAACATGCAAACTGGATACCTGGGAAGCTATGACAGAGGCACGCATTGGACTTTGCTACAGAAGAGCGTCCAATAAAATTATAGGGTCACCTGCCACCACTTAACTAACTGAAATTCTACTACCATGACAAAATCCCTGCGCACTAGTTCAGGGGTGTATGCATAGAGATGGTAACGTTTAACTTAGGCCAGTCAGCACGTATAGGTTTAATGGAAATAAACAATGATCTAACATTAATATTTTGTAATCAAAGATAATATATTGTGTCCTAACAAATACATTTAATAGGTACACCTGAAATGAAAGCTCAGTCAGAAAAGCCTTATCTTTCTAATGGCAGTGGGAATAGAAACCGAGTTGCTGCGGTGAAAAGAAACCTTTTGCAAAGTTTTGTGTTATAAGTTTTACAGTGTACATGTTCATATTTGTCTATTATTTGTCGTGGCAAAGTTTTTACGAGCAGTATGAATGTTTTTTTTTTATTTCGGAGTACAATATTGAGATTTTTGCTTCTGTTAGCTTCCCCATACACTGGGCTTTAACAAATCACTGGTTAGTTACACAAACTTGCAGGTGCCTACACATTTTTATACTGGCCTGAAAGAGGTTTATTTGCAGATTTGTGGCACAAACAATGAATCAAGGCATTAACGTTTAACGTCACTTGTTCCACCATCTATTACCAATATCAATTTATGAAAAAACCATTTTAGATATGCTGTAGTAAAGTGACTTCTTGTTGTTGTTTGTTTCCATGCTTAAAAATTTTCTGTTTACTTTAATAATGCTGTCTTGTAGAAACGTAATATTTAGTTTTGTTTTGAATTTAATTTTCTTTTACGCCCTCCAGATGCTAAAATAATATTTAACAGTTTGTTTACATTTTTGTGGTCATTGTTATAATGTTTTGCCTGAACAAGATAGAGTCCAGACTGGATATTGAGATAAGCATGTGTAAATCCTGCAAAAACGTATAAATTTTCATAGTGATTGCTAGTGAAGTGAACTTACTCTAAGGTATTTTGCAACACACATTTCACTTGTGACTAAGTGGACTGGTCTGCATAGAAGTTTACTTGATTATCTGTTTATCTAAGAGGTTTAGACATCGCAATATGGTTGTGACATCATCGTAATTGTTGTAACAAAATAGAAAGGCTTAAAGCTATGAAGGTCTTCTAAATCCAGTCATGGCCGCTGATAGATGTGTTTAGAGGAGAGCCAAAGTCATAACTGATTTGGTTCGTATGGGGCAAGACAAGGCCCAGTTTCCAGGATGCACTGAGGTATATTTTATTCCACTCCAAGGCACCAATTGCCGAGATCCTGAGGGCCGAAGTTTGCATCGAGTCCCTGTCAGCGTCGTCAGCCATGTAAGCTCTATCCATCTAGACAAACTAGCATCTCAGTTTTTTGTCAAGCCATCAAAAATATTCACAGCAAAATTTGTTTGGAAACCTATTGAAACTAATTAGTAATGTGTCGGAACCCATCTAAATTGGAATATTTTTGAAACTGAACTTGGATTTTTGTTAGACGTAAAATACGTGTCAGAAAATTTAACCAGAAGCCCGGCATATGCCAGATATAAGAGTCTGTTGCTCTTAACAAATGCTAGCCTGGATGCATAATTAATGTGATGAACCTTTTCTGCATCAGCGATTTTGAAAGTCAGTTTAATTATTCACAAATTGTGCCCATCGTGAACTAGTTATATGAAAATAAAAACAATTTTCTGAAAATAATTATCTTTTCATCAATCACACTAGGTTTGCATATAGTTCAGCTGACAGCAGAATTTTTCTTGTTTGAAAATGAAGTGTTGTTGAGTCTAACTCATTTTATTTTTCGTCACATTAAAATATGTTCGTTTAATTTTATGTACATGAGTTATCATTACATAGTGTTGAAATTGTGTCTTAATATAGTGTTAAAAGTTATGGGTTTGAATTGATACTGTCTTGTCTAAATTATAATAAATTGAATGAAAAGTTTCACACATCATCATATGTGTGATTTTCTGAATGCAAAGTTATTTTATCACTCCACGAACACTGAATGCAATACTAAGGTGTGAGAAATATTCTTTGATTTCATGGAATTATATTTAACTTTCATTCTATTCAGTAGTAAGTAAGGAAAATATTGTAGATTTCTTTGTGAAATTTCTGCTTATAGAAACTAATTCAATTGTATGTACTTCAGAGCAGAACATTGCTATTCAGTTTGCTAAGGCCTTCACTTCTAGTAAAAATTAACATAATTTATGTTGTGTGTTTACAAGGTATTCTCAACGAGGAACACTGAACATAAAACAGTTTTGTCTTGCCTTTCACTCATGCTATACACCTTGCAATCAATTACACTACAAGGATTGCTATTAAAATAAAGTTTCAAACTCTACGCAGATGTATGTGATGAACGCATCATAAAATAAAATGTGCGAGTTCCACTTTTGCTAGTGTAATACGGACTCGAACACAGAGAAGCAGATTTCCACCCCTCCAGCCATACCGAGGTACGGGAAGGCCGCCGCTGTGCAGCAGGAAAACGGAGAAGGATCTTTTGTTTCTAGCCCAACTATTCCATTAATGGCCAGAAATAGTATATTGGTACAAGTCATTTCAAAATGATTTATCGTTAGTTGAGAATCTGTGCACATACGGTTTGCTGTTTGTGCTGATCACAATTTGTGGTTCTTTGTGATTTTTACTGCGTGAGGTGTCAGTCTAATTATAGTGTGGAAATATAATTGTTTGTGGAGTTTATACTCATTACAATAGAAGGTAAACATATCTTATACATGATTTAGCAGCAATAGGCCTACATCACCAAAAAAGTGTATGCAAAGCTCATATGTGTGACTAATATCACTGGTCACTGATGTTCACTTAATCAGTTTGATGGGCTGTATGTAGTCAAATGTTAGCACGAAAATTGTATTCTGTGTAGTAAATTGTACTGTGTCATATTGCATGTTAGCAGGGAATAGAAACGCTTGCGTATTGATGGCACCTAGCCATGTCAAATGCAAAAGATCTAACCAAACTAAACCTTACTTCACTATAGGTTGAAGTTATGGTTTTTACCTTGTGTTTAACTACTATGATCTTGTGTAAATAATGTTCAAAAATAGCCCTCTTACATGCAAAAATACTGTCCAAGCATAGCCAAACACTATGTGATTAGAGTCTTCAATGACAGCAGGTGAGCAAAACCTTAAAGAAGGCTAGCAGCCAGCGAGTGTTAAGACCATGATGGGGCTCACCACCATGCGACACGTGGGAAGCACGTGCACAAAGAGGCCTTAAACTGGACTTTCTCATAATGGGAATATTGCATTTTTCAAGTGTTAAATATGTTTGCTCTTATTCCAGGTCCATAGCGTTTTTATGTTCAATATTTGTATGTTCATGAAGTGTTACACCATACTTGGTTATGAATTCAAACTGCGCGCAGCACAGAGATTAAGAACAGTTCTACTCCAGCCAGAATGCCATAACAAAAGACATTAACAGAAGACAAGAAATTACCAAATTAAAATGTACAATGTCAATCCATATTTTAATTCTTAAGTGCCTTTTACTCATCAATATAAAATATTTTACTCGGCATGCATAGCACTTCCGCTTATGTGAACCATGTAGGTAGCCATGGTAGGTCCACGCGATGCTTGCCTCTGGGCAGTCCATCGAGGAGAACTGGCGAGGTAAGACGCTGTTACGTATGCACTACAACTTTTGAGGACTGATGTAGATTACCATAGTTTCATTTTAGTATACCGGTCAACCTTTGCTTTGCGTACGTTAGCCAGAAATTTCCCCAGGATTATGCTTCCGGTTAAATAACTATTTGTACCCTTGCAGCTTTTTAAAACTTAAATGGGGAGAAAGATGTCGGAGAGGCCACGTGGCCCGCGCAGCTTGAATCAGGTGCCATCCGTCCATGCTAAAGGTATTTCATTGTAATTTCTATATTATTGCTACATGCCATTTTAAGGGCTTTAATTCTATGTATGTATTTTAGGGTATTTTTCATGTTTAATCGTTTTATGGCCACATCGCGTATGACTACACTGCCAGATATCTTTAAGTACGTATCTGCATTTTCAGGGCTTATTTGTGTAATATCATGTTTGCCATCATTTATATCAGGGTTCTATGAATTTTTGTTTAGGGTTCTGTGTAATTTTCATGTAAATTGATGCTTTTATGTATGACCAAGCTGTCATTTTCAGGTTTGCTTTTTCCGCCATCAGGCATGCTGCAAGCCTGTGAATGCTTCAATTGTCAGGGGAATAATTTTCCCAAATGAAATACAAATTTGTCTGAAGTTAATTTACAGTTTTTACGGAGAAATATTACAATTTCACCTGCACCACATGGTCCACTACGAACTTTATCCAGCGGCATCCGTGCCATCTAAGCTTGCTTTCACGCATGTGCATGTTTATTGTGACTACTCATATCGTGCCCCATCTTGTTTATTGATATTTGTGTAATTTAGTATGGTGATATTATTTCCGTCCTTGCCGGCTATGTGTATAGACTGTCACCACACTAACCACGTGCAGAAGGGTGAGCCCCGATGAGTCCGCGCTAGTGATGCCAAATAATTATACGTATTCATGTATTGATTCATCTTGTAATTCTCTGTGTCCTATCTCCAAGGAAAATCATCAGTCCACCCTAGCGGCTGTTGACCCCCTTCCCTTGTGATGACTGAGTTTTCAAACACCACGGTGAAGTCATCCACATTGGAGTGCGCTAGAGTAATTGTGGGCTGGGGAGCACCCAAATGGAGTTAGTTAGACACGTCCAAGTTTATCACCTTTAAATAGCTTGGCACGCTATTTGTACGAGCGATAAAATAAAAAGTAAGTCTCAGAGTGTTCCAATCTTTTATTTGTAGTGACAGTGTCCATGCCACACCATTCTTACAGTGATAAAATGTTTAGTATTGCAAAGTGTATCATAAGTACGCTCCGGTGAGACGGACACACAGAACCCACATCATTAATGAGAACCCTGAGTCTCAACAGTGCGATGCTTGGGAAGCACTGCTCGCGTCCATCGTCAGTAACTAATTTGTGTCATCACTCATCTCGTGTCTCACCCGACAGCATCAATTGGCGTTCCCAAGTGGGGCCAGTGTGTTCATTCATGCCATGCCATCTGCGAGAAAATGGCGGACACCACAACTGATCATCCGTGAGACGGCCTCACGACTTCCGCATCGGAAACTGCGACACCCACGAACGCGAACTATTTGGACATGCTGGTCGAACGCTGCGTACATTGTAGCAGACTAAACGAGGTAAATTTGTTTGCAGAAAATTCATGGGACCGACCGTTATGCCAGTATATGTCTGATACCACATCTACGCCATCAGAACTACACCTGTGCGCATGCACCGGATGTGACGGGGCGGGAGTAAAGTGCCAACAGTGTAAAATGGACTAGCATTTACGATGCACAGGGCATGTGGAATTTACCACCTTCTTCGATGGTGTAATAAACTGTGCTGAGATCACGCTACCGCAAACACCAGAGGTGAAACCCACGCCACCGCCAGTAGTCGTTACTTACACACCACAGGGTTTAACCGGGCTTGACCGAAATGTACTGTTGCCAACTTTTGCAGGCCATGACTCAGAGGACCCGGGTACGTTTTTAGCAGTGTGTGAGGAAAAGTTGAATAGACACCGCCTACATAGGGAAGCTTGGACTGATGTCACAGCCAACCGACTAAGGGGAAATGCAGACACATGGTGGAATTTAGTCAGAGACTATCGCGTGACATGGGAGGAGTTTTGTGATCGGCTAATGGGCATGTTTAACACAGATGGAGACGCCATCCAAGCCCAAGCGCGGTTGTACCATGAACAGCAATGGGAACGCGAAGGAGTAGAAGAGTTCATACAGTGTAAGTTAGGCTTGTTCAAACGTCTCAACCCAGGGCAGCAGACATGCGGAGTACTAGAGATAATTGTCACTCTGTCAAAACCGGACATTAGGCTGTTGTTACGCGGAGCCAGCCGGGAGAGCGTGGAACTGTTTACCCAGGAAGCACATGCCTACGAATAAGATAATCAGGAGGAATGAAGAGAACAAGTGACGGACCGGCACAGTGAACCCCCGCCGCCTGTACCCTCCGCGCTAGCTATAGACATCACGCGACCACCACCACCTGTCAAACAGATTACACAGTCGCCATCACAGAAAAAAAACCCACCCACTACGCACGTAAGAGAGCTATAAGTGACTGACAGTACAGTACATGCATTAAGGGTCAGTGTTGAACTCGAGGGTAAACATGTGATCGCTGTCATTGACGCTGCTGCAAGTCACAATTTTGTACGCAAAGGCCTAATCTAGGCAATAACAACTAGAGTACCGCCGCGACGTCTGCAATTCACTACCACACATCAACAAGGCAAGGCGAGGCGAGAAGTGTCACGCACGTAACAGTAGGAATCAGAGAGCTACATACCAAGTGTGATGTTTACATTGTGCAGGACTTATGCAAGGAGATGATTCTGGGATTGCTGTGGCTTATTGACAACCAAGCCATAATAGAACCACTTCTAGATCGTCTGTACGTGGGGACACGTGGCCAGTGGACCTTTTACGCCATGGTAGTAACGCCGCCGACAACAACTGCCGTACCGCTTGCTGACTTTGAGCATGAAGTGCCCGCCACACATCAACATCTGCAACATCTGCAACATCTGCTGGACGAGTATGCCAATGTGTTCCACACTGAGGGGAAGCTGCAGAGCACCAACGTCATGGAACACGCGATCATCACAACACACGAGAAACCAGTGTACTCCAAGCCATGAGATCCAGGTATTTTCTTTCGCCGCATCATCAATCAGCAGGTATGTGAAATGCTTAAAGATTTAGTTTTCAACACCACAGAGAAGTCATACACATAGGAGTGCGCTAGAGTAATTGCAGGCTGTGGAGCACCCAAACGGAGTTAGCTAGACACGTCCGAGTTTATCAACATTAAATTGCTTGGCACGTTATTTGAACGAGCGATAAAATAGAAAGTAAGTCTCACAGTGTTCCAATATTTTATTTGTAATGACAGTGTCCTCGCCACACCACTTTACAGTAATACAATGTTTAGTATTTCAAAGTGTATCATAAGTACACTCGGGTGAGACGGACACACAGAACCCACATCATCCCTGAGTCTCAACAGTGTGGTGATTGGTAAGCACCGCTGGCGCCCATCACCAATAAGTAATTTGTGTCATTGTTCGTCTCGTGTCTCACCTGACGGTGTCAACCTTAAACAGTGATTCAAGACATTCTTACAGTTTTTTGTGTATGTAATAAGCACTAAGTGTTCGAACATCCAAGAAGCTTGGAGTTTCACGTGAAAAGATTATTATGTAAAAAGGGTCTACCTATCATGAAGTTATTTATTTGACATATAGATGTTTTACCACAATTTCCCTTATCTTCATAGCCCTCCCCACTATTGCACCTCGCAATAGGCTATGTACTGTGAATATTGTGAGAATGTAGCATGCATGCATGATGGGCTCCACAAATTTAGCTACTGTACCTGCTTCATTATGTATGTAAGAAGAAGGTAAATTGATTCAGTCCTCTATGCTCACTTTGTGCTCCAGGAAGCAGAGAGGTGCAGATTTATGTGTAGCCCTATTAACTATTCTGGAACTATTTGTGGACAAGAAATTTACCACACTCTTCAACATTTATGGTAATATAATTTTTTGAAGTTTTTTATGATCTATGGGCTTATCCCATTATTTTTTTGGGTCAATATAGCACTCCTCAATATTATTATATTTGATAGTATTAACTGCAAATATAACAATGTGTCTATGCAATGTGATTCACCATGATGTGCATGGCATAGTACAATCTTTAACGATTTTTATTCTTTTTTCCAGAAAATTCCCCATTATTTATTATTGTAACTGTGAGATCACTAAATTAGCAATTTGTCATGTACAAGACCATAGTTTGACGTGTCAAATACCATAGTGTAACTTCACACTTTATGGTAATGCTGGATGAAAATAAACAAACTAGCTGGAACTACCTATTTCAGCAGTGACCTGTATGAACGTTCTTAAGAACTCTATTGGTAGGCCTACTTGAAGAAAAATAGTGGAACAAACCCCAGGGCAGAATTTAAATTTTGTATGACACCATTCCCCATAAGTGACTGCTTTCAATGTCTCAAAAGAACATTTTACATATTAAATTTTGTACTGTACTCACTGCACTGTTGCTCTGTCCCCGTTTGTAAATTAGATGTATGGCATTTGCCCTGATGTATATCCTTGCTTAATAACAACAATTCCATAGTGTTTTAATGTTTTCTTTAAGGTGTTCCAATTTCTGTCTTAAAGTTGTGTAGGCCTAGCTGTGTCGTACATCAATTAACTGTGTTCAATCAGGAGTGCTTAGGTAAACAGTGTACTATTACCTGCCCTAGAAGCTATGGTAAACATTTACAATGGTAAATTTCAATTTATCAACAAACTTCTGTAAAACTATGGCAGACATTTGCAATTACCATTTCATGACAGCTCAATTAAAATTGTGGGCTAGGCCTATGGTTCTATATTTATACTCATGGGAACATAATGAAGGTATTGAAACTGGATTGATGCGGAAGAAGTCATTCATTGTATGTAATTTCGATATAGGCGACAAAAAAATTATTTGCATAAATTTTAAACTAGGTACTCTCTGATATTTTTTTAAACCAAGTAACCATCTAAGTACAATACAAATACAAAGTACATACAGTAAACTATGTATAGTTAATATATATATTTCACTCGTTGCAAAACAAAGTCAGTAGGGGTTCTAAACCTTTACACTGACTGTCATCCTTAAAAGAGCACACATACATTACCTCCACAACATTATTAACTTCTTTGATGGAATCTACCATGTGCTGGACAATTTCTTCTGTGGATAATACTTCATAAGGATAGTCGTCAACATCAGTCTGTCGTTCTCTTGCATTATTAGTCTCAACTTCCATTGCAAAAGTATCTTCTCCACTAGATTCGTTCCCAGAATCTCCATCATCATAAAGTGTTTCCTCTTCTGAATCCATGATTTGCCAGATAAACACACTATGGGGAGTAACGCAGCACTGAAATAATGTTAAAATTAATCAATCAGAGAAAGCTGTCACTTGTACGATTTAAACAACAGGGCGAACAGAACTAGTAAACTACAAAGCTTACTCCATACCTTGCAACTTCCTTGTTGTGTTCCTTGTTCTTTCTATGACGATGTTTTGCACATGACGTCAGTTTATGCCTTACATGAGAGTGCCAACACTTATTCGTAAAATTTTTTATTTCGGAAATAATATGTTTTCTTTACATACTTTTTTTATACAAATTATGCTATTATAGCAAAAAATGTAGTGTATAAAAAACAATAGCATTTCCTTAGAACTATAATGGTCAGGTAACAAAAATGAATTCAAATTAATTTTAAAATTTTATTTATATAATCGGTACAAGATGTTAGACACTGTTGGTGAACTGTTGAAAACAGTATGGCGACCATGTTTGTTGTTATTTTGGTTTTTAATGTTGAACTTGAAAAGAGAAGGCGGGGTTATTGTAGTCATAAGAATAGTATGAATTAGAATTTAAACGTAATAAGGTGATGTAGTATGGGGAACGTTAATTTCACTGCTGTCACTAAGGCAAAAATTTATAATAAAATGCTATGAAAATCAATTATGGCCATTCCGAACGTCGAAGGTTATACAATTGTAGGGAAAATAGGTTCAGGAACGTACGCAACTGTGTATAAAGCATTTAAAAAGGTAATTTACGCATTCTTTGTCAAATATATTTGGTATGAATAAAAAAGTGAACTTGTTTGCAAGCAAATGGCGAGGTTTTTGCCATGTTGTATATTTCGCTATTCTACAGACATGTTTACTGATAAATACGAATGAAAAAATTATTTTACGTTGAGTGTCCGTTAAGGATTGTTAAGTGGAATTTATAAAAATGGGGTTTTTCTGAAGAAAAATATATATATATATATCTCGGAAAGTAGTATAATTCCACTCTAGTAATTACACAGAACATGAATTTACTAGGGGTATCAACATTTGACCAATAGAAATCCTAAAAAGGATAGTGGGGAGTGGTATAAAGATCAGGGAAATTGTGAGGTAAAATGAGTGAAAAATATGTATATAATGTAATATTTATTCATGAAAACTCATTAAATTGCAAAAAAAAAAAAAAAAAAACTGAACCAACATTAACTAAGTAGACAATATTACCAATACAAGCTACAAATATGATAGTGGGGAGAATTATGAAGATTAGGGAAACTGGGGTAAAAAAAAATACAATATATGTACATTTTCATTATAAACTTTTACCCCTCAATTTCCCTGCAGTTCATAGCCCTCCCCACTATTGTATTTCAAAATTGTATTGGTAACATTGTCAATTTAGGTAATGTTCAATTCAATCTTTTTGTAACTAAACATGTTTCATGAGACAATATCACAGTAATTTTACAAATAGTACAAAAATTCATTAAATTAACAAAACACATAGACATATCTCAGTACAAATAGGCTACACATGGCAATAATTTATGGGGAAATTTCAAGCTTTGCTGATGCTTGACGCTTTGCGTCTGTACCTTAAAAAATTGTCTGCGCACCTTGAATCACTGTTTTGAGGATTTACTGCCCTGCTGGTGCTGGGACTCTGGCTCTATGCATAATTTTTGGCTATGCTTGTACAGTATTTTTAAGTGCAAGGGGGCTATGCTTGAAAACCATTTGTGGGGAAACTCCAAGCTTCACTGATGCGCGACGCTCTGCTTCACCACCTAAAAAAAATTGCTGGCATTTCTTGAATCACTGTTGAGGAGTTACCCCCCTGCTGGCACTGGGACTCTGGCTCGGTGCATAATGTTTGGCTACACTTATGTGGTATTTTTGCAATTTTAACATATTTTTGTAAATAAATATTACATTATATAGGCCTACATATGTTTCACTGGTTTTACCCCATAATTTCCTTGATCTTCATAACCATCCCCGATAATGTTTATGGGGTTTATATTTGTCAAATGTTGATTTACCTAGTAAATTCATGTTCTGTGTAATTAGTGGAGTGGAATTACACCACTTTCTGAGATTTTGTTTTCCGAAAAATTAATTAAATTTAGTCAATACTCAATCACTCGCCATTTATACGGCGTATATGAATACGCGTACCACATGGTTCCATTTGACCACACTACACAGACACACTAATCACTGGCACATATATTATTATTTAAATTTTCCCTTGCTTTAATAACATAGAAACACTCGTAATTTCACACAATTATTAGATCCCTTCAAACAAAACAAATTACAAAAAAAAAAAAAAAAAATGCGTTAAAGTACTCCTAAATCCAAAACCTCCGACACGACACAAATCAAACAGCACAGCAACTAATGTCCCGTCCGGCAATTTCTCACCATCCACCAGACGTCAACCAACATGGCATTGTACATCACCTCTTTTATAAACACTGTCTCTAAACGGGTCTCTGTATCATCTACGATATGTATATTTATTCTACTAGTAATAGGTTTTATCCTTTCATCAATATAGATCAGGTAAGCCTTCAGTAATTCACCAGAATTACATAATGTCCCGACTGCTCCACAGCTGTGTTGTTTACCTATATAACCTTAGCACCGCGTTATAAATATACCACGTACATGATGTTTTACGCATTAAATATTCTTTGCAAACTGTATTCTTACATATAAAACAATTCAGCATCCAGATACAAATATATTCTACATAAATTTTAAGTATTTTATAGCATAAATGCAGCAATCTTGATAACCCTCCTCCCTATCACATTTTATTAATTTTTTTACTGATAACTACTTGAAGCCCTTTCAAAATTCCTTATAATGATTACTAATTATCATATCTAACGTATCCAGGTATTATTTTCCTGATTTTCGAAAAAGCCCCTATTCTTACGAATTACCAGAATATTCCAATACCAGCCCGCGGACCAACTGACAGGTGGAAAAGTGCCGTCGTCGTGGAGGTTGGGGACCTGGGCAGCTCAGTACAAGATGGCGAACTGCATCGTGAGGGAGGTGGCCCAATGGTGAAGATGGGAGGGGGATCTTCAGGTGCCACAAGGGCGAAATGTAACGGACCTCACTGCTGGATCCTGTGAGGCTGCCGACTGCAGATACGTGAGGAATAGATTGGAATGCATTGGACTTTGGAAGCAATGGTGTTAGCCTTCACTCCTGGGCCAGTGGATTCACCACCATCTCTGGTAGGTACTGGATGTCTCATGGAGCTATTTTAATAGCTCACCAAGACCAACTGATTATTTTTGTGGATGGGGAAGAGATGGCTCCCCGTTTGCTGCTCCCCTTCTTAACCCATGGTGTGGAGACCCTGATGTCAGCACAGAAGAGTGAAGATGGAGTAGATGCCATGACTGAGCTGTTCAGTTTGCCGACTCACTAGATGAGAAGCAGGTGGCCCTACATTCTACTGCTGCTGTCAGTATTCTTGTGCTGGTTCACCTACGCAAGAATATTGACAGCAGTTCAAGAGATGACTGGCATCTATCGGGTGGGTGGCTCAGTTATGTCATTCACCACCAGGGCCACATAGCACGACCCCTGTCACACACCAGCTACGCACTCATTTCATATCACGCTGCATCCAACTCACAAAAGTCTTTCTTTGCTGACAACTTACCTTACTTTCCCCAGACCCATTCTAGTCAAAGTAATTACTTTTATCCTCCGTGATTGTCGCATAGAATTTCCATGGCAATCTTCACGTTGCTTAGTTTGCTCTGCTCTTCCATCTAGACCCTTCTTCTTCGGGGTGCACCTATGGCTACAATTGCAACCGTTGCACCAAACTGCCTTGCTATAGCCACAATGTGTGTGCCCATTTTAACATATAAACCCAACCTAAAGCATATAGGGCTTGCCTCAAGACGCATCCAATTTGCCACTTATCTTAACTACTAACTTGCATGCCGGAGGGCACACAGAACTGTGAAGGTACTCACGTTGGTGTAGCAGGATTTGGGGGCTCGTGTGAAAAAAATCTTAATTGGAGGCGCCGCTTACGAACCTCGTGGTTAAGCCAGATTTGATATTGTTGATTCTTGGACAAAATGTGACTTTGGAGACCATCTCAGAAGTTTAAAGGTCAACTGTGCATCCAGTCTGTGCTATCAGAAGTTAACAATGTCCATTTTTTCTTATTCTTTGATGAATACACAGACAGGATAACCCCACTATCCTTAAGTTTACTATAGTTGTGTTTGAATTCACCAACTGAGGGACCTTACCTGGTTTTGTGCTCTATAAAAGTACATTGGGGCTGTGACATCATATTGTTGCTTTCTGAATTCACAGTAATATGCACCCTAAAACGTCCTTCAGCTAAGGGTACATACCACATATCCTTGTCAAACCCATGATTTTTTTTTTTTCACTGGTCAGCTGTTTTAATATTTCATTTATTGTTGTTTACTTTTTGGTTCACTTGCTTTTGGTGCCTGTGCATAGGACATGAATATGTGGGTGAAACAACCAGCACCAAAGAAAGTTAAAACTTTGAAGAATTTGTGTTATTTCTTAAAGCTGCCAACTTATTATACATGAATTATTTGCACACATGCTTTAATGCCAGCTCAGAGTACTGTAAAATTTATAAAAGTGAGGAAAAAACCCCTTTATTTTTTACTGGCAGGAAAAATGCCTTAGTCGTTTGTGGAATCACAAGACAACTGTCTTCTGTTGTAGAGACAAACAAAACTCACAGTTTGAAGTAACATTGAGGTACAAATGAAGAAGGATGTCCAAATTCAACAGATGCACACTTCATTATTAAGGATGGCCTAAAATTCCGTTCGTTCTCACCTCACCTCTGCTTTCCCTATTTTTCTATAACCCACCTTGTTGCCCTTCTTTACTCCTTTTCCAGGCTCCCATAACTTCTCTTCCACATATGGGTCCAAGATTGATGCTGCATATTCTAAGGTATCAGCCTAATCATGGCTTTACAAGCCTTCTCCTTCACCTCCCCACTAACCCCCTTCAATACCCTTTCCATTCACCTGTGCATACAGCATACAATCATCCACAAACAGTCTCACTTTGTCACCCACCATTATCCTCAGGTCATTAACCATAATTGTGAACAAAAGGGGCCCAGCACACTACCCTATGGAATCCCTGATATAACCCCACCTTCCTTCGACAAGGACTCCCTCACGTTCTCTCTCTGTTTTCTCCCCCTCAAGAAGTCTCCTATCAAATCCACTACCCACTTACTAACCAGAAGCACATGCACTTTTTGCATCAAAATCCCATGTGGCACCTTATCAAAGGCCAATCCTTCAGCAGTCCAGCCAGTTGTATCTCACATGAATAACCTGCACTAAAACCATATTGGTACTCCTGCAGCCAGTTATTTTCATTCTGAACTTCTACCACTTATTATACTACAAGCCTCTCCATCACCTTTCCTATACTCAGTGTGAGACTCACAGGCTTGTAGCTGCCAGGATTTCTCCTTTTTCCCCTTGCTTGTATACCGGAACCACCAATGCCTACTTCTAGCCCTGTGGCAACTTGCCTTCCTCTATCTTCTGAACCACACTTCAAGATATCTACACAGCTCTCTCCCACCAATGTTTAGGGCTCCATTCCCAATACAGTGTGGACTCACTGCCTTGCCACTCTGCAATCTCCCTATAACCTTAGCTATACCCTCCCATATTTTGAACTTTCTGTACATTCTACTTTTCCCCTCACTTTCTCTTTACCAAACATTTTTCTCTTCAAACACTGACAATTACAGAGAGTGCAGTAACTTAGTTTTTTCCATGTCAGTTGTTGCACTACATCCCTCCTTACTATCCAACACTGGGATACCTCCCTACCACCTTTAACCTTCATAATATATCCACACAACTTTAACAACTCTTTTCCTTTCTCTTCCTCATTCAGACTGCCTAGGTATTGATTTTTTTGCCTTCTTAATCAACCTTCCTAGTTCCCTCCTCATCTGTTTCATATGATCCCTAGTAGATACTATCAGATCCTGTGTTCTTCCACCATGCGTGTATTTGTTGACACTTTCTCTTCATCCTTTTTATCTCCTGTCCATAGTACGGTTGATCAACCACAGTATTTATAATTTTCTTTGGGACAAATTTCTCCAATAATCTCTCTACAATTTCTCTCAATTTTTTAAATCAACCTTAGAAAAATGTCACTGCTCCTACCTGCATATATTTTAATGGGTGCACTGAGTGACATGCACCAAGTAAAGTTGGTAATGATGACTGGAAAGTAGTCCCATATCTTAGCATTGAATAAAAAGTGTTAGGTAACCCAGTGTGATAACTTAAATTATTCTTTTCGCTTTATGTTTTTTTGTTAATGCATCAAAATATAAAAATGACCAGATGTGTAAAATATTTTCTTTCCCAATAATTCCAGTTTCACATGACCGACATATGAATAAAGTGATGAGACCCATGCAATGTTAATTTTATATAAAGGGAGAAAATACACACCATGCATACAAGTAGATGTTAAGCAGTGCTTTCAAAAGGGCTCATTTTACTCTGAACAGCCTATACATAACTGTATGTGTAACATATTGACGCTGACTAACAGCCAGCGGCGCTAGAGCCCATGATGGCGCTTATGTGTCACGTGTTCTGTACGTGCGCAAAGAGGCCGATAATTTTGAACTTTCATATAAATGTTATTTTCAGTGTAAAATGTGTTATATTGTCTTTGCAGTGTTTAATATGTCTTAAAATGTTTTAAAGTGTTTGTACTAATATTTAATTTGTTGGTTATAAAATTCAAAGTGCCAGTGGCACTGAGATTAAGGATATTTAATATTCTGGCATGAACGCCATCATAAAGAGAGACTAAAATAATATTGAAATTCATAAGAAAATTATAGAAATGTAAAACAATATTTAATTTAATTTCTGCCATTTTATTTTCAACATATAAAATATTTTACTCTGTGTGCATAGCACTTCCGCTTATGTGAACTCCATAGGTGGCCATGGTAGGTCCGTGCGACGCTTGTATCTGGACAGTAGGTCCATGCGACGCTTGTATCTGGACAGTCTGTCGAGCAGAGCTGGTGAGGTAAGACACTGTCATGTACGCACTACAACTTTTGTTCACTGATTTAGGTTTCCATAGTCAGTTTAGTTTACCGGTTAACCTTTGCTTCCGTACGTTTTTTGCCAGACATTTTCCCCAGCATCATGCTTCCGCATTATTAATTTCTTGCGCCCTTGCTGCATTTTTAACTTTATCGAGGAGAAGGAGGAGAAAGATGTCGGAGAGGTCATGCGACCCGCACATTTTGAATCGGGCGCCATCTGCCTATGTTTATGGCATTTCATGGTAACTTCTGCATTATTGCTATATGCAATTTTAAGAGCTACATTTTTATGTCTGTATTTGAGGGTAATTTTCATGTTTGAATATTATACGGCAACATCACGTATAACCACGTGGCTGACCGAAGCCAAGTCTTTGTATATGCCATCATTGCGTTTTAAGAGCTTATTTATGTAACATCGTATGTGCAATCATTTATTTCAGGGTTTTATGTCAATTTTATTCAGGGTTCAATGTATTTGTCATGTAAATTGATGCTTTTTGTACTTGACCACTCTGTCACGTTAATGTTTGATTTTACTGCCATCAGGCATGTCACAAGCTTGTAACCACTCTAATCGTAAAGAGTATCACTTTCTCAACAAGAAAAATATTTTATCTGAATTTAGTTTGCCGTTTCCACACAGAAATATTGCAATTTCACCTGCACCACGTGGTCTGCTACGAACTTCATCCAGCGGCATCCACCCCATCTAAACTTGTGTGTGTGTGTGTGTGTTTATTGTGAATATTCATCTCGTGTCGCATCTTATTTCATGTATTATTCAAGGGTCTATGTAATGTTGTAGTTAGTGTATGGTGCAATTATTCCCATCCTAGCCGGCTCTTTGTATAGTCCGTCACCACACTGGAGCTGGAGGGCAAGCCCCGACGAGTTTGTGTTAGTGATGCCGAGTAATCACACATGTTAATGTGTATTAAAGGTTTTCGTTTGTAATTCACAGTGTCCTGTGTTGAGGGAAAAACCATCAGTCCACCCTAGCAGCTGTTGTCTCTCTTCCCTTGTGAAGACTGTGCTTTCACGCACCTCAGTGAGATCATCCATTTAGGCGTGCACTAGATTAATTACCGGCTGGGGAGCACCCAAGCAGAATTCGCTAGTCATGACCGAGATAATCATTCCATTGGCACATTGATGTTTATGAATAATATCAATGAAAACAGGTCTACAATGAACTCAATTCTTTTATTCAGTAGTGACAGTGTCCTATTTACATATATTTTATCCATTGTTTATTTTCAGTGATGTTTATTAAAAATTTAGTATTGCCAACGTGTTTGTAAGTCCACACGGGTGAGACAGACACGCAGAACCGAGAACCCTTAGTCTCAATAGTGCGGTGATTGGGAAGCACCGCTGGTACCCAAATTACCAGTAAGTATTTGTGTCATCATTCGTCTCGTGTCTCACCCGACAGCATCAATATAATAAAAGATTAAAGAAGGAAAGAGAGTGATATGATTGAAGTTAACTTGAGTGTGACCACTTAGACTTGTCTCCCCTCTTCTTGCATATAAGAAGGTGGTAACTATGATAGGCTATAGTTTACAGTTCCTCATGTGCATAAAGATGATGACTGGAGTGGAATTCGGTAAATTAAATTTGCCTACCATCAGATATTTTTAGTTAAGTGCTGCCATACTATTCTTAAATACCTTTTGAGGAAAAAAAGCACTAACAGTATTATTGTTTTTCTTTACTAATACCACCTAAATCTCATCTTCGGTGTCTTCTGTAGGGGGAGATGTATGTTCAATATTTCTCTCTCTTTAAAGTTTTGTGGTATTCTGCCCTTTTTTGTTCAAAGGTTGGCCCACGAGAAGTTGTTGCTGTGAAATGTGTGGAGAAGGCTAAGCTATCTGGTTCAGCTGCAGACAACATTGTGACCGAAATAATGCTCCTCAAAAAGTTAAAACATCAGTTCATCGTCGAAATGAAGGACTTCCTATGGGATGACAGGTAAGAATCTTGTTTGTGCTCTTGAGAGAATTTGGAGGAAAGTTATGATATAATAACATTATGTTAATGGTTTATGTAATTGTCATTACTCTTAGCCTCTAACTGAAAATTAGCACAGCTTAAAAACTCTGTGAGTGAATGTTTAACAACTGTAAGAAACATGACTGTAGACCTCTATTAGTCACTTTAAATGTAATTTTTGCATACAGGAAGTTAGCTGGGATACCTCCTGGTACTCACTGAAAGGAGCCAGAGAGTATCATCATTGCATGGGCTGACAAACCTATGTAAAATTTCATGGAATTGCATTTAGTTGCAGGTAGCTGGTATTGATCATAGGCATTTCAGCTAAATGCTACTCTCACCATAGAGCTTTTCAAGGCCAAATTTATATTGTTTCTACAAATTATAATTTACATATCAATCTCACTGATAGAAAATGTTGTATTTTGTTTTCTTTTATGGGCATGTTTATCATTGCTGTTTTGCATTATTTTTACATGATCATAATTATTTGAAGTTGTTTAGATGTGGCATTTTCTACTTTCTGGTTATTCTCATTTACTTTTTCCACGCTTCACTGACTGAGTCGGTAATTTGCATGTTACAAAAGTGGTACTGAAATATATGTTGTACTAAGCTTATTTTTATATTTGCTTTAATGTGTCTTCATTTCAATGACATTATTTTTATAAGTAATTTTAAGTACATTAATCTGAAACAAGGAAATGGATTACTATTTAACATTTTTCTTTAAAAGATTTCCAAGAAAAACTTGCAAATTGCACTAGAACTTTGTTCACATTTGCTACTGACTCAAATTGAATGTAGTGATTACACCAGGGGCATGATAACAGACAAAGTGATGATTAATTTGTGTGTGCATGCACATACATGTGAGTGTATGTTTTTTATGCTTACACCCTAAGGCATGGTGTTTTTTTAACATTATTGAAATTGACTTCTACTCATAAGTGGGAACCACTCTGCCACACCCCAACAGAGTTAGATTTGCAGTACAATCTCCCAGATATCAATAACTTGTACTGTTTACCCACGGCAAAAGACGCACTATACACGCCAAAGGATGGCACTGGTAGTATGATACGCAGAGACATGCAGCACCTGGAACCTCAGTTGGCCGATGACATCACACACCCAAAGGATCTAACACAACCACCCACCTCCACTTGGCCGAGGGCGAGCCAGATACTTATAAATACTGGGGCACGGCCCTTGGAACACCAGTCTGTTCTGTTCGTTCACTGCACTCCTGGTGTCGAAGAAACCATCAGCTCTACCTGGTCTTCACTGTGCTGTTGGTGCCGAAGTCCAGGTCTTGAGACTCATCTATGCCTTCAAAGACAACCGCCAGTTTGAGTCATCGAACACTTAGGCATTTTCCTGTCCCTTCAGGACATTCAGCCCAGCTTTAGTTAGAGTTGAGTTATTTGCATAGCCGCTTTGCTAATCTACCCCACTAGCTTAGAAACAGGTCGCCTTCACATGTCTAACGTAGCAGGTTTCCGTTAAAGTCTTGTTGATAGGAGGTAGTACAAACCACCATGTTTATTTCCGTACAGAAAAAGTACATTTTATCCCACTTAGGATATTATTCCCATAGTATCAGAACCTTCCCTGGTATACAATATAAGGACTGTTAAGAGACAGCAGAAGACCAGAAATTGTCTGCTAAACCAGTTTGCCAAATGTAGTGTCTCATAGGATTACAAGTTTCCCTTCCGGAGTCTTATATGTCAAACACACACCTACACCTTGTATGGCCATCCTTTCTATGCATCCTGGTGAATAGAACGGTAGAGCCCCGACACTAGGTATTCATCTTCTTGGGGTTGGACTAACAGACTGGGTAGTGCTCCTTCCACTGTGCTTTTGGTGTCGAAGGGGGTATTTTCCTGGATCTGGGGGCCTGACCCTTCAGGGTATCTCACCCATGTATTGTGGTCGTCACCACTGTGCAACCTGACTCTGAATGCCCCACCGCGCTTCTTCTGCCAGACGCTGGGATGGGGGGACAGCCTTTGCCTATCGACGATGGTGTGAGGAAGTACACTTAAGTAGGGATGGATGTCTCCTGCTCCACCTTCTCTGAAATGATATAAGAGAGTATTCCTCATGCCCTACTTCTGTTGGAATGGTATTCCTAAGGAGGTTAAAAAGGTACTACTATCTCCGAATACCAACAAAAACTTATATCCGACCCCACTGTCCTTGACAACCTCAGCTTACTGGAGAAATCTCAAGTAATCCGTCATCTAGAGAGGCCAGCCTCGTCAGCTACTTTACCAGACTTATTCACACTGCCTGTCAAACACAAAGGAGTCACTCACCTGCTATTGCTAGCCTACCTAAAGGGAGAATAATTTATGTACGGCATAATGAATCCCTGGATTCGAGCATTCCAACTAACTGAAACTACCAGTATCAACATCGACTTGCCCACCTGCACACCAGGTCCCGGCGCAAGCGCGAGCTCTGAAACACCAGAACCACAGCAGGTCCAGCAGCCTACTCAGGCATCTAGTCGCACAGGTAGACAAGTGAGAATGGTTCCACCGTGACGTAAAGTTGTGCTTTCCATCTCTGACTGTATGTCCAGCCGGAAAGCCACATGGTCAGTTCTCTACACTGGTTGGGCTCTTGTTCTGCACAGCGACTAGAAATCCGAACTCACCCTGAGTGTTTCTGGAATCACACCCACCAAAACACTTGGGCAGTGACGTTCCTCCTTTGCCCACAGGACGTCACGCGTCAAGAAGTTTTCTGGCACCCAACAAGAGGCCTAGCAACTTAATTACAGAAACTAATTAAGCAGAACCAGGCCAGCATGATCCCGAGCCAAGTGCCCTAGCCAGGAGTCTCTCTCTAACAACCCAGACTTTGGTGAGTCTTAAAACATCCCGTGGCACTCAAGAAACCTAGCAATCATGTCGGACACAGACGGGAATGAACCCTAGCATTGATTGCGCCCAATGTCAACGCAACTTCCTTTACATATGCCTAGGCTGGGCAGACGAAATGAGATACACAAACAGGCTGGAATTTAGGTGCGAGAAGTTGAGATGCCCTCTATCGGTGGGTATCGGGTACGTCAAACGTGTCTCATTCTTCCTGCATATACACTTAAATCTATACCCTAATGGCAGCGGGGTCTCGACTTTAATTTTCCCTATTTGCGCCAATTACAAATTCCTTCTAGCTCTGATATTAATTCATTGTTTATATTCACATCACACATGATTAAACTGTCACAGGGTAGGTAGGTTTTCACTAAGCAACGAGCAGTTCACTGTTTGGCCTTTTATTACGTATACGTTCACATGTTTGAGTACATTTAAATTCAATACACACATTCTCATTAAAATTTGCATTAAAAAATCCTATCATATATTCCGTGCCCCAATTATACAGATTTGGGCTATCAAACCACTTAACTCTCATAACCATTGCACACAGGTTATTCAAATTATTCATAATAATTTACTAGAGCCGTCAGGTGACTGTTAATTGTGTGTTCTAGGCCAAGAATTCGCAAACGATATGTTCGCAGATAATATATGACTCGTGGAAACCTCGCCAGGATAATCTAGGTGACATTAAAACTACGTAAACTCCATACCTGTAGTTTAACTCGCTGTTCGCGTGGACAGATGAAACAACTTGCGTGACACAGGACACCCCCCACCCCCAAGCCCCGTGTCTCAAGGCGACGTCGCAAAATGTGCCGACTGACCCACAACAGCTATTTGACATGCAGCGCACGAATCGCCCACTGGACCAAGTGATCATGCTGCTCCAATCTACTGCTACTCAGCCAGGAATAGACCTCGCCTCAGGACTACGTAGTACCATGCTGACCACATATCTTCATTTGCACGATCCCATAATAGCAATTTAAGTTATGTTAACTTTATAGGCTCTCTTTGCAAAACAACATTTTATCACACGTAATTAAACAAGCAGTAATGGGAGGACTAAAATTTGTTACTAAATTCATTAATACTCCCGTGTCTCAACCGCTCGTAAGTCACATCGCCGACCCAAACGATGGGCTGGACGGTCAGCTGTTCACGGCCTGCCGCCTTCGCGAGTAATTCCTCCGGCAGCTCGCATACACAGCTGCTCTGCATGCACCCACACACATCACGGCCGAGGGGGCTTGTCTACCACCAACACACTCACACAACGACTCTCATTTACGACACATGAACCATAAAATATATAATAATACATAAATGTAAACGCTAAAATATTTTATCGCAAATACAAATTATTAACTAGCATTTACTATGCAATAAAATATATAGTGTTCATACCGGTATGCTTAATATATATATATATATATATATATATATATATATATATATATATATATATATATATATATATATATATATATATATATATATATATATATATATATATATATATATATATATATATATATAATAAAATATGTCTTGAACCAAACACAGCGTTGCCAACCTATGACAAAAGCGACCAGGCACAAAATGTCACTGTGACGACCTATTCGTCACAACTACCCCCCTTTAAAATACAAGTTGGAGTGCATCTAGCCAACATCAAGGACTATAATTCCAAACCTATTAGCACCCAGACACTCATGTCCTCCATAAGGGAAACAATTACAAATAGCACAACAAATAACAAATAGCCCCCAAACAATAAAAAGAGATAGATCATAGGACAAAGAGAAGGAAGAAAATTAATTTATATATATATATATATATATATATATATATATATATATATATATATATATATATATATATATATATATATATCACCAAGATAAGAATCTCGAAAATCACTTAGAATCTTTTAAATCCCAGTTCATTCTCGAGATGTTAATCTATCCATAGTCCATATCCATACAAGGACTAACGCCTCACTCACATCAGTCCTTATGTTGCATAGAAGGAAAATACTTTTTTATATGTGTGACGTGCTCTTTTCTCACTATAAAGCAATTTGTTGGGTCTCCCAATAGAACAGTCACTGGAACCATAAAAAATAGTATCTTAAACAGGTCATAATAAGACATTTCATGTTTAGATGAAAAATGACATTTTTTTTGCTGTGGAGCACCTGATGACTTAAAATAAGGTGGCCAACCTGATACAAATTTTTTAACTGTCCACTATTATGGTTAGTAGAGGAGAAGGAAACTCACGCACCAAAAAAACCTTGCTTGGGGAAAAACCTGTTACACCATGGACGGAATTAAAAGCTAAACCGTACTCGGAAATGCACTGGTCCCAATTTTTCTGGTCTTCGCTATGAAATATACGCATGGCTACTTCCACATTCTTATTTACCCTTTCAACAAGATTAGGGCATGGATAGTATGGACTTGTGTTAATGTGTTTCACCCCCCATTAAAAGCTCATATCATTAACTAGTCGGGAGTTGAAATAAGTGGCATTATCTAAAATAAATGTTTCAGGACCTCTGAATATCTGCCATACGCATTCAACAAGGGCAGTCACAATATTGCCCACTTCCATATTCCGCAGGGGAATCCAAATAGTAAATTTACTAAATCCATCCACAAGAATTAATATACATTGTTCTCCTTATTGGATCTAGGCAGAGGGCTAAAAATATCCATATAAACTTTCTCTCAGGGTTTCACAGGGGGTTCCATAGAGTAGGTTCCTACCTTGCTATTGACAGGCTGCTTCGCTAACTGGCACGCTTTGCATTCGTTAACACCAGTGTGTATCCTACCATTCATATTCAGCCAATTAAATTCTCGCTTGATGAGGGCCTTAGTTTTGGTTCTCCCCATATGCCCACCTCTGGGTTGAACTGTGGAAATATCTTAGAACCAAGTCCCTAGCTCTACTGGGAACATACACTTTTTAGTTGTTAAAGCGATCCACATGATAAATTATTCCCTTTTTCTAAGCGGAAATTAGAGACAGTACCTTGTTCATTTTTTCCTTTCAATTCCTGACATTCATTATCCTCTCACTGCCATTTAACATTATTTCTAATGTTATTCCCGAACACTTGTTTACTAATGATTGCATAAGCAATATGTCATTGGAAAATATTTTTAGTTTTTACACTTTATCTGCTTGCAAACAGAATGTAAGTACATTCTTGGAACTACATACTTTCAATTCATCAACATTGCCCAGGGAAGAATTAGCAATGTTGCATGTAATACCTGGATTGGGGTCCCATCTGCCCACTCTCAGTGCTACCTTGACCTGTTTTGTCACTAGTCCGCAAGAAACCTACCAATTTCTTAGTAGCTTAATTACAGTTTCTGTTTCCTCTACTGGTACGCTACATGCTCTTAAGTTGACTATGAGCGTAGGCTTATAAACTTGGTACACCCACGAAGTAATGATAGCACAATATCGTACCAAGTAAAAATATACAGTGATATAAAAAGGGGGGAGGAGGGGATAGCAGAGTGGCGCAAATTTGAGACGCCCTCTACCAGTGGGTTTCGGGTACGTCAAACGTGCCTCAATCTTCCTCCATATACATTTAAATCTAATCCCTAATGGCAACGGGGCCTCAACTTAATAATTTTCCTTCTTTGGGCCCAATTACAAATTCCTTCCAGCTCTGATATTTATCTAATGTTTATATTCGCATCACACCAGATGAAATTGTCACAGGATAGGTAAGTTTTCATTAAGTAATGCACAGTCTACTGATTGGCCTTTTATTAAATATATGTTCACATGTTTGAGTACATTTTAATCCAATACACAGGCTCTCATTAATATTTGCATTAAAAAGTTCTACCATATATTCGGTGCCCCAATTATACATATATTGGGCACAATGAACTCGCAGCCTTTGTGCTATCAAGCACTTAACTCTCATAACCATTCCACTCAGATTATTAAAACGATTCATAATAATTTACGTGAGCCATCAGGTGACTGTTAATTGCGTGTATTAGGTCAATAATTCGCAAACAATATGTCTGCAGATAATATATGACTCATTGAAACCTCACCGGGATAATCTAGGCGACATTAAAATTACATTTACTCCATACCTGTAGTTTAAGACGCTGTTGGCATGGACGGACGAAACAACTTGCGTGATACAGGCCACCGCCGGGCCCCGTGTCTCAAGGCGACGTCCCAAAATGTGCCGACATGCACACAACAGCTATTTGACATGCCACTCACGAATCGCCCACTGGACCAGGTGAACACGCTGCTTCAACATACTGCTACTCAGCCAGGAATAGCCCTCGCCCCAGGACTACGTAGTACCATGCTGACCACAGGTCATCATATGCACTATCTCATAATAGCAATTTAAGTTACATTTACTTTATAGGCACTCTTTGCAAAACAGCATTTTATCTCACATAGCTAAACAAACGGTAACGGGAGGACTAAAACTTGTTACTAAAGTCCTTAACACTCCCGTATCTCAACCACTTGTAAGTCACATCGCTGACCTCTACGATGGGTTGGGCGGTCAGCTGTTCACGGCCTGCCGCCTTCACAAGTCACTCCTCCGGCAAATCGCATACACAGACTGCCCCGCGCGCACCCACACACATCACGGCCTAGCAGGCCCGTCTACCAGCAACGCATTCACGCAGCGACTCTCGTTTACAACACATGAATCATAAAATATTTGTATAAAATACATAATAAAACATAAATGTAAATGCCAAACTATTTCATCGCTAATACAATTTATTAACAAGCATTTACTATGCAATAAAATGTATATTGTGCATACTGGTATGCTTAAAATGGATATGTAATAAAATATGGCTTCAACCAAACACTGTGTTGCCAACCTATCACAAAAGTGACCAGGCACAAAATGTCACGCTGACGACCTATTCGTCACAAAGTGCTGCACCAGATAAACAGCTTTCTGCAGCTGGATAAGATGCCTAGGAAACGGGATCTACATAGTTCGCTGCATTCTATGTTTCGAACCCTACCACCACAGTGGCATTGGGTGGCCAGAAGAGAGAGTAACCAGACCTGGTATGGTGTACTGCTACGAAGTATGTCGGCATGCCGCCGAATACTGACCGCATAACCCAGGGCCAGCCACCCTTAACAGCACCACACGGTGCACAGGAGAACCCCAAATCCCTGAATTTGTGGGATGTCCGCATGAGGACCCGCTTGTGTTCACGACTGAATGCAAAAAGAAATTCTGCCAAAGCAAAGGGTGAGCAGAGCACAAGCAAAACTTCAGTGCAAAGCCCTTGATTGGTGGAACAAATACTGCAAGTTCATCACAGAGTGGAGTCAGCTGAAAACCCAACTTGTTGCTCTGTTTTATGACGTAGAGGTGCTAGCTAACCTTACTACTGACTTTTACAGCCTTACTCAAACTCCAGGCGAGGAGGTAGAAAAATTCATCTGACCCAAGGCGAAAATGTTTCAGCCAATGTTCCCAGATGAAAGTGAAAAGAGCTGCATGTTACACGTGACACGCATGTTGCTACCCAAGCTCAGAAATCTGCTACTGATACCCAAGTCACTTATGGTAAATGAGTTAGTAGAGAGAGAGCAAGGGAAACCAAGTGCAACTTCAAAGCGCAAGAGATAGTGGACTGACCGAAAATCAGCAAGCCTACAGTCAGAAAATGCACGTGAACAAAGAAGGAATTCTTCCTCCCTTGCACCCCTCCATAGCAAAACTTCCAAAATGCTGGTATTGCCCTGAGTATCATTTTAGTAAATACTGCCCGCCACGGCCGACAGGACAGAGCCGAACAGGGTAACGGGACTCAACCAGAGCAGCAGATGTGGCACGGCTGACAACTGACAAGAAATCAACACCGCAGGCAGAAACACTGCGGGCAAAACGGGCCAACCCCACCGGACAGCAAGGCCCCATCATACAGCTCCGAGATGAAGAAGTGGAACTGCCATAAGCTCCCCCGATTTAAATCAGAATCAATAGGAGAAAAGTTCTCACCCTACTCGACTCAGCCGCCACAGGAAATTACCTGTTCAGCAACCTCCTAACCGCCAAACAAAGGGCATCACTCCACCCACAAACTCATACCATAAGGATGGCAAAACGAGATTGAACCCTAAAGTCTGGCTGGATTACCCTCACCATCAAATTATACAAGCACTCAAAACTAGCGGAATTCATCATATCTACAGATATCCAAGAAGCCGTATTACTTGGGCATCCCTGGCTTCGGCAACAACAGTGTGTAATTGACCACTGCCAACATAAGATATACCTGGGCGACAAATACCATTTGACCATCAGTGGGGAACACTGTCCAGATGCCATCATTCCGCCAACCCTCAAACAGAATAAATCAATCATCAACTCCCCGAAACACAGTTCCGGGAATTGAAGAGACCTCTACGAATACGCCATCGCTTTTGGACATGGAGGGGTCCTTCCCCAAACCAGATAAATTCAGCACGAGATATAGCTGAATACCAACACGTCCATCTACAACCGAACCTATGGGGTGTCTGCTAAAGGACACCGGCTAATAATGGAGCAAATTGATGAAATGAAGCAACAAGGAATCGTGGAGCCCTCAGATTCCCCATACAACTCACACATAGTATTGATCCCCAAGAAGAACTGCTAATTGCAATTTTGTGTAAAGTGCAAAGCTCTGAATGATGTTACTCATCCCATTGGCCCTCCAGCCATTAACAAATTGCACACCTTGCACGACATTGAGGAAGCAAAGATCTTCAGTACCCTTGACATGCAATCGGGGTACTGGCAGATCGTAGTGCACCCAGCCAGCAGAAAATTTTGCTTTCGCCACTCCGGAGGGAGAAAACCTCCAATTTTGAGATATGCCTTTCGGCCTTAAGAATGCTCCCGCAACATTCCAGTGACTCATGTTAGCAGAGGTATAAAAGGAGATATAGGCCAATGCTGTTTTTCCTACCTTGATGATGTATATACTTGAAATCATGGGAAGAGCACCTCTGTCACATCCAACGGGTCCTAGGATGTCTAGAGTTACATGGGATGACAGTGAAACTCTCGAAGAGCTACTTCTGGAAGTCTTAGGTTGATTGCCTAGGCCATGTAGTCACTCCTGAAGGAATCTATCCACAAGCAAGTTCGATAAGGGCTATTCAGCCACCAAGAAGTAACTGTGCTGCTTCCTCGGCCTATGCAACTGACTCAGAGATTTTGTGCTGAACATAGCCAACCACATGGGAGAAGGTAGTACGGTGGCGATGGGGACCAGAATACTGCGCTGCCTTTCAAGCCTTGAAAGCAAACTTTCAGGACATCTAGCAACTCCACCGACCTCAGGGGGAGGAACCGCGGATCCTGCAAAAAGATGCTTGCCAGAACGGCCTAGGAGCTGTACTCTACCAAGAGGGCTCCAACGGCCAACCTCAGGTGATAGCATGCCAGCACAAGGCTAAATGCAACTGAACAATGCTGTCACATAACGAACAAGAGTGCCTACCCATTATCTGGGCGCACCGCAAATATAGGTACTATCTGGAAGGCAACCATTTCATGTTACAGACCGACAGCAAAGCCCTCCAATGACTACATGAGTCCCATAATACAAAAGCCAAGCTCTGGCTGTGTGACAAGTTCTTGACCTAATTCTACTTTGAAGTACAGCACTTCCCAGTAAGACCAGTGATCTTCCAGATGCCCTGTCCCACAAACCGGATCAAGAGTAAGACATCAAAACCAACGAAGGATGAGAAAGGATGACTCTGCCCCAGCTCCCAGACCGCAGCCCCAAGGACCATATCAGGCTGCTAAAACTGTAACTCAGCCAGAGCCAAATTGCTCTTCACCAGCAGCAAGACCCGACATCCAGAACCTCCTCCAAAAGCAACCTCAGCGGTTTGAATTTAGAGACGACATTGTGTGGTTCTGAAGCAACTAATCAGGGGCAAAGTGGAGAATTTGGGTACCCAAGAACCTACGGACTGACATCTGTAGACACCACCGCTACCACCCCGAGGCGGGTCATCCAGAAACCCAAGAAATTCTAGCTAACATCGTAGTGGGTCACATATGGGACAGGATAAGCAGAGATTTCCAGCAGTATGTCTACAACTGTGACACATGCTGCAGAGGCAAGGCATACCTTGTACGACAGCCCGCATCCAAACCCTGTCGGCCAGGCACCCTGTGGACTCACATCGCAGCCGACCTGATGGGGCCATAACCCCGAAGTACCAAGGGGAACCGCTACCTATTAGGAGTCACTGATCAATTTTCAAGATAGGTGGAGGCAGTTCCCCTGCCTATAGTCCATTCACGCTTTCTTCGACCTTTTGGAATTGAACCTTTGAAAAATCACCAGAGGCGTAACATGTCAACCTGTTGTGTTCAATCACTTGTATTCCAAAATTATATGACCCTGTGATTAACGTTAAAGTACTGTGTTCTTGAATAGATTAATAATCTACCTAGTATCATCTATAACTTGTAATATTCATTTCATATTAAATATGAATTAACAACATCGAGAGCAGCGACGTGTTGGCAACACACGGTAAGAAATAGTTCACAGTTACAATATTTTTTAACTTAGTTTTTATGTATGCTATTTGTAAATTAAACGTTGCCAATTTATATATTTGTATAGTTAGGTAGCAGTGACGGAAACACATTTCATTACTGCAGTTAAAAATTTCAGCTCAAATTACTCTGCCTAGACACTAGAGTGAGACAGCGTTTTTTTTTTTTCCGGTCAAGGTTCAATAAGCGAAGCACAGCGTGTTACTCTCTTCCATTTTCTCTTCTCTCTCAGGAAGTTTGTACCACCTGTATAGCAGTAAAGGTATGCATTTTGTTATTTCTAATTTCAGCATATTTCATACTAATTATAGCAACAATAATGATGTTTGAAATTGTAATGTAGAACGAGATTTTATTGTTTAAATACCTATTATATTTCATTTAGATGCGATGGCGCAATGCTTACAAATCCATCAGGTTGGCAGACGTGGTGTGGGAGAAATCTAGAATTTGACCACCTTTCCCCTAGACACGTGTTTATCCCAATCAGTGTTACCAATCGTACCCTAATTCGGGTACATGTACCCGAATTGCGATCTATGTACTCTGTACCAGAGAGTACAGATTCTGGTATGCAAATGTACCCGAATTCTGATTAAAAAGTTATTTTTATTATATTTACAATATTTCTGCCTCGTAACAATAAATTTATTATTTAGCTTTTCAGTAGTAACATCAAATACTTGTGCTTTAGAGGATGAAAAAATCAATAGTGCTGTGCTCTAGCAAATTAAAATTAATTTTGCTTATATCTAATGTTTTGGTTTTTTTTTTAAATTTGGACTATGGTAGTGTATTGAATATGTTTTTATAAATTAAGAAAAATTGTAATTGTTAGTCTGCTGCTCCATTTGTTATGTGTGAAAAAGAATTAAGAACTATTTAATAATTATCTTCCCTTAATTCTTCAAGCTAAAATAATGAATTAATTCAGTTTACCTATTTGAATACAATAAAGGACTGAGTACCACAGTTGAAGATCACTTTTCTTTTAGTGACTGAGATGTGAATAGTGACCACAATAAACATCATTTGAAATATTACTAGTTTACTATGCCAAACTTGGTAACATATTGATGTGTGAATGAAGGATGTTGAAACTGAATATTCTTATATATACATGATTGTGCTTTTTGTGTAATTATGTTATGTATAATTCATATATCACAGGAGAAAACTTGTTGTAATATTGTAAGTAATATATTGTAGAGTAGTTTTCATTACAACATGTCTATATTTTGTCTTTATATGCATACCCGAATAGTATATGAATTAAGACACGATCGTACCCTAGTGTACTTGAATTTTTCGTACGAAAGTTGACAACACTGATCCCAATATGGCAGGCAATTGTACCCGGTAGGGTTGTCTATCGAAAGCCAAAATATTGATATTGCTGTATCGATATATCGGAAACCCACTGATAATTATTATCGAAATATCTACAAAAAATTATCAATAGTTCACTATTTTGATTATCGAAATTTTTTTTAAAGATTTTGTTTGAAGGGAAGATGTAAATAGTGAGAATTAAAGATTGACTTTATTTTTAAAGTACCAGGGACTCTATAATGTAATGAATAATTTGTAAGCTGCTCCACATGATTTCCTTTTTAAACTCCTATGTTCTTTACTTAATGAGTTGACCGAGAAATATAGTACCGTACATTTTAAAATATTACTCTTAATAAAGTGTTCAAAGATGTAATTTTCATTACATATGAGTTCAGGAATACTCAGTCTCAGAGCAACAATATAATATTACTTGCATGTTATAGGCTGTTCACTGTAAAGTGAGCACTTTTTGAAGCTGTTTCATTAGACATAATAACCAATAAATACATTCCATTCTGGACTCAAACTTTTGGTTTTGGGTATGGTGAAGGTATACATTGTGTTTATTACTCACATGGCAGGGTTTATATTAACAAGTGGTGGAAAGATATAAATTATCATGTACGGCCTATAGCCATCATAACATTATGTACATATCATGTACCTAGAACCGGTTGTAAATTAAACCACATTTTTTAATTAGATCTGTTTTGGTAAAAGTTCACAAATTAAACCATAAACTTTTACCAAATATTTTTTTAATGCATTAAACAATCCTAGCTACTCGCTCTAACAACAATTAAATTAGATGATTTTATTATAATACAAAATTTGTAGGTTGAAACTTTCACCACAATATTTATTGCTTTAATTATAGCCCACAACATTAGTCAACATTTATAAATCATTACACAAAAACCACACATGAATTATAAATTCAGAAGAGAGGTCCTATTAGCGAGAACTGTGACTGGTTACTACATAATCCTTAATGCATATCTTTTTCAATCATAAAATATAAATCCACCTATACTGTACAAACAAGTGTTTCAATATATTACGAAATGTGTTGTTTGGAAACTTTGACTGAATATCCTTTGCTTTCGGCTGTAAATATGTGGTCATTAATTATTTCAATAACACACATTCTGATAGTCTTAACTAGACTTAACTTGAAAAATTAAAATACATTAATTCATTAGAATTGCACTCCATATTTAGAGAATGTTAATAATAATATAGGCCATCACTAATAAAACCATAAATTAATGTTTTACAAGATATTTTAATAAACATAAATAATACCTGCTATCACTAATGTAGAGATTACTAACAATGTTTCGATACACAAACCATTATTGGTTTGAAAATTTACCAAAATTCCTTCCTGTGGTTAACGCAGCACTTTTGAACTATCATAAAAACTTAAACTTTGGGATCATAAAAATGACTAACGATCTGCACATTCGAGCACTTCTTTGAATCATGAATTATTCTTATTTACTCTTCTTGTTAATGGTCTGGCCTTACAAATGCTCATCTTCAGCCACTTGTAGGCTCCTTATGAACTAATAAATAACTTATAATTAAAATCCTAATAGAAAACATATAAATTATACATTATTAACTATGGGAAAAAGATTGAAAAAACCTATTGAACATTGACAATTCAGGGGATTATAAATTACAATATTAATATCTTATACAATCTAAAAAGGAATAGGGAACTGCAAATTGAATTAATAACAATAGAACTTGTATTTGAAATTAAAACACAGACATCAGGAAAAATTGAACAATAACTTGCCCATAACGGTGTTTCTAGTGCAGTGATTTTTTCCCACAATGTATTTTTTGTTGTTATACCACTGGGCTTTGTTCAAGGAGGACAGAAACAGATTGAGACAGATGTTCGCTACTGAGTCTATTACTGCTTCCTGTTGCTATGAGGTCAGCTTACGTAAACAGCCTTTTGGAAGGAACAGAAGTAGCGAGAGCAAGAAGATAACGCATTGCCACTTCGTAAACATGTGGAAATTAATTTCTAAATGTTTTCCAGGTACAAAATACATCCTAGCGCCTGTCAACCATAGGCTTATTTAGGTACTGTTTAAATTCTGCAGGTATTGTACCAGAAGATGATTCTTCCTCCTCAGCTCAAACCACAAATCACTTGGGTCAGTAGAGATAACTGCAGCTGGAGATGCAATATCTAAAATTAAAAAATAAGCAAATATGTAACACACATTACTGGACTGACCACATAGTTTCAACATAAGTTATTTTTATTCCACTACCTACGTTTTCGTAATGTTTTTGTTGCCTTGACAACATCAACAATTGCTTTGCTTATCGAAGAAACAGCTTGTGCTGTTGCCATGGGACTCTGAAAATGGAGTCGCTTGAATCTAGGATCCGGCAGTGTTGACATCGCAAGAATTGCAACTTGTTCAATGACTCCAAATCTCTTTTCAATGCCTGCAATGACACATTCTTTCAGTCTTTTTGCGACTTCATCCTGATCTGGAATTTTTATTGCTGTTAACCTCTGAAACAAAAATGGAAAAAACAAAATCATATATATTTTTTATAAAAATGGATATTAAATAAACTATTTGGTATTTTCAAAATGTTAAAATCATGTCGATTTTACATAAGATTTACAAGGGGTGTGACTTTGCTGGTAGTTGGTGTCTTTTCAGCAGACAACTCTAGTTTAACTTGGTACAGAGGATACAGAATCTGTACAATCAGTTTTATTGAGGCCAGCTCAGATCCTGTTTGCATAGGTGGCGATTCAGGGATATTTAATATCACCATTCCAATGACATCACTCAGATCAATTAAATGTTGTAACATAGCATAGGTGGAGTTCCACCTTGTTGGGATATCTTGAATCAGTCGCAAAGCAGTGCCTTCTGTCTTTCCATTTACAAACTGAACTTTCCTTATGTCACCTGCCATTCTTTTACTTCTCTTGCTAAATGTTTCAATAGCCATAACTTTGCCAATTATATCTGGTAATCCAGTAACATTTTCTTGTTTTCTCCCATCTACATAGGTGGTGATTTAGAGATATTTAGTATCACCATTCCAATGACATCACTCAGATCGATGAAACGTTGCATCATAGCATAGCTGGAGTTCCACCTTGTCGGGACATCTTGAATCAGTCGCAAAGCAGTGCCTTCTGTCTTTCCATTTGCAAACTGAACTTTCCTAATGTCACCTGCCATTCTTTTACTTCTCTTACTAAATGTGACAATAGTCTTTACTTTGCCAATTATATCTGGTAAACCAGGAACATTTTCTTGTTTTTTTCCTATCTATATTCATTTCGGAAAAAAATTGCTAGCAACCAGAGCCAGCGTATGGGCAAAGCAAGGTAAATATTTATTTTGTTCAAAAGTGTCCTTTGCTGCTGTAACAATGTTTTTACCATTATCCATTACCACAACAGATACCTTTTCCTTTAGGATATTCCACTTATTGCACATTTCCTCCAATTTTTGACTAAGGTATTCTGAAATGGTTGCCTCGTCTAAAGGTTTTACTCCAAACATCGTAGAGTGAATCTCCTCATTTTCCAGATAATGCAAAGTAAGTCCGAGGTACTCTTTTGTCGGATTTGTTTCCATTCACGTATCACAGGTAAGAGTGAAATTATTTCCTCCTGTTATTTTTTGCTTCACCATATCGCTCAACTCTTGGTGTTTGTTTTCCATCATCGTGATTAGTGATTGGTGGCTGGGTGGTTTCCAAAGTGGAACAGTTATTTTTGAGAAATGTAGGAAACCTGCCCTTTCAGATGTGGATAATGGCATGTAATCTTTACAAATCATAAACAGCAAAGCATTGTTGAGTTCTTTACACCTTTTCCCACCATCTGTAACAAAATATTATAGAAATGTGATTTAAGGGAGCAGAAAATTTATCTTGATAACCAATAAAAAAGTTACAAATGCAAACATGTAAATCCTGCAATAACTGCTAGCCCTATATTGAACTAAGTGTTCAGAAGTACCTGCAAGAGCATTAGCACGATGTAATGTCTGCTTTAGTGTTGCCATTTTTTTTTAGCAAATAGTTGTCGCAGTTGCAGACTTCCGTTTGACAGCTGTAATTATGCTGCACCCTACTGTAGTTGTGCTTGCTGTGTTAGTGCTACAATTAGCTTCAACTGTGGGTATAGTTGATCCATGTATACTTTGTTTACGAACATTTTTCCTCTGAATTTAAAGTGTCGATAATAAAAACACTGTCCGAACAGACAGGTGTAATTTATTTGCAATAATACATCTGTACATGTGGCAAAACCATAATATTAAGTGTAGTTTGTCCCCCTCCTGCTACCCATAATATTTTAGGTATTTTAATAAATACGTCATGTGGGAGGAACTTCATATCAAACCTGTGATTCGTCGTTTCACTGAGTTTGTTTCTTTACATGCTAACATGCATGCAAGTGTGCAATGCTTAATTAAAAACACACTATAATAAATGGCTCACTGTAGCACCCCACTTAATTAATTGCATATATATGGATATACGTTTTATTGATGTTTGTTTTATAGTATTTTGCACAGTATAACAGTAAATACTAAACCACTCATGTATCAGCTCTAGCTAACCTCTGATATTACGGCGACTAAGGCCAATAAAATAATCAATTTAAATATTACAGTGCTTTTCAGAGTGATAATGTATGGCATATTCCAATTACTGCACAGAACTATACTCAGGGTGCACTGGCCATGTTGCACGTGTTCCAGACATGCCTTGCACTCGCTAATTGCAGTAGATTTTCATGTTCCAGTTATTGCTAGTTGCACTGAAAGTGTGCGCACCAAGGGAAAATTTTTCCCGCACCGCGTCTCGAGTCGGCGCGGCTGTTTTAATGCAATATGGCTGCAGCCGATTTTTATGTAAACATGAGGATTATTATTGAGCTGAAAATCATGCAATCATCTGCCAATTTGGCGATTGAAGAATATATAACAGTTATTATGTAACAAAACATATTTTGTTTGTTGAAAATATGGTTTGTTAATAACGTGATGCTTGAGTTTTATCATTTACTTCAGTGTGCACCAGGTGCATACCCAGTGCAGTCAATCAGACTATGTCATTACACAAAATGAGATTCAATAAAATTGTGGAATCATAATGCAGAGGAAGTTTCTCAGTGTACTGAAGAAATATGTGAAAAAGTTGAAATTTTAATATTTATTAAATCATCATAGAAATTAAATAGCAGTTGACATCAGAATTCCAAGTTGAATTTAGAATTCACAATTGTTCTTTCAAAATTCTTAAAATGTGTACAAATTGGATGGCAGTTCTAATAAATTCAAGTGGCACCTGTGCCTTGAAATCTAAGTTTCTTATGTGCTGTATTTTATATTTTTATACATTTAAATCAATGTCAAGCCCATAGAAAATTATATTAGGATGTACAGAAAGAAAATGCCATTTTTTAAAAGTGGCATGACCTTAGCACATACTAACAATGATAAGTTATGTTTTACAGCTCATATGCTTGAAGTTTTATTAGATTATTATGCATTTCTTTGTTTATGAATGCATTTTATTTATTTTTCAATTTGTACTTTACACCTACATAACCTAATTGGCTAACTCAATATAAATTAATAAATTATTTAACCTTATAACATTTCAAATCATCACTAAATAACAATGACATTGACATTATTTTCAAGTGCTCGAGCAGCCACATCAAGTGCTGTAATTAAACTGAAAATGAATACTCGAACTCCTGATGTAAATTGATGTTACTATCAGAAAAATTAACTTGGCTATAGTACAGTCATGTTAAATCAAGTAACAATACAAATTCAAAGTATAAATAAGTAATACAAACAATCTATGTACAAGATGATTCCCTTAGACAACATGCTAATTGCAACATGGCAAATTACTAGCATAAGAATTATTAGTTGTTTACCTGTACGTGGTGGGAATTTTCTGTATCTTTTGCGGAAACATCATTATTTGGATTATCTGAGTCTTCGTTGAACGACTGCATAGGATATTTTCCACCTTTATTACTCTTCCCGACACCATGCTTCCTAGCATGCACCCATAAATTTTATGTGTTTCCGCAGTGAATCACTACTTTACAGCAAATCTTACACTTTGCAGTTGTTCTAGACTCTTATAAGAAATGTAACCACACACCAATGTGTAGGGGAGCCATGAACTAAGAAATTTACCACAAAATAAGTAATTAATCATTATGGATGTATATTTTATGATCACACACTTTCTACTCTGCACTGCACCAGAAAGCTAATTGGTGGCGACTAAATGAGTTGAGTTTTGACTGTAGAAGTTCCACAAATATGTTCTTCCACTTTAGGGAAAACGTGATTTCCCTAAACGATCAAGTTTCTTTAATGTGGGGATCTCCATTTTCTCTCTCTCTCTCTCACACACACACACGCACGCGCGTGCACACACACACACACAGAGCCTGAATAAAGAACTAAGGAAGGCTGTATATTAAAAATTGTTGATTTAACAAAAAAAAACTGAGAAAAGCTGGAGTTAATTTTAGGTTACTATAACTCATGCCTATGGCTGAGGAAGGATTCCCTCCACCTTATTTCTAGAAGAATGAAATATAATTTTTAGGATATTTTTAAGCAGTTATTGTAACTTGTAGGAAGAAGCCATGGAAAGTCTCCCCAAACCTGCACTGTCTCAATATTTTTGTCTGGTTAAAATAATTAGTAGAAAAATTGAACATATATCAAATATTTTATTATAATTGGAAGTCTTTTAATTATAGGAACCATGTTCTGTTCTGTACCATATGTAATAATGTTTTTCTTGTTTTTTAATATTTTCATTTTTCTTAAAGGAACATTTACATAATCATGGAATATTGTAATGGAGGAGATTTGTCTTGCTTCATTCGTAAACGACGCAGACTCCCAGAGGCAACTTGCAGGAAATTTCTACAGCAGCTAGCACTAGCTCTTAAATTTATGCGTTCGCATAATGTCTGCCACATGGATTTGAAACCACAAAATCTTCTGCTTACTACAATTCCTTGCCTCACCCTTAAAGTTGGAGGTGAGTAACAAATTCAATTATTGAAGTTCTTATAGTTTTAATTACATATACAATGTGTAAAAAAAAGTCAGATTGTAACACCAGGGTTATGTAGAGACGTGAAAACTGAAGAAAATAAACAGGTAATTTAGTATTATGCCAAATCATTTGGTCACAGCAGCTGTATGAATGCAGCTTATGATGGTTGGTGAATCTCTGCTGCCACTACTCAAAATTCAAAGCTGCTGATAAACCCTAATTTTTAGGTCACTTGTGAGTACGCATGTGGAGGTTGTGGTGATTGAGGCACTCAAGTTATGTATGAAATTAATTTTGACTACTATACGAAAGTGCGTATGACTTAGCAGTACTAATAAGTAACAACCGAAAGTCTGCCAGGCATTTGAGAGCAATTCACTGCAGTTGTAACAAAATTATTTATTAGATTGTGGTTTCAACCTGACTGGTCTGATAAAGTATTTACATTTTCAATACTGCAACATGCATTTAATACTTGGTGCATGCGGAAACAGAGAGCTGCCTTTGCACCCATAGAAAATGTACAGTGTTATCCGGCATGGCAGCATCTGAATGCGCATGTGTTTCACTGCCTAGATCAGAGAATACAAAAGGCTGGAAACATGCTACCAACTGCATCTATTAATAAATGGTGCTTCCACACATGCCGGACACCTCAAGAGGAAGACATGATTCTAGGGAAGGTCAAAGAGGACCTCTGCACTAGTACCTGTGCAATTGAGACTATCACTTTTGTCATTTAACCATTTGGGATGAGGATTCACACCCATTCAACTACAAACATATTCAAAACCTCATGCCACGTGACCACTATCCTTGCGTGATCGTCTGTGAATGAATGGCTCCAACATGAACGTTAGGTGCCATCCACACTTTCTTCGGTACATTTTGTGAACTGATGTGAGTGAATTTGGCAACTTTGTTAGAGTGCAAATGCATATGTGAGTATTCTAGACAATAGGGTTGTTGATCCCTACTACTTTCTATCCAACCATCTGACTGCTGCTTCATATTGTGTTTCTGAGAGATACATTGTTTTGCTTGAAGATGTGCCACTAGCTTCTCGCCTTCACACTTGATTCCAGCATGTTGACACACCGGCGCATTATGTGGCTTGCATGCGAAATAACCTTAACACTTTCCCTAGTAGGTGAATAAGACATGATCGCCCTGTACTGTGGGTTGCAAAATTGTCAGACTTCAATCCCTTATACTTGTTTCTGTGAATCACCTTAAGAAACTTGTCTGCAAGGAGACACCAAATGACATTGCAGATATATTGGCAAAGTTCAGTCCACAATTACTACAGTTGATAAAGGAGACGCAGAATAATACGCAAGATAACATTCTATTGTGTGCAGCTACATTCCAGTGAATGGACGGTGAACACTTTTAATATCTGATGTAAATTCTGACAGTCTAACAAATTATTGTAGACTGTTAGTCCATCTCTTATGCTTGTGCTGTAGATTGGTGTGTGTTAATGTGTATGGTCATTACATGATGTATTATATGTGAAACTTTACAATGCATAATGTACTGACGTTATCACAACTGTAATATGTAGCTAGTGCAGTACTCCAACACAATTATATGCTAGATTCTTGGGGCAACTAAGACCAAATGGTTGGCCATAGTAAAAAATTACCTTTTTTTTTTTTTTCTCTCAGTTTTCACTTTTCTACATAACCCTGGTGTTACAATATGTTCAATATAAAAGTTTGTTGGCTGTATTAAATCACTTTTTTTTTCCCCCAGAATTAAATTTGTATGGAACTACTTTCATGTACAATTGGTTTCTCGAATGTGCCGCCCCCCAAAAGCTGCTGCCTCTAGGCCCGTGCCTAGTGGGTCTAGTTACAAAGCCGCCCCTGATGCTAGGCTATAGTATTGTTTGAGTGTAGAAAACTGGGGTGATGGTAATGGACTCGGCATTTCATCCCATGTAGTTAGTTAATACGCAGTTAGCATAGTTACCAATAGCAACACATGGGTGGTATCAGCAGCTGTTTCTTTCTTACTCACTCCAAACTTAATCATATTAAGTTCTTTGGGGCCTCTTTTAAAATACGCCCATGCTCAGATCAGTTATTTATAATTTTGGTTCTTCCGTCTGCCTAACTTCAATAACCTTTACAGCAGATAAAAATCTGCGGAGTCTACAGGTAAGTCTACCTCATAGTAACCAGAACTAAAAAGTTACAGGATCACAGTAACTAAAAGCATCACTTTCTCTTTTTATGCTCTAGAATAACTAACAACTTAGTGGAGAGAGTGCTGTCACACAAAATCCTTAATGGTTTATAATTGCATTTGTAAAGGTGAACTGTGTTAAAATGCACTAGCTCATATTCATTTAGGTACAGGAACAATTGAATTTCTTAAACAATAGATGAGTAGATCATATTAGAAACGTATTTTAAAATACATATTACCAAATTTTCTGTTTCATTATCATGTCATCAAATTGAGTATTAACAAAGAAATAGGTTATCTCAAAACAATTGCTAGTTGATCTGTGTTTGATACATCAATAGTTGAATCAATTGTTAAAGTAGCAAGCATCATAGATTTCTTTCCATGTTTGCTCAAATACTTTTGTGCCCATTATTGTTATGAATTAGTCAACTTGTCTGAAGAGAGATATGACATGGTGCATTTTCCTTTACTTTAATACTTTTCTGTGTTCTGGGAAAGAAATTAATCAATCTCGCTCAATAGTTCAAGACAACACAAAAATCAACCATTTGATAGAGACCCTAATCTTTGATTATCGCCACAAATTGGAAAGCCCCTGACTGCCAAAAATCTTACAACACTCACAACTCTGACAAAACATCTGTCTAATATATATTTTAATTTTCATACTGAAATATCACCAAAGATTCCGTACTAGTATTTTTTATTGAGAAAGAAGTGTGAACACATTTTGACAATCGCATGATTGTTCGTGATGTTTAGCTAACTCAGAAGCATGTTTCCAATCACTAAACCCGTTACAAAAAGATGTTTTGTTTTCATCAAACTAAAACAAAAGGCAAGGAACACATGTGCTTGAATATAATAGCCTAATAGCCAATTCCTAAAAAATATTTCCCCATTTGGAAGCTTAGAAGGAAACAAATTTACGGACATGCCACGTAGGGATGGGTTGAATAGAACGTGACAGTTAAAATAACACTGTTCTCATATGATAACTGTTACGTGAGGAACACGTTCCATAGTGAACCCTGTTAAATAAATAACAGGTCAGGATACAATGCTGAATAAGGGAGATACGAAGTTCCATCGTAGGCGTTCTTTGCTGTTAGCTCTGCGCATGATGATGATGATAACAGGCAGATTTGTAGTAGTTTCGACTGAACCAGTTCTTGTTGTCGCTTGTCGATTCTGTTGCGTACGAGTAGTTGTTCCAACACAACCTGTTATATGCAGTTGTTTGTGTTCTTGTTGTACTCATAGCAGAAACAAACAGTTTCATTGTTCCATTGTGAACCTTTACTGGTTTTTGATTTTATTTGCACTTGAAACTTCAACAAACAGTTTTATTGGTAACTTTTAACTTGAAGTCAGCACTTGGTGTTTTTCAGTTTCCCTGTTATGTGTTCTTCACTTACACATCAGGGGGTGTAATTTTTTTTTTTTTTTTAATTAAATGTTTTGCAATGAACAAAAAACAGGAGGAAAACAAATTATCTGTTGAAATACTTCTCTGTGACAGATGATGTAAAAAAGTATGCACGGTGTGATGTTTGTAGTCAAATAATGTGTTATAACAAGGTAACTAGAATGGAACAGTTTAACTTCCCCACCACACCAGAATTTTGAACTGTGTATGCGCAATCACTATTTGTTGGAACGTCTTATAACGTGGAACTGCTAGCACTACGTACACCGCACCACCAAGGTTTCATGAAGCGGTTTCAGGGTAACCTGTTATAAAAATAACCTGTTATCGGAATGTGTTATCAGCTCGGAACAGGAATGTTGGAACCTGTTACGCGAAAATAACACTTTCACCCATCCCTACAGCATTGTTGCTTTTTATAACTATATAGATAGTTAAGAGAGTGTTAATTTGCATTTTATGTTTTGTTTTGGATTGTATTAGTTATTAATATGTATTAAAAATTGTCCTGTCATGTTCGAAGTTGTGGCATCTTTTAACACAAACTCTGTTATTGTGAAATTTCAGTTCATTGGTAAAATTTTGAGGCATTGACTCAAAAGAAATTAATTCAGATTATCAACTATCTTCACTTAAAATTGTAGTTAAATGTTTTGACATCTGTGTTTCTGGTGATTTGGTTTTCTGATTAAATTTATTAGGTTTTGTTGCCCACAAGATTTTTATTACCTTCTTCTGTAGTTAAGTCAATGTCGAAATCACAACCGGCACAGCTGATAAGTGTTGAAGGTGTCTTCCATTTGGACTGAGACTGAAGCCATTGAAAAGCTCAGTTCAGGAATTTGGTGTGTTAGGAACAACATTGAAAATTTTCTCTTGTTTAGAGATTTTTTTTAGCGCATTTCCTTCTTCAAAATCCTCTTTGCGATCCATTTCCATAACTATGCACCACCAGGTATTTTATTCATTTTAAAATTAATGCATTATTACACAGAAAAATGATAATCACTGTAGTCCACTTACGTAACTACTTCAGGTAAACTGTGTATTAAATTGAAATGTGGCAGGAAATAGGTAACTGGAATCCAATTCAAATGAGAAGAGAGTACACTGAAACAGACACGTATGTCATTCCTGTGAATTAGGAGAGGAGAGTTAATTCAGCCATGCATCATTGCTCAAGGACGGACACTGTGCTTTTATCGCAGATGGATAACGGCTGACATGGCAAAGCTTGTGGGATAGAATTTCTGTAATATGAGTCATCCACTATCTGCCTCCTAGCTGCTGTTAGATTTTCTTACTATGCCTGTCTCATGCACCCACTAAATATTCAATTTGAAATATTATCCTAATAAACAAAGTTTTTAAAAACAGTCTTTGGAATGATTTAATTCAGAAGAAATCTACTAAAAGCATGTAAATTTATTTAAAATATTAATTGAAAATACGCCATTATTTGTGAAAATTGCAAAACCCATAAAGATTGGCCCTGAGTGAATCCAAACTCTGAGGATGTGTAGAACAGTGTACCAGCAATGAGTGATTATGTTCGCAGAGAGATGGCATATACATATGCCCAGAAGCATCCTCTCTTGTGTGACCGCAAAGGTCTGTGTTAACGCCAAGATCAGTCAGTGAAGAGCCATCAAATGTGAAAGCAAGTGTCAGCCCACCTCGTCAATGTTAAGGTGTGCCATATCAGCATGTGAGTGAGTTTGAACGGGGCAGAATGAGCAATCTCTGGGAAATGGGTTCATCATACCATGACATTTCAGCTCGTACATGACATGTTGTTACGACAGTGATTCGTGTGTGGCACCAGTGGATAGAAGAGAGTCGTACGCAGCGACGAGCGGGTACTAGACCACCAAATGTGATCACAGCACAGGATGACCGCCGTTTTGCCGGCATGACCATAATGGACCATACAGCCTCGTCCACAGTGTTGACTCAACACTGGAACACTGAAACGGGTATGGATCTGTCTACATCGACGGTTTGATGCCACCTGCTGTGGGCTGGACTGGTGACACACATGCCATTGCATCAGCTTCCAATGTCCAGAAACCACAAACGCCTCAAACTGCAATGGGCAAGTGAATGCCATTACTGGCATGCTGAGTGGCGAAGTGTAGTGTTTTTGGACGAGTCCCACTTCAACCCGTCCTACAGTAATGGCTGCATACACGTTAAATAGGTACTACAGTGATGACTGCAATCTAGCTGCCTGCACTGTGGAGCAGCAAAACTGACAAATTCCACGTGTGATGATTTGGGGCACCATTGGATACAAAATGTGATCTCGACTCCTAAGTATTGAGAGCAATCTGAACAGCAACTTCTACATCAGGGAGGTTTTACAGCCCGAGGTACTGCCCCTCCTTTAGGCGACTCCACATGCCATATTTCAGCAGGACAATGCCCAGCCACATATGAGGAATGTGCAAACCTTCTTCAATGAACGACAGGTACCACTGCTTCCCTGGTCTGCACGTTGGCCTGACATGTCACCCATTGAATATGACTAGGATATAGGTGGTCTATGACTTGTTCGTCATAAACCTCCAGCAACCACTATTGATGCTTTGTGGACTTCCATGCAAACTGCGTGGAGGGAGATTCTCCAGGAACATATCTAAGTCCTCTTTGATTCCACACCACATTTTGGGGCTCTGATTGCAGCACATAGGGGCTTCACACCCTCTGAATTCTCAAGGATGGAGATCATGTACAGTTCTGTAATTCTAATCAATTTGTCATGTACCTAATCTGTGTTATAAAGTTCATTTCAATCATATGAATCCTCCTTGCTGTTGCAGGTTTTTCAATCATTGGTGTATTCGTCTTACACATGTTTTACATAATTTGCACCCCCTAACTTTGTGTGCGCCTGTGCCTGGGCCCAGTTGGCCCATATATGTTTGTATAAAGGAGTGCCTGAATATACTCATACTAGAAGAGGGTGAAGTCCTTGTTATTTTTTTTAAAGTTGGACAAATAGTGAAAACTAGGATCTCAGTGATGAACTGGCAAAGAAATTAAGGTTTATGGTAAAGTATGGATATTTTAGGTCTCACCTGTCAGCCTTGCATATACGTATCCCACATGGTGTCCCCTCAAGGCCATTCTCCACGTCGCCAGCAACACTGTCTGCAGTTCACCCACCGCCACGTGAGAACAGTGTTATGCATCGGAAGTGTTCTGCATGTGTGCATGTGTGGTGCTGTGTATTATTATTATTTTATTTTCTCATGGCCTTTTTTAATTTATAAGTGCAGTTATTGTGTATTCGTATGAATTGTATTTTTTTTATTATCATCGTTTAAAATGTGCAGTGCCATTTATTACTATTGTTATTTTAATTCAGTATTTTGATTAATGTTTTTCTTTAATGTTTTGATTGTTATTGTCATTCACACATAAGTACAGCCGCAGGCCACAGCCCTACCTAAACTCTTATTCCGCATGGCATATCACATAAAGGACACATATCAATTTTGTGTTTTATTATGTAAATGTTTTTAAGGGTCTTTTCATGCTTTACATTAAAGTCACAGACTTCAACAAGGACTGTACGTAACAAGCATTACAGACATAGAACATTGAGCAAAGCATGCTCCATTCCAATTTATTCAGAGAGTGGGGTTATGTGTTACGTCAAAGGTTAAGGTGTAAAGTGCTAATATTTTCATATAATTTTGTTGACCACATATTTTAAATAAAGTCTAAAAGTGTTTCCTTGGTAATCATCCCATCAGTGCTGCATATGTCCATTTCATTTCATTTATCATTATTGTTTAATATTTAAGAGTTTTTTCATGTGTCACGGGAACTCTGAGCACTGCAGCCAGCTCCCGCGCCAACCATCTTTAGTAGTGTTTTGGTCATCTTGTGGGGCAGATGTCATGCGTGACCTCTCCAGGTCTGCATTACTTTGTCTTATCATGTAACACCAATAGTAACTTTTTTGGAGTACTGGAACATTTTATAACGTAACTTCAACCCGGAGAGAGCGTCGCCCCACAACCCCATCCCATCTTTTACGCTGCTAGAGCGTAATTTACATTTAATTAACGTGTAGGCTTTCACACCTTTTTTGTCGCATCGTTGGAGCTCTCCAAGCCGAGTGGAGAACATTTTTGTAAGTGCCTCTTCTGAGGGTAATGTGAAATAAATTGTTCTGTGATTGACATGTGCACGTATTATTTTACCGGCCACCTAACGGCTGTTTACCTGTTGATGGCCTAAAACTATCTTGTGCGGAAGTGAGCAAAGCATTGAAAGGGGCTGGAACACTTCTCACTAGCCTAGGCATTTCAGGATATAGCTCATCAGCATCGGATGCACAATCATTAGAGGCGGCCACATTTAGTATCGTCGACCCTACTCTCTGCATCACTTGTGATCTCTGCACTGGCATCCAAGGCAAAGTATGAACAAACCATTTCCAACCTTAAAATCCTCCATTCCCCTGATAACCAAACCATCCACGCATCATGTAATCTGTCCTGTGTATCATACTGAATATAAGTGCATAATATTTTATATAAACTGAGTACTGCTGGCTGCTCATAAAGAAAAAAGAGAAGTTAACTTATCCAGTTTACTGGTCATTCTGAGTGTGGTTCACAAAATTGTTCTTGCCTGTTTGGAAAGTATAATAAGTTTAATCCTGCATGTAAATTGGGCAAAATATGCTGATGTGCAAAATTTAAGGACAAAGGCCCAAATCTCTTCACTCACTCTCTGGATTGTGGAAAGAGAAACTGTTGGTTGAGGTATTGCCTGTCAGATGATGCAACATTTTTGTCATCTTGAGTTAACCAGAACCTTCGGTACATCTATGATGTATTTCTTCATGTTCCCACTGCTCCCAACATCATTGTACAGTTCAGTTGCAGCTGTTCAGGTGGTAGGCAGTTCCATGAAACAACTGCCAAAGCCTTTCACCAAATGATTCACCCTCTCTGAAACTCTGTAAATGGTTTATATCTATGTTAATTACATTGCCTGAAATAGTTTGATGTAATAGTAATGACAAACCAACATTTTAACACCAAGATTATCCTTTGCCTAGTAAAAATAGTAAAGTTGCAGGCATGGAAGAGTGTAGTATAAACACAAGTTTCATGGCAGTGTTAATCAGAGTAATGAATGGATTTGGAAGTCAAGTGTGAAAAATGCACTATTCTGTTTTTCACTTCCGTTTGGCAGCTAAAGCATGTACTGAAACTGATATTATTATTTTAAAAAAAAAGGGAATTCTGATCTGTTTTGGCATATTTCTGCTATCACTGTGATTTGTGTTAATCGGACAGTGTCTTACATGATGAACTAATAAACTCACATTTAATAATGAGAAACATTATTTAGTATTCAAACCTGCAACCCTAAAGGTAATACCATTAACTCAATTTTGCATGTTACAAAAATTTAGGGGGGAGGGGGGAATACAAAAAAGATTTTTGTTATGTTGTCTGAAGTAATTAAGTGTGTTAAACTCTTTGGTCATGATGAAACTGTAAGTACTAGTAGCATACTATTGTTAAATACAGTGCTAGATAAATTTTTTATGACAACATATAAAATTCAATTTAATTTAAAGAAACTTCCAGAAAAATCAGAATAAAATTTTGTACTGATGTTTGAAATATTTTGTTAATAGTATGTAATAGTTTTCAGAAAATAAATGAAGCACTGTTGGCAGGAAAAATAACTATCATCAAACTTTGCCTTGCTTTAATACAGCCCATTGGAATTCCAATATTAGGTTTATTAATATTAATATTGAGATTGAACATAAGGAATTTCTGATAGCATGAAAATAATTCCTGAAGAATTTCACCACAATAATGTTACTTGAAATCAGGCTTTTACTACTATTGACTACATGCTACAGGAGAAAAATTTTGTATTTTGGTCTACACTACCATGTTATGCCTCATATTGATATTCTTTTTTGTTAATCAAGTTCAGTAAAATAATTGTCTCGCCAGAATTAAGACATATATTGAGTATATTGTTACAAATGCATCAGCATTATCATGTGAAAATTGTTTTGAAATCAAAAGGGTAAGAAAAAGTAATAATAGCAAAAGCCATTACATTGTTGTTCATCAATTTGTTGATACTGTTCTGACCACTGTAAAGCATTGCTTTATTTATACAAAGCTTTTTCATGGCCACATGTTACAGTATTCTGTTGTAATGTCGCAGACATAAGATTTGGCAACTGGAAATTACAGCTTGGTTTTACTCTGTAGACACCGAGACAATAAAGACACCTTATTAAAATAAAATAAAAGTATTCAGTGGTCGGACTATTTCCTCCGTATTTATTGCAAATTAAAAAGCAGTTCACATTCTTCAATTAATGCAGAGTCACGAACATTTTGCTTAACGAGACAGTTGAAGCACAGAAAAGTGCTGCAAAATTCATTAACTATGCACGTCACTAAAACCTCGCATTGCGAGAAAATTAAGAAGACAGGAGGGATGTAATTTCCCGGCTGGCACTCTAGTAACCTCCCACACTGACAGAAATAATTTAATAGATCATGGTTGGCTGAAAATTGAAGTCAATAAGACGGTCATGGGTGCTTGTCTGTGTGGGAAAAATTTGCCACGCTCTACGCATCTTCTTCAAGAGCTGATCATCAACTGTTAGCGGGCTGCAGACACTCATAGCTAAAGTCGCCACGTACTCTACCCCCACTCTCACATCAGGGTGCCAAAAACCCAACCAAATAAGGGCATGTTATGGTACAGAATCCCTGCGGATACCGTACATATCCCCATTGCAACCACTTTCCCATGCCAGTCAAACTGCGTAGTATTAAAACAACAGAATTTCTAAAACATTATATAAAGAAAAAATGTTTACGAATGTGGTATTTGCTGCTCCGGAGGTTGCTGATGCAACCTCAACTGCAACGTTGGAAAAAGCAAACGCATGACAGATAAACATACTAACACTGCCAAAATGTCAAATACTAATAAGCAATTACCATTCCTCGAAAAACTAAGGAATTAACTAAATGTCCCAATTAAATTATTATTAACTGCATTATCACACTGTTAAGGGCACCACTTACTTGGTGTGGTTTAACAAGTTTGAGGCTAACAAGCAAGCAAATGATGACGACGTTTGCATAAGTACCCAATGCCCCATCTCCTATGTGTGAGGCACTGAACTGGCGTGCAGTGTTTCAATCATCCTGCTGTAACTATGAGATTTTAAGCAGTACCCTATCATTTTATTGCTGGAAAGTTTAAAGCAAAGTTTATTGCAAGCCCCTACAATAGTTTTGCATGTTTTAGACTAGTATATTTCAGTATGGTTCGTCCCTTGTCTGAAGTGTTTTTTTTTTTTCTTTTCGAAAATAATTGTAATGGGAACATGTCTGGTGATTTCATTTTTAAAAAACACTGAATTCAGACACACTGCAACGCAACGCAATTCAAGGGGTGGTATATGGTATACGTGCTAAATTCACTTGATATTAATTCTGAAAACATTATGCACAGCCATGACGTACCTGGGATTTAAACTTGGAACCTTATAACCTGAAGGTAATGTCTTAGTGACTACAGCCATAGAGCCATCTTAACAACTTTTCGAAAATTTTCCAGTCTGTGACATCACATTTGCTGGCGAAAAATTTAATTTACATATTATAACCTTATATGCTTTGGCTAGGAATCACTTGAAAACACAAATTTTGATACTTAGCGAAGAATGACAAACTGCGCAGTGGTTCTTAAAATTGTTTTTGAAGAAGAATGTTGTTTTCTGCAATTAAAATTAGTTTTAAAAATCTGTACAACACAGTGTGTGTGAAATGGTTAGCAACAATGGTGATTACTTCAATAGAACTAAAGTTTTTTTTAAGCTATAATAACAAATTTAAGTGAAAAATTCATAAAAAAAATTTTGCTGGCTAAGTCGAGTTAACATTCAAGGGAGCAAAATAATATATTCACCTAAGTGTGGTGTTTGTGTTGAATCCACTGCCTTTTGCTGTGAATTTTAAGTTCAGATTTAATAACCAAACACCTGTTATCAACTTTCTGTTAGTAACAGTTATATATGGTTGTAAGTTAGATTGGAAAGTTACAATACTATAACATGAATATGCTGTTTACTTTCATCAGTGTTAAACTTACAAGTGTTTGTATTTTATTATATGAATTATTATTTTATATATTCTTTTCTGAAAGATAACTGCACAATTCCCTAATAATTTAGTTACCACCAGCTGCTACTTATAAAATGGTTTCAATTTTGAGTGGCTTGTTCTCATAAGAGAACCTTAATATTTCATAGCTACTACCTGAGCTAGAGATGGAAAATTATTTTCCTGTGATTCTTGAGGTACAATAGTATTTGAATTATATTTCAATATGAATCTTGTATGTGTCCACTACCAGAAAATGAATAAAAGAAGACTTTGAATCCCATATCCTATAAAATGATCATTTTATTCACACAGTCGGCAGTAAGTATACGGTACACAGTAATTTGCTCAAGGCCATAATTCTGCATATAGAGTTTGCAGGACATGTTGAATAATTGTTTTATTACTTTGTGTACCCTCCTCATGCAGCAGTAATACAGGCTGTAACTCTTGCATGGAAATGATCATAGACATGAAGACTATACTCCTGTAGAATGGAATTCCATATACATTCCACCTGGTAGCTCAATTAGAATAAGGTTTTCACTGTTATATTTAACACAAGACCAAACAATGTCCAATACAGCTATGTACATGCTCAATTGGGAACATGCTTGGTGATCATGCATTTCACTGTTGTATTAGCACGTCTCCTGTTATTGCATAAATTACAACAGAACAGGCTGGATGATGTTCGGGATGTAATGTGTACTGTTGGATGTATCCTGTACAAACATGAGAGGCAAATGGACATTGTAGTCCGTGGTTCCATACACCATGATTCTGGGTGTTGGTCTTGTGTGTCACTGTGGAAGATGTTGCTTACATTTTTATCACTGCTCACACATCAACCACCCATCAGCAGCAGTGAGGCAGAATTTGCTTTGTTCACTGAATATGTTTCTTTACTTTCTATTCCTCCCAGCACTCTTTTTCTCATACAACTGGAGCTGGATTGCACAGTGCAACAGCATTGAGTCTTGAGTGTAAGTCTGCCTAAAGACAATAGTGATTATATAGCTCAGTTACAAGTAAACAGTTACGGAAGATTCTAACAGACATCCATGTGCAGCACTACTTCTGATTTGTTTTATAGTAGCTGTGTGGTCTGCTGTGGTTACTTGTATTTTGCAAAAGTCTGTATAGTATGTTGCTGCATTCAGGAACCCAACATGAGAGCATGTGCACCTTCACCTGACCAACACCACCAATGATGATACAACTACTGACATTCATCACTACCTCATCTGTTGAGCATTTCTCTGTATGACCATCTGGCCTCATGCAGATTCACTGAATGACCTTATTTGAACATGAACAAATGGAATGTGCCTACATTATCCTGCCATGCCTAAACAGTGTCATTCAACCAACTGTGGAACACAGTACATTGCTGGAAATTACATTCTAATTCTGTCTCTGCAGGTTGTTACATTGCAAACAAATCACAATGTACATTTATCATGTTGGGCACTGTTTTCAATTAATTTATATAGGCCGACTTTCTCGGCTTCTGAAAATAATTTTTATTTAAAATCTTCCTTCATCTCCAGCAAACTCAGAAAAAAATTATTATTTCTTCTTCTCAAATACATTAACATAAATTATCAGTCATTTCTTCTCAGAACAATTATGTAATTCTTCATCAATAATTATAAATTAAAGCATTCTGCAGCAATTATTATGCTCAATCGTTATTTGTATCTTTAGTTATACCATTTTTTCTTCTTTATAAAATTACACATCCATCTTTGGAGGAGGTTATACTTAATCTGTCAGAAAAGATTAGTTCTATTTTACTTCTTCCGTACTTATGTTTCAATGAAGGGGATTGTTGCCAACCTGCAACTGTTTGACCAGCCTTTCACAGCTTCTAAAAGTCATTTGGGAGGAGGCACAAATGCAATTTGTTTACAAAGCAGGCAGTCATATGTTCGTTTGTTTACAAATATTGGCAGTCACATGGTGTTTGTTTGCAAACAGTCACCTTCAATGACAGTTCATCTGTGGCAGAAGGATACATACCCAACCAAATGCCAGTGGCACTACTTTCTTAGAACTGTCTAATTTGGGACCACTTATATGAAATGGACTATACAATACTGTAGGAGCGAGAGCATTTACTGTTTACATACTGTGTAGGTTGGTCATATTGTCTGTAAAATTTGAGACCACTTGTATGAAATGTACTATAGTGTAGTTGTATACATGTATATTATAGTAAATTCCATGTATTGCCTTCCCATGACACCTAACTCTGTAGTACATGGTCACATTGCTTATAAAATTTAAAATTCTGTCAGTTGTAAGTTTTCTTTTGGTATGTAACATTTGAGCATTAGTGGTTGCTTCTTTCAGATTTTGGGTTTGCCCAGCACCTGTCTCCTGATACATATATGAGTTCACTGAGAGGATCTCCTTTGTATATGGCACCAGAAATCCTTTTGCAGCAACATTATGACTACCGTGTGGACCTGTGGTCCGTAGGAGTCATAATGTATGAATGCCTGTTTGGCCGTGCACCTTACTCTTCAAACAGTTTCAACGAACTGGCTGAAAAAATCAAATCTAGATCAAAAATTGAGGTATGCTTCATTTCAGATTCACTTAACAGTATAAAAATAGTTTTGTATTGAGCTGTGTTTTGCATGATTTTGCACAGAAAAAGCTAAAAGTAACAGAATATCTTGTTTGTAACCATCTGCTAATCATGTATTAACTGACTTTGTGTTCATATTTTCAATCTAGTTTTGGGTAAGTGTTGAATGTGCCACATGAACGTAAGGAAGAAATTACCACATGTGATTGAGCAATCAGTCACAAATGACCATCTGTATAAATGAAAAATGTGTTTTTAAATAGCTGCTGAAGGGTAATTGTCACATATTTCTGGTAATATTATGTTGCTACAAATGGCAATCCTAGGGGGGGGGTCAAATGTACTATATTAATATTTTTAAAAAGCATTAAAGAATTTTTAATATTGACGCATGCCACATTGTTGTGCAGCGTGCCTGCGCACACTACGGGCGACTTCTACCCATAAACGAGCTAGGAAGAGCTCGGACCAAGTCATAACAGTGACTGACTACTATTCATGTGCCGACAGAGTTAACTCCATGCATTGGACAACCGCGGACACACTTATAATTAACGCGTTTAATTATAAAATTGTACTGCCACCCAGAATCCAACATGTGGTTGCCACCTCCTTGAACCAAGATTGTTTTACCAAACAAGCCACTTCCCAGAGATAATAGAGAAGGAAGTTACAAGAGATGTCACAGGATCGCAGCACCCCTGCTGTCCCGTGACATCACACCCACCGAGTCTCGAGCGGAGATTATAAACCTGTCGCCAGCCTCAAATCAGGGTGATAAGGAATACGCTGCGTCGCCACAGTTCTGCAATAAAACAATCCCTGTGGAGAAAGGCTGTCGTCCCCCACACCCTCGGAAGAGCTCTGAAGCACTGATCTTGGACTATATAAGGAGGCACAGTATTGCTGGTGAATTTTCCTGTACTGATGCAAAGTTTCATGAAATTCATTTTGGCACGGCCCTTTATTGCATGGAATGGGAAGGTTTAAAGGAAAAGTTTCCAGGAACTTTAATTTTGCAAAAAAGGTTACAGAATTTTGACATGTAAACAAAAATTGCACTTGCGATAACAAGGATGGGTACATCTCCAGGTTAGACATACAGGCAGGTAGTTAGGTCTAGCAGGAAAATTTCACAGGAATGCATTATCAATGTTTTAAACAGAAATTGCCACATGGAGGGATGCCACTTGACAGGCTGTTGTGGGCTCAGGCAAGGGTAACAGGTATGGAGAATTCGTGGTGACAGGTTTCAGAAGGTTTGTTTAGGTTAATTAGGATAATAAGGGCACTAGTACGGTTGAGCAACGGCTCTTCTCTAGGGGTGGGACATTCGCGTACGTGGCTGCTCCTGGACTCATCCCGCGCAGACAATGACATATTGTTGAGAGGGTATTCCTGTATGCCTGCCTAGTGAGGATGTAGGCCTCCTAATACGCTGCTAATTTCCAGGTGAGGTCATTATGAACATCTCACATGCCGATAGTACTTACACGCCCAACAATCACGTCACTTATAGGGTGCAGTGGTTCATTGTGTAGATGACCTAAAATGATGTGGCAGTGAAGCAGCCGGCAGTAAAATAAAACTCCATTTGTAGCATAGGTACTTTTACTTACTGCAGTGACCCTCCTGGGAGGCACTTTCATCATTCCAACAGCTTGGTGTGTTGGCAGCCAGGAACGGAGTGAAAAGGCACGAAGCCAATGAACAATTACATGTTTGAAACTGTCCCAGCGTTTTTGAACTGGCGGGACGTGGGGGTGGTACTGCCTATGGGTGATGATAGATAATTAAGGTTACATATTAAAAGAATTATTATTAAAACTACGTGGTGATTGGTGAAAAAATGCTGAAGGCCCAGAGGCATGTGATACTTGATCTTGCCCGGCAGCACTCAAAGATTAACTGAAGAAAATGGCAGAGCCCCGCCAAGATTCAGCCCAAAAGCGCAGGAGAGACACAAGGTAACACAAAACGCTAATGAGAAAAGAAATGATTGCACTAATCTAACATGACCCTCAATTATAAAACACATAAGTTCTTGTTAATTTGATTTACATAAACAGATTGTTGAAAAATGAAAAATATATTGGCACTACAATTACTGTGCAATGTAATTTAGAAATGCTTCGGAGCTGTCTTTCCCAATCCGCTGCTTTATTCATTTGGTTATAAGCACAACACTGCAATATAGAATTTACAAAATAATTACACTATCAAATTTTTAATATAGTAAAGTGGCATCGGGTGGCTCGAGCTGGGCGAATCCACTTTCACCCCAGGAGGGGTGTGGTTAGCCATGCCTGAATGGCTTTAAAACAATCAGAACTGTTTGCCAAAATTCTTTGGGCTGAATTTGAAAGTGTTGATAAGTTAAGAAAAATTGCCTTTATGTTAGACTGCACTCACATGGCCTACACATGCACACAGGGGAACATGACATGTATTAAGGGGGCGCACAAAGGAGGTTGCTGAAACTTTGGAGCCATTATGGCCCCCTCGCTGTATTCATTTCCCCAGTACCAATTTTACTAGGGGGTTTGTTTGGTGATAGTCGGCCCGAATTATTGTGCCCTCGAAAGTTGCCTCTTGAGAACATTAACATGGGACAGTAATCTGACTCCGGCAGTGCCTTGGACATTGTGCAGGTAGGGTGCACTTCTAGTACACCGCACCGAGGTAGGAATCATGCAGGTGTAACTGCCCCCCCAGTAGAGGGCATTACACAGCTGCGCAGGTGTAGTGGGACGAATGGGCTAAGGAAGGAAAGAGGCTACACACGTCATTCTCATCGCAGTTTCGGATTCATGATTATTATTGACAATGTACATTTATATAAAGTTTACATTTTAATAAGGTGTTAAAAATTTTGTGTGTAGCTTAATTTGTTGTAAAAAGTCGAGAACATATTTATATTTTATTGATAAGTTCGTGGCCTTTTACAACAAGCAGATAACACACAATTAAAATTATGCAATAGAATAATTAACAACTCTTAAGATGTAAATTTTCTATAATTTTAAATTGTTTATAATTTCTATGAATCCAAAATTATGATGCGAGAACGAATAATTTCTGCAAGAGATGTGAAGCCAAGCCTTACGTTACGTCTAGAAAATCACACCAAAGGGACAATGTACCGCATTTGTGCACTCTCATCAGTTTAATAGGTTATATTTTTCTTGAGAACTTTTTGTTACTATAGTCTGTCTCATTTAAGGTTTCCAGAATTTGACAGCTACTGCTGCCAACGTATTTAAAGTGTAATACAGTAGCGTCGTATTTGAAATAATGAATGTCAGCTGACCGCCATGTGAAGCAATGGTGGTATCCCTGAATAACATGTATTCTTTCTTACATTGGCGAAAAATAAAACAGTGCATACTACAAAAAAAAAGTAAGCATTTCGGAATAAACCAAAATTATATTACGTTGTAGTATTCTGTATAAGGTTATTAAATGTGTATATGGTTTCAAATTTGTTAAATTACGTAACAGAAATAATGAAAAAGGAGGGGTGTTTATCGTCACCAACCAACGACTAGACGCCAGTTGTTATTGTGAGATGTGATTTTTGTGTGCGGGCATATCAGTTTAGAAGTTCCAAATCGAATTAATGAATGTTGTGTGAATAGTTATTTAAAATGCAGCGACCTAAAAATCCTTCATGCAATCGCCGACAACAGCAAGACATTGTATGTGTTGCCAAAGGAGTTGAAGACATGTTACTAATGCAAGAACTCGAAAGTCATCAAGTGGTATTAAAAAAATAGAAACGACCGGCCGATTGCTTGGAATTTCATCAAAAACCGTCGTAAAGTAAATAGCGATGAATTATGTACGTGAATATTTGGAGTGTAGTGTATTTTGATGGGGAAATGTAAATATCTTAGGTAAATGTTTGTTAGTTCTTTTATAGTTAAGGTAAGCATGTTAAGTTTATGTGCGGGTTTTTAGCAGACAACATTTAAATGTTTAACATTCTTTTCATTTCTTAGAATATGTTAATGTTACAGTTGAATTTAATTTTGTTTGGTCAATAAACAACAAATAGTACTTATTGACTTCACCAAAACATCGAGGTTACATTGCTCACCTGTGTGTAGACCAAAACCACAATGCAGTTGTAATTAAATACTAATTATTTAGGTCTAATTACATTAAAACTGTGATATATAAGGTTTCATTTGTCCAGAAAGACTATCTAAAGTACATTTTCTTCTGTGGTAAATTTTTTAGCTATGGTAATAAATACTAATCGTATAGGACAACACATTGTATTGCAATTTTTTTTGGGGACGATGGGCATGTATATTAAATATCCACGTTACTGTAATAGTACATACAGCCATGTGTTTGATTTAATTACCACTAGTTTTCATTACTTAATGATCGCAGGCCTACCAGTTTTCACAATTTGTGAGGAATTTTTTTTGTACACGCTTATTTTATTATAATTGCTACAAATAGGTTCCATAATTATTGATTGTAGAAGACTTTTACAGTTCTAATTAACTATTTCTGTTAATGAAATGACAGGCCTAACTCTTATTGTGTTTGTTCACTGCCTAAATGTAATTTTTTTTAAGGTAGGCCTAATGGTGACATTGCCTTTACACAGAACTCCAGCAGACTTTTGTTTTCTCGTAGTTATTTTACTGCTCAGTTTTGAATTAAATGATTTTTTTTTTATGATGCTCTCATCAGTTAACCATGTGAAATTCACATTCTTTTTTTAATGAATTCGTTAAATTTTTCAAGAGACGTACAAAGAAGGCAATTCTGATCATACTTCGGGCCAGGTTAGTTTTTTTATTATCCGTTAAATTGTTTAACTTGTGTGATTTAATTTTGATTACAGTGTTAATTGTAACCAATGTCATTGTCTTTCTATCTTGCCTCAAAAATTTTCCTGTTTTAAGAGTCGCAAACTTGCTAGTCCAATGGAATTTATTGATTTAAAATATATATTTTTTGTGTATGTGATTATTGATTTGATAGTAATTAATATCTGTTTAATTAATTGTAAGAATATGAATATATTTTATTGATAGTATTTTGATAACACAATGTAGATTTTACCATCAGAAATTAAAAAAAAAAAAAAAAAAAAAAAAAGATCTCTGTAATCACATATTTTCCTCAATTAGGCCTATAGTTGGCATGTTTAAAATGTCAAGCAAAAATTCACATGATATTGGCATGTTTTTACAAGTCACATGGGAAGCACGTGGCGGCAGAAGGATATGTATTCTGTTTGTTTACAAGATACTACTTTCATACAATCTGTCAAAATCTGGAAACCTTACACGAGAGAGACTATAGGCATTACCAACAAACCAATTTTCCCACTGTTTTAGTTCATATTAATTATAAATATAATATTGTAATTTATAGATAAAAGTTAAGCAAAAGTTTAGTTTAGTCAAAAATTAGATACTTTTATGTCAACAGATTTATAAAATACTCATGATACATGACATATGTAAGAAAAATCAAAATTGTCATACATGGAAAGAGTTTTAGAAGGTTTAATTCAAAAAATGTGTGAAGATACCACAGAGTGTAGGTGGCCTTGCAAGATTATATGTACAGTTCAACCAAGAAGGTCATATTTGGAGTGGGGGGGTGAAGTCAGTTCTGGGGAGAACAAGGTTGAAAGAGAAACAGAGGAGAGCACATTATTTAATAGGAAGTGTGTTTCCACCAAGGTCTCTGCAAGCATGATGATTTCATGCAGTGCATGTAACAGTGGTATGGCTGCCGTAATTACTGGAACAAAAAGTGTATAAATGAGACATTCCATAGGAAAGAAAAATTCCATTATAAGCTACTTAACTGCTCATAGCCACTTCATAAAATTTTGTCAGAACAGAAGGAAACACATTTTTTTTGTAGTAAGCAAAAAAATTAAATTCATATATGATAATAAAAATTGTGACTCACATCTGCATATAAAAAATATTTTTACTTTTTTTTATGCTATAAAGGCACTTAACATTTTCTAAACCTCTCATTTAGCGTCTGCTATAATTATATTGGACTCGTTAATTTTTCAGACTCCCGACATAATTATATAATATTTTTTTCTATTGAAATTTATCTTAATTTATATTGCATTATTAGTTAAACATGTCACAGTTACAAATTATTCTGTGAAATTTATCTACACGATTATTAATTAACTGAGTTATCATTTTCTCCTTAGTTATAATATTTATAAAACCAATTCTTTTATTATTATGATGAAATTTAATTTCATATTATTTACTTCTGAATTATTTCATCTTTTATTTACTTTCTTTGCTGTAGAAGCCAACTCTTAGTGTACATAACATATTTATATTCACATGCATTCCTAATATTACAATTTTTAATACAAATTTTGTTACAGTTATTTGTTAACAATTAGTCAACAGTATAAATAAAATACACATTACATTACATTTAACCACTCAAAATGCTGCAGCTTTCAAAATGTATGTTTGTGAAGTTATGTTACAGCTAGACATTACTGTCCAGTCATTGAACAATTGTTAAAATTAATGTTCCTGCAGAGAATCAAATCCTCTCCAACTGATTGTGATAGCGTACTGTGTTGTTATGCTGGTAATTTAGGAACAGAAAATAGGACTGAGCATTTATTTTGTTTTGTATAAGCCTATTGTTGAAAATATATGAGTCTGATACACTGAACTCAAATCTGCCAGAAACTTATCAGCCCATTATGTGAAAACCAGGCAACTTAAATTCCACAACCTTCACATAAATTTTGTTCCTTTGTTTACATGTCATACGCTTTCATCCCCCATCTATCTCTTCAAACAAAAACTTTGAAGCATCTTACTTTTTATGCTGCAACTTTTCTGGAATTTTGTGCATACTTCTTCTTTAAATTGTTTTACATTATTTCTAAAAAGTAACTAGTCCGTGATGGCAAGGAAGATGCTGTGCATCAATCCCCAAAATATGAATTTGTTTGAAGGACCTGTTTAGGAGAAATGGCGTGATAAGTTAAAAGGTTTTTTGTGCACTTCAAGCGACAACATTTTCCTCTTACCGGCTCTTCTTCCAGTACTAAGTCAGGGAATAAGACCCACCCCTGGCTTCAACCGGCACTACATGCAGCCCAGCAGCAGGGCCTCACCAGGTGTATACTGTACCTATATAATCTGCTTGAGTTCCACACACTTGGCATTTTATAGTGATTTGGAATTTAAAAAGTCTATTGCATTCAAGTAGTAAACATGCATAGTTTATTGTAAGTGTCTGTAATTTGTATCTGGTTTTAATTTCACAGCTTTTCTATCTGATTATTTATTATTTCTCAATGTAACAGGAGATTATGAATGAGTACTAAGCATCAGTTTTATTTATTTATTGTATTTTCATACATATAGCTAGTTGGTAATGTGTTAAGCTTTCATCTTTGCTGCCCTGAGCAACCTGAACAATACATAATGTGCTGTCACCTTCACTTAAGGGTCATCTCAGAGATTGTGGGCTGGAGTCCCACCTTGGGCACTTGAGTTTTTAGATTTAAATTGGGTTGAATCTGTACAGTCTGTCCTGTTGTAATGTTCCTTATGTTCCTATAAACTGCTGGTAAAAAAAAAAACTTTCTAAAAGTGATGATTTTCCTAAAGAATATTAAGTTGTTAGGTACCTCAAAACAGTAATAACTTTTTAGTTTTAATACACTGTGTACAATGGTTAAATGTTATAACACAAGTGGCTGTAAATGAAGAAATGAAGAAGGAAGTATTCATTCTTGTGATTGTTTCAGGAAAAACTCTTCCCCCAAATTCCAAGTTTCTCGTGGTTACATTTAATTAACAACAATGTAATAAGATACACACAAGCTGTACATCTTTGAGTAGCCAGAAACCAATTTTGTAGCAAGTAACTAGCTACTGGATAAGGAAAAGTGGTTACAAGTTATTGATGGTGTAACTTAGTGACACAACTTTGTTGTAGGTATTGTTACAACAGGACTGACAATGTACAAGCCATCTTTCTGGTAATTGTTCACGGAATATGTAATGGCATTAATTAGCAGTAATTATCATTAACTAAACTAGCTACATTTCAAAATGGTTTCCTTAACCTAGGCCATTGTGTGCTTTTGGGGAGTTAACACGCATGCTGGCTCAATGAACACATTAACATAGAATTGTTCATTCGTTTCACAATGCAGATTCCTCAAGGAAGTGCCATTTCTTCAGATTGTAGAGACCTGTTGACAAAGCTGCTCCAACATGACCCTGGCAAAAGGATAGACTATGAGGAGTTTTTCCAGCATCCTTTCCTGGACTTGGAGCACTACCCTACACCTGAAACGTATCAGAAAGCTGTTGACCTTATCAAGCAGGCCATCCAGTATGATTCACAGGGATTTCATGTAGAAGCATTAAGCCACTACTGTGATGCACTCAGGTTTTTTGTGCCTTTAGTTGCTGGTAATTATCTGACTTAATAATTAATTGTTCATTTTGTTGTAACTTGAACTGTCTGTTGTCATGTTTGTAATCACTTTGTGATACTGCTATGAAATTTATAGAAATAGACTTCATTCTATTGAGGTTATGAGAAAGTATGGTGTTTCATGCAAATGTAAATTTTCCCATTTTCATAGGGAAAACGTGGAAATTGCTGGGAAATTAAATGTTGACATTCTTTCACAACCTTGTTAAGTTTCTCTTTTTTTTTTTCAAGAAGGGGTTTATGTTTTTTACTAGACTGAATATTTTGTACTCTTATAAAGAGTTATAAAATATATAAATTAAAACATATGTAATTTTCTAGGATAACTTGTAATAGAGATGTTGCAAAATTTAAATAATTTTAATATTGAATTAGAATGACAGCTATGAAAGAAGACTAACATAAGATTCTGAAAAAAAAAAAAAAAAAAAAATATATATATATATATATATATATATATATATATATATATATAAAATTGCACTGTACTTTAAATTGGCCAGGTGAATAGCCAGGGCTCAAGTAAGAACATAGATTATTGTGTTACCTGACAGAACGACTCTGTTTGGGAACCATGATGATGTTCTGCTCCAAAGATGAAAGTGCAGGTAACCCAAATGTCCTGTAGCACTGCCAGGGGCAAATCACTCAAAAGGGTATAAAACCTCTGCAGTGAACACAGGCCCCAACAGCGTCACAAACTGAAAGCCCCATGGATCTGGTTGTCTCGAGTGTGCATTACTAAGGTTAGTGAAAACAGAGAAAGGCCTAACCCTAGTTGAGTTCAGCAATTCAGTGTATAGCTTGCTTAACATCCTGTATGAACATAACCATTAAACGAAACTGGGCATTAATGTATTAGGTTAGACACAGTAAAATCAAAACATTGGGGACTACAGCTTCTACTAAATTAAATTTTTAATAAATGTAAGCAGATATTGAGTGACACTTGTCTTTATTAAGGCTGAACTTTTTTCTCGTTTCAAAAATAACACATCAAATAAAAAACAACAGATCAGCAAATAAATAGATGAATGTTAATATAATTTGGGTATAAATTTACAAACTATACAAGTTTACTGTGACTTTTTTTTTTTTTTTTTACGGGATCCCGTGGAACAATATTTAACTAAACTTTCTCTTTTGCTCAATTGCAACTGCCATCTTGCCGACATATTGAACATACAAAGGACACAAAATTCTAATTTCACATATTTTCTTTTGTTTTGGCTGTTGGCTTTCTGAAACGATCACCTTCCTAAATAAAAACAAGTTGAGGTGCTCGCGACTTCCTGCAAAAGAGGAAGACACAAGAGACACCACATAAACAAAATACGGCACAAGTCGTTCAAAACCAACAATGCAAATTCTTCTTTGCATTGTAACATCTAAACCTAATAAAATTGCATTTCTTACTTAAATAATTAATACACATTTTCCTTAAACTAAACTCTTTATCTCTATGACATCCTTATCACTATTTTTGCATAAACACAAACATTATTGTTGGGCACAAAAACCCCACATGCTCAGGAGTGGGGGGGGGGGGGGGGAGATGAGGTCCACTACCCTGACTCGCCCCTTTCCCCAAGGGGCACTATCGATTCCCCACTAAGCCCGTTCCCACACCCTCACCATTTTTGCGTAAATGCAAACCTTAATTTTGGATGCAAACCGCTCCCCCGGAAGTGGGGTGGAGAGGGTTCGGCTACCCTAACTTATCCGGTTCCCCAAGGGGGACTATTAATGCCCCCTCCCCCAAGGACCATTCCCACACTTCTCACCGTTTTCACTTCACCACGAACCGTAATTATTGGCCACAAACCCATCCTCACTCCCTCCCAAATTTGCGGGGAGTGGGGATCGGCTACCCTAACTCGCCCCTTTCCCCAAAGGGGGACTATCGATCCCCCGTAGACCTGTTCCCACCCTCACCATTTTCACGTAAAGTGCTAAGACAAGGTAAACGGTAAGCGCCGGACATAACCATACATGCAAATCGGGACAGACACCTACGTCAAGTTAATTAAAAGCTTTCAAAAAGGCTTCCAGTTTTCTTCAGGTTGATGATGTAAGTAAAACTTACAGCCAAGTGGCATCTACTAAAAGACTTGCCAAATTCATGTTGTAATAAGTTTGCGAAAAAACTCTTATTCTAAGACATAAACTCTAGATTATCAACCTTAAAATATAGTAAAAAAATTACTTCTGCTGGAAGAAAAAAGGCGTGTGTTGACCCAAATGGCTTTATTGAGTTGCAAATATGATTTAAGGTAAACAGCAAAGTAGATGTGTGTTACCTCTTAAGAAGTAAAGAAGTGAATATATCTTGGAGTGAGAAATAATGTTTCATTGGAAACAGTGGAAAAATTTGACAGCGCCAAGATACGTTCTATTTCAATGTGTCAATTTCATAAGGAGCAACAATCACTTGGCAGTTTATTGCTAGGCAACATATCATCCTGTTTAAGTTTGTGTAATTTTGGAGTGTTCAGAAAAAGCAGCTATAGTTGCTGCAGTTACACATTATGGATAACGGGCAGAAATTGTTGTCATATTAGAATGATTGGCACTGGCTTTGCAATACATGTGTTAGCATTGGAGCATTTATACATAGCAACTGTCACCGGCTAGTACCGACTTTGGTGCGTACCCCCTGCATCTCCAGTTGAGTCCTGACTTGTAAACATAAAAGATTGAACTGTTTGTACCATAAACATGGTGTAATAAATGTTTTCAGACATTTTGAATGTTGATGATTAGTGCTGTGTGATATCCACTTTTTAGTATTGCGTAGATAAAATTGGTGTAATGTAGTGTTTCCATTAAGTGCTAAAAATCAGTAGTGATATATCACAAATGTAATTAACATCACTATTACAAATATTGATATAGCAAATACACTCATTTGCAAAAAAAATTTATCACCATGAACAAATTGTGAGTGTACAACGAGGGCAGCCACACAACATCTTAGCTCATCATGTGTCCCATTTGATTTTAATGTGATTTGCTTGCACAAATGTGCCAGTAGGGGGCAGACGTGCCCCTCCATTATTCATAGTGGCAAGACACTGAATAAGGCAATGTGAGCAGTGTGAGTCACAGACCCAAGTTCAGTGAACACTCAGCAAGCCCCAATGGCACATTCGACAAGCCTTTTTCCAGCTGGATGAGTTTGAGAGAGGCCACATCGTTGGCCACTGAGTGACAGGTTGGACTTTTGGTGCACTGTTTACCACTTCAACGATTTCGCAAACACTGAGAGTCTGTGTTGGACACAGTGGGAATAGGAGGGTACACACACCTGCCGAGAAGGTTCAGGTCATCTCCGGCAGTGACCAGCAGGGAAGATAGTTTCACTGTGTAATAGGCTGTATGCATATTACGGGCATCACTGTGCCCCATCCAGAGACATTTCACAGCAGCTGGGGATACGCCTGTCCACCAGTACCACAACCGGGCAGCTAGCATAGCAGGATCTATCATCACGGTGTCTATTAAGACATCTACCATTATGACCGGAGCATCACCGAGCATATGTGACCTTCGGCCAGGAATGGGCAGCATGGTGGCTTGCAGATTGTTGACGAGTGATGTTCAGTGACAAATCACTTCTGTCATTCTGTCTTGATACAGACAACTGCTGAGTTTGATCTGGAGACATCCTGGCCAGCGTCATAATCCATGCTTCATTGTAGAGTAACACACCACTTCACCAATAGCTTTCAAGGTATGGGGTGCCATTTCCTACGATTCCTGCACCCCACTGGTGGTGATTGAAGAAACCCTGATGGCGCAGCAATACATCCAGGAAATTCTGTGACCATGTGCGCTCCCCTTCCTGGCGCAGCTTGATAACCCCATTTTTAAGCAGGATAATGCCGAGCCTGACAGTATGGATATCTTTTGCCTGCCGTCATGATGTCAACATACTTTCTTGACCAGTAAGATCCCCAGACCTCTCGCCCATACAGAATGTTTGGGATCAGATTGGACTGCAACTTTGGCCAGTGGCAACTACTGTAGATTTGGAGAGGCAGTTGCACTAGCTCTGGCAGGATCTTCCTCAGAATAACGTCCGAGGTCTGTATGCCTCCATGCTCGACTGTATCACCACCCGTCTCCATGCTGCAAGTGGTCCAACACCATACTAAGTGCATCCTGCAAGTCTTGGTCCTCTGTAATACACGCTTAGTGTGGTACAATATTTTTATGTTTTCTGTACACACATTAATTACTATATCCTGTGCCTGTACCCACGTACATGCTTCAGGGTGATCAAACCTTTTTTTGCAAATGAATGTGTCATTTATATTGATATTGCAAGCATTGGCATTGCAAACATCTCTCATATATTTTTGTAAGCATCATCGTTACAAATATAATTCGTACTGATATCACAAACATTGCTAGTATTGACATTGCAGGTACCATCATCATAAATATCTACATAACTAATATTGCTAACTTTTATGTCACAAAAATCAACACCATAAATTTTTTTATAGGAAACATTATTAATACTGATATCAAAAAGTATTGATACCAGATTCATTACATATGAAATTCATGAATGCTTACATTGAAAATATATATTAAAAGGATACAATATCGCTCAGAGGTTTTGACAGTAAAAATTAATTGCTTACCATGATTCCTAGTTTCCATGATTGCCTTCAAAAAATAATCCCTTTGAGAATGTATACAGCGATCCCATAATTTCTCCTATTAGTTCATGCTTTTATGGAAGTTTTCAAGAGTGAGTGCATTGAGGACCCCCTGTGATGCTACCTGAAACTCCTTGGTCATCTTAAAATGTTGTGCTTTCATCTATAACTTTATTTTGGGGAACTGAGAAACTTCACAAGGGGCATAGTTAAGTGAATGGGAGGTGTGTGGAATCACTTCAATGTATTTGGAAGTCGGGAATTGTCAAACAATGAGTGTTATGTGAGTGAAATTATAATGGTGGAGAAACCAATTGTCGTTCTTCCACTTCTCAGAACATTTCTACCAAATGTCCTCCTCAGACGCTTCAAAACTTGCCATTGACAGTTTAACCAGGAGGTAAGAAATAATTGTGGAAAATCCAGTAAATTAAAAATGATAACACTACGGACTTGCCGTGGCTGCAAACTGACGTATGACACCCTGTTGACTACGCAAACACATCAGACAGAAGCAGGGGGGGGGGGGGGGGGGGATATTTTTGTCTGGTGTTAAGTCAGGCACACCCTTATTCTGGAGCGTTTGTGAATTAGTTAGTCTCTACGTGGTGCCAGTGATTTCCCAGTGTAAAGAACTGGCCTGGTAGCATTACGGCAGGGCACAAAGTCTGATTCTGCCAGAACAATCTTGTGTTTCAGGCTCTGAGTCTTGGGCAGTATACCTGGGCGATTAAGATTGCTGGTGCTGGGGCGAGTTTCTGGCAGAATGACTATGCGTGTTGATGATGCGGTGGTTTGGGCACGCTGATTGTTGGGTGTGGTTCGTGTCTGTGGAGACAGAGCAACAGGCATGAGGTAGGCGATGGAGGCGGTTTGGTGCTGTTCCGTTTGATTGACGAATTCTGCGAGCCATGGGTGAACTTCTTAGGTCAGGCGAGTTAGTGGCTGGAAAGAATTCTGTGGTACTTCCGGTGTGACGGGAATGAGCAGGCGTCGTAGGGTTTGTGCTTGTTCCTTAGGGGTGAGCTGTCCTATTACAGCAACAAGGGTAGGAGTCAGCGCTTGCAAATGCCCAGAGGAAATTAGCACCTGTTTTACTTTACTTTCTCCTTAAGACTACTTTGTATGGAGAAAGGCATCTGGAGTCTCACACACTCTCACTTCCATAAGACGAAAAGGCAGGGCTTATGTCTCTCTACATTTTAGATCCACGTGAGTGGCTACCCCGACGTGTGGATACCCAATCCTGGTGCTCTGTGCTAAGGCGCTATGAGTAGAGAAAATTAGGCCTCGCCGTCTGCAGTCCCTACACGTCGGTGTATGCTTCAACCTTGTCTTCCCAGTCTAGGGAACATCCCCTCCGGCACAAAGGTGCAGTGGAAAAAACAAGCACCGAATCGACAAGCTGGTCTGGAAATCCGTGTACCTCTGAAGGGCTCTGCCGTTCTATCTACCGAAGTAAGTAGAGAGGCTGGCTGAAGGTAGTGCTTGTGGGTTATCAAAACGTGTATTGGTTCGGTTGAGTACAGTCCTCAGGTTCACCTGTGTTTCGCTCAAGGGTGAGGTCAACTAGGAAAGGTGCAATGTCTACAGGAACATGGTACTCGATGATCAGTTTCAGTGAATGTTTATTCTGTGTTACTGAAAATAATCACATAGTAACGCACTCCCTCCTGCATTTGTGAAGAGCTTACGGGATGACTGAGCAGTACGTGATAGGATAAGTTCCCACAATGGAGCTTGAGGAAAGGTTTTCCTTCTGGCACAAAGGTGCGGTAAAGGAAGGAAGGTATAACGATGATGAAGCTGGCAAGAACTTTGGTGGCTAGCGTGGTGCTGGTCAGTTCCAGCAGTGGGTGCAGTGGAAAACGGAAGACTGCTCTGTTCAGGTTGGTCAGTTCACCAGTGGCTAGCACGGTGGCAAAATGAAGACTGCTCCTAAGTCAAATTTTGATTCTGTATTTATACTCTGCGGGTCGGCTGCCTCGGCACTCATTGACTGGCGTTTTGAGGGCGAGGGGTGGTCATTGAGTGGGGGTGGCGAAAAGCATAGCTCTCTGGTGTGACATCACCAGCCAGCTGGGAGGATGAAAGACAAACAATGAGACATACTAGTGGTGCCATCTAGAGGTGGTTAGTAGTTCTTGTTGTCTTGATTGAGTTGCATAGCTTCGGTGGGTTTGTGAAAAATACAATCTCCGATGGCTGGAACATCCATTCTTGCTGGGCAGACAGTACAATCTTGTGATGTCTCGTGGCCAACGGTAAAGCAAACTCCGTAGAAATGAGATGCACTGCAGGCTATGCTGATGAGCAGAAGTCGTCTAATTACCATTGTTGAAAACGTATCATGCGTGAATTCGCCCCCTCTTCACTGCGACAAAAGCTCATCCTGGAGGGAGATGAGAAACAAATTCGTCTTGAAAGAACATAGGATTGTCCTCACAACAGCAATCAATCTCTCTCTCCACTAGCCCCATCTTAACAGGATGAGATTAGAGCTCATCCCTGAGGAGAGATGGAAGCAAATTCCTCCTGAGCGGGACGTGGGAATTTCCTCGCTGGAACAATTGTCCTTTCTCTCAGCTAGTACCATCTTAGGGGGATGAGTTGGGTTGAAAGAGAAACTCCTTTGAGAGAATGTCCTCTCAACAGCAATTTTTTCTCTTGGTTGTGCTTCTGTAGCATCCGCTACTCTGTGTGATCTATGTTCTGTGTACCACCTCACAAGCTTAGGCGGCAGCAGACATCTTGTATCTCTCTTTGTTGCATGGACTCAGTGTTCTATCTCTCTTCGTGTTTTAAAGAAAAGGATTATGGGAATGCCAGGATACTGTGTTTTGTCATATTTTTACTCTTGCATTAGCTCTTCATGTTACGTTGCTTTATTTATTTTGTCAGTGTTTGAACTTGCGTGGGGAAACCAAGCAGTGTGCTGCAGTCCTCTTTTCATCAAAGCGTGCAGTCGTACAGAATGAACCTTAACGTTTGGTTTAGTGACAATAAGCACAGTGTAACTGTGAAAAAGCAAAGCGCATAGTGGACTGCACACTGAATAGTAACGACGCTTGGGGAATCATAAAGTTATGATTATTAAGAAATTGATGAAAAATAAAAATTGCCACGAAACAACCACACTCGCTCGATTCGTGTCGGCTAATACTATACTTTGGCCACCTGTGCGGAAATATCGGTTTGCTCTACCCTATCCTCCTAGTGTCACACACCAGGCAAAACTACTTGTGTAATTAAAACAAGCTAAGGGAAATGGTGAACTGAGCACTTCCAGGCTCAGCTCACTGGTAAGAGTTGGCAAACGGTGTTGTGGCAGAAACTGTAACTACTTTCGTTGTCGTGCGTCACCACAACAAATAGATAAAAAGAAGAAAGAGAGCAAGGCAAGACACAGTACACTTGAAAGAAATTTAAAGTTATTTGTTCAACACATCATGGCTGCAATTGATTATTTTGATGTAATCAAACAATATTAAGTGCATTGATTTTACACACTTAAGACACACTTTTTTTAAGCCAAGGCACAACATTATCTTTGACGTTAATTTAATGCAAAAATTCTTGATTCTACACAATGCAAAACTATGTACAGGTTTCCACATAACTCGATATAAACTAAGTCGTGTTGATATTTAAAGTCTATAAATAGCAACAGACCTACCTGTTTCATTTCTCTCTGTCTCTATCTGTATTTACACAATGTACACACTCTGCATCTTGATGATTTTTCACATACTACGTCTTCTTAGCATTGACTGGTTACATACTGATTTTATAGTTTACGTTCTATTTACTAGTATAATTAGCTATTCACAAGCTGTCCTGGAAGGAAAGTTACATAATCACGGAATTCAGGTGTAGCGCTTGCTACAATCAAGGTTATCGCCTTGGACACTATCTTGAAAGAGTAATGTGCTAAAAGCAACATTCAGAAAAAGTCTGTGATTAAATACTGTTTTTATAGTTTACGTTCTATTTACTAGTATAATTAGCTATTCACAAGCTGTCCTTGAAGGAAAGTTACATAATCAAGGAATTCAGGTGTAGCGCTTGCTACAATCAAGGTTATCGCCTTGGACACTATCTTGAAAGAGTAATGTGCTAAAAGCAACATTCAGAAAAAGTCTGTGATTACATAACTGTACTGAGGTTGACAGCATACTAATGTGTATGGTCAATTGTTCACTGAATATAGCGTATGGCGGCTATTTAAAATTTATGAGTTTGTTGCACCAATACTCACTGTTGCGGGGTGTTGATTGTTCGTGCTGGGCGCCCCTTTTTCCTTGGCATTACATAGGGTAGGTTTGGCCATATTAATCGGGCTGGAGGCCACCATGGTGTCTCCTTGTAGTGGCCAGATGTCATGTTGGCTCAGCAGGCACGTAGTGGCTTGATTCTACGCTGGAAATTGGCCATCCTGGAGTGGTCGTCTCGTTGCGTGGAGCTCTCAGTTGCCATCAGGGGCAAGGATGATGAGACTATCTACCCCCTCAGTTCGCACGGGTGGTGCTGGGTCCGTAGTTGAGGTATAGGCAGGTGACTCTGGCCCGTCAACTTTGCTGAGCGGCTGGCATTCACCGAACAAATGGTACTGGCTCCGGTTGTTGTCTGGCTGGTTAACTGCATCCACAGCTGAAGTTCCCCCTTGGCAGGAGAGAGTGGACACCAGAGTGAGTTTTGCCGCACGTAGGTTCACGGAATCCTCATCACGTCCATGAAGAAGGGGCCTTGGGATGGCCTCTGTGTCAGTTACTGTCTCAGGTTCCATCTGGCTCTGGGCTGCATCGTGAATCTTGGCTAAATCCTCCTCACATCTATGATGGTTGATCATAGAGACTGCCTCTGCATGGGCTGGTGCAAGAGACCTGGAAGTAGATATCAGAGCAGTGTAAATTGGTTTAGTTAGATTGACCTCAGGGTCAGAAGAGGCACAGGCAGGCCTCTTGGCTGTCTTCCACTCGTCCGGGGCGGTGGGTCTGGGAGTCGACCATGATACTGGGCAGCAGCTGGAACTCAAATGTGGCTGCCTCTGCATTGAGCGTAGCTGGGGCAGCTGGAGCAGCTGCATGATCCAGGGTGATTGCAGCTGCAGGTACCAGCTGGTCCACGGCCTGAGAGGCGGCCTCGTGGTCACTGGGAGCTCTGGTAGGTTCCTCCCTTGAGTAAGGCTGATCTTCAGCTGCGATGACTGCTACGATGTCCATCCTAGCAAGGGCTTTGCTAAGGTGGCTGGCTAGATAAAGCCGTTGATACTGGAGTGGCTTGTTGAGACAAAGGCTCTATGTGCACTATTGCTCTGACAGAGCTTGTAGTTGAAGTCTTCTGGGTGCTGGCGGTTAGATGCGGGGGTTGGTAACTGTGATCACAATCTAACAGGCTTCTCCGAAATACTTCTGTGGTGCTGGGGGTCTATCTTTCAGGCTGGCTTGCGAACTTCCGATGGAAGGCTGACGGTGTAGACGGTAATGATCATTCCGGCTCCTTGACTCGTGGCTTGTAGAATCCTATTCCTATAGGCGCAGAGAAGAGGCTTCCTATCGCTGGTTGCTCTGTCCCATCAATCTTCACATGTTGCGATGTCCGTGCTTCCTTACATGAGGGGGGTTCAGTTGGTTCATCGACATCATCCGGCATGTCAGAAATCAGTGATGCATTGGCGTATTGGGCAGGTTCCGAGGCATTTTCTGGGTAGGGTTGCATCTGCTTTCAGGTCCCCTTCCATATTCGTCCTCTGCGGTCTTCCGTCCAATATACATCCTGGCGTCCAATGACCTCGTGTGGGCCTTCACATTTTCCAGCTAGACCCGTGCTGAACTGGTTGTTTCCTCAGCTCAGAGGGTAGCTGCAGTGTAGGACTGACTCCCATCTCAAAGGCTCGTATTCCAGTGCGTGGCGAAGGGTACTTCTTCGTGATGTACGACTCTTGATTCTCCCTAGCCTTATCAGTCCATTGCTGGGTGGCTAGGGGAAGGGCTTCGGAGTCTGGTGTTTCCGTGGACTCATGTTCCCACTACCAGTCCCAGGGCGTCGGAGTGTGTGTCCCAATAATAACTGGCTTGGACTTGAGTCAGTCGCTTTGTTCGTGCAGCATCGTAGAGCAAAGAGAATTCTCGGGATGTGGCAATCCCAATGGCACTGGTCTTCTTCCAGGCTGAGACGAAGGTACTTTTAAGTTCCTGATTACAGTTCTCAGTCGGGTTGGCTTGGGGATGGTAGGGTGGCATTGTCTTTCTCCATTCTTGATATGCTAGCTGCCGCTGTTTGCTAGCGAACTGGGTTCCATTGTTTGTTAGAATACTCTGTGGGTATCCCCAGAGTGGAAAAATCTCGGAGTTGAATTTCCGGATTATATGATGAGTTTCTTGGCTCAGTAGTGGAAAGGCTTCTACTAGGAGGTATCTGTTCCCTTTTGTTGTGCAGGGATCAGATCTGCTGCAATTTGTATCCACGGGGTATGTGATTTCTATGGTTTTGCTGTAGAGCGTCTGGCAGGATAGGCTTTGTGTTGGCAACACTTTGAACATTCACTGCTTGCGAGATCTCGGCTCATACTATCCCAGATGTACCTGGTGCTAATGTTGGCAAGGGTTTCCAGATTCCAGGGTGTCCTGCCTCAGGATGTTCATGAAAGTGCTGACAGATGTCTTCCCGTAGATCCCTTGGTACCCAGATTGTCCATTTGGCATCCGGCTGGTTGTTGTAAGACCACACGATGTTATCTCGTAGTTCAAACCTTTGCAGATAATGGAGTAGGAGATCTCCGATTTCGGGGTCTTGTTGCTGATGACACTCTATCTGGCTTCTGCTTAGTTTGAGTTGTAGGAGTCTCAGCTGCTCTTCGGGTGTATATTCCGAAGGTTTGTGCGGCAAGATGCAGACCACTTTTTCTTTGTGTTTCTCCTTTTTGTTCAGGTTCAGTTGTCTTGTTAATGCGTCCAGGAGGTCATTATCTTTGCCAGCACCCTGTTGAACCTCAAAGTCGTATTCAGAAAGTAGAAGGTCCCATCTCCCAATCTTGGCTTTATTGTTGTGCAACTCTCACAACCATTTAAGTGCTTTGCTACCCATTGTTAGAATGAAGTGCGTTCCAAGTAGTAGCGGAATTTCCGTATGGCCCAGATTACAGCAAGATATTCCTGTTCGTTTATGTGATACTTTTTCTCAGTTGCATTTAGCCTGGTGCTGGCATATGCTATCACAAGAGGTTTGGCATTTGGGTCCTCTTGGTATAGTAAGGCGCCAAGGCCGTTTTGGCACACATCTGTCTGCAGAATAACAGGTCCCTCTGTTTGTGGTCTGTGCAGATGGTGAATATGTTGGAAGCTAGTGTTGAGGGCCTGAAATGCAGCACAATATCCCGGCATCCACCGCCATCACGCTTTCTCCAACAATGGGTGGAGCCATGCCATTAAGTCTGCGATATTGGACACAAAGTTTTGGAGCCAGTTGCACAGTCCCAGAAATCATCAAAGCAGTTTTTTCGTGTGGGACTCTTTGGCTTCTTGTATTGGCCTAATTGAGCGGTCTTGCAGAAAGTTGCTTTCAGTATACATGACGAGGCCCAGGTACTCGATAGAAGTTTTTCCGAAATGACTTTTGGAAAGTTTGGCGGTGAGTCTGTGGAGTTCCAGTCATTCTAATACTCATTGCAAGTGTGTCAGGTGCTTTTCCCATGACTTGGATTACACAATCACATTGTCAAGATACGTGAAGCAGAACTTGCCTAGGTAGACAGTCAATACTTCAGCAGACATATATTGTTGAAAAGTAGCAGAGGCATTCTTAAGGCCAAAGGGCATGACACTAAATTGAAGTGTCTCCTCTTCTGGTGATGTGAAGGCAGTGTATGGGCGACTGTCTGGATGTATGGTGATTTGCCAGTAACAGGACTGCATAGCCAAGGTGCTGAAAATCCTGACCTTGCCTATATCTCATAGTGTATGTGCTGGCTTGAGGGCAGGAGGCGGGATTGGCAGTGTGGTGTCGTTGAGAGCCTTGTAGTTCATACAGAACCTCACTTACTCGTCCTTTTTTAGGTGTCAGCACGACTTGGGAGGTATATGGTGAATTTGATGGTTCAACAATTCCCTGGCATTTCATGTCTGCTAACTAGTCCATTATCAGGTGGTGTCACCTGACGGAGACCTTGCATAGTCAGTTGTAAATTGGCACCGTAGTGTTCAACAATATTTCATGTTGAAACGTGCATGTTGTACGCGGGGTCCCCCCATTTCCGAAGGCTCCAGCGTGTTGGTTGAGAACCTTCTTCACTTGTTGAAATTGCTTGTCTGATAGCTTGTGGTTAATGTATTAATTTGTCCTGAATGTCTGGTGATATGACGAACTCCGTTTGCATTTTGGGGTACTGAATTAAAATGGTAAAGTCGGTGCGGCCATCGATGTGGAGCGTGCACTCAGACTTCGCCATTCTCACTGTTTTGGTCTGAGGGCGCAGGTTAGCCTTCTGCTCCGCGTTGAGAATGTCCCATCGGACGAAGTTTCCGAATGCTGCTGAGTCAAGCAGTGCTAGCACTTTTCTTCCATTGACTTGTACCTGTGTGTATGGGGGTCTCAGGTATTTCCGCTTCCTCGTACAAGAGTTTGACGGTTTGCTCTTCGTGGCCGACGGTGTTGCCCCTGTTGAACCACCGGCGACTGTGTTTTCCTTCACTGGCGAGCTTAACTTGTTTAAACCACCACTGTGGTGGGTTACGGCACTCAATTTACGCCCCCTTCTTCCGTTCGTTCAGGCCTAGATATGGGCCGCTGCATACAGTCTTTATTGTAATGGTACCCTTGACAGTTCCAGCACTTGGGTAGATGTAGAGTTGGTGGTGCAGGTGGTGGTGACTTACATCTGCATTCAGATGGCTTATGCATGTCCACTGGTTTGGTAGGCTTGGGCTGATCTAGTAATGCCTGCACTTGAAAATTTTTCTCGGCTTCTTGGGCACGCTTTCACGTCTATCATTTGTGGTTTGGGAATTAGCAGGATATTTTGCAGACGGGGCAGTAGTAGATGGGAAATCTGTCTTATGCAACTTTCTTCATTTCCATCGGGGAAAATTCTTCGGTACATCTGCACCTTTCTCCAGACAAAGATTTCTACATCCCCTCCTTGCGATTGCGTGCGGGTTTAGAATTCAGTCATTAAATGTGCCAGTACTTCCACGCCTCTGAAGTATTGAGTGAATTGACTGCTGAGCTGCTTTCAGTTGGACACAAACTCCCTGTATATGTTCCCCCAGTCGAGGGCTTAATCTTTTAGTTTTACTTGGGTACTGGCTACCCATTGTCTTTCTGGAATTGCATGGCCTCTGAGCTCTCGTTCACATTCTGACATGAAGGGGAGTGGATCCTCGTGTGGTCTACCCGCGAATTCTGGCAACTGCATTTCTCCTACGCAGTGCGGCACACTGTGGAGAGAGGCCGGTCTGGGGTTTGATGGTCAGTATTCGGAGGCTCATTTTCATACTTCGCATTGATAGACCATGCTGGGTGTGTTGATTGGCTCGTCTGGCCATCCGATGCAAGCATGGTGGTACGTGATGCACCTGTGTGGTGACCACGGCCGGAGCATGTGACCCAATTACAGAATGTTGTCTGTCTGCTTCTGAATTCCTCGCACCTGAACTCCTAGCCGTCCATGTAATGATGCTTGTCCACCTAGCCGAGGCAGGAATAGTGGTGCCATTGTTGGCTGTGTGCGCACTGAATCCTGTGAATCCCCATATCAGCACAGTTTATGCGGACAGTGGTCACGTTTGGCTGCGGCCGTGTTGGAGCACTCAAGCTTATGCTCGCTGAGTCCGGCTGTCGACATCTCTGTGGTAGCTTGAAGGCCGCTGGGTTTTTAGAGGACTCCCCAAAATCTGTTTGGTTCTTGACGGAGGTCGGGCTAACTTGTTCATACTGCCTCGTTAAAACTGCAGCAGTTATGCCCCACGTTGGGCACCAGAAAAACACTACTCCTCCTACTCAACTTGACATGTGACATTCTGTCGACTAGGCAACACTACGTCGGGTGAAAATGGGGGGAGAGGGTATTTTTGTTGGGTACTAAGTCAGGCACACCCTTATTCTGGATGGTATGTGAATGAGTTATTCTCTATCTCTATGTGGTGCTGGTGCTTTTACAGTATAGAGATCTGGCCTGGTAATTTAACAGCAGGACACACACACTCACATCTGTGGGACGAGAGGGCAGGGCTTGTGTCTCTCTACATTTTAGAGCCACGTGAGCGGCTGCCGACGGGCAGATACCCAATTCTGGTGCTCGGCACTAAGGCATGATGAGTAGAGAAAACTAGGCTTCGCTGTCTACAGTCCCTACACATGGGTGTATGCTTCAGCCTTCTCTTCCTAGTCCAGGGAACGTCCCATCTGGCACAAAGGTGCAGTGGAAAGAACGAGCACCGAACCGACAAGCTGGTCTGGAAAACCATGTACCTGTAAAGGGCTCTGCCGTTCTACCTACCGAAGTATGTAGAAAGGCTGGCCAAAGTTAGTGTTTGCGGGGTTATCAAAACGTGTATTGGTTTTGGTTGAGTACAGTCCTGGGTTCACCGGTGTTTTGCTCAATGGTGAGATCAACTAGGAAAGGTGCAATGTCTACAGGAACGTGGTACTCAAGGATCAATTTCAACCAACGTTTATTCCGTGTTACTGGAAGTAAACACGTGGTGACGCACTCCCTCCTACATTTTTCAAGAGCTTATGGGAAGCTGAAGTATTCAATACAGGTAGAGGAGACCTGTTTCTATGCTAACAGGGCGTGTGGTAGTATAGCGCTGTTAAAACATCTGAAAACTATAACTGATTCCCTAAACATTGTTGACCAAAAGGGGCCACAGTGTCTAATGTGGGTAGACGATGTAGTGTTATGAGTGGCACGTTGCTTGGACGACTAAGCAGGGTGTGATAGGATAATTTCCAAGAATGGAGCTTGAGGAAGGGTTTTCTTTCTGACACAAAGGTGCGGTGAAGGAAGGTTTAGCGAGAATGAAGCTGGCGAGAACTTTGCAACAGCTGGCGCATTGAAGACTGTTGGGCTGGTCAGTTCCGGCAGCAAGTGTGGTGGAAAATTGAAGACTGCTTTGTTCGGGCTGGTAAGTTCATCAGCGGCTAGCGTGGTGGGAAAATGAAGACTGCTCCTAAGTCAAATTTTTACTCCTTATTTATACTCTGTCAGGTGGCGAAAAACATAGCTCTGTGATGTCATCAGCCGGCTGGGAGATGAAAGACAAGCCAAATGACAAAACATATTAGTGGTGCCATCTAGGGGTGATTAGTATTACTCGTTGCCTTGTGGTGTATAGCTTTGGTGGGCTGGTGAATAAAACAGTCTCTGCGAGCTGGAACATTCATTCTTGCCGGGCAGACAGTACAATCTTCTGATGTCTCGTGGCCAACGGTAATGCAAACTCCGTAGAAATGAGATGTACTGCAGGCTATGCTGATGAGCAGAAGTCGTCTAATGACTATTGTTGAAAACAGGTCATGCGTGAATTCTTTACATTCTTTGTTCACTTGCTGTGAATTTGACAATTCCCATTGCAATGACTGCTATGTAGTCTTAGGAACAGAACTGTAAACCCATTGTTCATCACTGTTTATAATATTAGATATAAAGTTAAGGTCTTCTCTAGCTTTTTCAAGGTCCATACAGCAGTCTTGACATAAATTTACATAAATGTGCATCATATTCAAAAATTTTACCAAAATGTGTTTAACTGTCCCATGACTGTCATATTATGTCACAAAGTTAGATAGTTTGACTACAATCTGGAAGGAAAGTCATGTTTATGTTTGGTATGATTTCTAGTGTCTTACATGTTGATGGTTGTCCGAAACATTTATCATCATTCAACAGATGCTTATTCACTCTTGAAGTGTTTGTACCACATAAAGGTTTGTCTTCTACTATTATATACAGGCTGATTCTACAGCAGTAGATAAGAAATTTCACATCACTTTTATATGACCTAACAAAACTATACTAAACAAAACAACATCCCCTCAGTTGCATGGCTGCTAGCACACTAATTCACAAAGTGTACTGCTAGCTCCTGTCCAGTGGTAGGACACACTACATTTAGTCTGTGCATATGGTTCAAAATACCCAAAATTTTGGGTAGCACCTCGTATTTCGGTATTACAATATAATATATATATTATACCATTATTTAGGAATTTTTAGGTGATGAGCCTCTCTGGTTATTAGAACAGTCAGATTTACCTGCTGAAAAGAAGTTTTTAGACCAACAAATGAAATATATTATTATCAAAAATAGAGTACACAGACAGTGCACCAAATGTTACTTTATACTATCTGCTCAGTTAGGTATATTAGCCACTAACAGAATATTGTCAAAAAGTAGTAGTGTGTGTGTGTTTTTATATATATATATATATATATATATATATATATATATATATATATATATATATATATATATATATATAAATGACATACTAAATAACAATGTCACCAGTGACAATGTGAAACTTCTACGCCATACATCGGCCCTTCTCAACCTGCTCTCTGTCTCATCCCTTGAAGAGTTACAAATGCCCTTGAACAGTAAGTCACAGGCTGATGGGTCAGTCATAGCTGTTAGCACTTCATACAGTTATCTTTCTTGTTTTCAGTCCATCGTTCCAGTAATGCACAAGACATTGTGATGGGAATAAATTTTAGTTAGACCTACAATTACCAATGACGTTATATATTATATTGACATGTGTTGTTGGCAGCACTTCTTGTTAATTTTGTCATGTTTGAGGAATAAAATCTGTGAACGGAGCAATAAAACTTAAATAGGGTTAGTAAATATGTGTTGCACAGATCAGCAAGTAGCTGATATCCATGTATTTGCTGTAATCCCTTTTACTGAAGTCATACAGTGTACCTACTATAATGCATGTGCTAGATGCCATGTTGTTCATTTAGGTCATACATGTATTTGCAAGACTGAAAGGTGTTTCGATAAACAAAAAATGTTCGATTTTGATTCAGATTTTTTAACTTATCATTTATCAGTTGTTTTTACAATAACACTGCCACTTTTATTGAACTAATACACTAACGTCCAGTTTCTGTAAAGTTTCATCTTTAACTTTGATGGATTAGAATTTTCTTACATTTTATGCCATTACCAGAACACACCTTTACCATATTTACCGACATCTCCCTACACAAAATTATGACTTAACTGTTTTAAATTACTACAACTAGGTATTGACAATAGCTTAGCAATTTAGCTTATTGAATAGCATCTAGCAGACTGTTCTATCATGCATTTGCTATGGCATTCAACAAGAGCTATCGCTGATACGGAGAACTGTAGGTACCCGTTGTTGTACATGCACGTCATGTGGTTTGGAGTTTGAAGCTGCGTGTGTCTGTATAACTGTATAGCAAACATTGCTGATTAATAAGATGGCAGGCTCATGAATAATGCTTGAAAAGAGACTGACAGGCAAAGAAGCTGGCCATTCTACTGTAGAACAGATTTCTAGCATTATTTTTACTGTGGTCTGTTCTATGTCTTGTACACATTTTCCTTTCCTTTTCTCCTATCTGTGAAATTCGTACATGATTCTCCACAACAGCAATGTTATGTATTACTCATGTTAGCTGCCCACTTGTTTTCTTTTAATGTATTTCTTGTGTTTCTTTGGTTTTAACTATGGATATTTTTTATTTATGGGTGTGTGTGTGCGTGCACGTGTGTGTTTATATATATATATATATATATATATATATATATATATATATATATATATATATATATATATATATATATATATATATATATATATATATATATATATATATATATATATATATATATATATATCGTTTTTGTATGTTATCTGTGTTGTAAATATATACTTATAATTCTTTGCAGATGCTTTCTAGGACCATAGGTCAGCTTTAAAAATTGTAAAATAAATCTATTTTAGAAAATTAAAATTTCATAGCATCCTTGATTACTGGCCTCCTGTCAAAGTTTTAAATCAACAAAAATTACTTGAACTAGATTAATGAGCCAGTCACGATTTGATGGCAGATAATTAGAGGTGAACTATATACATTAAATATAGGTAAAAATTTAGCAATTTTACTATGACTCCAGAAAGATAGTACTTTGATCATTTTATTTTTGATAATAATTTTCTGCCAAAATTGTATTATACCTAAGTGGAAAATAATTACTTCTACCAAACTAGCTAAAATTCTTTTCACTAATAATCTGTTATTAATGTTCACTTTGTTGTCTCAGTTAACTTCCTTTAGTGAGATATTTGTTGTTCCCAAAGAAAGAATTGTTTATTATGATGCATTTAACCATGATGTCATCCTTTCGGTTGTTCATATTATAAGGCACAGTGGAAAAAATACACCATCTGTCTTGTTAAAACTATAATGTACATTCACAAAGGATATTCATGAGAGTCGCCATCAATATACTTCATTCGACCATAGACAAAGACAACTAGTGATTAACATATACGCATTTACAAATCAAGTTACCTATACCACACCACACATAACAAAAGACTGACAATCCTAAAACAGTGTATTAACTTATAAAAAATAATCCTGGCCACAGTGCAGGCTGTTCAAACATAAAAACCACTTTACTGATGGCATAGCAGCTTACAACACTTCCCCTTGCTCTGCCATCAGTAAATCAATGTAAACCCAAAAAATAAAATAAAGCAATAGGAGAATACATTTGCTCTGCTACAATTGACAAGATGAACTCAGAACAAATGCATTGCCTTAGTAAAACATTGGGTTTTAGGCCCATTCATAGCTTCAAGAACAGATCTGCCAAGTTCTTATTGCTCGGAACATACTCAAACTTCATAATTCCCTTGTCAAAATTTTCCCTACAAAATTGGTACTTAATGTCAAAAGGCGTAGACTATTCTGTATCACAACTGTCTTCTGTAAGTTTAATAGCGCCCTGATTATCACACTTGATAATAAACGGCTTAGGCAGAAACTTTGTTTGACCTAATTCAGTAACAATCTGCTTCAACAACAATGCTTCCTTTGCAGCATGGAACATTGATGCATACTCCACTTCAGTAGGTGATGTGGCCACAGGATCTCTCTTCTTTGGTAGTCTAGTTTTCCAACTGACTGGTGCATTTGCTAATGTCGCCAGCCACGTAACCACTCACCAACTTCCTGTCTTTTCCATTTTCAAAGACTGCATCGCAAAACAAATCAACATGGTCACCAGTAGAAACAAAGATTAGCTTCAGGTTTTGAGTTCTCTTCAGGTACAACATAATGTGTTTTACATCTTGCCAGTCCCTTTTTGTAGGGTCACAACTCTTCTGACTTACGCTACATATTGCATATGCTATATCTGGCCTGGTAGTTGTGGATAAGTACAGTAATGAACCTACTGCCTTCCTGTACAAATATGCATCATACTTCTCATCCCCAGATGAGTTTCCATCGTCATTATTAATTTCAAAAGGGGTTGATCTACCTTTTCCATCTTCTAACTTGAACACCCTCAATATTTGCTTAATGTAATCAGTCTGGTGGATGGACTTTTCCCATTACAGTACTCTACATTCATGGGAAGAAAATGGGTCATATTCCCTAGCTTTCTGATCTCTAGCTTCACACCTAGTTATTCCTTGAACCACTTTACATGTTTTTTTTACCTCAATATCCTAGATCGTCAACATTAATCCCAATGAACAGATCCTTGCTTTCATTTATATAAACACGTGGGTCTTTCACAAGTATTTTCAGTCCCAAATCCCCTAACACAGTGTTTAAAGTTCCATTCAATTTCCTCCCACTTTGCTTCAATCCATACAGACTTTTCACTCTTGTCGTCAACCTCAAAGTGTTTTGGCTGAATCATGTAAATCTCTTTACTCTGATCACTGTGCAAATAAGCTGTAATTACATATATCAATATGTTTCTGAACCCACCCATTTAGCACTGTAAGGGTCATCATCAATCTAATGGTTTTTCTTTTGATCACAGGTGCATAGGTCTCATGAAAGTCAATTCCCCGCACTTGAGCAAACCCCTGTGCCACCAGTCTTTCTTTAAATCTACTGATAGTACCATCTGGGTTCTTTCTCATCTTCAGAATCCATTTGCTGCCTAGTGCGGTCCTGTCAGGAGGTCTGTCAACCAATACATAAGTGCCCTTACTCTGAATACACTCTAGTTCTATTTTCATTGCATCACGTCATTCATTTGCATATTCCCCTTTCAGGGCCTCAGTTACACTAATAGGCTCTTCAAGGTACACAGAAAGATTGCAATATGAACAATTATTTTCTCCTAATATCTTTCTAATCTGAGTACTCCGCCTTGGTTGTTCATCTTCATGTAGGCCTACCTTCTCAACAGTCCCAATTTCAACATTTCCAGTGTCATAATTTTCTTCCCTTAAATCACCATGTTTCTCAGTATCAAGAAACTCACTACACTCATAAGTCTCAACAAGTTCATCTACGTTACTTGAATCACAAAAAAATACATCATCAGTTCTAGGGCAATCTAATTTTCTCAGTGGAAACACACTCTCTTCAAACTTGACATGCAGCCGATCACGACTTCCTTCATACAGAAGTTGTACAATCAAAACCCTTTATGTTACTTTCATAACCAAGAAACATACACTGTACAGTCCTTGGTTTGAACTTTCCCTTTTTCTGAGCTAATCAGGCTCTACATCCAAACACTTGCAATCTAGGCAGTTTTTTGTCTACATGTTCTCCTTTCCACAATGCTAGAGGTAGCCGATTGTCAATTGGCCTGGATGGGCACAGATTCCTTATGAAACATGCTGTGCTGGCAGCTTTGCACCAAAACCCTTCACTCAAACCTGATTGTAACAGTAAACATCTTGCCATATCTTCAATAGTCCTATTATATCTCTCAGCCACTCCATTCAGTTGGGGGGGAGTAGACTACCGTTTTCCTATGGGCGATACCATTTTCATGCAGGAAACTTTCAAATTTATTCTCACAGTTCACCTAGCCCATCGGTTTGAAAACTCTTCATTTTCAACCCATGTCGCAACTTTATTTCTGCTTTAAATTCTTTGAATTTGGCAAATGCCTGACTCTTCAGCTTCAAGAATTTCACAGCTGCAAATCTGGAATAATCATCAATAAAACTCATCCTATGCGATGCACCGCCATTTGATTTTGTTGGAGAAGACATTAAGTCACTGTATATTAGCTCTAATGGTTGGACAGTCTTATGCTCACGTTTCTTTGGAAAACTACTCTGAGCCATCTTACCCTGAACACAAACAGAACAGTCACTCTGATAATCTAAGCAGTTAAGGCCAGGATCCTTTTCATAGCATCTGCATGGAGGTGGCCAAGTCATAGGTGCCACACACTGGCAGCCTTTAATGCGACAGCTTCTATCTCAACTTCGTCCACATTCTGAGTCTTTTTTTGGCTTCAGCGACCAGAACTTCATGCCTTTGTAATACATTGACAGATACATCACTCTGGGAAACATACAATCCTTCCTTAAAAAAAAGCATTGAAAACACACATGAATGTCATGAGCAATTAATTTTGTAAAGGAAATTAGGTTAAAATTTAATTCAGGTACATAAAATGTTTTCTTCATCTCTGAAGTATTTCCTGCACATGAATTCAATAGTATAAGCTTGACGGTACCTATCCCTTAAACTTACTAATATGTCCAGGCTTCTTGCACTTAAAACAGTTACGAGCTCTTCCTTTGTTGACCACATTCCGCTAATTCCTTGCTTCAAAATTCTTTCTTGTGAACTGTGCTCTCTTGTTTACTGTAGATGCTAAGGCTACTTGATTGTGTTGCCGTCGTCGTTTCTCGTCCAACAGCTGCCCCTTAACCATCCTCGTTGTGAGGTTAGGTTCCCTCAGAAGGTTCTGCACAAACACTTCACACTCATCTGCCGGTAGTCTGCTGAGCAGTAAATTTGCAATTTTTTCATCATCTAAGATTATCCATCCTTTAGCCACTTTCTTGTTCGATCTTTGTATCGATGCAGCATACTCTTGCATTGTCATGTCCGCCATCTTGGTAACTAGTGCCATTTCCATCATGCTTTGGAGTGCATGAAACTTAGTTGATGTTATGTGAATTTCCGCCAATACTTCCCAGACTAGTTTCACTCTTTTACAATCTTCGATGTCCAATAAGAAATCATCCCCCACTGATTGGTAAAGCACAGACTAAACTTTCCAATTCAATCTTGCTTGGTCGATGTTCAGTACTCCAACGTCAACATAACCTGGTTCAATTGCAACCCAGCATTTTTTATCTATCATATGCGCCTTCACACGGAATTTCCAGGAGAAATAATTACCGGTTGTTAGTTTTGGAAAATTCACCAATTGTCTGTCATCTGTACCCTCCACCATGATGTTTACAATCAAGTCAAAACATGTTCACAATCTCCACTCGACTATCTCAATCACTTCCTCAGTCCGACTATCTCAATCACTTCCTCAGTCCATAATGTACGTTCACGAAGGATATTCACAATAGTCGCCATTAACATACTTCAACCATAGACAAAGACAACTAGTAATTAACATATACGCACTCACAAGTTAAGTTACCAATACCACACAACACATAACAAAAGACAGACAAGCCTAAAACAGTGTACCAACTTATAAAAAATATTCCCTGCCATAGTGCAGGCTTTCAAACATAAAAACCACTTTACAGATGGCATAGCAGCTTACATTATTTTCATCTCATTTTATTTTATTTTTTCACAGCAGAGACAGATGCCAAAAACAAATCTGCCCTGAGAACAAGGATAAATGAGTACATCAAAAGAGCTGAAGAGTTAAAACGTTTGGTATATAAGGAAGAGAAGCCTGTCACAACAGAGGCAACATGTTCTCAACCAAAAAATCCGAGTAATAGTTCAGAGCTATGTAAGTACAACAACAAATGGTTCATAGGGTAACATTGGGCCAGATCTTACCTTTCACAAATTTTAATTCTCAAATCAGATCTCAGAATGTTTTTCAAATTCACACCATAAATCTAAAATTTCATTGGTCATGTAGCAACATAGCTCATCTGAACTCGCTAAAAAAAATTTTAATTTTTGATTATTTTTTAAATTAAATATTATCATATATAAGTCCTTTAAAAATCTTGTTATTTTATAGTGATGCAAATATGTACATGTACATGTTTAAACAGAATTGAGATTTTCGTTTGAGCCTTCCTTAGATGAAAAGGAATTTTTGTTTTGTCTCTTAGTATGGATCAGCTTTTAAAATTTTTAAAACAAGTTGTTATCAAGACAAACTATATTTACACAAACCGAAAACTGATTCTATTTTATGGCAATACTTTTACCTGTAATATAGTGATGTAAATTGATATTTTCAGTCGGTGTGGTCCTCTGCTAGAAAACATTATGGTCAGTTGTCCTAAAAATGAGACATACAAAACTTAAAAAAAAAAAAATGAAAGCCTTTTTTACACTTGAAAATTGAGTCTATTTTTAGATGTGTCTAATTTAATTTATTCCACCATAGTTTAAGGTTACTCAACTACAAATTCTTTTCAACCTTTGAAATGAAAAAAATTGTTGTGTTAGGGTACCCATATTTCTAGCGTACGAAATTTGTAGATACTTTTAAAATATTTGCCACACCCATTATATTTGACACTTTAATCTAAACAAAATGTATAGTGTATACACAGAAAAAAATATTAGGGATGGGCCGATACCAACAATGCCAATTTTCAACTGCTGATGCTGCAGATTACAGAGATGCCGATATCAGTTTTGATGAGCACAATCATGATTCCCAATTTCCAATATTTACAAATACTTTTTACTACTTAAATTTAAGTATTCAGTTTTGAGAACACTTTAAGCACTTTGTATTGGGTGTCTACAGCAGCAAAATGAAATACAACACTAATTTTAATAATAAATAATAATATAGGCAATTTAACTGGGAAAATAAGTAACTTAATAGTCAAGCAAAAACTCTTACCATACAATACAGCATTCATTACAAACTGAGTTCATTAAAGACAACTTTCAAAACCTCAGGCAATCTGATGCGAACTTGGATTTTAGATCTGAGAAATACCATACATAACCTCAAAATGCACGTTTGTTTAAACCAAAGCCTAAAGATGTCATTAAAAAGAACTTATTGAAATAAATTTAATATTAAATATTCATTTGAAATTGAGCAAAAATTTTTTTCATTTATACTAATATTTTTGCTCAGTATTCCTTCATCGGCCGAGCCATACTAAATCCCTTAGTTAAAATGACAACTGATATATTTATGACAATTTCTGCCAATTATTACTTGCCGAGTCTTATTCAAACCTTTAACATTAACCAAAACTGTAGCCAACAGTTTCCAATAAGAACTATGCCCATCAAAATCTGGTGTATTTGTTTCCACTTTCCATTTTCAGTAAAAGTGTCATAGAATGTAAGATTCGTTTTCATTACAGTCAAACTACAAATGCTGTAAAAATAGTAAAAATGTAAGAATAAAATAAAACAAAAAAATTTTGCAGGATGTAAACAATATTTTCAATAGCACCAATGGTCTTTTTCTCTTGCCTTGGATACTGGTCAATACAGAAAATTAGGTGTGTGATTGGCAAACCACTAATTTAGAATTCTCTACAACTGGTTGGATAAGACCTAAGTTCAAACTAAAGTAATCAAAGAAAATTCAAATTATTCTATGAGAACAAAAAATATATCCAGTTGGTCACTAATAAGAATCTCAATTTATTATATTTACCTCAAAACAGTAAATAAACTACATCAAAATTTAAATAATGTATCAGAAAAGAAACTTTACTGCATGCTATTTATTATCACTTGTTAACTAGGAAATTAAACTAGCATCAAAAGCTAACTGAATTAATTTCCCATGTGTTCATATATGACCGAAATATAGTAACTTTAAGAGATCCCGTACTGGTATGAAAGGAGTATACATGGGTAAATAAATGTTGGCCTAGACCCTAAGCGAAATACTAACCCTATATGTTATTCATCATTTCAAAATATAAAATAATATTGAATATCTAACTTCGCTTTCAAAAATAAAATCAAACTGACAAATTTAAAATCTGCAGTAACAAAAACTTTTATTATGTGTCCTTTAAAATATTTTATCTAATTTAAAGTCGTATTTACCCAAGAACTAAAATTAACTTCAGTTCTAGCAAATTCATAAAGAAACAGAAATGAAGGACTTTCTGGAATACCAAAACAGGCCCACAATTTAAATATACAGAGGTTTTGCTCTAAACCTTACGAAAATGCAAAACCTTAAAATTGTACCACAAAACCAAAATCGGTCAAAACTGAAAAAGAGTGTGCCACAGAATTGTCCAAAATTCTACAATGGCACAATACTGACAGCAGCCTGAATGCAGGGGCCCCCTGTTTCTCGTTGAGTGCGTCGAAAAACTGGGCAGCTCAGTCATGGCACCTACTCCATCTTCGCTCTTCTGCACCAACATCAGGGTCTCCAAGCTTCCTACAAAGTAGTCCATTGGTCTAGAAGGTCACGAGACATCTGGGACCTACCAGTTATGATGGCGAATCCACTGGCCCAGGAGTGAAGGCTGACATTGGGGTGCTTCTAAGGTCCGATGCATTCCATTTCGTTCATCATGCATCCACAGTCAGCAGCCCACAGAATCCAGCAGTGAAGATTGCTACACTATGCATGTTTCAGCACCTCAAGATTCTCCTCCCCTCCTTGATCATTGGGCTGCTTCCCACGCGATGCCATTCACCATCTCGTATTGAACCACCCAAGTTTCTGATATCCATGGCGACGGCGCTTTCGGACCAACCAGTTGGTCCATGGGCCAGTATTGGAATATTTCCAGCCACTCCAGGGCCTAGGAACCCCAATCCGCCACCTGGGGATGCGACAATTTGCGGAATAGTTACCGTACCCAAGCTGCCATAGTCCCATCGTACTCATAGAAGCACCTCGCCTTCGCTGGTCCTCAAGGCGCTGGCAGATCCCGGAGAAAGCATCCACGATTGTGATCATCCCACGACAGCTCGGCTCATTAATGATGAGCCTTGGTGCAGCCCGCTATTTATATTCTGGCAGAAATGACGTGCCCCATGATCAACTTGCATAGGGGCTGTCTTGGAGAGAGGGTAGCAGCTATGAAGGTGTGACATAGATCCTCTGTGTGTGATGTAGTGGCATCTGGCAACATGCTGCTGTTCTCAGTTGACCTTGATGCATGGCTTTGGTGGCTTGACCGGTGAATAATAAAATCTGGCGTGGAACATCCATCCTTTGCCTTGGGCAGATAATACAATTCCTGATATCTCGCTGTTGGCGGCGACAAATCAAACTTCGTTAAATGCTCCAAGTTCGTTTGCACTGATGAGAGTAGAAGTTGATTCAATAATATGCATAAAGATGTCACGCCACAAGGTTTGCCTAGACTTTCAGGTACAGTTCAACTTTCTGCTGTTGTTATAAAGAAGGCTGAACTGAAACATACAAAACTATCACATAATATCGACATAATTCAAGGAGTGTGCCAAGCAAATTTTTATGGAGTTACGTGGATTTGTTTGTTGAAAACAGTAAATGTGCAGGTAGGATACTTGTGTTATCAATCAGCTTCTGGACTGACTCAAGAAAGAAATACATATATGTACAAACTTAAAGTGTTGCAACAAAACATTGCTGCTTTATTATAACATGCTCAACCACAATATAAATTTGTATAAAACATTTAATATCCCTGCAGGAAGCAACTGAAAGTAGACTTTGCTTGTATTGAAAGTTACGAAATCCAAGTTCCCAAATTTTTTAAGAAATTCCCAAAAAGTCACAGATTTTTGTTTTGAAGGTTTGATTCGCTATTCTTACAAATTCACTATTCTTACAAATTCACTAAACACAAATTTTGTGTATTTCCGGCCAGTTCACTCCAGATTTTCGCAAATGGGAACCGTGCTGGTCATGGTCAGCTGGTTTTCTTGGGGATTTGCCGTTTCCCCCGCCTCTTCATTTCGGTGCTGCTCCATAATCACCTCAATCACCCTCATTGGCTCTCAAGATCTCAATGTTAAGAGCCACCCCAATCTCTTCACTCACTCACATATTTTGTGCAGTTCCGAAACTATATAAACAAACCAAGAAAATGTTTTGATTGCTGATTACATTGTCAGGTTTTTTTTAAAGTTTGTGAAAATCACACAGTGCATTCCAAACATTTCGGTAGCATTCATTATGAACGCCAACTAACTGCATTTTAATGCTTTCATGGTGCAAGGTCAAGTGCAGAGAGTCTTTAGAAGCTGCCATTAGATGTCTAGCATGCAGAAACACAAGTAGTGAGCCACTTTTATCTGAAATCATGTGCTGAAAACACAGACACAACTGTAAATCATGTATCATGCATGTGACTGTCAAAGCACTTGTACCAAGGTAGCCAAGTGATGCCCTAAAGGAACACAAAGGTATAATGTTAATCTATTAGAAAATTACTACTGTGTAGATGACAAAACTCACTGTAGCATAACCAGACAGCCTAATCCTCAGCAGATGTTACTTACATACAAGAAAATGGATTTTAAAATACTCAAAAATTGAATCAGGTGATTGAAATCCACCCAGTTATTATCTTACTAATGTTAAGTATGTTTACATTAATAAAAATAATGTCCAAAACTTAATAACACAAGTATATTAAAATTAATTAAAAATATTTAATAATTTTAAAAAACTATGGAAACCAAAATCAGAATTGGTGGAATAGGAATCCAACGTGGGACCTTTATGAAGTCCAGTGTATTAATAACTGCACCATCTTTCTCAGTCACAATATCATAAGACTAAGTGTAATTTTCATGACTATTCTTTTGTATTGAAGGAATGTGTGAAAGTGCAGCTACTATTACCTTTGCTGAAAATATTTTTGATAGATCCTATTACTTTCTTTTTCATCTGTGATACAATGTGACATTAATTGCTCCTAAATACGAAATAGGTATCCAAATAATTCATCGTAACCTAAATACCATATTACACTTAGATAAAGAATTTAAAACAAAGAATGAGAAACATGGAAAGTGTACCTGTCCAAGTTTTAGATTTTATGTCAATCATAGACAGATTAGTAGAGTTTTTAAAATAATTTTTATGTATCAGTATTAACACATTACATACTTGTAGAAAATAGGTTAAATGTGTAATGTGCATGTTTATCTTAGATTGGTTCTTTTTGTCTTTCAAAGTGACTGTAACAGTGAAACTATGTAAGTAAATAAAATACTGTAAATGTTAAACTAATTTTACTAAGTTTATATTAGAGCTTGTTTTGTCAGATTGTAATGATTCTGCCATATAGACAGGCTGTGTGCTCCTACTCCCAGCCTGGTGACAGCACTAGAGATTGGTATTGCTGCTCAGCAGTACTTGGCAGAGGGTCAGTATAGGATAGCACTGGAAAAGTTTCAGTCTTGCCTTGGTTTGTTAATCCCTCTTCTCCCATTGGAACCAAAAGGAAAACGCAGAGATTTATTGTACCAACAGGTAAGATAAGAATGTTTAAATAGTAGGTATCTGCTTGTAGCCAGTGAAATCATAATCTGTTCATTACAGTTGTTACGTATCATGCTGTCCCAATGCCCTGGAATTTACAGTCAAGAAGTTGGAATATGTACTTGACTAATCACCATCAGTGTTTGGGGATCTTTTTTTTTGTGAGTTTTTTCCCCCCACTTAAACACATGTTACAGTTACTGCTTACATACCCATGCATAACTGAAGTGCATATTTGGTGCTTTCTATTAAAAAAGGAATATAATGTAGGATAGAGGAATATGGCATGATGGGGAAAGATGGCTTGCAACTGTTTCTGGGTGCTAATATCTTGACTTGTCCGAAAATAAGATATCTGTGTCAACAATTTAGTTAAATATGAATTATTCTTTGTGTATTAATTCATAACTAAATCTAAAAGAGCTGCGTTTTTATAAACTAAAGGGAATAATTTAACTTGGTGTTTTTATTCAGCTTGGTGACATCTTTTCTTTTGTAGATAATTTAATCTTGTAGAAGCATTTAGAGTGATTGTTACTAATTCTTGTGTGTCTGCCCCTGCAGCTGTAAAACTGCATGTAGTTATAAAGCACAAATTGCATCATTTTATTCGAAAAACCATTTATAATTTCTACATATACCGGTGATTTTCAAACATGTGTAATGATGTTTTTATTTCCCAGATTTTGGTAAATATTTATATTTTTGAAATAATATAAATCAGCTGTCTTTAAAATGATTTCGAAGTAATAAATGAACATAGAAAAAAGTGTATAAGTAATCATACAGCACTCTTACACTGCTGTTGTTAAATCACAGTATCTTATCTTCACATGGTGTGACTGGCAAGCTTGGTAGGTGGAGTAATTGTTAATTACTGTGCAGGCATGTATAATAATATGTTTACTTTATTTTCTTTCCTCTAATATTCAGCATATATGTATCATCTTATATGTGCTTCAACTTGAGTGTTATTTGTTTTTATAAAAGATTCAGCACTGGATGAGCCAGGCAGAGAACACGAAAGCCCTCCTAATGATGTCAGAGATGGATGAGTCTTCTGCTCCTGAAAATCGAGGTTTGCATATATAAAGAATGTAGTGAAATTACTAAAGAGTAGATATAATTTTAGTTCTATTATTTGTTGAGTTTAATGAAAAAGTTAATGACACAATTAAAAGCTAACATTATGATAGTATATTTCAGTGATAGTAAACAACACTATAGAGCATATGTTAGAACAAAGAAAATCAACAAGCAAGTATGTATCAGCTAAGGTTACATAAGAGGAAGGAAAGGTGAAACAAAAATTCAGAGTTGCTTTAATTACGTTTGTTTGCACTAACACTCCCCCCTAACCCCCCCAAGCACAACACTCCCAAGTACTGCTGATTCTTCAGAAAAGATGCCACGTGGCAAGTCCTTATTGAGGATGTCAGCAAAGTGTTGACCAGTGGGTACATGCTCAAAGATGAATTCTCCATTGATGTTTTTCTCCCTCACATAATGAAATCCTACCTCCACATGCTTGGTCCAACAATGAAATTCACAATTCATTAGAAGGTGAATGGCACTCCTGTTGTTGACGAACCGGATCTGTGTCAACTTGATGTTCAATATCTCTTTCAGCAAGCGATTCACCCACACAATTTCTGTAGTGGCTTCACTAGCAGCAATAAATTCCGCATTTGTGGTACTAAGGGCAGTGATAGTCTGTTTATGATTTAACCAGGTTACGACTCCTCCACAGAAGGATATGACTACTCCAGTTCTTGATCTGCGGGTTTTCTGATCATTGGCAAAGTCCGAGTCAGAAAAACAACTCAAATCCAGTGGCACATCACTTCTATATAACAGTCCATAGTCACGAGTTCCAGTCAAAAACTTGAAAATATGTTTTACAGCAGTCCAGTCTGATCTTTTTGCACGATCCAAATCCTCAAAAACTGTACATACAGCAAATGACAGATCAGGGCGTGTGGTCATAGCTAAATATAGCAAACTCCCAACTGCCTCCGTGTATGGAACATTGCTATCCAATGGTGGGTCGTCCTCTTAATCTCCTATCTTCTTTTTAATAGGTGTCAAGACTGATTTTGCATCCTCCATTCGGAACCAAGAGAGGATGTTCCTTGTATAAAAATCGAATGGTTCTCCATTTTGACTATCTGCATCCCAAGGAAGGTTTCCAAAGTCCCAGTGGTTATTTTGAGTTCCTTATTCAACCTGGACAGAAACTCTTGGATTTTATCCTTGTGTCCAAAGATGATGCCATCATTAATGTAAATTGCTACCATCAAATTAAATTGCACCCATCAGAACATAGTCTGATAAAAAAACAGGGGTCTGCATCACTTGACTCCAGTTGCTCAGAGAACATGAACTTCACAAAATGCTGGTTCTAACAGTGTGAGAACTGCTTCAACCCGTAAAGGCTGCAATTAAGTTTGAATACTTTACTGCTACCATCGTCAAAGCCCTCGGGCTGTTGCATGTAAACTTCCTCAGTCAGCTTGCCATAAAGATAGGTTGTTTGAACATTGAACTGCTAAGAACCTGCAACGCTAAGAAGGGCTCTTATTGTATCAAACCGAGCAACAGGGCTAAAAGTTTGGTCAAAGTCCTCACCTTGTTCTTGAGTAAAGCCCCTTGCAATAAGACAGGCTTTGTAGCGCTCTCTATCTCCATTGGGTTTCATCTTAATCTTCAACACTTAATGATTGGATATAACTTTCTTATTCTGGGGCAGATCAACCAAATCCCAAGTTTTATTTGTTGCCAATTTACCCAACTCCTTTTGCATAGACTTTCGCTACTGCTCAGCTTAATCAGAACCAATAGCTTCAGCATATGATGCAGGTTCATCACCACAGCATGTCGACAAGGCATAATCTCCCATATTTGTAGGTGCTCAGAGTCCAGTTTTATCTTGAAGTTTATAACCTTCACATTCTTGTGTAGGAGATTGTTCATGTTGGACTTCTTTCTTCTCCTCATTGTCTATTTCAGTTTCTTCAGAAGTCACAATTTCAAAAAGGTAGCTGTCTACCTTTTTTCCTCCTTGAAAACAATATCCTTAGACTGGATTACCTCAGATTCCTCTGGTATCCATCTTTATCTCCATAGTATTCCACCAGGTATTCCTTCCTGGCCTTTTTGTCAAATTTTGTCCTCCTGTCCTTCGAAACATGGACAAACACTTTAAGATGACCAATTGATGCATTCCTTCCAAACCACGATTCAAATGGAGATTTCCCATCAACTGAAGAAGGGCCCGTTCTATTAATGACATAGGATGATGTTCGTACTGCCTCTGCCCACAACTTCTCCGGCATGCAGCATTGTTCTTGCCGACTCGAGCCCAGAGTCCTCAGTAATCTTCTGGATATCTTTATTTACAAACTCACCTCCATTGTCAGTCAGTAGCTCTTTAACTGTGTGACCAATGGTTTTTACAGCAACCAAAAACTGTTTTTGCTTATCCTTGACTTCAGACGTTTGTTTTAGGAAAAATACTGTTCTGGTTTTTAAGAACTCGTCCTTAAATTCTACAAATTACCTACTGCCACCTACTGAGCTTGTTGGCATTGGACCTCACAAATCAGCATTTATTTGATCTCCGGCAGCTGATACTTATTTCTTTCTTTTACCAAAACTCAGTCTATGCATTTTACCAACCAAACAGGCATCACACAGCTCAGATTACCATCAACTGGAATATCTGTAGCATTTTGTTTCGAGAATTTTAGAGATATATTTTTTATTTTGGTGACTCAAGTGTCTCATGCAAGAGCTGGAGATCGCTTTCACAGCTAAATCCAGTTTCCTTTACAACATTTCTATGTCAATATTGCCTTTTCCAAGGGCTATAATTGTTTGTCCATTCTCAGCTTGTACAAACTTGACTTGAGAAAAGGGTTTATAAGTCGAGGACCAATCCTTTCTCATTGTCATATGCTAAGTGGCACCTGAGTCTGCTATCCAAAGCATTCATGGATATAGCTCACTCAAATTACTGGATACCCCATAAAAAGTAGTATTCTCAGAATGTTTACCTGTTTGTTTTGCCTTTCTATTGGGACAATCCTTCTTGAAATGGCCTGTGTGACCGCAACCAAAACATTTGTACTCCTTGTTGTCATTCACCTTGTCCTTATTGTTTGACGTGATTATAGTTTTGGGAAATTGAGATTTTGGCTTTTGTTTTGCAAAGAAGGCTACAGATGAGCTATTAACACAAGTCTGTCCTCCTCTCTCGTCGAGCCTTATTTCAACTATACAGAGTAGACAAAGAAGACTTACAGTCCTCTGCTCTCTGGGAATAGATTCCCAATCATTAATAAACTCATAATACTGTAATCTGAAGGCATAGTATTTAGTACCCCATTAAGAAAAAAAGAGTCAGGTAATTTTACTTTACCTTCCTTCCAAGTTTCATCTTCAATTTAAACCCAAAGTTTTTCTAGTTTGGCAATATGTTTAGCAACACTGTCAGCATGATCTTTTTCTTTTATACTGAAAAACTAGTTAAATAATCGGTCCTGCCTCTGTTCAGTTCGTTGTTCAAACACGCCATGCAATTTGTCCCATATTTCCTTGGCGTTTGTTCACATATAATGAGTTTCCTTACCTCACTAAGAGAAGGCAATAATATTTTGAGCCAAATATTCCAGCATATCCACTGCAACCTCAAGGGGCTGATAATCCTTATCTTTCAAGTCTGCCAATTTTTCTGGATAAGTACTTCCATCTTCAACTGCTTTCATAACTCCATATACATTCATTAGAATCCTTACCTGGAATTTCCAGCCCACCCGGTTAGATTGACCCTCTAACTTATCTATAACAACCCTGGAAACTTCCATTTCGCACAAAAGAACACGAAAAACATGAGTTATAAGACATTTAAAAACTTTGTCAAACGAGACAAATACTGTATTTTAGCTTGTATAGGCTGCACATTTTTACCAAAAAAAATGACTACAAAAAGTGCGGTGTGGCCTAATATCAAGATATTATTGCATTTAAAAAAAATTGACCTTCAAAAATCTGTATTGTGTTATTATTTATAACCATATACAGTGTAAACTCTAACCATCTCTAACTCGATTTGACTGAAAGTCCATGTCCACAGAGCATTCTCTGTGGTCTCGAGACAAAATCCCATAAACAATGTCTGTTTTTGCATAACTCGAACTTCAATTTTTACTGCATCTATCAATCAAATATTTCTGTGGCATGGCCGAAAATTTCATGCTCCGATCATTAAACAACGAATTATTAACAAGAAAGTATAAATACGAACTAAAAAGTATAAATACGAAATAAAGTGCGTGAATAGGGTTACCTTAATTTTGCGTTGCATTTTTATAAATATCCGGGAATATTTATTAGAGTTACAATTTTATACATAATCCAATTGGAATTTTTATGGAAAAATATTAAATTGAACATTATTGAGTGTTGTTGGCAACGTCGGATCGCAAATCAATATCTCGAAAATATGGCAACGCTGCTTCTAGTGCATTATCAACATGGCTGCCATCGAAAACATTGCAATATTGATTGCTAAACATCTAATAAAATTCTACAGTACATATTTCATATACATATGTACTGTATTCTTATATTTTTTCATTGTTTTTTATTTTTTTATTTCGTGCTCTGTAAATACACAATGTGTAGTCTGAGACATCTATTGTTATAATTTATTTTCTTTTTTGCTACAAAGAACTGCAGCCGCTACAGTTTGTAGCACCCAGAGTCATGTTCTATGGCCAGTTCGGCTTCCACTCCTTGTTCCTTGGTTTCCCCCACCACCTTCCTACTACAGCCATGCACCTAATTTTAAATTTGTAAGATGATTGCTATACCGACCTTCCACCTGTGCACCTTGCCTCTCACCAGCTTGTCAGATGGAACATTCACCTGCGGGAATATTCAACAGCACGAGTCGTCATCAACAATTCTGATGTGTGGCCTAAAAAGTAATAGCGTTTCATAAATTAAGTGTGTTTAAGGACGACGAGTGGTGGTAATGTTACAATTTTTTTAGAAAATGGAACGATACGTAGTGAGTCTGGACTGCAGTTTTTAAAATCATTTTGGGCCGTAATTAGTGTTTCGAGGCTTTGATGCATTTAGTTCAAATAGCCAGAGTAGTTGAAGGTTTGAGTGGCATTAATGGTAAATGGTTTGTTTGATGTTTCAGTACATTAGTTTGAAATATACGCATATTTACTAGGTAGATATTTTTGAAACTTTTTATGAATATTCCTTTAAGGTTGCTTGCCACTGCCCCATTCGGTTGGCCACTCCAGTTTTGTGCAGCTAGACTTAGCTGTCCAGACTCGCACAGAGGAATAGTTTTGATATTTAATATTATTTTAACTATGTATGCAAAGTTTTACAGTGGGATGCTTTGTTTGGCCCCATAATTATTTTCAGAATGTTTTTAGCAAATTATTCTGAGGCACCACCATACAAAATTATTGCTTTTATAGAGTTTTTAAAGTGTTATTTTATTTGCTTGCGCTCATTAATGGATCCTTTGACTGCAGCGCACATATCATGTGAAGTGCTTGATTTAAATCTAACTAAAGTGTTCTTGAAGAATCATACTTTAATTTTAAAAGCCAATTTGTGAGCTGTTCATACGTGCTTTTCGGGCACTCGTGTTAAGGCCAATTTAAAGTCTTGGAAGTTTGGCGTTATGTTGGAACATGAAATAATTAATTGTCATAGCCCTACTGACCTGAGGGTCTTATGAGAGGTAGCTGGTTAGTGTATTACTGAACTTAAATTTATTTAAAGGGGATTTCTATCCCTTTTTAATGCTGAGTTTGGAACATGGTAGGACTGGTGAGTCGACTTAATGTGTTGTAAGTGGCGAGACAAGTTAAATTGTCTCAGCGTGAAAAATATTTGTCGAAGGCCAGCCCAGACAAATCAAGGTCATTACCACCGTTAGTTTTGCTGTATTAAAGCAATTACAAATGTTTTGGCTATCTAAATTTTAATTGGTTTAGTTTTATAAAGAGAGTGCTTATCCTCAGAATACTAGTCAAGAATATTTTTCATTGTGAAATCACAGTGTTATAGTGTTTTTTAATCAATTATTTAATTACTGATCGTTATTTCTTGGAAACTGTGATATTACAGTTTTTGTGAAAAGTGCCAAAAATCTTTTTATATTACAATTTAGGAAATGTGTGTCGTCAAGTGTATGTTATTTCAATTTTGTACAATTGCACCCCTGTGTGGTGCAAAACAAGTTTATGATTAAATCAACAAGAGGTTATTTCTGTAAATTACACAAATATAACTAAATGCTGGGCAGTGAAACACAAGCAAAAAAAATGTGTGTTAAAAATCTATTTTACTTTTGTTTTTTATTTGTATTACTGGTGCATGTGTACAGTATTCAAGACATGCATGAGAAAATAATTTCTCTGCTGTACAAGAGAAAGATATCTTACGTAGTTCGCATGCCCGCCGCATTACCGCAAATGCAGATTGATAAATGCCATTTTGTGTAACATGTTGCCATGGTTTTGCTTTCTCAAGTCACATTACTATCTGTGGAATAGTAATGGCGCGATGGCATTCATAAACAATGCAAATAATACAAATTTTCTATCACAAATGTTTGGTAGGCGAGAAATTAAGTCAGAATTTATTATGTTTGTACGCAATTGTGATTTAGCAATATTTACAGGAATACAAAAATTTGGTGCCGTTTTACTTGAAATATTAATTATCCTTAATTTTTCATTAAAAAATAATGGTGTGACCTATACACGCCAAAATACGGTACTTGCAACACTTGCGTCATTAACACTAAACTGCATGTCTGGTGCCCAATACCGGTTGAGTTTAATAAAAGTTAATGACACAATTAAAAGATAACTTTACGATACTATATTTCAGTGATACTAAACAATACCATAGAGCATATGTTAGAACAAAGAAAATAAACAAGTAGGTATCAAGTAAGGTTACATAGAGATAGGAAAGGCGAAACAAATTCAGAGTTTCTTTAATTACGTTTGTTTGCACCAACATTATATATACCACCTTTGTACAGTAGAATCATGTTATAACATTTCTCAAGGGCCCTAAAAAATGTCAGCGTTATATGAGGGAAAACTTTATAAAAGGGTAATTTTGTATTGAAAATCATGTTTGTGGACCAAGAGACGGCATCTTATTGAGCAGGTCAAATGGTATGAGGTGATGTTATTACAGGGTTCCATTGTATTTTCTGATGGATTAACTATGTAATTTTGTTTTACAGAAGCATGTGTCATCCAGTGACTACTACCATATCCAGCTAGTTTAATTTTTTGTGTTGCCGCACCACAGACTGCAGCTCTTGCAAAACCATTTAGTGAGCCTACACCAAGTGTACACCAAGAGAGACTGAAGTTTGCTGAACTACACAGCAATTTAGCCATTATTGCCTTCTTATGAGTGAGAATCACCAAGTTTTAGTAAAATGTTTTTTTTTATTTGCTCAAGTTCCTAATAGAAATACTTATTTAATTATGTTGACTCTTAGTCTACTTAGTTTTACATTATTTAACCATAATAATTAGTAATATTTTGTATAAAGAAACTAAATCTGTAATATCCAGTTGTGACTGTTAAATTATATGTGTAAAATTGATGTGAGTCTTGGAAGTTCTGATTTCAAAGGACACATTGTACTTTATTAATGTTTTATTAAATCAAAATTTCCAGTTAGTGCAGTATTTTAAAATGCATTTTAGCATATTATTAGTACTATTCATATGTATGGTCATTGATTTAAGAAAATTTTAGTAAATTCATTTGTTAAATGTGTTCAGTTGAATTAAATGTTACCTCAAAAGAACAGGCTACGTTTTAATTTAATGTCCAGTCCAAAATGTAATTTTGATTTTGACAAATATTGATACTGTGCTAGCATTGTACAGAACGGCTGGTAAAGAACTTGAGTACGGTGAGTGTAGGGTTTAGACAGCCATTTTGTGTAAAAACAGTTGTCATAAATATATAATAATAAATACGTATGGGAGTGGACCCAGGGCGAGGCAACTATTGCATATAAATGATTTTTATGGGCAGTACTTTAACACTTTGCTATTCAAGCCTTCAGACATCTTTCTTCTAGGCATTCCCAATGGGCTGCGTTGAAATAAAAGGTGAGTGGAAGTTTCCCTAGTGGCACACCTGTGATATTAACCCAGCTTTAAAAAATGGTTGTATGTGGTCCTAGTCAACACTCCTGACATGACACAACTTCTTACCTGTCCTGCAGTTGCTGTACAGTCTGCAACAACCACTGATGTGATGCTGCTTACAAAACCACACACATAGACATGTGTACCTTCCTCTGACCAGTGGTGTCAACACTGACCCACTGCTGCCACTTTTAATCCAAAGTGTTGCTTAATATTTGTGGTTGGGCTCTGTCACATCACAGACACTCGTTATATGACCTCATTCATACTCAATTACACAAACTGCCATCCTGACATGCCAACAACTTTCAACAGAACTTACACTGCTAAGGCTGCTAATCTGCATGTATAAAATTGTTGTTAGGCATCAGATATTCTGGGGACAGTATCCTTTTCTTGATTGTTAATACTGCTGGACCCTTGATAGTCATGTACTGCTACCTAATATAATAGTGCAACATATAAATTCATGAATTTACTCATGCACTTCCTTCAAGGAGTTATTTCTTCAATTTTCATTAATCTAGTTTGACTCCTCGTGATTTTACAAACAGCCTGTGGCTGAGAGAGCTGTTGGTCGAACCATGACTATTGTGGGCATGTCCTTACTTTATTTCAGTCCGACTACCTGGAATGGGCTTGCCTTTACTAGTGAGTGTCTGATTTCAGTTTTGCAAAGGGATTTGGTAGTTTTTCTATAAGTTCTGGCCCTATATAAGGGTTACGCTGCCCAGGCGTCTTTGTCAGTGGGGCAAATGGTGGGGTTGTCGGTTTCTGTGGTTCTACTACGAGTAGCCTTCAATCTGATTGTGCCTTCAGTAGGAGGAAACTTTTCTCTGTGCACTGTACAGATGGTAGTAAAATTTGTCCATGCATCTGATGTTTCTCTGGGTGGGGACAAACCATGGAGCTGGTTCGAACAGACTACTGCAACCAGTGGAAGGGCTCCTGACTGGCGGTGTGAAGAGATGTGATGGAGGTCTTGCACTCTCAATACTAGCTTGTAATGCTGGTGGGCCCTCTCTCTCTCCTTCTCTCTGACTATTGCTGGGTATGCATCTATCAATAGGAAATGCTGAGAGCACTGATTGGTCTTTACAGCCTTTGACCCATTCTCCTCTTTGATAGAAATAAAGCATAGGGTAGGCAATGTGGTAGGCTGAGGGTTATGTGGTAGGTAGCATTCTGCAAGGTTGCTAAGTAGGTGGGTTAAAGGAGATCCCTGACATTCATATTCACAGTTTTCCTACACACTGTCTAGTGTAAGTACAAGATCGGAAGGACTGTCACACTTGCTCCAAATCTCTGTCCCTGGCAGGTCGAGATGCGATGGTATGAACAAAGACTGATAGTAATGGTGAGACATCCTCCTCGGTCCATGTCTGTGCCAAGGGCCTTGGCGCCATGAGCTCTTGTCCTCCCATTCTCTGTCCCAGGCACATTGAGATGTGGTGGCGCAAACAGAAATTGATGAGTATAGATGTGTGATTCCTGGTTCCCCTTCAATGTTTCTAGTGTGGGCAGTAGGGATGGGGATTATTTCACGGAACTGTTCCAAAGAAGGGTTCCGGAGAGTGTAACTAGAACTGAGTTCCAAGCAAGCCAAATGAATGGTTCCATCGGAATGCCATACTATTCCGCCACTTCTGTATAGAAAATACACAATATTTGTTTAAATTTTTTGTGTTTAACTTCTAATCAATGAAAAAATTACAAACCACGTCTTAAAATTTATATGCAATGAGAATTATTTAAGTACACTGAGTTGTAAGGGTGGGTGAAGCTGGAAATTTCATTTTGAAGAGAATTTGAAGAAAGTTTTTTTAAATATTTGCGAATTCGAATTGAATATTCAATCAAATATCAGATCAAAGGGTTTTGTTGACAAGTACACATTAAACCAATTATTATTATTTTTATTTAATAAATACATATATTTTTACAGGCTGGGTAAAGGACAAATAAAAAAGAAGTGTTTCCTACTGATTAAAAAAAAAAAAAATTATATCTCTAGGTGGTGACGCGAAGCATCACTAATCAGCAAAGCTATGAGTTCCCCCATTAATGACTGTCATGTGTAGCCTATTTACACTGAGAAATAATATGTGTGTGTTTTGCAATTTAACATATTTTTTAACTATTTGTAATATTACTGTAATATTCTCTCATGAAAACATGTTTAATTGCAGAAAGATTGAATTGAAATTACCTAAATTGACAATGTTAACAATACAATTTAGAAATACGATACTAGGGAGGGCTATGAGCTGGAAGGAAATGGAGGGGTAAAAGTTTATAATTAAAATGTACATATTTCGTTTTTTTTTTTTACCCCACAATTTCCCTGACCTTCATAGCCCTCCCCACTATCATATTTGTAGCTTGTATTTGTAATATTGTCTATTAAGTTAATGTTTGGTTCAGTTTTTTATGCAATTTAATATATTTTCATGAATAAATATTACATAATTTACATATTTTCCACCTATTTTACCCCACAATTTCCCTGATCTTCATAGCCCTTCCTACTATCATTTTTGGGGTTTCTATTGGTCAAATGTTGATGCCCCTAGTAAATTCGTGTTCTGTGTAATTAGTAGAGAAGAATTATACTACTTTCCGAGATTTTTTTTCTTTAGAAAAGCCTCTATTCTTAAGAATTACCATTGCATGCACTGCAATTGTTCACTAGTTCTGAATTTTCTCTAAATTTATGTTATTCTTGCATTTGTGAAATGTGAATTTGGCATCGGCATGTAAACATGCGAGGCCTGGTGCACATTCCCGAAAGTAACAGTGTTTAGTGTATTCGTATATACAGTGGATGCATATGTGAAAAGCCTAGTTCACACGGGCATCTTTCTTGTACAAAATGTGAACACTTTCTTTTACACACCCACATGCATCGTGTTATCGGCCACCGAGTATGCTAGTTACTATCACACAAGAGCTTGTATACTAGCTAGTGCCATATAGGCACTGTCCTATTTCTCGCCATCTTGTGCTAGTCGAATGTTAACAAAACATATATTTTGTTGATGCTGGCAATAAGCAGATATGTTAATGTTTTTAATGCAATAAAATGTTTAATAGTCCCACTATTGTAAATAATTCTGTATTTGAATTTTTTAAATATAGAGAGGTTTGTCTTTTTTCTGTGAGTGATTTTACATTTTCTACATTTGTATATATTTAGTGCTTCAAATATGTCAGGGTGGACAAATTCTTTTATACTTTATAGCAGATTCTATTGATAATGCACAAATTACCCCCACAACCCGAAAAACTGCTTCCAAATCATACATAGTCGACATCAACCATCTACTTTCTTGCTCACCAACTAGTGCCGTGTGTATGGATCACACAATGCTGTGCATACTAGCTAGTAGGCACTTTAGTGTTCAATTTCTTGTTCACCTTTATTTTCACTTTCTTGTACAAGAAAGATGTCCGTGTGTACTAGGCTTTTCACATATGCATCCACGGTGTATATACATACACTAAACACTGTTACTTTCGGGAATGTGCACCAGGCCTAGCATGTTTACATGCCGATGCCAAATTCACATTTCACAAATGCAAGAATAACATAAATTTAGAGAAAATTCAGAACTAGTGACTTCATATAGCACTCGTAAGGCTATTCAATTCAAACAAATTTCAATCTGACATAAACTTTACATAAATCAAATAATGCAACCTGTATCTCTGCCATTATTCGACTTCAACAGCATTATCGGAAAATGCAAATATTTACAAACAACTGAACTACCATCGGTATTCCATCACAACCATTAATCAAAATTAAATACTTAAGGACCATTGAGAATTCACCCAGAACGTCCAATTCAACACAAATCGACAGCATGTTCCAGGTAGTTACACAGAGGATTAAAATCAATGGAAAGTCAATACTGTTGGTTAAAAGATCTGGGTAACCTACCTTCTGGGTAGCTACCTGGAAGTTTGGCAAGAGAATGGTAAGATTGGCCCTAAGACAATAATGTACGATACATAAGTAAATTCTTCCTTAACTATTCAATATAGTCAACTCATCAAATAATATATTTCATAGAAACCATTAAAAATACATAATTAGTATATGCAGGAAAATAATCGTGAAATGCTGTTGTAAGGTAGGTTAAAATTGATAATTTATAAATAATAATCTTCTTGGACCAGGAAATGAAAATATTAAACTAGTATGTGCTACACTTTCAAAGTTACTGAACTGAAAAGATTGCTGATGCACCATTAAAAGTTAGAAAAACAATATGAACATACTTGCAGATGCCATATTCAAGCACTGCTCAATTAAATTTACTTTCTGTTTAGCAGTCATGCCATTTACCAGGAAATACCCCACAGGTATCTTCCACGAAACATTAATGGCAACAAACAGAAAAATTAGAGCTGCTCTAGCTACTGCTCTGTCATTACTGCTCATTCCTGTGCCTACATCAATGAATCCATGGTACTTGTGGCCATCAAATTCAACATGTTGCCTTACTGCCACTTCATTACGAAAGCACAAAGAACTGGATGAATTGTTTGCTTACATCTCCTTTTCACAGCATTAAATTCCTGCTGTATAGCTTGGCTCTCCATCTTCACATTTGTACCACCTACAAAAGGTCTTTGGATGTGGCAAATAAGAGTTAAACTGTTTACTAACATAGCAATTTGCTCTGGGAGAATAATAGTGAATCATTAAAGCGAATACCTTGAGTCCAGGAGAATATGTTTTTGTCACAGTTAAATTCTCTGATTTTGCCACCTGTCTCTAATAGTTCACTGTCTGACCCCGCCCTCCAACAACTTAAAAAAATTTAGTTAGCCAATTCCAAGCTCACCAGTCTTTTTTGTTTCATAGATTCAATAACAGTATTTAAATTATAGGCTGTTCATGGTAAAGTGAGCACTTTTTAAGGCCCTTATAAATTTTTCCTTTCATCCAATTTCCATCTTACTAGTGCTTTTTAATATTAACATTGCAATGAAACACAGTGTATACATCTCACCCCCACCAATATTTAATACCTTAGGCTGCTATAAGATATACTTATTAGCGGTTAATGCCTGTTGGAAGGGCCTTAAAAAGTGCTCACTTTATTGTGAACAGCCTATAGCAATCTTCTTTCACAGTCTTCTGTTCGTCTGTAGCAAACCCTTTACTTTTGCTGTGTACTGGGTTTTGATTCTGTGAAGTGTAGATTGCAAATGTTCCTTTAATGGATTTCTCGTCAACCTTTCTGGGAATAAAGAGGTGCTTCTGGAACATTTATTACACTGACTCAATTCTTCACTCTCGGCCAGTGGTAAGGAACTGCATGAAGAGTCTGTCTTCATTTGACAGGTCTTCCTTTGCTGTTCTGGAACCATAAACAAAAATGTTGACTAAATTTAACTGATATATAGATTCGAATAAGTTATTTGCTTGCTTACATTGTTTTGTTAATGTTCTGATTTAAATTTAAAGCCTCATTCACTTTAGTTAGATTTGTAACCCTCGAGGTTACCTCTCAAGTTCAGAAAGCTTATGATTTAAATTGTTTAGGCAATTCATTTTAATGTACAAGCTGTTATAGCTTGGTCATGGTAAAGTGAGCACTTTTGGTGCCATAGTTACTTTTTCCTTTCAGTCATTATTTAATCCTTTAACAGCCTTTTAAATAAATATTATCATCTAAGTAATAAACACTGTGTATATTCGACCCCACTCTGAAGTGAATTGTCCAATGCGGAATTCACATAGCCCTGACAAACAAGCACAAGACAAAAATCGCAACCACGATACGAAACTTATAATTTTAATATGACTACTCGAACTTACAGTCCAGCAGTTTACTGACGTGGAACGAAGAGTAAAATTTTTCGGAACCATTTAGAAGGCGCTGATTAACTACACTAGTAGTTTCCAAGGCAGTGGGTAGACGAGGCATTTGGAATACATGATAGGACAAAGTGATATTACTAACATACATAGGTAAAATGATTATTTGTAACAGTTAAATCCATAGTGATTTTCGGATGTTTTTCTTCTAAGCTGCGTATTTTCCATTGCAGGGAAAGCTTTCTATACAATTTCATTTAGCAAGGCTGTACACACTGTGTGTCATGCCGCATGACATTACGAAAATAGAAGTAATTTCTAATCCAAAATTGCTGGTCGGACAACAGAATTTGTAAGGCTCTCATAAGATCGATGTTGTATTTCATTAGCTATTTAATTTTAAGTGTCATGTCATGGCTGTCTTGTCATGCTTTGGCATCAAGATAGAATAAAATATATTTATTATTATTCCAAATGAGAGTGCAAATGCTAACATACAATTGTAGTCATTTTCTATTGCTGTTGACAGAAAGATACATTTAATTCCAACACAAAATTATGAAAACAGGCTCACTATGGGAAGTCAGCCACCTGATGATTGAACTGTGTTGCAGCATGTTCTAAGGTTTTTTTTTTTTTTTTTTTACAAAACTTAAAAATATGTGGCCAATGTACCAACGTATAAAAACAACATACACTTTAGATGAGGGCGGACTGACACTGTCAATACATCACACAGATTACAAACATTATTTCGAAGCCCTCCAAAATAACCAAAAATGCCCTTTTCACAAGTCTGCATCTAGAAATTTACTAACCATAGACATGTAAAACTAACACACATATCATGCATTTAACTTTGCTACAAACACTACACCAACAAAATTGCTTGGTAACTGCTTAAATTCCCACTGAAAAATCATTATAACAGAAAACCTGCATACTACTTGTGCTTGGTGCATGGTGGCTATGAGGCACTAGATGGACATATGAATTATTGCTCAAAGACTTCTGTGCTAAATAGCTCCAGCTATATAGCTGCATTAAATAAACTTGGATGCTCACACCGAACTACAATTTGTATTTAACAAACTTATACCTGAGGGCATGGCGTAATGTGAGATTCGGTTGTTTAGGTTTTGAATAGCGGTAAAATTAATTTACTACGGAAAGGTGCTGGAAATATACTGTTACCTGGGGTGCCCGATATTGTTCAGCGAAAAATACCGTCATAATATGGAGAGGTGACTGTTCTGCCTCAGGATCAAGTGCCGACGACCAAAGTGACATGTGCCACGTTCCCTCACCACTAAGACTGTTTGTCTGGCCGCTTTCTGAAACGACACCGCAGCAGGGATGTGCACTTTACTGACGAGGTGAGCATGCACCAGTTCGAGGGTGTGCGATCAGGAGCAGTGCAGTTAAACCGGTGGTTGCCGAGAACGACTGCAGTAAAGACTCCACGAGGCGGAGTGGTACAAGAAGTAGGCCATAACTAGACCAGAGAACCCAGGGTCTACGCATTTTATTCTTGTTATGTGTTATTAAAGGATTTATTGTTTCTGTTTTTCCTTGTTCCCCAGTGAATTGTTGTGCTTGTTTGCATGTATAATTCTTTCATCATGCATCCAGAGCTATGTCCATTATCATTAATCAGTGTTTTGTATTGCAGAATCTTTTATGTATTTTTCAATATTGGTTTTGGCAAGCAGCATGACATAAAGCAAGAGATATATGTTTGTGGTAGGAAGTGGTCCCATTCTGGCATGTGAGTAAGCCGAGGCCTGCCCATGCACCAGGCAGGAGAATAAGTCAGCAAGTAGCATCGTATGAGGGTCGTGCGTGTGTCGCCATCTCCGTCTTTTCCCGCGCGCCAGGAGGCCTTCTTCATTTTTGGCATGGACGCTTACCTGCAATAGACTTTATTATTTTTCTGGAACCATTTTTCGTTTACCCGCCCAGTACATCACCCTCACTTCCCATGGGAATAGCATCGCCCTGGGAAGCAGTTAACATCGTACAGTCATTATTGTAGTAAGACTGTTTCGCAGTGTAACTGCAGCGGCCAGTAATTAATCGCCACACTGTTCACATGTAAAGTGTTCCCCTGAGAGGGATGTGTAGTGAAGTAGAAAAAGTGATGCTTTGAACTGAACAGTACATATGTTATTTTGACCATCTTCTAATTTTAAGGGACGGGACCTAACAATATCTGCTTGCATCATATCAGAATCTTTTCATTTCATTGAACCTTTTTAAGTGCATATGTCTTAGCAAGTGGTTCCTTGTTTTATGGGAGTGTGTTTGGCCCTAACAATCCATGTACGCGAGTGTTAATGTTGTACAAGTTTCCCACCAAATTAAGCAGCATGGTATGTAGTCGACCCACTGGCTACCATTTAGTAAACAACTCCAACACAAGTTAATTTGGTACATTAATCATCGGGGCAGAGGTCACCAACATCGTCGGCGAGGTGTTTTAGTCTGGATGTATGGTCCGCAATCCTGGGATTATCAAGAGTTGTGCTACAACAATCATCTCGGCATCGCTTTGATGACACCTGGCACCTAGTCGGGTAAACCACACCCTAGACATCACCTTCACTGCCCCCAAAAACCTATTCAACCCTTTATCAGTCCATTCCACTGCCTGAAAATTACTTGCCAACTTGTGGCATATTCTTTTCCGACATTTTTCATTTTGACCCTGTCAAAACGTCGCCCCTCCGTGGCTAAATCTCCCGCCAAAAATTTATTCTGCAAAAAAATTTTGCTAGTTTTCCAAAAAATTTTGCAAGTTTTTCCTGGTCATTGAGTTTTCCTGCCTTTTCCTGCCCACCAACGACGAGAGGACGAAAGGAAAGAATCAGCAAGGGCAATGACAGCATCGAGACACCTGTGGGATGCCGTTCAGATGCTAGGAAGCGTGTCACGTGTCAACAATTGGGAAATGGACTCCATGCCACGCCACTTGGAGGAAGAGCAGGGAGAAGCAGCAAAAAGGAGAAACGGCAGGGGAGACTACCTCTTCCCCGACCAATGCACTCTGTGTCCCGTCGGCAGCCAGCTGACCAACCTGCATCACGCAGAGTGTCAGCTGAGTGTGCCAGGTTATTGACCTCTGTGCCATGGGCGTGCAGGACAGCTGTGTCGCGAGAGGGCTCTCCTTTCCCAAACCCCACGCATCCGCATCGATACACCCGCATCAACCAGGCATGTGGTTTTGTTGACTAACAAAGCATGGCCGGTAGGATGACTGACAACATGCCGGCGCTGTGGTGTCTGGCAGCTCTCAAACAAAGCATTAAGGGAGTGATACTTGCCAATGCCATCATAAGACCAGCTTTGTTGACAACCATATCGGTGACATCCGCGATGCAGTGAAAGAGAGTGATAGTGTAACCATGCAGAACATTCAATACCCCGCAATGCAATTCAAAGTAGAGCCTGACAATTTTCCAAATTACAATTGACCCAAATAGTGTGGTAATCTCTTGTGTAATGACCAGGGTACAATTGTGCTCAAATGCACACAGTGTAATGTAAGTTATCATCGTGAATGCTTTAATGACACAGGATGCAAAACAGCCATGGGCCTCACATTTACTTGTATAGTAGGTCGTACAACAATCAGGGAGGTAATGCAGGGCGTAAACCCAACACAATCCGCATCCATGGACACAAGTGATCACGTCTTGGACTTGTTGCGACAATGGGATAATAACTAGCAGTAAATGTCAACAGTAATAATTCATAAGTGATAGTGGCTAGGGATAGCATAAACGTGTCGAGTGAGGTGACACAAGTCGATAGAGGATGGTGCCATGCACATAGCAAATGTAAACAAACCTCTGCCACCCGAACCTACCTCAACTCATGTACATTATCCATTCCAACCACTCACACTGTTTTACCCACCACTACCACACATGTTTTCCACGCCTTTTAACCCAGCAGCACTGCCAACTATGGCGCTAAATTTCCTCAATTTCCCGCCCTTAACTCCGTACCTGCCAAATTGCATTACAACCATTATTACGCTGCACACAGTGATGGAAAGTGCAGCATGGATCAGAACTGCAGATCCTGAACAAACTCAACTTCCACCAGGGTCAACCACTTCTAAAACACTGTCCAAATTCCAGATGTTAACATTTGCTGGAGTATTGCAACAGCATTCCTGGAGGACTGCATATCCTTCCTTAAAAGGTATGGTGTCTGCCGGGATGAGTGGGCCAGCTTTGTTGGAGCACAACTCCATGGAGATGCACGCTCCTGGTGGACCTCCTTAAACCACTATGAACTTCAGTTGGAGGAGTTCCATCGCTTGTTCCAATGTCAGTTCAGAGGGGTTTTTACCTCTTTGCAAGCCCAGTGCATGCTGATGTTACAGGGTCAACAATTGAGTGATTGACTTACAACATTCATCACATGCAAAAGTTACCTCATTAAACGTTTTCATCCCCATTTGCCGGAAAATGAAGTACTTGAAGAGATAATGGAAACGGTGAGACCACAGTTTAGGGCAGCTCTAGTGCCTTTACTTAATGGTACATTGGAAGACCTCATGCATGCGGCTATAATTTTGGAACATACGCACAAGCAGCCATGCCGTGATGTAAGTGTTATAAAATGGCAGCACGAGAATTGAGAGGAAATGACAAACAAAAATCACCATTCCACCATACCACAAGCATTCTGACAACCATCACGTAGTTTTAATGGACATCAGCATGAGAAAATCTACAGGCATGAGTAGAAACAGAGTGGAGCAATGGGGTCGAGTGGTCAGAAACCACAGAGCAAGAACCCAACAAGTAATGCCAACAATGCTCAGAGAGGGTGGAACCCCAATTATCCACTGCAGTATCCATGCAGGTATTGCCTGAACCAACAATACCATGGGCACAAACAGTGATCTGAAACACCTCATATGGTCATATTAAAGTGGCAGCAGAACGTAAACAGCAGGGAAACGGGTTGTGGGGGTGAAGGGGCCAGATGCTTCCGACACCTCACATGTCAAAATTCGTATTCAGGAATCGAAATTAACCCCACAGCAAGCACTCATTCAGCAAATTAGCAGCAGCTACGCACCATTCATATGTATTTTATTCTCTATTCATGGTCAGCTATGCCACATTGATACTGCAGCTTCACACAACTATGTACGACCATACTTTGGAAGCAAGTAGGTTGTTATGCCTACTAGTCATGTAATTAGACTTGCAACTAACGAGCATTGTAGTACGGCCGTAGGGCAGGCAGTTGTGTCAGTGCAAGTGTGGGACATAGGAACCAGTACTTCAGCCATTGTTTCGCCGGATATCTGCAAGGATGCAATTTTGGGTATACTGTGGCTTACAGAACATAACACTATTGTAGAGCCAGCAGCAAGACGGAATAATTTTGGCAGGAAGAGGGATTCACAGTGTATAATTAAGACCTCTGTCCAAAGGGTAGCCTACCCGAGGTGCAGTTAGGGGAATTCGAAAACCAAGTCCTGCCAGAGCACCAGGCTGCATTTCAATGAATGCTCGATGAACGCAGTTATGTGTTTGATAAGAATGAGGTATTGAAAAGAGCTACCCTCGCCGAGTAAGCAATGTTGCTCGCGGATGAGAGGCCGGTATATACCAGTCCGCGCATACCTACCCCACCACATGCAGATAATAAATGTACAAATTCGAGAAATGTTTAATGATGGGTTAATAGAACCTACAGAGAGTCAGTTCAATTCGGTCATTACCTTGGTACCAAAAAAAGACGGAACCAGGTGATTCTGCATCGATTTTTGCCCGTTGAACCAGGTGACCTGTAGCGTGCTTCCGCCATACATTAACATGATAGATGCTCTAAGCACACTGGAAAAGGCTAAAGTGTGGACATCCCTGGCCCTTAAAAGTGGTTACTGGCAAGTACCGGTGAAGCTGGCGGATAGGTCTAAAACAGCATTTGCAGCCCTGGGTAGCTGGCGATTTCAGTTCTGTACAAGGCTGTTTGGACTGAAATGCGCCCCTGCAATGTTCCATGCGATGATGGTATGAGTGCTCGATACCATTATTGGAGAGTATATGCTTGCATATCTCGATGACATTATTATTTGGTCGGACAGTTGGAAGTAGCACGTGCATCATCTAACAGTTGTCCTGGAAAGATTAGCAATAAATGGCCTAACATGCTCAGTAGAGAAGTGCCATATTGGAAAAACTAGTATCGATTTCCCGGGTCACGTGATCGACCAGGAAGGGAACAGGTCGTATTCTAAACAATTGAAACTCATTGACGGCTAACCGCAGCAACGTATGCGTAAACAACTACGCAAATTCTTTGGGCTTTTCAATTGGCTGCGAGAACACATGCCAAAATTCGCCAAAATCACAGCTCCCTCAACAGACTTGTTCTTGCCACAGAAGCATTTTCAGTGGCAGGAGGAGGCAGAGAAGGCTTTCGTAGCCATTAAGAATTAATTCCGAGCATGCTCGACACTCGTGCGCTATGACATGCACAAACTATTGTACCTCCAAACTGACACAAGTCAAGAGGGCATCGTTACAGTATTTTACCAGGTTGGTGACAGTAGGAAGAAACACGTAATCGATTTTGCAAACACAAAGCTAGGGCAGATAGAAAAACGCTATGACGTGAATGGAAGATAGTGTTTAGCAGTAATTTGGGGAGTTAATAAGTACCACGCGTATCATGAATACCAATGGTTCACATTACGGACCGATAACTGGTGCTTAGTTAATTTGCATAACATGAGGGAGGCGAGAAGCAAGCTTACGAGATAGGCACTACATTTGCAAGCCTACGACTTTGTAGTGGAGCACGTGCCCAGTAAGGAAAACACGCTGGTGGATTCATTATCGTGCAGCCCTAACCGTGAAGTGATTGTTAGAGACGAGGCAGAGTGGGAGGATATTTTGCCCCAAAATTCGTGGGATCCTGTAGCCGAGGTTCGCGTTCAGCACATGACCATCTCTAACAATGGTGAGCTCATTAGCAATTTGTGGTAGGAGGACATTGTAGCACAGGGAAATTGTATGTTCACACAGGTGAAGGTTAGGCAATGTGCCAAGCAAGAAGTGGAAGGATGGCGTGTCATGAATGGCAGACTTGAGACCTGTTCCGCTCAACAGCCTGGGAAATGGAGGGTGTATGTCCCCTTGTGTGCGACGGATGAGGTTCTCGCCTATTCGCACAGTGGCAGCGTGGCTGGAAAGCCAGGCGTTGAACAGACAGTTCGCAATGTACGCGATCATTTCTTCTGGCCAGGCCAAGTGTAATGTGTACAAAATGGGTCACTTAGATGGGAGGCAGCAACAGAGGCCGCCATGTGTGCCAAGGAGACCATTTTAGACGGTTTGCACTGACTTGATGGATCTGAGGACGAGGGGAGGAAAACATTTCTTAGTAGTCGTAACCGACAATTTTTCAAGGTGGATGGAAGCATATCTCAAAAGTGGTGTACGAGCAGGCAATGTAGCGAAGGTGCTATAAGAGCAATTCTTTCTGCATTGGAGATTCCCATGGAATTTGCTAACAGACAATGGCACACTGTTCGCTGGCCGGAAATGGAGAGATATATACACGAAGTGGGCAGTCAACCACATTACAACCGTCATTTACCATCCAAGGGTAAACCCCACGGAATGCCGAAATCAAGAAATCAAAGCAAAACTATGGCTCTGTGTGGGAGATCAGCATGTCATGTGGGCGGACCACATACCTGCCATACAGTACACACTCTGAAGGAAGGTGAATGCAGCGATGGGAAGATCACCTGCAGAGATGTTGCTAGTCCACAATTTGCACCCATCAGGAGAGGTAAAGTCTATGTGCGGACATACCCACAATCAACAGCAAATAGTTACTTCTGTGAAGGGTTAGCAGCATGTTGGAGTGGGCCCATCGCGTGCTACAGAAGTACGGACCCACCACTTACACCATACACATGGGGAAATTGAAGGTATGGGTCCACTGGGATGACATCCAACTAACCCCGGGTGCCGTCGACAACGAAGTCGGTCCAAGTGTATCCCGACCTCATGATAGTGAAGGCCAAGACAAACAGGTGCAGGAACATGGAGAGTTGCGAGGTGTGGCGGCACTTCAGAGGGTAGAACCTGCAGAGGAACTACCTGTGCACGTCAACACTGGGTGTTCGCCAGAGGTGCTGCAGGACGGGGATGGTGTCAACGAGCTCCATGAGCAAGAGAGCAAACTGGAAGGTGTGTATGCACTTCAAGCAAGTTCAGGTGAAATAGAGGAGCACTTGCAGGAGTTATCCAGTAATGTTACACCCTACAGGGAGCCTGCAGCACCTCAAGCAGATAGCATGTATGTTGAGGAGCATAGCAGCATTGATGCATTCACTGAGGAGCAAGAGGGGCAAGAGGAAATGTAGGTCCAGGAGCAGGAGCAAAGGGAATTGCAAGTACAGGAGGAGCAGCAAGAGCAAGTACACTAGCAGGACACAAAGTAACGAGAGGTGTTTGCAAGGTCTGTTCAGCTGGTTTGTACTCGGAAGCAGGCAAGAAGACAGCAGGGGAGAGGTGGGAGACAGCAAGGGCAGCGAGTCTGAGCACTCACTTCGCCTTCGATGTTTATGCCGACGGGGACGCCTGCCAGTAGCTTGTCACAAATGCAAGCAGCCGGAGTTGCCTGCCAGTGATGGGCAACCATCGGCAAAACATTTTGTGGCAGGACCACAGAAACTGTGGGACCACCTGCGGTGATGCAGGCCAGTCCGCACCTGCAGCTGCTGCAATTAACATTTGTCGGCCTACAAACTGTCTCGAAAAGGGCTGGGGGGGGGGGGCGTTTGATGTGTGCCACGTTCCCTCACCACTAAGACAGTTTGTCCAGCTGCATTCTTAATTTTCACAGCAGCAGGTATGTGCGCTCTACTGACAAGCAGAGCATGCACCAGTTCGTGGGTGCGCGATCAGGAGCACTGCAGTCCAGTGCAGTGTGGTGCAGTATGATGGCACCCTGGTGCAGTGCAGCAGGTGGTTGCCAAGAACGACTGAAGTTGAGACCTCATGAGGCGGAGTGGTACAATAAGTAGGCTATAATAATAACTGGACCAGAAACCCAATGATCTACACATCTTTTTTTGTTACGTGTTATTAAAGGATTTATTGTTTGTTGTTTTTCCTTGTTCCCCAGTGCATTGTTGAGCTTGTTTGCATGAATAATTCTTTCATCAAACATCCAGAGCTGTGTCCATTATCATTCATCAGTGTTTCGTATTGTAGTGTCTTTTATGTATTTTTCAATGTAAGTTTTGGCAAGCAGCATGATGTAAAGCACGAGATATATGTTTGTGGCAGGAAGTAATTCCGTTCCTGCGCATGGGTCAGCTGAAGCCTTCCCACACATCAGGTGGGAGAATCAATCAGGAAGTAGCATCGTACTAGTGTGGTGCATGTTTCACAATCTCTGGCTTTTCCCGCGCGCCGGGTGGCAATCATTTTTGGCATGGACACTTAACTGCAATAGAATTTATTATTTTTCTGGAACCTTTTATCGTCTAGCCGCCCAGTACACCACTCTCACTTTCCATGGATATAGCATCACCCCGGAAAGCAGTTAGAATCATAAAGTCATTATTACCATAAGACTGTTCCGCAGTGTAACCACAGTGGCCGGTATTTAATCGCCACACTCTTCGCATGTAAAGTGTTCCCCTGAGAGGGATGTGTAGTGAAGTAGAAAAAATGCTGCTGTGAACTGAACAGTTCATGTTATTTCGACCGTCTTGTACTTTTAAGGGGACAGGCCCTAACAATACCTGCTCGCATTATTTCAGTATATTTTAACTTCATTCAACCTTTTCAAGTGCATATGTCGTATCAAGTTGTTCTGTGTTTTTATGGGCTTGTTGTTGGCCATAACAATTCACATATGCGAGTGGTAACAGTGTGCAGGTTTCCCGCCAAGTTGAGCAGCCTGTTACATAGTCGACTTATCGGCACCATTTAGTAAACTACTCCAATGCACATTAATTTGGAACAATAATCATCGGGGCAGAGGTCACCAGTATCGTCAGCAAGGAGATTTAGTCCTGGTGTACGACCCGCAATCATGGGATCATCAACAGTCGTCGTGCTAGAACAATCATATCGGCGTCGGCTTGACGACACCTGGAGCCTAGTCGGGAAAGCCACACCATAGCCCTCACCTTCACCGCCCCCAAAACCTATTCAACCATTTATCAGTCCATTCCACATCGTCAAAATAACTTAACAAAGTGTGGCAGATTCCTTTATGACTTTTTGACACTTTCAAAAGGTGTCTATCCTTCTGGTGTGCTGTATGCTGCTCTTCAGATATATTCCAATATGTATCACGTACTATGCGGTGGACTGTTGAGGCTGATCACACGCCCATACGGAATTACGAATGGTTAAACACAATTACACTTGGAGATTGACAAGGTACCCTTGAAAATGTTACCACTTTTGGCGGGAAGGTGAGGGCCCGCACCCTGAAATGCCCGAAGGCTACCCGAATAAAACTTGTGACAACATTTATGTGGAATTATTGGGTTTATTATTACCGTTCCACACAAAAAAAACTTAAAAGATTTGAATTTGCAGTGCTTAAACTTGGCGAATAAAGTGGCACTGTATAAAACGGTGCAAAGTCAAACAATTGATTTTATGGCAATGTTACTCTTCCCCAGGCGATTCAAGCATCGAGTAAGGCGAGAAGTGGAAACTGGGCAGCAAAAGAAACTGTTCCGAGATAATTTAAGCTAATGGTACACTTCTGATTGGTGAAAGAAATGATGATGACCACCAGGTATGCACAAACCACGAACATGGTGATGACATGTCCATTTCAACCTCTGTAAAGTCTGAGCGGGAACTCCTCATGCAACATGTCATGCGTGCGGGCATTGGCGGGCAGGAAAACCATGTGGGAACTACTTTCTAAGACATACACTGCACAAAAACCCTTTCACTTACCTTGCATGAATAGAGCATGCATAAATTCATACTCTGCATCAAAACAACTGTAACACTCTGCAAAACATGGAATGGAATAATATTTGCATGGAAACATGTGAGAATGAAAAACCACAACAAAATACAAAAACACTTGCAATAGCCTGTGAGGGCTTTAATACAGTTTAAAGGTGCATTGTAATGTGCCCATGTGTCCTGGGATAAGACTGCCTTGCCTTTTAAAACATTTTTTATTGTTGTACTAGTGTATCGTTTTCGACTTCACATTCAAACGATGCATGGACCGCACTAGTGAGTGCGAGCATCCGGTATAATCCAGATGACTGCTGCGCTGAACTGGATAACGTCGGGAAAACTGGCTAGCGTGTTGCTGTCGGCATCAAATGCTCCCCCCCCCCCCTTGCAAACAACACTATGGGTCCATTTGCAGCCGTTCATGTGACTCGTTGCAGGAACACTTCCTCTAGTCCTTGTAGCAAGGGCGTAGGTGATTTGGCGACCTATAAGGTTGAGGCTGCCTCTGCTGCTTCCTCATGCAGATATGCTCTCCGAGGGATGTCAAAACACCGCCGCATGTCATGCAGTCCCGAGGCGAATGTCATTGCATCTTCATTCGGCATAGATTCAGTGAGCAGACCGACACATTGCCTTCGCTGTCTCCATCATTGTCCATACTTGCAATCCTACACTTGCTCTCGCAGATGTGTTGCCTCCGGTAGCAACCCGGATGAACGACTGCCATGGGGTGACTCTGTCTTGTCGAGGTCCCAGCGGTTGACTATGTTTGCTACATGGCCTTCTGGCTGGTGCTGGCCTGCATGCTTGAAAAAGGTGTGATGATGATGGGTGTTGTGTCTTCCGCTGCTGGAGATCCTGCCAGAAGTGCTGACACCATTTCCACTATTTCATACACTGTTGCTCGTTTTAGCTCTATAAGCAGTATTAGCTTTTAGATATTTAATATTAACCTAGAAACAAAATAAGTTGCCTAAATATTAACTTACTGCTTTTTTTAAAGTTTTTATCATTAAATTAGCAACAAAATAAATAGTTCACAAATTTCTATTCCTAAAATATATGGTATTTATTCTGCTTCATTCTTTTGTAGAAGGCATATTTTGGTTGTAAATGCATTTTCAAGAGAGAAACATTTTGGGAAAGTAAAGTTTTACGTGATAAAAATGTATACTCCATTATTGTTTAAGTTTTAATTTCCTGAATTTACCACCAAGATAAATAAACACATATCCAGCGTGTTGCATTATATTTCAAAGTGCGTATTCATGTCTACAGAATCCATCGGTCCGTCGAAAGTTAAAGTTTGACGTATTTAAAAACATTGCTCTGCGATTAGTCGAAGATCATGTGACCACTTGACGGGTGCGATGGATGGTTGAGAGTCCACCTTTACACATATAAATAAGTTTTGTCGTGCAGTTTGTTTACAACTACACTGCAGCAAGTGAAACACAGGCAGCTATGGTTAACACACTGGCAGCCATGTTTTAACCATAAGTAACAAACATTTGAAACCTCAGTCACTTTTTCACAATCTGATTGAACCAGTTATGAAATTTTGGGGGCTGTAACAAAAAATTATACACAAAGGACTATTCTGTAGTTTGTTAATAGCTAGTATCTGTTCAACAAAACAAAGTATCTTTGTAGTACAGAGCAAATCGGGATTGGGGGGAATTTCAATCGAAATGGTGTGCTGTCAAATTTTTAACAGTACTAAAGGCACGGTTAAGTCAAAAGGGGCAAGAGTATCGCCTCCTCCTCCCGCTCATTTCCAAATGCTAGTTTCATAGACACTAATCGATCACTTCATAATTAAGCAGGTTTTATAAATTATGGTAAAACTTCTCATCTAACCCCTTTTAAAATATTTTATTTGTATGTATTTATGTAAAAAGAAACAGACACGCCCAAACACACCACACATAGTGAGACTGTGTTCAAAGTTACCATTTAGTATAATAGTATTTTAACTTGTAGTAGTGTTCAGTTCGGATGCTATTAAGTCACTTGTTCAGAAGTGGTTGCGATTTGGTGATTTAGGATTTTGGTAAGTATAGTTCCATTGTAAATATCAAATGCATCTTTATTTTACTTGACTAATTCAGGTCATGTACCTATGGAGAGTACCCCAATTAAATTTCGTAGAACTATTAAGTTTGATCATTACTTTGACCACCACACATGGTACGTTCATATAGTACATACATACATTGGAACACAACTTCCTACTTAAGCTATCCATTTTCTTGACTAGTGTAGATAATCCATGGAGGAAGCAGCAACATTGACTGCAAAATGCTTACAGCTTTCAACAACACAATGGTATGCCTATCCCAAATATAAAAATGTACCATCACCTCTGATATCATGCCACTTGAGTGACATTTGAGAGATTATAGATGAGATAAATAATTTATTTACTAGACAAATTATAAATAAGGTCTACTGTATTAAGGAGAGTATTTCTGAAAACAACTAGATGACAATATTTAAACATTTTAATTAATCATTCCCACCCCCCCCCCCCAAACATTAATACTAATGAAGTTTATGCAGTACAGCTGGCACTAGGATTAAAATGCAATTGGTCAAAATATTTGATAGTAAATACTAACATATGTACTCAAGCCATTCAGCTTATTTACTTCACCTCTCAAGTTTTGCATGCACTAAGTACATTTAATTTTGTAATTCCCTTTCAAAAACAAAGCCTATTTCCAAATTTTTATAACATTAGATCACCATAAAAAAGGCACTTCTAATAACCAACCTGAATACAGGTTGGTTATTAGAATTTTACTGCAGATTTTTATATGCTTCATGGCAAGAAAACTGGATAACATGTTGAAGAATTCAAAAACAGATGAACTGAAAATAACTTACCTTGGTCATGAATTTAAGGTATTTTCTGTTCAAATTCATGGCACTTGTTATTGTAATGCAATTTGCAAGTACTATCTTCAATACTATGATCATCGCAAATAAATAGGCTAACAAGTCACAAGAAATCTGTACATATCACTGTAAGTGACTTATCTGCATTGCAGCATGTAGCAAAATAATTCATTGAAAAACGCCTCATTTAAGTTAATACTATAGGTGTATGCATAAAGTTAAAATACTGAGTACTTCAGGGAGTATATAAGAACCAGTGAAATTAAAAAAAAAAAAATCCTTTATTCATTTGTAAAAAAAAATTATAATTAAAATCACTGTAATGTAACGAAGACTCTCAGGAGTGAAATATTATAGTTTGAAAGTTTTGTACGTATGTGAGTATGTTGAGGAGGGGAATGTTGCTACTACTTTCGATTGGTTTTGACGGTAACCCTCACTCGACAGCTGGTTCACACTCTGCAATATATACACTGACTTGCCAATTGTAGACAACCTGATGACATATCCACTGCTACAATTAAAGTGTCTGGTGTGTGGTGTCAGTACATGGTGTTTAGCACACAGAATGAACTTTGATGCACTGGCTGGAGAAGAATTATTCTCGCCACCGAAATATGTACTCAACAACTCTCCGCTCATTCAAATTAAAGTTACTTGCAAACTCAGTGTGTGGAGAAATTAAAATATTTGCACTGTAAAACAGTAATGATATGTAGACCTTAGGATGAGTAAAGGGTAAGCGACTACCTAGAAATGAAACTATTACAGTTTTCATTCAGTTTTTTCTTTAATAAATTAAAAATATTTGATAGTTGGTGCAAACACAGCCCAAATAATATACAAATTAATATTCAAATGCATAGTTTCGAAAGTATGAAAATACATTGAAAAAGTACATAAACAATATGGACATGTACATAAACAAAATTAATATGCTAAAAACTGGACAATTTTTAAAAGTGGGGGCTTTCCAAAAAAAATCTTAAAAAATGGTATAATTCAACTCTACTAATAACACAAAACACGAATTTACTAGGGGCATTAACATTTGACCAATAGAAACCCCAAATACGATAGCGGGAATGGCTATGAAAATAAGGGAAATTATGGGGCAATATAGGTGGAAAATGTGTAAATAATGTAATATTTATTTACGAAAATAATATAAATTACAAAAACAAAAATGAACCATACATTAACTAAACAGACAATATTACCAAAACAAGCTACAAATACGATAGTGGGGAGGTCTATGAAGATCAGGGAAATTGTGGGGGTAAAAAAAATACAAAATATTTACATTTTCGTTATAAATTTTTACCCCTCAAGTTCCTACCCCTCCGCCATTATTTATAAATGGTTTTTATAACATTGTCAATTTAGGTACGGTGCTTAATGTTCAGTCCAGTCCTTTGAAATTAAATGTTTTCATGTGACAATATTACAGTAATATTACAAATAGTACAAAAATATGTTAAATTGAAAAAAAAAAAAAAAAAAAAAAAAAACCCCCCATTATTTCTTAGTGCAAATAGGCTACACAGGACAATATTTTATGTTGAAACTCTCAGTTTCGCTGATGCGTTACGTTTCGCGTCGCCACATAAAATAAATTGCAGGCGCGCTTTGAATGATTGTTTTGGGTAGTGACCCTGGGACTCTGGCTTTGTGCTAAATGTTTGGCTAATATGTAAACTTTGTATGAGCAATCACAGACACAAATATGAAAACACTATTTTGACTCAATTAATCAATGTTATCCCTAGCTCGACATGCTGAACTATACAAACACTTACGAGGCCCCAACCAGAGTAATACACGAACCCTGATTTTGTAAACATTGTAAAGGCAGTTTACGGTAAAGTGAGCAGTTTTGAGACCAACATTACTTTTTCTTTCGGCCATCTTTTATATCTTAACCACATAACTAAATAAATATAGCCTTATAAGTAATAATCAGTGTGTCTGTATTCCACTACATTCGGGAGTTTACATCTAATGCTTAAATAAAACACATTTTTTGACCATTATACCAAATGAGAGAGCTTTCGAAAGTACTCACTTTAACGTGAACAGCCTATAGGAACATTCACCGCTACACATACCTATGTAAACCACTTTTCTGAAGCAATCAATCAATTATATCCCTAGCTCAACTTGCTGAACTAAACACACACTATAACAAGATACTTCAGCCAGTTTGATAGACGAAACATTGTTTACTTTTATTTTTCGAAGGTGTCGCTCCAATAAAAACAAACCTGCACCTTTTAGGTTAAAGGCTATCAAACTTCGCAAGGCCCTTCAGTTTACAAGATTAGAAATAGCAGCTACGACACTCTTCGTTATTGGTCTTGCGGAAGCAAATTTGGGTTGCAAAAATCCTCTTTTCTGAAAAGATTGGAACACTCTATTCTCATGTAGGTATAAACCAACAGTCCCTTTTTTCTTTATTACATCGAGGTCTGCTCTCACATTTCTGCACCCATTGCTTGCACCTAGGAATCAACAAGATAGTATTTAAGTCAATTAAGAATTGTGTGAATGAAATTTGCAATAAAAACACTAATGGAAAATGTAATCCACTATAGCTCGTGTACTTACCGACTTGCATCTTTTCAAATCATAAAAAGAACTTGCTGTAGTTCGCGAGGTGGAATTATTGCAGGCAAAAACTACACAAATCTTTCCTGTCATAATAAATAACCACTCAAGCGAAAAAATTTGAATTAAAATGCATCCAAAATATTCAAAACTAAACATTCACTGCACAGCTTATTTTCGTACGAACAGCACAAACCGCTAGCAGCGCTGGCATCTGTGTCTCGCGTTTTTTTCTGCTACTCTCCAATATTGTCTTTCTACCATATTTGGCTCTAAGGTTTGAAGTCACGTTTCATTCGACTATGAATTTTCTTATTGTGATTTATTTTGAAAACATATATTACTACTTTAGCACTGAAGATTACTTTGTAACATCTACAACCGCTGATTTGTGACCACTTAAAATAAAATATATTAATTAATCGAAGAACTCTTTGCTATCGCGTATTTTGTACTTGTCTGATGTGCGTCGGCTGCACACTCAAAATAGCTAACATAATATTAACTTATGTTCGTGCGTGCCTCAGCTGATACACGATTTTGTAAACGGAACCTTTTTTGTTTTGTGTACGTCAATTTTTCCATTCACTGACTGTCAACATCTTGCCATTTTATGAGATCATCACAGTTTCCCACCAACAACTAACGCAGTTCTCTCATTGGCTACTTCGTCTTGACTTGTACTTAAGATATAAAATATGACGATCTCTTAGGTCACAGCAAGATCTCACACGACCTGTGAAGACCCGTACATAACAGTCATAAACTAATATCCTTGAATACGTGGAATCATATCTTAAGCACACGGGCAACTTATTATGATAATACAATCGTAAACCTGCCTTAATTGTACCATAGACTAAAGATGCATCTCCCCTGTACCCGCAAATAAAGCCAGGCCGTGTTCCGTTCCCTCCACTAATGCGACCAACTGCATAGCCGCCAATTGCTGTTCCGGTACTACATGCATCCAATGCTGGGCTGGGGAACAGAACAACTTCCATGCTCTATTTTCGGCATGTAATTTGAGTGTTTTATTACGAATGACAAGACATTTTCAAATACGGTGATGGTAAACCCGTGTTGCTGTCGTAAGATTTGACAGGATATCTTGTTTACAATTCTCTTATATGTAAATGGGGCATAATAAAATTAATCAAACAATAAATATTTAACAGCCACCACAAGTACATATTAACCTCAAAATCGTAATAACAGCAGATTAACTTGTCGCAGGTTGGCATGCCAACCTGCTTTATTTTCGCCTAGTTACGTTTGCTTGCGTTCTGTTTGCTGTTTTATTTCAATTTTGAAAAGTGGGGGAGGTGGGTCTTTAGATTAAAGTATTTCATGAGACGGATTTGTTTTGATGTTTTGATGGAGAAGTAGAAAATTTTGCTCGAAGTTAAATAACATTCAAATTAATGTCACTTCGAAAATTTCAACTTCAATGAAAAAACAAAACGCGACACATACGTTGTTCGTATTCGTACAGATGCAGCAATACATACATCCAAACACTTTGTCAGATGTTAAACTTAAATTCGGAGAATTCACGATATAGGAAAGAACTATTTACACACTACAAAAGTGTTGAAAGTGCAACTTTTTTAGGCAATGTGCATTTAAATAAGCATAGTAACAATTTACAAATACATTATTTACAGAACACGCAAACTTACTGTTAGTAAAATTCATAAACTCATAAAAACGTGTTTTTCTATGGAAATTCTTTCAAATTTACTTCTCCAAAACACGCTAGTTCGTCATTAGCATTATATAATTTAATTGCAGAATCATTTAGTTCAATAAACACTACACACCTTTCCTAAAACCAACAAACTTGCTCTTGGTAGCAGCCGATGCTAAACTCCAAATAAGCACGTTTCTGGCATTTTCCCGCTACTTTGACATCAGGTCATGAAGCATTTATGCTTTTTCCTTCTGCAGGTTTTGCGTGAGATAGGCAGGAAGTAGAATGACGTAGAAGGTGCGATAATGCACTCATGCAAAGGGATCGGAACTACTTCGCTGCGCATATTTCGCATTTTGCAGGTAATGGAATACGGCACCAGTGTTGCTGCATTACTCAAGGCTACATTATTATTTTTGGTTAAATGAATCAAACTGAATAAAACTTTAAAGTAAATGTGAAAAAGAAAGCTTCGAGACTTATATAGTTTTAATTTTTTAATTTGTAACATTTTATTTGTTTGGGTGCACTTGGTTTATATTATGTTAACGTAAGTTTTAATATTATTTTTATTGTTTGTCATATACATTCTATAATTTTACGTAAAGTTGATTCACGATAATGTCAGCGCTTTTAAAAACAATCTTTGAAATAAGTCACTGTTCGTACCTGCACATATTTAACAGTCACACTAAGTGGCACGCACCCAGTAAAATTGGTTTCGATGAATGGGAAAGTAGTTCCATATATTAACTTTGAATAAAAAGTGTTAGGTATGACGTGGACTGCATCTCTGGTCCTTTAAGCACGTTCACAACAACGCAATCCAGGAGTTGTCACGACTACTCTGTGCCACTTGGGGGTGCCGTAACCAAAGCCACAGCCCACATTTGTGCACGAGTGCAGATTAATGCGATGTAGTGCAGTGTGTAGTGTTTTGTTATTATTTTCTTCAGTATAAATGTTTTGTGAAATTTAATATTAGTGCAGTGAGTGCAGAGAATGTTGTCACCCATGCGACCAGTGTATGTGTTTATGTTGTGTTGTCAAGGGTATTTTAATTTACACGTAATTTTTACTAAACTATGGTGTCTGCCATGATGTCGCCCATGCGATACCGCTCATGTGCATTTGATTTGGTTTGTTTGTTTACATTTTCATCCCGTACATATATCATGTGTATTATTATTAGTATTAGTGTTATTGTTCTCCATGTATTACATGTAACACATACAAGTACGAGACAAATAGTCGGTGTTTATTTATTTTATAAGGGTTTTGTGTCAGGATACTAGTATGCGATTGTTTTAGTAGTGATGCACATCATGTGTCATAACGACCGGTGCGCCGAGAGTGCAACCTACAAAACACGTTTGGTAGTGACACTCGTAATATCTAACCTGGCTTGATGTTCCAAACAAGAGTATGACTTATGAATTATCAAACACGCTAATTATGTGACTGAACATTACAGGACCTGAGAGAACCAAACCTAATAAAAAAGACAGTATCACAATACTGGCCATTACTGGCAATAGTGGAATGTGAGGCTACCAGAGCCAAACGGTGCACAAGGTTCATCGACCACACGGCCAATATATTTAAGAGTGTAATTAAACTTTTCATGTATGTTTTAGAGGGTTGTGTTCAATGCCAAAATGTTTTATTATTAATTTGATTCATTTAGAAAATACTAGTTAAGACAGGGGAGAGCTACAGCTCCCAGAAACTGCTTACAAACAGACTTATAAAGTGAGTTTAGTGGGCCTTGTGTGCAAGTCAGTTTTGAACAGAGATCTATTTTCTGAATTAATTTGAAACTAATTTGTTGTATATTCTATAAGAGTTTTCTAATGTTTTCATCTCATCAGCCACACTGCTAGTTGTTTTTGTTCATTTTTCATTTATTCTTAATTCTGCATGAGTCACATGATAAATTGGCAGCAGGTCACCACCAATTTGAGTGCTTCGCGCCCACGTCAAGTAAGTCTTGATCCCGACTCGATGTGAGGTGGCTGCCATGCCGCGGGGCTATGGGCATTTCACATTTTAATATTAATCACTGATAATTTATGTTGTATAATATAGCTTATTAGAACCTCTTGTCATTGCACGCCTGGAGCCAGTGCTGTCTCACACCCTAGCTGTATTTTACACAGCTGGAATAACTTGTACTGTACTGTAAGTCATTTAGGCATCCCACCTTTTTATCATAATCAGAGCTCGCCTTGCTCTAATGGGGAATAATTAATGAAGTGCTCTTTGTGAGAATTCATATTTAATAAAACCACATGACGGATAACTCGGCATGTTTTATTTAATTCGGCCGCTTCTTGACTGAGTAAGTTGAGTATAACCTAAAAATGTCTTTTTAGTACTGGCGTTGGGAGGCCACAACAACCCACTTTATTCATGTATAATGGTGTATGGAGGAGGCCAACAACCCCCACTAGACAAGGAAATACTAGATTTAGCTCTACACCGATTTTCACAATGTTGGATGGTGAGCATGGTAACCAATTGGCTGCCTTTCTCATTCGTCAGCAGGGGACTACAAGGAAAGCCACATGAGCTGTCGGCGATCACGACCTCAGATTAACTGGCACCCATACCCGGAATTTTATGGAACTTTCAAACTTTTCACCTAACCTTTCCCTGAAATAGTTTTTTACCCCGCTCACACGTAACCATTTGTGATAACTTAAATTATTTCTCTCGATTTCCGATTTTTTTTAATGCATCGAAGTCTAAAAATGAGCATATTTGTACGATATTAACTTTTATAATAATTTCACTTTTTCACTTGACTTATGCATGAATAAATTGATGAGGCTCATGGCAATGTTAATTTTACATAAGGCGGAAGAATACACAATGTGTATACCAGTAGATTTTAAGCAGGGCTTTCAAAAGTGCTCATATTACGGTGAACAGCTGAATTACCATAAAGTGAAAGAATAAAACAACAAAAGAATATAACTGTGCTTTTTTGACCATGTGTGAAGATTAAGTTTGATAAAAATATTTTTTTTTATCAGAGATATTATGTACTGACTTCCATCATTCTGATCGGGTGTTTAATGAATTAATGTGTTTTGTAAGGCTTGTATCTTGCACCTGGTATCATATGGTCCTTAGGCAGGTTGTGTGGGCACACAACAGAGGTTTAACATTTGCGATGTGCTAATGTGTCTGCAAGGGATGGTGTCTCCTTATGTGTTTTTATCTTTTTATTAATTTGAGGCCTTTACCTTGTTGTGTTTAGAAACATTTTTTGGTCAATGTCCTGCTTTTACATCTACCAGTGCTCTTGATTAAAAAAAAAAAAAAAAAAACTATGGCTTGTCCCCAAAATCCTTTTTAAATATGCACTCATTTACGAATATGCATTAACGCAATATTTCCAACATCTCACCATGTGTTCTACAATGGCTTTCTGTTCGGATAACCAAGGCATTCCTAATGCTGCATCCTTTCTGATTTCTGTGGTTACTATTGCATTGGTAATAGTTTCCAAGTTACGCACTCTCACATTTACAGTGGCCTGTCCCAGGGGTGTTCTACTGTGTTGATCTGTAGCGAGCTGTATCATGTGGTTGGTGATTGCTACATCACTTTTGTTCACAAACTTGGGTTGTACAATGTTATGCGAGGCTGCTGTATCAATGACGGTGTGGCAAGGTTGCCCATTGATGAACACATGAATGTGGATAAATTGCACATGGTTACCACTAACCTGATTTACTAATGCCTACTGAGGTGTCAAATTCGTGCTGTGTTGCAGGACCAGGGCATCAGAGGTATCACCATTGCTTACTGATTAGGTGGTTGCTGTTCGCATGTTCCTGTTGCTTGCTAAGGTGGATATTATTAGAGCACTGGCTGTACCAATACAACACTTCTCCCTCACAGTGACAGCAGGGTGTTTTATGGTGGTTTGCTTGTATCCCACTTCACAAACTTTTCGCTGCAATTTTGCCTGCACTGTAATTTTTGCCACTGTTTACATTTCATGTGCATTGTTGTCACATGATCCTGAGGCGATATTTTCGTCAGATTTCTGTCCGAACAATTGATTTCTGGATTGATTCGATGGTTCACTTTGTTTGCTCCTGTTGCCCCTCTGTGACTCGTGGTATCATCATGCAGCACCGAAGAAACATGTGGTTGTCATAATTTGCACTCGAGATTTGTCGCAGCCTACATCAGTTCTTGCAAGCTGCCATTAAGAAACGAGACCAGTAAAGTGGGATATGGTTTCGGTCATAACTTCAAGAATTTCCAGCTTTGGGAACTGCGAGGGAAGCATCATACAAGGCGAACCTTTTGTGTGAAGAACAAGGTCAGCTGTTCTTTGGGTTGCTGTTCCTGTAACAAGACCTTGCCATGTGCTTGCAGGGAAATGAACGTGCCTCCAAACCTGCACTGCAAAGAGTAAAAGAATTCCTCTCACAGCAGATTGTAATGGTTTAAAAGCTCCACCATGCTTTCGCATCCCCCTGAAACTGGTTGCATATGCAGCTCACCCACTCTTTGTCGCAAACACCATACCTGTGCAGGCAGGAAATGCAATACTTGAGAAATGCTGTTGGGTTCTCATTTAGTATGCCCACAAATGTAGGTAGTTTCTGGAATCATGTCGGAGAGGGTTTCTTGATAACTTCCTGGGTTTTCTGGGTGGATGCTCAGTGGTATCTGGTTACCTCTCAGTGGTTTGCGGCTAGCTATGGGCTGGGTGTCTGCCCATAACTGCCGGTTTTGAATGGTGCCACTGGCAGCAGAGGAGGGTAAGGGGTTGGCATAGTTAGTATTACTGTGGATACAGAAAAATTGGTGTGGAATAGAAGGCTGTTATTTGCTGTAGATAGGGAATGGATGGGATGAGTGGTAGAGGCGCTGCAGGTAAAGTTGGCATCAGTGGTGTTGACTGGGCACTTGGCATGGTTTTTTTTACATATTCCACATGTGTGCTGCGAGCATGTGACATCTGCTCATTTGTATTTTCTGTGGCCGTGAAGTCGTGACACATGAACAGTGCTTCCTGCACCAAAAGTCTCTCCCTCGCATATTGGCATCACTCTTGTACCGTTATGTTGCAAACATGATACTTGGCATTGCCACTTTCCCCTCGACAGTCCTCTCTATGGCAAGTGGTAACTTGCCATTTTAATTCCATAAAGAATTTGTCCCAATTGTATGGCATGCTCTGTGGTTTAAAGTTAACATGACATTGTTGGCCCAGAAAGTTCATTCCTTTCACGATTGTGGTCTTGTTCGCATGTGAGCACTATCTATGTTGTTGTGTTTTGCACTGGGTACATTTCAGGATAATGGTTCCCTGACCTGAACACAAAATATTAATTCACCAACTCGGTAGTAATTTGGAAATTTAATTTCGTTTTTTTTTTTTTGTCTGAATTCACTGTTTCATCCGCATGAGTGTTCCCACTTTTTCTGCAACTGTCAATTGCGAGGCTTTTCGCGACAAGGTAGTGAGTTGGGCTAGACTTGCGATCACAGTGACAGTTCTTTGTGCCTAGTATATATGACCACAGTTCGTACCTGGTCACTAAGTCTTTAGGTAGAAGGCACAAGCACTGCAGACACTAGAGCATCGGGGCATGTGCTTACATCTGTCTAGCAATGTTGGTAAACAATACCATGTGTGCAGTGTGGTAGCACGATTCGCAGAAGCACAACATTGGAGGGGAGGGAGCACCTTCCCCTCACACAGCTTTCCCCTCTGAGTGTACCATTAGGGGGTGACCGACCGACAGAGGAGGTAGGGAAGCATGTACGCCTGTCCATGTGACGAATCGATAACTCCCAGCTGGTGGGACATGGCTTTGGGAGGGGGTGCTGTGCTCCTGCCCTTTTGTTCGATGCTGGTGAGGTGGTGCGTGGCCCGACGGCATGGCATCACCCAAGATGGCCGTATTCCTGCACGTACCCATCCCCATTACCAAAATGGCCACTGCTATTGGTATTTGACACGCTCTTCCTTTGTGCCATGTTGTATGTATTCCAGGCATCCAGATGACATCTCGAAAGCATGCAAATACTGCTTGTCCTCTGTTGTCTTTTCCATTTTTCCCTTGTTGTAGGTAAGTAGGGATAGTTAAAGGAAGTTTTTCAAGGGAAATTTTGTTGAAACATTTTGGTGGCAGAATTTTGGCGGGTCGCAAAATGTGCCTTCCAGGCCTAAATATGGTGCAAAATGTGATGCAGAAAAACCTCTGACCTTAGTTGGGGAAGTTGCCAAATGGGACTAAGCTGTTTTGGGGACAGCATATTGTTCTTTTGGAGATCCCTTAGTATAATTACTAAGTATTATAGCTGAAGTTTACAAATACGTTCCCAACTGGAAAATCGCTGTTAATACTTATGTACACGCCAAAGAGAAATATCGGTTAGCCACAAATGAATAACTTAGTGATTGGGAAGTTTCTCATTTGTGTTGTGACATGTGCTTCCTAGTGTTTAGGAAAAGATTTGACTTAATTCAAATCTCGGTGTCAGAGCAAATAATTCGCTATCGGATACTTAAAAAAAAAATTATAATAACATAAAAAATTTAATTGTATACAATTAAATTAAATGTTTCTTTCGTTCTTTACTGGTGTTGGGGTATTTCATGGGAACATCCTGCTGCAGTATAGCTTCATCTCTGTATTTATTTTACATTTGTTAAAATTAATTGGGGTGCAATACAAACCACTTCCAGGTTGTAGTGTACAAGGATTCACTATAGCAGAATATAAAATCTGTTTCAAGTACACGAGTCTTCTTGGTAAATTCTTTCTTTTCAGTTATTTAAAACATACAATGAAATATATAATAAAATAAAACAATACAAATAATTCGTGACATCTGCTTATATATATATATGTGTGTGTGTGTGTGTGTGTGTGTGTGTGTGTGTGTGTGTGTGTAATAGGAACACATAAAAATCAATGAAAAACAAATACCTCTTTTTTTTCATCTAGCCGAGTGTATACGTAATGGGAAAGATATATGCAGATAAACAATTTGCTATATCATTGCATAGTTGAAGCCTATTCCAGTATGTGTATGTAAAACATCTACAAACAGCAAGCATGCGCGCAACAGATTTCATTTTCGTATAATTGTTGCAATTATATGTATGTGATTTGAAATGAACGAAAAATCGACTTGAAAATACCTGTAAGTAACTTTGGCCATGCTGAAGCAACTGTTTTCTTCGCACTTTTGTGCAATGAATATTAAAAATTTTAACAAATTCTTTTAAATAAATATCGGTGCTGCATTAAATTACTGGAACATTATTTTGTTTCTTTATTTTGTTTTATCTCTTAATTTTGGAATCATGCTTGACATTTTTCACTTCTCTGGCCCCAGACGTTCCCACATCATCCAAGAACCCATGCAGTACAACTCAGTGCCACACGAGTGCAGCAGTGTCAAGCCAGTGTTCCATGCATGTGTCAGTGTTTGCACCAATGAAGGCGTGCTGTATATTATGTAATTATGTTCTATTTATTTTCCCCTAGCTCTGTTTTGTTTTTCATTATTATTATTTATTATACAAGCGTTAAACATGTCTAAATTATTTATCATTGTTTCTGCGATTAGTAAATATTCTCAGTGTAATCACGTGTGTTGTCGAACAAGCTACATCCGGTGCATCAGTGCGACGCATTCAAAAGTAAGTGGAAATATTTGCAGTTGTGTATATCGCCCATGCGAGCCAGTATATTATGTTTGTTAATTATCCCAGGATTATTGCAGAGTCAATGTGTGCTAGTTTGTTTTTATTTTTACTAAGCGTGTCATGATGCGTAGCATGCATTTTGGTAAACACATCGCGCTACCAAATGCTGGGGCGCGATGTACTAGTAATATTATTTGAAGTGTTTTACCCATGTTTAGTTGTGTTCGCCTGCCAGCTTATTTTAAATTAATATTTTTATTCTTGAATTACAGTACTAAAGATAGTATAATACTGACTGTATCAAGTATTGGCTTACATTGTTCATAAATCAAAGACACGCAAGCCGTAGCGTATGAACTATGCAGAAATATGTGGCCATAAAAAATATAATTTATTTTTAAGTTTTGGCATGTAGTGTACAGTATATTAATTATGTTGTGTATTAAAAATGATTAATGTACAAATAAATGCAACCAAATCCCTACACTTGCAGAGCCATGGACATTCATAATGTAACCTCCAAATGTGAGGTTAGGATGCCCCTAAATGATAAGTTGCTTTGTTTAATTTTTATATTATATATTTTTATTTGATGACATGGTAAGTAAAATGTTTTGTATTTTGTGTCTCATTGTGTAGAATAATTATTTATTTTGTATTCTGTAATCACATGGCATGGCGGCGGGATTTGGAGCCAGTGAGAAAGCAGCCTGCTGCCATATTAAGTAGTAACATATTGGGTACCAAGTGTGTCGGGCGCATGTCGGATGTCCTCCCCAAGCATTTCGCAGTTTTCGCACCCACCATGTAATTTTTAATAGTTTACATGTTAGTTTATTGTAACCTAGTTGTGTTGAAACCTAAGCCTTATCCGAGATTCCAAAACATAACCTCAGTTCCAATAAGGTAAAATTCCAACCAACTAATAGCCAGTTGTGCCATCGTGGTTCGAAATCGATCCTAGATCGTATGTAAGATTTTCACAGAAAACTGTTGTACCCCTTTCTAACATCTTTGGTTGAACCATTCAAGTTCAAGCTTAAGGATGTTAGAAGACTGTTTCTGTGAAAATCTTACATATGATCTAGGATCGATTTCGAACCACGTTGGTGCAACTGGGTATAAGTCACAAAGGCGTTGGCATAAAACGAGCGACAAATAAATTATTGCATTCTATAGCTGTTGAAACACAATACTACAATATGGATAGTGTTTTTGCTTAAATTTACCTGTATCTAACGACTTTTTGCATCTGTATTACGAAAAATATTGCCGGGTAACATATAATTAAAATGCTGCAGCTACCATAGTAATTGTGATGTTAACTAGCAAATGTGATAGGTGTGAAATATCGTAACAGATATTTATAGATAGCCTTATTAGTTGTGTGAAATTTTGAGAAATTTACTGCTGCAACTATCGCAAAGTGTGGATTCTTGGACAACAAATCAGTCGTAATTTCCATGCGGGACAAAAATGTATTAGCCTTATAAAGGTAGACGTTACCATATTTGATTTACAGATGAATCCGATTTCTCTAGTGAAACGTAACTTATTTGGCTTATTTTGTTTATTAGAGTTTTTTTTATCAATATTAATTTTTATTATTCATTATAAATTATTTATGCTTTATTAGAAAATTATTACAAATCTGTTGTTAAATTTTTAGAACAAATAAAATCCCGAGCGTTCTCCTGGAATGCATATAACTACATGTAGTAGGCCTACATGTGTATGTAGTAACATGTTCCACATGGTGGCCTCTCGAGCTAGTTCGTCCCGCAACCACCAGCAGTTCGCCAAACCCCCAGCATGCACAAAGAGCATTCTGCATCTTGATGTGTTACCTTAACCTTACCCCGTTACCTTAACCTTAGCCCGTTCACCTTCTCCACTGCATACACCACCCACATGCACTGAGAAGAAGCTGCAGTGGAACAGCTACATCAAGCGTATAGTTCCTTAGCGCCTCGATCTCAGCAGTGGTGTGTGTTAATGTGCGTTGTAAAGTAAAGTGTAATATTTTTGCTATAGTGTTTTTATTTGTTTGCTATGTGTAAAGTATAGTCAGGGTTTTCAGGGTTATAGAATTATGTTTGTTTACATCCAAGTGCCAAACACATTGTACACCTAACATGCGAATCGACGTTATGAATAAGTGTACCCCAGTATGAACTGTCCTACATGCTGTCGTATATTTTTCCAAGGGTATTGTTAGGTTTTGAAGTGCTGTGTTTTTACCTTGTAAATTAAATCAGTGCATAACCTGTTCCCGACCAAGTGCACAAGGAACAACGTGCACGAGATGTCACTTGAAATGTACATGTACGGTAAGTGAGTGGAAATACTACCACCATATGATATTCAGTGTCCAGTGTACTTGCATTAATTTTAAGAGGGTTTTTGTTATTATTGAAGTGAGATGTTTTGCATGTGTTGTATGTAAATGACGTTTCATGTCTTTATTGCATGCCTCATATTACTGTGCTATGAGACACATCTTATTTTAATTTCTAGTAATTTTATTACAGATGTAATTCGCACACAAACCTTTAAATTGTAAGTTGTAATATATATTAATATTAAAACAGTAGTGGCCAGAATCAGTCAGTGCTCAGAACAATTACAAAGACTACACGAGGAGGTTAGGACGCGTTGTGTGTAGGAGTGCCAACTTAAGACTTGAGCACATAAGAAAGTTGACCCTTATTTCTTCATTTTTATATTTCCAAATTGTTTCAAAGGTTTTCATTGTTAACAATGAAATATAGGATATCAAATACGAGAACTGAGATAATAGGTTTAAAAGGGACATGATAATTAAGACACACAATGCATGAGAAGTTGAAGAATGTGCGCACTATCTAGGTTAAGTACATGACCAGTGTAACATCATAAGTCACACATGTTTTTATATTTTTATATTGCCTTTAGTAATTTAATGAGTGTTATGTAAGAGCTTACCCGGTGTTTCATTTCATTATGAATCATATGCCTCAGTCATTTTATTTATATACAGTAAAACATTGTGAATAACAGGATTTTATTTCTCGGCGGGAATGGACAGCCAGTGAGAGGTCTGTGTGCTATTTCCCAGGCAATCGCGTCATTGTATCACCATCGAGCGGATGTATGATTCGCATCCTCCCCGGACCTTCACGTTTTAGCCTAACCATGTAGCATGCCAATAGTAATTTTTGTATTCAGGAACATTTAAGTTAATTTTTCATCTGGGGAGCATGCCGTTCGACAACCCAGTTCGTTTGTCTGCGACTGGGACGTATTGTACATTTAATTCTATTGTTGGCGTTCGCACCCTTTTATTATATCAGATCACTCAGTGCCACAGTGGAGTTTTGTTTATATAAGTGCCTCATGTGAGGGTACATAAATGAATTAATCTGATTGTTTCACAATCACACAGTTTTTATTTATTCTGGTCGCCTCTCAGCCACATTAACCGTATATGAGTAATGTAGCAAAGTCTTGGCGTGGGGATGGCCTCAACAGTTCCCACAGTGTTTTGGATGAGCGTATCGAGGGAGCTCAGATATCCTCGACCAGATCAGGCATTGGACTATAGTACACAGGACAACTGCAGCAGTGATGTTGGAGCATCAGTGGCCCACATTTAGGGCGAACGGCCCATGACCCCAACTTCATAGTGTTCTAGACTGAGTGAGGACTGGTACCCCCTGGCAACTTGAACCTACAGCATCGAACATCATAACCTATAATCATACCCCGATGCCCAGTTTAAGATCACGTCAAGTGGCAGGCCCAAGCATGTGGCTATTCACGAACCCACACTACGAACATCGTTTTCCTATTCGTCAAACATCAGATAAGTACTATCATTCCTGTGTATTCAATGTCCTCATCCTTTATTTTCCAAGCGTATCATTTCCATATAACCATGTGCGACCATGTGTGTTGTGCGTGTAGGGTCCAATTGAACCCCCGGGTTCCTACAATTTTGCTACTGGCAAAACACAACCATTCCTACACCATCACGCCAAGAAATCTGGGAATTTTATGGCAAGAGAGAAGTTGGGAAAAGACCAAGACAGTTTTGGCGCTAAGGAATCGCCATTAGTCATCATGTGAAATAGTCGCCATTTTGAACAGCTACCACCACCGTGACGTCATTCAACACCGCCATTTTGAGACACTATCATCGAGGGGAAGCAACCACCTGCCTTCCATTCCTCCATCCCCACGACATCGTGTTAGCAGGACTATCTGACGATGGACAAACCTGTCTATGACTGCCCCCGAAGATACTTCCCGTATCAATGCAAAATCATTGCGACACAAATCTTGGAAATGTTGGAGGAAGGGGTAATTGAGCACACTTGCCCCAAGATGGATGGGACATGGAGATTTTGTGTAGATTTCGGATGCCTAAATCTAGTCTCAGCCAGCTCATCGCCGCCCTACATACACATCTGGGATGCACTCAACGCCCTGGGGAAGGCAAAAGTTCTCAACATAGATCTGCACAACATTTAATGACAGATTCCAGTACGACCCACCGCCGCCACAAGAGAGCGTTCACCGTCCCCGAGGGACGCTACTTCCAGTTCTGTGCGACACAGTTTGGACTGAAGTGCAGACCGTCGACTTTTCAGTATATGATGATCAAGGTATTAGATGGCCTCATTTTAAAATGTGCCCTAGCCTATCTGGACGTTGTAACAGTGTAGTCCGAGTCGTGGAAGGAGCACGTACACCACCTCCTTTTGGTACTCGAATGCCTTGCTCTCAATGGGTTAATGTGTGCCAATGACAACTGTCACATTGGAATGCCAAACATTCAGTTTCTCGGACACATGGTAGATGAAAATGGGAGCAGGCCTACACCGAAACAGCTAAAGTTAATAGAAGAATACATGACGCCTACAACTAGGAAGCAATTAAGGAAGTTTTTCGGCCTTGTAAACTGGGTGCGAAAGTACATTCCGGACATTACCCTCGTCACCACCCCACTCACTACCTTAATGTCACCATCCAATCACTTCAAGTGGCAGGTGGAACAACCAAGAAGTTTTGAGCAATTAAAGAATCCTTCAAACAATGCACATCCTTCACCTGGTACAATCCCATTAGACATCTCTGCGTACAAACCGATGCCAGCGAGAAAGGGCTGGAATTCGTGCTATTTCAGCTAGCCGACGATGAAACACACAGTATCTTGGATTTTGGCAGTGCTAAGTGCGGCCCGGCAGAGCAGCGATATGATGTGAACGAAAGGGAATGTCTGGCAATAGTGTGGAGTTTCAAGAAGTACAGGGCGCTCTTGGAATATAAACGCTTCACACTCCCCACAGATAATCGCTGCCTGCTGTGGTTTCACTCGATGAAGGGAATATGCAGTTAACTGACGCGCTGGGCATTGTTACTCCAGTCGTACGACTTTGAAGTACATGTGACTGGCGAGGAAAATGAGTTAGTCGACCATCTTTCATGCATACCAGGGAACGACATGGCACGGAATGAAGAGGAATGGGAAAATATTCTCCCCTAACCCCCTTGAAAAACATGTCATACCAGCTGCATCACAGAACATCCAGTGGTGCAAGCATAAGAGCACTGCCAGCAACACTCTTGTTTGAGCAGGTATTGGCTCTGGTAGTAGAAAAACAGACTGAATGCCCTACTGCACCCAAGTGGAGACAACTATGTGTGCAACAAACAGTCAAAAGATGGTGTGTGTTTGACGACAGTATTGAGTCCTGCACAAATGTAAACAGTGACACCTGGCATGTGTTCGTACTGGCCGCCGCTGGCAGAAGTGTTTTGAACTATGCACATACACATAACCTCACAGGACATCCGGGAACTACCCAAACAAAGAGAAATGTACTCCACTATTTACATTGGCCAGGTATGTCCGCACACGTGCGAAAATTCATACGTGAATGTGTCACGTGTAATCGGTACATTAGTAGGCGAACAGATGGCAATCAGCAGCAAAAGCCACAGATACCAATAGAACTCTTCGAGGCAGTGGCACTATACTTAATGGGCCCCTACCCGTGCACTGCGACCGGGAAAAGGTTTATTGTGGCCGTAACAGATCTTCTCTCCCAATGGACTGAGGCATACCCAGTATCGAGTATACAGGTCAAAGCAATAGGAAGAGTGCTGAAAAGCGAATTCTTCTCCCGCTGGGGATACCCCCGATAATTACTAACAGACAACACGTGTCAATTTACAGCGAAGGTGTGGAGAGAATTTGGCACATAGTGAGTAGTCCGACATGACACCATAGCAAATTATCATCCCCTTGCCAACACCAATGAAAGCAGAAATCCAGAGCTAAAAACTCAGTTGTGACTGCGTGTGGGAGAACAACATAATTCCTGGGCAGAATAACTACCCACCACATTGTTTACATTGAGAACAAGGACTAACGGCGCAACAGGGAAAACCCCTGCACACATACTCCAAGGCCGTGATCTGCCCCTGCCTAGCGAGTTTATGTGTGGAGTAAGAGATCAAAATATCAATAGCTGGACAAAAGGGATTCTGCACCGGATTTGCTGAAAAATGGAAGGGGCCACATGTGATCGCACAGGTCATGGGAGATTCATGTTACAAGGTCCGCAGGAGCCAGCGACGCACAATAACATTTCATGTGCTCTGATTCCGTACCCAATGTCAACATTGAGGAGGCCACGCCGACACAAAATGTAAACAATAACATTGCAGTCACCCATCCAAGAAATTATGCTGCATCTGCCTTGCCCACTGCTGGTACACCCAATGCTGCCACATTTACAGCGGCACCGACATGTGTCAGCGAAGCTGATGTCCATACACCATCACATAATATTCAGCCATCATCACCTTATAATGACAATAGTGACAACCAGTATCAGCAGATAGCAGCTTCGCCTGATAACGTCATGACATGTAAGACCTGCAGCTACCCCAGTACCATCTACATCAGCGACACCATTATTTACATCCACAGGATCATCGACGAACCGACAAGGGGACATGCAGACAAGTCATGTAAGGGACACCTACACCCTGAACCGACATCGCCGGCATCACGCCATGAGCAGCAACAGCAGTGACGAGTCGCGGTGGGACAAGCATTCCTCCCCCCCTCCTCTACAAAGATGCTCCAAGCGGACTCGTCCCGTGCAGAACGTAACGTGCACCATGTGCTCGCATTCGCCGATGCGCAGTGCAGCCGTCACCATGCAACCACCAGCAACAATAGCTAGAGGACACTCCAAGACATTGTGTCAACAGCAGCCTACGAGAAAGTATGATCTGCGCCCACGCCAACTACTTCACCTGCCAGCAAGATATTGCCCAGTTTAAGATCACGTCAGTGTGTGCGTGTTCATTGGAGTGCATCTTGTAACGACTCCCTACCTAACACCTATGCTTTCTGCTAATATGCCTACTGCTCCCTATTCTTCCTGCCTCGTTCATCCTACAACTCTAGGTAGGTAAGGCCCTACTTGCGAGGGGGTGGGGGGGGGTAGCTAATACTATTCAATGATAGAACAGGGTTTCTATAAAACATTTTATTATAACAACAAGACTGTGATATGCGAATATAAATATAACTTTAAAAGGGACAATATAATCTTAATCACAGTCACGTTACTCCACTTGGCTTTCGATACAATACTAATTACAATACAACTACCTTACTCCGAATCTCTTCTCATATACAAGGATACTAAATACCCTAAATGCCTTAACCTTGCCACTTATATTTAAATCTTATGATGGGACCTCTAGATCGGGAATGCCGCTCTACTGCCTGGCCGGATTTATGCTCACCAATAGTGCAGCATCTTGGAACGTAGATAGCCGGAGTTCCTCCGGATTTTCTGAGGCCTTCTCCTTCATGCCGCTCCGGCACCGACGTCGACTCTGATCAAACTCTTCCGGATGTCTGGGGGTGGGGGGTGGAGGTATATGCTCAGTTTTTAAATAGCCTGGCTTCAGTGGGTCAGCTAGGCTTGTTGATTAAACAGGGCGCTCACAATGGAATCTATATCCTGTAGAACCTAAACTCATTATGTGCCGGCCCCTAGCGCCCGCTACAATCTGTGTATTTGGAATTGAATATTTTTAATTCCTTCGCCATAGCCTTTTTATTATTTTATTTTATATGTGCAGCACTGACCTGTGAATATTGTGTGTAGTGTTTGTTTCATTGTGTGGCATACCAAATGCACATGGTGTTATTTGCATATAAAATTATCATGGCCTTTTTAATTGATATTTCATTGCAGTGTGTATTATTTTATTTTACAAGTGTCCATTGCCAGAGTCATGTATTCATAATTGTAAAGGGTTATGTTTTATTGTGTTATTTTTCCACAGCACCTATCAGCATGTTAATACTTACAGCACATCTATAATCATGCCAGCATAATGTTTTTAAGTGTGTAGTCGTGAATCGCTCAAAGGCTGAATGATGCACATACACCATATTATTTATAAATATTTGTTTGGTATTTAGTCAGTATTGCATCAAGTAGTTTCCAGTATTGTCCAGTATTTTTTACGTAAGAAGTCATAGATGAACATGAACCCCCAGACACAAGACATAGCATATTAACCACCCCACAACCCAGACCATTTTGTACATGGCCAGGGCATAATTGCACTTAACAACCATAGGTTTTGCACCAGTTTTCTGTTTAGGATTTCTCCAAGCCTAGTGGGGACATGTAACTGCCTCTCTGGAAGCTTATGGGGAATAAATCCTTGCTTCAGAATCTGTGTAAGTATTATTTCGCCAGCCGCCTAATGGCTGTTTAACTGTTTTTTTTTTTTTTGCTACAGTTTAATAAGGGTTTGAAATGGCCTGCAATATTCTCACAGGAGTGAATTATACACTGAGGAAGGCAGACATTCCTCACTATACCAGGCAATGTGGATTATAGTGGACAACACCAACCTCATCATCAAATGCTGGACATCAGAGATGGCCATGTGGGCTGGCGAAACCATGACCCATTCAAACTCAACCAACCTCATCTCCTCTAATGTAACAAACACATAAAATGTTAAAGGCACCCAACTTGGGGATTTTCCCGCCCGGTAGACACATCCATAATTTTCCTGTGCCTTATGGCATTTTTCCAAAAGTAACCTACTTGTGTCACATGCCGTGCACAAATCATCTGCATTTCCACTCCCACATCAGATGCCTCTCAATGCAATGCCAATTCCTTCATTAGGAGTTTCCCCAAAAACAGTGACTCCATCAAGTGTATTATCTATGTCTTTGCCTTTTCCAGTGATTCATATTTCATGACCATGTGCGTTGCGTGCATTATGAGGTAGGAACAATTGAACCTGTTGGTTCACATCTTTCGCTACTGGCAAAATTTTTCCCATGCCATTTCCACCTTTACGTGTGTTTTCCTGACATCTATTGGTCAGAAAATACCAGCACAATTATGTTTGAAGTTTTGGCGCCAGAATAGCTATTTTTCTGCCACCAACAAGGAGAAGTCACCATCTTGAGCCTGCGCATCACCTGATGTCAAACTTCCCACCCCCATCTTGGGAAAATCCACCCAGAGGGTAGCATGCCATCTGCTCCTCATCCATCAGCATGGCGCCAGCAGGAACCACCCCTCCCACATCATGTCGCGAGAGTGACAGCAGTGAGCCATGAGGCCATGTGGCGCAAAGAAAAACAACAACAGGGACTTTTCGGTGGCTTCTTCTCTGTGTCAACTGCATCGTGCAGATGACCAGGATCGCCTGTACTGGTAAACTGTGAACGGTAGTTTCACATCTTTGTGCATGAAATGTTTTTACCCTATACTGACATCAGACCCATTTTCCTTGGATTTTCTGCGAGTCAACAACTACATATGCCATGATCTTGCCACAGTTCATCAATTGCAAGCAGAGGTGAAACATGTGAATGCAGACATTTCTGAAGAAGCATAGGGATGTAGCATCACAGGCACATTGGAGGATGTGTGTGTGCACTGCATGAGACCTCAACAGGTCCGGGGCTTTGTCAAACCTGTTTGCATACCCGCACTCTGCACGTGTGCTGGCTATCAAACCATCCATGGACAACCACCGACGAACCTTCGGTGAACCTTAAGAAAATGTGCAAATCACAGTTGGTACAACAGATTCGGAAACGCCAGACTCGCATATGCTTGATATCTCCAACTGTATCATGAGCAGTGTTTATCTTGTGAAGAGCATGCAATTCTCTGGGAAAAAACATTTCATCGATTGTATCTGTTGCAGTAATGATGTGCCGGCCACGAACCCCAGCAAACTTGTCAACATCGGAGCAGAACCACCTTTGGCGAAATTCACAAAATCTGCAACATATCAACATCAATCTTGCCCCATAATAGGGAATGACATCATCAACTACATGTCATGTGGAGGATATGAACACCAGCCTTGCACATCTTCAGGAAAACAGTGTGCCCCACAGCTGTAACTGCCAAGCCCACCAGTAGGTACATGTGTGGGGACAACAGCATTCACCATACCCCCGTCCCCCTCCACTCCACTACTACAAGCATCAAGGGCTCTGGCAGGCAACGAGGCAGTTATGCCCATCACACCACACATTCCTGAGGGACACTGGGCTACCAACATCTCCACAACAACTCCAGCACAATTTCAGTCACTCCCGGTGTACTCTGGTATGGCAAGTGAGGATCCAATCTCATACCTACAAGATTGTGAAAATTGGCTCAGTCGCTACAGCGTCCATATAGATGATTAGTCCAGCAGCATAGGTGAATGCCTAGTAGATGACCCACGGGTGTGGTGGAGAGGAGTACCCCACTACGGCATTACCTGGGAGGAGTTACCTTGTGCATTCACATTCTGTTTTGCCACAGTTATTATTGAAAGATTTTTCGAGGTGGTTGCAAGTACCATACGAGTGGAATACTGTGCTGCATTAGCACCCAACATCCATGTTACCGAACAAGACTTCATTCAAATGGTAATGTTTCTTGGCTTCAGTATTCCAGCCCAGCCGTGCTGGAATCACGGCACCATGCATCCACGATGGGAAAGTGGACAGTTCAAGAGTCGGGACAATACCGCTAGTGGAAAAGTTTAAACAGCGACTGCTATGAAAACGTCAACAGATCATGTTAATCCCACAACAACTGAACAAAATGCTATCAAACCCATTACTCCACGCCCACCATCCAGCAGAAGAACACCCCCACATATAATTTGCATTTTTAGGTCTGATCTGCATCGGTTATAAATAAAATAATTGAAGTAATTTATAATCTTTTACTGCATCAATATTTCTTTGTCTTGCATATAAAAACATAAAATACAACAAACTTTACTACAAAAATATTAATATTAACCACTTCCATTTCGAAGTCTCATATTCCAGTAGACTAAGATATGTAATAGTTTTCTCATACACTATCAGCGATGTCTGCTCTTATTTTCTGCCACACTTTATTCATATTCTTTATCCATTTGTTTCTGTTATGTGGATGAGATTACAGTGGTTTACCAGGATAGTTTGACCCATTTTGGAGTCATTATGAGTCATTTAGGAGTCATTTTGGTGTCCTTTTGAAGGCAATATGAGACTGTCTGTAGCAGTCAGAGACTGACTCCGGCATGTGATGTTTCAATGCATGTATGTTGTTGGTTTGCTGCAGTCATGTAGTAACTCGGTGATTGGTTGGTCAGTGTCCGGACAATGTATTAATGGCGCAGTACGATCGGTTCAAAGTCAAAATGACGACATAGGGCTTGCATACACGTATAGTATAACTAGTAGGGAGGTCAGCTGAGATGCTTAGTTTGACAACAGCTATCGTGAAAGTTACATTGACTGGGCTAGCTTCTGCCTCTTCGCATCTAAAACTTATCCTACATTTGCGATGTCTTCAGGCACTCCAGAGCTATTGGTAGCTACGGCAGTTTCATCGACTTCTTTGGGATTGGTACCTAGAATATCATTGCCGGCATTACTTGCTTCTTTATCTCCAGCACCTACATCTCCAACAGGTCTGCCCAAGTCTTTGCCTGAATCACTATGCTGTCATCAATGTCACTTTTGTGATAAGTAATTTACTTTCGGCAATAATGTATGGCGACATGAGTGTTTTAATTTGACCATGAATCCCTGTTGTATGAGATTATTTGTTTTACGGGTGCGTAAGCAGTTTAGCCATAGCGATACTTTACTTAGACATGTGAAGACCTGTAAAGGTGAAGTGCATTCCTCATTCAGTACCTCAGTACCAGGTTTACTGCAAGCAGGTCTTGTGTGACGTTATTAGAGTTTTAGTTTTCAAGGTCATTCAAGGTCATGAGGCCAAGGTCAAGGTAACCTGTACTGTAGCATTAGTAGTCAGTAACATATCTTAATTAAAAATTTTGAATTTTTTCTCGATTTTTGGTTTTCATGTTCATTCCAGGTAATTTGATCAAGGTCAACGCCATTTTCATCCAATATGTTGGAAGTAGTTTATAACATAATATGCTTGTTGATGTCTGACACTTTTTTCAAGTTTTGGTTTTCAAGGTCATTCAAAGTTTTGGGGACTAGCTTGAGATCACCGGCATCAAATATGGTGGTAGTAGTCTCTAACGTAATATACCTGCTGACTTAAATGGATTTCTTTCGTGTTTTGGTTTTCAAGGTCATTCAAGGTAATAGGGTCAAGGTTACTGCACCCACTATAGTGGTATAGTCTGTTCACAGTAAAGTGAGCAGTTTTGAAAGCACTTTAGTTTGAATAATAGTAAATAAATATATTGTATTGTAACCTTAGACGTTAACTTCCGAGTGTGGTGGAATATACACATCGTGCTTATTACTTACATGGCGATATTTATTTTAAAATGTGGTTAAAGAATAAAATATGGCTGAAAGGAAAAGTAACTAGGGCCTCAAAAGTGCTCACTTTACTGTGAACAGCCTATAGTAGTCAGTAATGTAATATGCTCATTGATTTTTATGAATTTTTCTCGAGTTTTTGTTTTGAAGGTAATTCGAGATAATGGGGTTAAGGTCAAGGTCATATGCATACAATATGGTGGCAGTAGTATATAATGCAATATGCTTGTTGACTTTTATGAATTCATCTCGAATTTTGTTTTCAAGGTCATTCAAGGTCATAGGGTCAGCATCGAGGTCGCCTGAATTGGATATGGTGGCAGTAGTCTGTAACATATTATGCTTGATGACATTGATTTATTTTTCTTGAGTTTTGGATCTCAAGGTCATTTAACATCATGGGGTCATGGTCAAGGTCACTGATTTCCAATATGGTGGCTGTTGTCTGTCAGATCATATGCTTGTATTATTTCGCGAGTTATTGTTTTCAAGGTTATTAAAGGTCAGGAGGGCAATGCCATGGTCACATATATCCATTATGGTGGTAGTAGTCAGTAATGTTATATGTTTGCCAAATATTGTGTATTTTTGCTTGAGTTTTTATTTTCAAGGTCATTAAAGGTTATGGGGTCAAGGCCGAAGTAACTGGCTTCCAATATGGTGGCAGCAGTCTGTAACATCATATGCTTGCTGACTTTTATGGATTTTTCAGTTTTTTTTATCAAGGTCACTCGAGGTCATAAGGTCAAGGTCAAGGCCACATGTACTCAATAGGGTGGTAGTTGTCTATAATGTCATAAGCTTGTTGACTTTTACATATTTTATCGAGTTTTTGTTATCAGTGCCATTAAAGGTCATGGGGTCAAGGTCATTGGCTTTCATTATGGTGGAAGTAATCTGTAATATGATATGCTTGTCGACGTTTATGTATTTTGCTTGAGTTTTTGTTTTCAAGATCATTAAAGGTAATGTGGTGAATGTGAAGGTCACCTCCATCCAATATGGTAGTAGTAATCTGTGATGTCAGTTGATTGCTGACTCTTGTGTATTTTTACTCGAGATTTTGTTTTCAAAGGCATTCAAGTAAATGGGTAAAGGCCAAGGTCACTGGCTTCCAATATGTTGGTAGAAACATTTTATACTGGCTGAATTGCATGGATTTTTTCTACAGTTTTAGTTTTCAGGGTCATTCAAGGTCGTGTGGTCAAGATAGAGGCCACCTGCATCTAATTGGTGGTAGTAGTAGTATAATGTAAATGCTTGTTGACTTTTATGTATTTTTCTCGAGTTTTTGTTTTCAAGATCATTCAAGGTCATGGGGTTGAAGTCGAGGTCGCCTGCATCCAACATAGCAGTAGTAGTATGTAACATCACATTATTGCTGACTTATGCGTTTTTTCGAGTTTATTGTTTTCAAGGTCATTCAAAGTCATGGAGTTAAGGTCGCCTGCGCCCATATGAATGGTAAGATGGCTGACATCATCAAGTTGGCTGAGGGCAAGGAGAGTGTGTGTCTGCCGACTAATTTGTAAAATGAGGATGGTGAGGGGGGAACCTCAAAAAATTAAATTTTTCATAGATTTTAATTTTTTGGGGGGAATTTTTAGTAACTTTCAGTAATAAATGTTTAATATATATATTAATTTTTTGGATTTGTTTTAATTTTAGGAATTTTTTGGGTCCAAGGTCTTGACCGATTCGCTTGCCCTGGCCCAAGGTTACTTGGGTCTTTAATCCGTCTCACCTGTCTGACCCGGGGTCACATGTATGCTTCCCTGCTCTGGGAAAAACTGGAATTTATCAGGGAAATTTCTAGTTAAATTTAGTAGATTTTGAGTGAAAAAGGGAAATTTTGAGCGAAAAAAGGGGGAACAGGGAAGTAATATGCCGGACGGTGACGTCACAACCTGGCGGCCGGCCGTCTCCTAAGCTCGTGTCTCCCATCCCCTTGCATCTAAACCTACATTATCATTCTACTTACGATTTTTCTTGATTTGTTTAAGTTTAAGTTTGCTGGACTTCAACCACGAAGGCAGTTGAGTGCGGGCTGCGGTACCACGATGCCCTGCTCTCGGACATAGTATATCTATATACGATAGTAATTTGGAAACGACCACAGTTCGCTTTAACAATACAACTTTGTGTCATTCTTAGAAGGGTATCGTAAGTTCGTTATTATTTGAATTCAGCGTCAGGTTTTTTTGGACGGAAAAAAGGGGGGGGGGGGTGAGGTCTAGAAATTCGGACGGAAAGAGTTTTAACATACATTTATATGAATGATTCAGTAGTTTCAAGATTGGTATTTATCTGAACAAGCTAGTAACGAGCAGTAGGCTATCACTATAAACTTACTTAAAAATTATGTATTCCAAGAAGAAGCCAATAAACAAGGTGATAAAAATTACTCTCGCCGCCATTATTTACAAATTGAATGTTTTTTTCTCGTTATAGTGTATATATGCACATACATGCGTATATGCACACATACAGTCATACATGCATGGATGGATGCATGTATACATATGTACATACTTACACGTGTACGTACGTACATAATACATATTTATATACATGCATACATGTGTACATACATGCATGCATGGTACGTACATGCTTAAAAGCATACATAATACTATACATACTTAATACATGCTGTTGTTTTTACTATCATTGATGCGAAAGCCTATACAATACGTTCAGAGACTGTATTTTATATGTTTATTTATTTTTTACTTCTTCCTTATTATTGTCACAAGTACACATACTGCATCGCTTCGCAAATACGTCATCAATGGCATTGAGGACTACAATGACGTTCACATTGATCGAGTATTGTTAAGGAACAACATTTCACACTCAGAGTTCATCCACCGTAAACTCAGTTATTTTTCATAAACCGCCCCCTCCCCTCCGGGAAGTAAATAGGTACTATTATTTTCACCCTCATCCTGAATACAGCCAAAGTATACAGAGAAAAATATTCCGACATGTTGTGTCGTTGTTAGCTTCGTGGTACTGCCAATGACTATGCATACGAAGCCGATAAAACAGCAGCTACTTGGCACACTCGCTATTTAGTAGGTATATCGTGACAACCCTAAAAATCTGCAACATTTTAATTAAGTACGTATCCTTCCGCTGTAATCGACGTGCATCATTGCATCATTGCAGCATTGCATCAAATTATAGCGCAACTGATCGGTTCGCGTCGGGAAATACTCCCATGATTATTTTTGCAAGAGGTGTCTACTTGCGACGAACAACTCTGTGTATTTTCCGAGGTGGTTTTACAGGATTAAGCTATAAAGTAAGTTCATCTCAAGTTAAAGCACCGATTGCAGTAAAAAAGTTTCGAAGAACAAATATGAAATCTGTCGCGTAAAGTTACCCTACATTTCAGTCTGTTGCTTAGTCCAGATACAGTTCAATCAAATTGAAAGGATACCGTAGTGCAACAACTTTATTAATTTTAAGAAGTTACAAATATTAGAACGACAAATATATATATATATATATTCTTTAACTCAGAAACGACATTATAAAGTTTACTTCAGATGGACCAGGCCAGTGCCGCCATATTTGGTTAGCTATGAATGTATCGTGCGTGCCCAGTAACGTTGGTATTGACGTCACTTCGACTTCTTAGCAGCAAAACCACTGGCAAAATTTCCCATTGTGCAGGTGCAGGTGTAGACTTTCGATTCGTGGCACTGGAGTGGGGCACTGTCTCATCGTAATTAAAAATATATTAAATTAATAAAATATGATTAGTATAAACAATTGTGATATTTTTTCCATTTTAGTTTCAAAACATTTACAGGCCAGTTTCATCCCCCCTCTGTGACCGCTTCCGGATCCACCCTTAAGCACGGCTTTTATTCGCAGCAATGTCGGAAAGGGGAAAAGCCCCCCCCCCCCCTCAACCGTCAACCTCTCATTAAGGGAAGCAAAAGACTTCCCGAATGGACGCCAGTACAATGTATACTAAGTCAATGATTGAGTGGTTTGTAGATATTTGGGCGTCTCTTAAGGTTCCCGCCTGCCTGGCACTTGAACTACGTCGCACAGTGTTTGGAAAACATGTTTTTCCACGAAACTATTAAACGTGCGTCCAATGTGCTGTTCTACGAAAAGAACACACGCTTCAGACGAGGGCTATTGAGTGCTTTCAAAATGTCACGCATTTGAGAAACGCCATTTCAAGAGTACTCCAAAATGGCTAAAAACAGCTGCGCTCAAAGTATACGTATCAGTACACACAAAGCTACTCAAGGGCCATGTATTAAACCTTCCTACAGACTTGCCACCAATAAACTAATAGGGTCGCCGCTGAAAGTCCCATATGTACACGCAGTGTAACAAAAACACTGCACGCCCGTTCGGATCATTGTACTTAACGGCGATGGAGCACTTGATATGTGTGGCAGGGTCGTCCTTATATTTCCCGCAATTCTCGGCCTCAAACGCGGAAAAAAAGCTACTAGTAGGCGGTAGCCTCAGCATCAAGGTCTTTTGAGCCGACAGGGGAGGAGCGAGGTGAGTATGGAGCAGCACAGGAATGCAAGGACGGGAAAAATGGAAGATCCCCGAGAAAACTCGCCAACCAGCAGTATCGTTCGGCTCGATTACCACATGAGTCCAAAAGCGGCCCCGCCGGGAATCGAACCCGGCTCGCCTTGGTGGGAGACTAGTGGTCTAACCACTACTCCACAGCGGTTGAAATGTAGATTAAAATTCACACTTTACATAGGCACTCTACTGTAGTTAATAAAATGTAGATTAATAATAATATTAAATATAAATGTTATACTGGTATAGGTATTTTATGTAAAAATTTGTGACTAGGAAGCAATGTGCGTGTGTGTGTGTGTGTGTGAGAGAGTGAGAGAGAGAGAGAGAGAGAGAGAGAGAGAGAGAGAGAGAGAGAGAGAGAGAGAGAGAGAGAGAGAGAGAGTGCGTACGCGCGAGTGTGTGTAAATACATCCATAATAGATTTCGAAATAAGTTTGGGGGGGGGAGGGGAGCATTTTGCAACATCAGGGGTACCAAATATTTTATAAGCCCCCCCCCCCCCCTCCATCAACCAACACATTATAAACTGAAATGGTTCCAGCGCCCCTGCATTTTGGGTTTCTTCTTTTCATAGCTGCAGTGTGCACTTGTGTAGTGCGCGAATGGCTGCACGGTGTGCGGCGGTGTTCGACCGTTTTCTCCTCCGCTGACTCTTTCTCCCCCCCCCCCCCCAACATAGGTCCATCGGCAGCCATCGGGGAAACTTGGCAACGCCGCGCTGAGCTCGAGCCATTTCAGGGCGAGCCTCTCGCAGCTGCGCAGCAGTGCGTCCCGCGTCATACATCGCAGCAGCTGCGAACCGCACGCTGGCCGGCGCCATACTCAGTCGCTTTTCATGCAGCAAAAAAAAAAAAATTAAAAGAAAACTGTGATTTCACACACACAAAAAGTGACATTTTAAGGCAGACATAGAATGCACTAAATTATTATGTAACATAACATTTCCATTTATAACATAATTAACTGAACATATACAGGATCCCGAAAGTTGGCCCAGGCCCAGGGAAAACCAAAGTCCATGGCTACCTCCCTTTTCCACATCACAACCTAAATGGAAAACTTTAAATGTAGAATATTCGTGCACAACCATATTTTCACGATTTTTTATGTGCTTACAACGATAACTAACCAAGTGTCATATTTCGGCGGCTTAAATTTACAAAACACATTAATTTTATAATATTCGTATATATAGAAGCTCAACCATAATTCAAAGTGTGTATATATATATATATATATATATATATATATATATATATATATATATATATATATATATATATATATATATATATATATATATAACTTCTAAAACTTAACTTTCAATGGATAGCATACACACACTGAATTATCGTGATTATTGGGCTTTCACACTTTGTGATAATCTAATTAAAAATAATCTCACTATAGACTTTGACTTTTGGTAGCGCTGACAAACAATTTAACATTAAAAAAAAAACATTTTCATAAAAGTGTCTCTCAAGGAAAAATTATACACATGACTTTAAACATGTTATGTAACTGCACGTAATTCTTATGTTAGCATACAATCTCATTGTTCTATACCTGGAAAAAATATAAAGTGTCTACACAAAACTCTAGTCATTAAACTTTCTTTAAGGCTGGCCAACATTCTACCATTCAAACAGCCTTTCCTTAGGAATGTTTCTCCGGGAAACTTTATGACTCTGAAAACCTTTACGTAACTCACATGTAACACATTACCATTACATTAAAATGAAGTATTTTTTCTTTCGTAATGAACATGACTTTACAGATTTTCTGTACTTACGAAGGCTGATAAATTTTACTTTAAAAATCATTTTAAAAAACCTTTAAAACATACTTTAAAAATGAACGCTAATTCATTCCAATAAGGTGGCTTTTTTTTCTACCAATATGGGCAAGTAAAAGTCCATTCTACTATTTCCGGCCTGAAGGGTCCTAGTAATATGAAGAAGTACTTAACTTGGTTGGTCCCCAGATGCCGTCTTTCCCAGAGCACCCGGCCTCTGGGGCATAAATACACAAATATTTGGGACTCACCTCCTCCACATTGTGAAGTGAAAGGGCAGGAGTTTACATTTGACCAATAACAATCATGGTGGCTTCTACAAAAATGTTACATTTCTTGGAATTTATGCATATGTGGTGCTGTCTATTCTTGAACGTCGAACGCCTTCAATGCTGCTTGATGATGGCGGCACTCATAGCGGGGTCTCAAGGAAACAGTCGAGCGCTGGTCAGTTTGCCGAGAATCGCTGCAGCGGGCGGTGGCGTATGCCGGGCAACCGCGACCTACCTAAAAACACACTTTATTGGCTGAGGTCACATCACATATCGATCGGCACATCACACGCGCCAGTTGCAGTTTTTAAGGTAAGGCACTATTCTTCAGCAATGTTTATAGTATTTTTGCAGAATTAGGCTTCGAAATGATTGCTGGTAAATTATTGTGCAGTTCCTTGGCGCAGGCAGGAACCACGGAGTTTCGGAGTGCTGATGGTAGGTTAACTGGGGCATGTGGAAAATTTTACAGAAATGAGATGCCCATCTCATCTTCTGGGGTGAACATGTATTTTGGTTTTCTCAGAGTCCTCCTATATCACGAAGGTCTTATGTTTTTTCTGCAAATTTAAAATTATCTACAATTTTTTTAATTTTTTTTTTTTTTTAATATATAGATAGTACGACAGTATGAAGTCATCCAAGGATACGATTAACACTTTTCATTATACATACGTTTTCTGACATTTCCACACTTACAAATTGTCAGGTTGATTGAGCAGTCTATGATGGTGGATTTAAGCTCTGGTTCATTGTGGGTTCGAATCTTACACCTAACATTGAGACAGTCTTACTGTTGCAGATATAACACATTCTAGGAGATGTAAGATATTTCGGGAGTCTGATGGGTGTCGGAGTGGATGGGAAACGAGGTTATATGTCTAAGACATATGCACGAGTTCTCTCTGGCTCATTCGCAGTTCTTTTGTCTTTCGATGAAGAGCTCTCTTTCTCTGACTGAGTTCGAGTGACTTGAGACTTAGCTACATCATAATTAGACATATAAAATCATCATATGTGTTGCCGCTACAAAGCATCCAAAACATCTTTCTCTCGTCGTGAGGATTCAGTGAAAAATTATGGAATGCTGTTCTAGCAGTCAGAAAACCATATCAGCTATTGTGGCATATGGAAATCTTAAATCACTTGCAGCACTCGGAAAAAAAAAAAAAACTGAACTCGCATACCTACCAAAAGAATTCCTTCTGAAATATCATATGTCTACAAACGTTTACCTGCTTGTATTCAACATGATGAGATTCTCGGCTCTTTCCCATTTATATAGTGTTTTCAAGGACTTGGTACTGTTATGGACATGCCACATTCAAGGAGTTTTTTGTAATGCACGTCGGAAGTGTGCTGATGTAACAAGAGAGAAAAAAAGGTGCTTCCAAGACTGAAATATGTATAAGTGTAAGGAAGAATGTTTGTTTGATGGATAACTTCGCAGGTTAGATAGCGAATGGGATGACTAGATTTCGTATAACATTGCAGCAAGCATATTGGTTTTATATATTCGTACTCAGCAGACATATACTGATATAATTGAAATGGATAACATAAACTAATTGTTCTGTTCAGATCGTCACGAGTGGAATCATCTAGTGATAGTGTACCCTGCTACAATATGAAGATGGGATCAATGGTTGAAGAATTGCCATCTGTAATACCATCAGCACCGTCAACAGCAAGGAGCCCTGAGGAGTTGCTGCAAGCATTACAGAAACTATGTTACTACTATGTAAATACTTTTAGCAAAAGTTGTCATGCACGTCGAAATGAAAGTAGTCATTCCTTGTTCAGCCCAGCATACAAGGCATTTCCACTGTGACAAGTGCGATGTTGTGTTTATCCACAGTGATAGCCTGTATAGACATAACAAGAAGTGTAAAGGCAATGTTTGTCGTTCATCGGGAAGCGAATACAAGTATTGCGGTAATACATTCGCTAACCGCATCAGTATCAAATGTCGTGAAGCTAGTAACTGTATATTCAGCACCTCGTACAAGATGTATCCGCGTGATAAATGTCGTTTGGTGTATGCGAATAGGAGTACCTTGACTGCACACAACAGGATTTGTTCTATAAAACTAGACTAAATCAGAAATATTTTTTGTTGGATGTATGTAAGTAATAATATATATTTTTGACCATTATGTGAAATGAAGTAAAGTGTATGGAAGACTATTGTTTTTATTCATTTTATCATCAAATATGCATTTTTTCTTTCCGATATTCGTACGCAATGTCTTAATATATACAAAATAACTGTAAGCTATGGTGATTTAAGAACATCAAGTATATACATATACTTGATTAGTATAGCTATCGGCTTGCACTTCTCTGTCAATTTAAATGGTAATTAGACAGGAAATAAGAGTAACTTTTATTGATGAAAATTATTTTTCCACTAAAGAGTCATCGGCGTTTAAAAGAAGGAAAACCTATATTAATTAATGTGAGATGTTTGGAATGTAAGTAAAAAAAATAAGTTTTATCCTCCTACTTATTTAAATATGTATACAGTGATAATTACATGACTTCAGTAAAATTTCAAATGTTTTCAACCCCCCCCCCCCCAGTAATAATTGCTTTAACTGTAGTTAGAGTAAATGAGATTGCACCTGCTTGAAAATTAAGTATGAGTCTCTGATGTTGTGAACTCGAGTACTGAGCACATTTATATATGCACAACTTATTCGAGTATCCCTGCATTAAATGAAAAAACTATTAATGGTGTTTTTATTATAATTATTTTGGTTTATAACTGATTATGAGTATACAGCTTTGTTTGAAAGTAGTACTGGCATCCGAACTTCTTCGATGTGATGGGGTTGGTATGCAATTTACTAGAAGCAAGATATTTTTATGATATGATGATATATTTGTCAGGGATTTAGTTTTAATATTTTTCACAGGAGAATTCGATAGGAATGATCTTATAATATGAGTGGTTGGTATCGTCCGATTGAGTAATCTGTTCTTATTGTATGTTGGTAAAGCTAGTCATAATGAATGGTTCGATGGTTAATATGTCTTGCCTGTGGGGTATGTTAGATTTGCTGGTAATGTTTTGTGGCCAGGGATTTGCGGATGGATGGCATGGTTTGTGTAAATGAGTTGGATGTGTTGTGATATGGATTGCGAGTATTGATGGTTATAATGTTTTTCTGCTGGAACATTTGAATTGCTGGTTTGGTGTGGATTTCGTTAAGGATGGATAATTGACTATGGTATACTGTATGGTTGCTGGCATTATTTGAACTTGTGTTTTGCTATTATTTGATGCAATGGTTTATCAGAGTAATTTGCTGGAATATTATATAGGAATGCTTATATAATTGCTTTGTTGTCTTTGAAGGTATTAAGTGAAGTGTTAAGAATAGTCAATACATTGTAGTAAATGATCGATGTTATGATTTGTTTATGTATTTTGGTATACCACCTGATAGAATATTTTACTTGAAACAATACGTGGAAATAGCTGATTGGTCTGGTTTTTTTTCAGCAGTGAGTATGATATCACAAATTATGATCGAGCATTGGGGAATGCTGGTCGAGATGTTTAATTAATAATATGGGGGTAGGCATGAGATCCTTGTTTCTAGCAAATGAACCATTGACATATCAGGATGTGAAAAAGATGAAAGTAATATAAAATGCTATCAATTTCCATACTGTGATAAAGTTTTGATAGTATTGCCAATTTATAAACTGGTGTATAACCTTGTCATTGTTACATTCAAGGGATATTATACAATTCCCTGTATATGTATATGTTGGGGTTGGGTTTGTCTGTTTGTAAATATATATCACAAGTTAATATAATAAACGATAAGGAAATTGTATGATTGGTAGAATAAACATTTTTTCCGAGTGTCATGTTTATAGATGTAAAAATTTCCGAATATGTACATTTGCCAAATAAATGACTACATAAAAGAAGTAATATATATATATATAATGGTTTTAAAATGAAAACTTTTAAGTGAATGGTGCGTAGGAGGTGATATGGTTCTAGCATAACTATTTCTTGTAGTGAATGCTCTCTACTAAATAGATTACCATGCAGGTGTATAGGTACTGGAGAGCTAAATATTTGTCTGTAAGAGAGATGAATTGGGTTAGTTATATCGAATGCTCTCTACTACATAGAACACCCTAGATGTGTTTACAGGAGTGCCAAATGTTTGTGTATACGATGGGGCGATGAAATGGAATATTTAAAGGAAGCTAGAAAACCCATCTATCTCCTTTAGTTATTACTTTAACAAATATGTTGCATACATCACAGATATAAAATTATATTTACTTGTAATAGTTTGCAATGGGAATCCTTTGACATCTGGGGCTGGGACTCTGTTATATACAATCCCTCTCACAAAAATTCCCTGTGGTAAAAGACTGGATGTATATGCTGAGAGGGAATATTCTCTCCCACTCACTTCGGTTATGTTTTAGATGTGTTAATGCGAGTGATAAACGATCGAGAATTTGTATGATGGAATGAGTAATATTGATTTTTTTTTGGTAAGAAAGTAGTTTCATTGCTGCTCCACCATAAACTTAACCAGTGTGTTTCCTGTGTGATGATAGATAGAGATATGGAATGTTTTGAAACGAAAGAGTTAGGATGATATTATCTTAATTATGTTTCATACTTAAATAATTCGCATGAGCATGAATTGTTTTTGGGATGTTTGCTATTCTCCTTTTACAAAATTCAAGAGAAAATGAATTCTAGGAGGGTTTATAAGATCAGTTCACAATTTGATAACGTTTGTCTAAGCAAATAGGTAAATGATGCGTGCTGAATATTCTACCCTAACCATCTGCAAAATGGTTGTTAGTTAACTATAATTACAATGAAAAGGAAATTTGCTATGGTGTGTAGTATGAAAACATTCCGACATTGGCTTTGAGTGAACTGGAAAACTGTTGGGGGAAAAGAAAGAAATCTGAATTATTTGGATGGGAATCGAACTCACATCCTTTTGAATACGTGTTTAAATATACTATTTGCTCTCACATGTTAATCGAGTAAAACACTGTTTATTTCTTGTACGTAATTTAGTTATAGCAAATTTATTTAAAGAGTTTTGTAAAATTATATATATAAGCATATATGATACAACTTAAGAATAGTTTAATTTCCCAGTCGATGATTCTCTTATGTGATAATTTTTCTCGTATATTACTAAGTTCACGAAAAGTGAAACACGCTTCAACATGACATAAGGTTTTGTTCCAGGATTTCTCAATTGAAAGTATAGTTATCTAGCTTATGTTTTCGTTTGTTTACGAACAACATTGCAGTAAGGAAACACATGATTATTTACAATTTTTCCTTTAGCAAGAAATGTTTCGAATTCGTCATCGCTATCTGCTTTAGAAGAGAAATAAGAAATTTCGTCATAAGTATATATAATGCAAGAAGAAATTTTCTTTAGTGAATGTGATGGGGTTGAAAACTCAAATGTTCACTATAAAACCTTTTTATGAGATTTCCACACTAATACAAAATTTGACAGGTTGGCTGAGCAGTATAAGTAATTGGATTTAAGCTCTGTAAGGGTAGCTGGGTTCGAATCGTAGACTTGTCAAATAATTTTCAGACATTTATTGAGCCAGTCGAAATGTTTAAGAGTGTGATGAAGCTGCGCATCTAAGTTCAAGAAGTGAGGGAGCGATACAGGTGACACTAATACGCATGGTTAGTGCCTCATCTCTCCTACGTGCAAGCATGCAGTGTTTCCATCGTGATGTTGTACTGTGTAAATTAAATCTGTAAAAGTGTGATTTTATTACAACCCATGAAAGCCTACAGATTGAACAAGGCTCTTTTATTTGTACTTTTCTCTTGCCGCTTAAGAAAACTGTGTAGGTAAGCTTTAAAAATGTGATCATTTACCATTTTCATAAATTTTGTTCAAGATAACACTCAATATGACAAATGTAAGATACATGGCATAGATTTTTTTTTCTTTTCATTTTCTGTACAAAAAGTTGTACTTATTTGCAGAAGATTTATTTACCGAGATACGCGTATTCGCGCAAACAAGTATTTCACAGAAAATGTTTCAGTGCATCCTCTTAACATAAACTGTTTGTTCTGTAGTTTTTACAGTATATAAGCATGCATTATGGAAGTAGTTTTTCATATGTATCGTCGAATGCATATACGCCTACAGTCACGCTCTGCGAGATTTCCACTAAGATATTGTGAGGGAGTAATGAATTTGAGAATGAATTGAGATGATGGACGAGTTCTGAATTTTTGGGTGATAGAAAACAAAGACGGAATAATAGTGTATGGTCGTGAGATGGATATTTGAGATTATGGAATGCGAATGTTTATACACTGGAAAACACTTCTCTTAGTGGGTAAATGATTGGTTACAGAAACTTGTATAAGGAGACAATAAATATTTACTATAGCATAGAACAATTTCTGGGCTGGGATTTTATAACTCAAGCATAGCAGAAAAACTACATAATGGGTGAGGCGAATATTTCATTTGGATTAAGGTTTTTTTTTAAATTAAATTTTTATTTTTGTTTTTAAAACAGTTAGAAAAAATTAAATTTTGAAAAGGAATTTTTTATAATGTTATACTTTAATTTGTAATATTGTGATAACGTTTACGAAAACAATTCCCGGAGAGGTTATGTAGTTTCTATTTCCATGCGACGCCCTAGCAGAATGAATGTTCTTATAAAAACGGAGTGCGGTGACACGCCTGCCGGGGCAGGTAGAGTTTCCTACTCTGTCGTTGATGGACAATGAGTGAGCCGTCCACCCTCGGTCGACAAATTATGGAACTGGTCTTCGCCACAACACCCTCGCCCTTCCCTCGCGGGGCAGACGTTTTCTCACTGCCATTATGAGGTTTATTCATTTCTTGCTGTATAAATTCTGTATCTTGGGAGAGTTTGGTAGAGAGACGCGTGTGGTTTCTCTTGTTTTTAAACTAAACTGTATGGTGTTGGCTGGAATATTATTTACATTATATTAAATTAAAGAGTGTATTACTTTTAAAAATATATATACATCTTATTTAATGTTCAAAAATTGTTTTTAGGGGTTTCAACTTTAGTGATTTTAGAATATGCCTGCATATACGACTCTGTCTTTGATGTCCATACGCGTTTAGTAAAACGTACATTTATTTACATAAACAGGAAATGAAGCAATGCATACCTCATTGAATAACTTTCAACTTTATCGGGGATCGAAACTGGAACTAAAGCATTACAACACTTAACCTCGTTGGAAATTAAAGCAAGGTTTTAAATCATTGTTAATCTTGGTCAAGTATATCCTTCTGATTTAACATTCAAAATAATTTGGGGTTTAAGCAATAGTAATTTTTAGAATGTGTCTGCGTTTAAATTTCATTATTTAATGATATTAAGTAAGAAGTTAAAAAAAATTAAGCGGAGAGCTTTTTTTTTTCCTTCGTTTTATCTTGTAGGGCATAGAGTGACTTCTGTCAATACAGATTGCCTACGATCTCAAGAGCGATGTTGGCTTTGGTATAGGCTGTTCACGGTAAAGTGAGCACTTCTGAGGCCCTAGTTACTTTATCGTTTCTGCCATTTTTTTGTCCTTTAACCGCCTTTTTAAAATAGATATTGCTATGTAAGTAATAACCACAGTGTGCATATTCAATTGCACTCGGAAGTTAATGTCTAAGGCTAAGATAAAATGTATTTACTTACTATTATTGCAAATGAGAGGGCTTCAAAAAGAGCTCACTTTACCGTGAATAGCCTATATGATGGGTGAAGTGTCAGTCTCTGAGTTTGTCAGTAAACATGTGTAGTGGATGGAGATTGGTAATGTCTGAATAGTTTGAGAGAGTGAAATAGGACTTGGGAAAGGTGTAACGATTGACTGTTTGATCTATAGTGATTTTGATAACAACACTGTGAGCATTTAAGTTAAGTATTAAAACCAAATATTGGGTAGTCGGAAGTGAGTAATGGTTCTGCTCTGATGAGTATTTAAGTGTGAAATTAATCTCGGCATGTGTTTATTGTAAAAATACTACTTACATGTTTTTTTTCGTTATGCGAATATAATGTACGTATCGTTGACAGTACACGAATACAGGACTACATTCTCAGGCCTACAGTCACCTTCCAGATTCATAAAATTGATTCGACAGCTGATGTGTATTTGATTTTAACTCAATATGCAAATAGTAGATGTGTGTTTATTCGATAGGTAAATATTCTCGATAATTGATTGGTTATGCCAATAAAAAAGTTCTGAGTAATCTTGGTGGGATATGATGCAAGGAGTATCTCCTCAATCCTTAATCCCTCACCCCTCGGTCTTGTCAAATGTGTTTCACCTCCATAAGCAAATAAATTCATGTAATAACAACATTAGCAAATGTTGGTTGCTATATGTAAACCAAAACTGTTTGGTTTAAAATTTATATTAGTAATTTGTTCTTAATAGAATTTCTCAATAAATATGAATGCCTTCCGATATGGGTATTAGCCCTTCGGATTTTCTCCACAGTAAGCTAAGTCGTGAGCACCAATATTTTTTCGCAGCATGCTTACATAATATTCGGGAAAATATTAAAAAATGTTGAAAACACGATTTGTAGAAGCTTTACGTAACTGATAAAAATAGCAAGTTTTAAAAAAGAAATTATATTACGTAACATCTGCAGACGTTTTCTATCACAAATGTATTTTTTTGGTAGAGATGTGTCTGTGTTTTCTCCCGACAATACAGTTTCTCCGGCGTATGGAGAGATGAAGAGATGACCAGGATATTGTGTGCCCTAACGAAAGTATTTCGAACCTTACAGTTCCTTGTCTCGGAAGGCTAGCAACCTCTCTCGCTCGTCGTCTTCGGAGACACCATTGTTTGCCTTCCCTTCGCTGGTGGATCGCATTCAGACATGTCAAGATTTGCATCGTCTTGCTCGTTGTGCTAGCAGCATGCATCTGATGAGGTTCCATTACATCAGGCTGGGTAGAAATATGTACTTTCTTGGTTTATGTAAAAAAGTAATTATGCAAGTGCATATTTTTTACTTTGTTATTATTATTTAACTGCACAATTAAATAAATCATTTCGCATAATTAGTAAATGGGATAAGTGCTCAATTAAAAAATATGATTAAATAATCAAAGTATTCATTACAAGTATTCACTCACACACTTGATGTGGAATGTTGTACGTGTTTCTCATAGCATGCTGACTCATTGTAGATTCTACACGATGGTGTTATAATAACTGGTTAATAAAGGGTGCTTCACCGCCGACAGGAACAACTGTGGTGCCCCAAAGAGATGCCGCACTACCGAATTGGAAGATACTGTACTGCATCATGTTCAACAGAGCCTGTCAACGAGTATGCGATCTGTCAACAAGTACGTAATTAGTTGCACGTGCAATGGGTGTTGCTCCCAGCATCGTCTGGGAGGTTCTGCATGAGCAACAACTACATCCTTTCCACCTCCAGCCGATTTTGCACCACATGTTAACTTCTGCATGTGGTTCCTGCAACACTGCATCGACAAGTTACTAAGTATTGAAATTGTTATAGCACGGAAACTGTATGTTTCCGGACATGGGTTCCTATTTAAAAGATTGTCTACTCATTCCCCTCTAGAAATTTTAGACGCTTGTAAGGGGAATTTCTAAGCACCCTATATATTTTATGTTAATTTCAATACTTAATCATGCTAAGCTTGATATACTGCATGTGTCACACTGAGTATGCAGTTCCGCGATCCAAGCACGTCTCCTTCCAAACGTATAATAGCAATTTTCGAAATAAATTTCTCTCCTCTTATATATATATTTAACATGACCCAATATGGTGGCCGGCCGAGGTAAAATCCCTTGATAGTATCGAATTCTGGTAAGTTGAATTCAGACTATTCTGGGGAGAAGAGGTGTGATTAGACTTTTTACTTACGATATGGACTCTCTCAGTAGTAGGTAGATGGGGGCTCAATGAAACAAGGGGACAATGAAACAGTGGCTATTGCAGCCATATTTGAAATGATAGACTGGTGGCGCTAGTTGTGGCTGGAAGTTATAATACACTCATAGAAGATTAGAGTAAGTAAAAGATGCTACCATTAATGGTTTGGATGACACATGGCTAAAGTTGTTTTTGTAGTGCAAAAGTAAAATTTTTGTGTTCTGGATATTTTGCTATTACAAATATTGTTTTCAATGTATGTGTTTTATGTTGATACTCTTTGAAAGCCTATATATCACTTCTTATTCAAGGTAAGTTTCAAAACTGCGTGATTATATTAACTTGGAGGTTAGTTGTGTATAATAGTAGAGTGCTAGAAGAGGCACAATGAAACACTTATTAATTCCTTTGTTTCACTGTGCCCCGGTTGTAGTATGCTTTCATTTATTTGTATATAGTATTATTCATATATTTAGTCAATTATGTGACGAGTTCTAATGCATGTAAGATGTTTACTGAGCAATAAAAATATCTGTCTAACTATAAATAAATTGCACTATAACAGATGCAACTGGTATGTTCCAGCTAACATTATGGTTCGAAATAGAGTAAGAAAAACCGAAAAGGGAAGCGTTTCCGAAGGCAGCATGCGTGAAGCTGTGCCCCAGTACCCCAAAGAAAATAAACTTATGGCAAAGAAGGAACTAGGCCTACTTGCAAAGAAAAGTGACAAAAAAAGTAAAAAATCTCTATTTAAGGCAGGTACAACAGACAACAGACGAAGATAGTCCAATGGAAGTTCCTTGCGCAGACTCTGACAATGATGAGGAATTTCTTTGTGATCTGAGAGAACATATATGTCCTGAAAATTATGAAGATATTGAATGTAATTCCGTCATTGGAGATTTTGTTTTTGTCCAATATGATATTGCTGGCAAGAAAAGTAATTTCTACATTGGAGAAGTGATGAAGGATAAAAACGTTGATAATGATTATGAAGCCAGCTTTCTTCATGAAAGCAACAAAATGGCCAATAAGTTCATAAAACCTCGAATTCAAGACAGAGCAACAATCTCAACTAAGATATGTTATCTCACAGCCCACACATCATGGGCAGACAAAGAGACAAATGGTGTTTTCTTTCTTTAGATGTTGAGTTTTCACATTTAAACATTAAGTAAATGACTTGAAAGAAAGGCATTTGAAGGATGGTTATTTCATAAAATTTTGCTGTAATACGTACATGTCCTGAAGTAGTGTCAAAAATAGTTTTCTAATGTGTTATTGTATTCACTGAAATTGTTTCAATGTACCCCTATCATGGGGCACAATGAAACAAATGCAATGATTTAGAAAATATGACTTTGCAAAGATTTATGTAGCTAGAACTACAATTTTGTCTTTTAAGTTGATAACCCATTCATATACATGTGTTGTAAAACTATTCATGTTGATATACATGCATAAAATTCTGTTCTTTTTAATCATATAACTTTTTGTTTCATCGTGCCCCCATCTACCCTACATGAAATAATGCAAGTGTATGTTTAAATATTCCATTGTGCATGACTAAATTGCATGACTAAATAATCTAATTAAATAAACGAATTATTAATTATAAGCACAAATAAATATTCAATGCACAATTAATTATTCATTGTGCGAATACATCCATATGCAAGTGCATTTCCCCTCCCAACCTCCTCACACATAACCTACTCACTTGTCATCCGGCTGCCGATAAGACAAGACCGAAATGCAATTCCCCCTTCCATCCTCCTCACTTGTTATTCGGTTGCCGACCAGACTACATCTAAATACATTTCCCCTTCCACCCTCCTCATCTGCCTTAGGCTGTCGACCAGACAACATGTGTACTTTCTCTCATTGCACAAATAAAATATAAGTACCCTCCCTAACATAGTACCAGTCACTGCAAGTCCGTCCTGGCAGGCAGCCACTTCACGACAGCCGCCAAAACACCCCCTCGCATCTCTGGCACTTACAGAGTGGGGGAGGGGAGGTGGGAAAGTGCATATGCAAATACAAGTGCAACGCCTGAAGACTGCTGTGGTATACTACGAGGGGGTGGGAGGGATGAGGGATGTAACATGTCACTCCAGGGGGAAGGGGGAGAGAACTGCATCAATGAAAAGCAGGTCATGTGGTGGTGTGGAGGGTAGGTCGGGGGGGGGGGGGACCACCTTGTGTCCGTGCTCTCAGAGAGCCTTCCCAGGTTAAACAAATGCACACACCACCATTAACCTCCTGGTGGCTCTACTCTTGGTGTTATGAGCTGCCCAAATATCTCCACTCCACTCTAAGTATCGAAAACTGCTATCTGAATTGTGCAGCGAATTTCCCCTAATTATACAGCTAGTAATCCTCCGTTGAATTTACTGATGCCCCGAGGAAACTAGATTGTATCTGCTGGGGAGTGTAACAGTACATGATTTTTTTTACGCACTGTAATTTTCGTACTGTTAATATTGTTACACTATTATCTCTCGCCTCGTGCACGAGAAGTTACCGCTACATGCAGGTTGGCAATGTGGGTGGGTTGACCTCCCTCGACCCTCATTTTACCACCAGGTGGTCTGCCTGGTCGTGCCGCATGGCTCCTGGTTGGCGTCACAGCCCCTCCACCCCCTGCTTGAGAAGCCGACAAATGTAGAGGAGGCACATGAATATTCTGTGAATTAGTACTCTCGGCGCAATGTGGGATTTAGAGAACTTTCTGAGCGATGGCCTGCGACCATATAAATATTGCAGCAGTCCAACAGCCAGCGGTCTGGCAGAGGCCATCCGGCTGAGGGCGGGAGTGAAGCAAAGTATGGTGAAAGATGGACGTCGATTGGAGATTGCGAGACGACGGCGGACGAGGTGTTCGTGGCGTGAATGGACGAGAGAGTGTCAAATCTGATGAGCGAAGCTTACTGTGCGCGAAGGTGCTCGGAGAACTCTAGAACATTGTCAACTGGTGGTAACTGGACTTAACTGAGGTGGGACTGAATAATATGTGATATGTACTTTACTGTAAATATTGCAACTGCCAAATAAAGACATATTTTCTATAATACTTGACTAGGTTTTGACACTCTGTCTGTTGGGACTAACATTTAATTATTGAATTGTGTTCATTTCTTTGAGGTAACTGTAAATTGTATTGATTTAAGTCATTTATTAAAAAAACTCGAGTGGGGAGTGAACCCAGGGCGAGGCAACACTCACCGAGTGACGGGCTTTCCAGCTGGGATCCATAGGTGCCCGTCATCTCTGGACATGACATGAAATGAAATCCTAGGATGGAGCGGTGCTGGAATGCAAGGGTGAGGGAAACGAGAGTACCCCGAGAAAACCCGCCAGCAAGCGGCGTCTTCCACCACGATTCCTACATGTGAAGATCTGGGAGTGAACCCGCTGGGTATCTAACCCGGATTGCTGTGGTGGGAGGAGAGCACTCTGGCCACTGCACCAATGGTGCCCCCAGTCATTAATTAACAGCAAGTGATATCAATTTATTGTGAGATGTTGAGTTGAGAAAATTTTGTTTGTAGTAATTGTAAAGGAGAGCTTGTCTGCCCCCACTGCTCTGAAAAGGGGCACAAGTTCTCTGAGTGCAAAGCCAAGGTAGCTAAGCCTAAATGTGCCAACTGTGTGAGAGACAAATATAAAGATTGCTCCCACCCAGTTGGTTCCTCCGACTGTTCAGTTCATCAGAGGATGATGGCGTTGGAGCTCGGCAGGACTCAGTATGCCTAGCAGTCGTGCGCTGCTACGGTTTGGGCAGATCAACCTGCAGAAAGCTGCAGTTCCAACAATGGAACTGCATAAGATAGTGAAGGAGCAACATCTGGACCTGGTGCTGATGCAGGAACCCTACCTGCTCAGAGAGAAAGTGCATACTCTTCCTGGTCGCTTCGCTCTCTGTGGGGAAAATCCACTAGCAGGAATCTGGTTGTGTAACCCCGAGATTAATTATGTTTCATTAGAGGCTCTTTCTAACACGCATCATGCGTGTATTCATTTGGAGCGGGGGGTGGGGGGTGGCATGACAATTGTCTCGTCCTATTTCCAGCCCTAGGATCCGATCGAATTACATCTAAGTCAGTGGGAGAACATACTGACGAGAGCCAATGATCCTGAGATCATACTTGGTGCGGACATCAACGCCAAGTCGGAACTGTGGAATTCCCCGAGAACGGACGACCAGGGAGAGGAGGTAATAAGATACCTCCTAGAGAAAGACCTGCAGGTGGTCAATAGGCCGGGACACGAGGCAACCTACGTATCCCCTGCCCATGATACGGAACCGTATCTGGATATGACCATGGCGACAGCGCGTGCTGCTGGGTGTATTGGGGACTGGAGAGTCTCGGACAAGGTAGATTCCGACCACAAGATGATCCTGTTCACCATCCGGATTGAAGGGTTCAGACAAACCAGAACAGAACGTCCCCGGACTGGCCTCTGTTTGACAGAGTGCTGCTGAATTACCTGAATCAGTTCAGAGCAGAAAAGCAGCTCATGACTGTAGATCAGCTGGCCGATAGGATAGGGGAAATGGTAATGGCTGCCTGTGATCTGGCCATCCCCAAGACTCAGAGAAAGATCCCTCACCACCCCTGGTCGGATAAGAAATTGGAGTGTAATCGCAGACAGGTTAAATGTCTGCTAAAGCGCTTCAAAAGAACATATCGCCCTGATCTTAGACACAAGCTGTACAGCAGTACAATGTTGCCAGATCCCAGTACCGATGTCTTTTAAGGAAGAAAAGTCAAATAGCTTGGAGAGAGCTAGTAACGGATAGGGGAAACCAAGACCCCTGGGGACTGGTTTACCGGATGGTGACAGGAAAGGTCAGAGGTAATGAGGTGCTTCCCGCCCTTGAGTCCTGTGATCATTTTTTTTACAGACTCCTGAGGAGATCACAAGCCATTTGCTTGAAAAGCTCTTGCCTGATGATACCACGGTAGGGGAGACCGGGTATCACAAGAGAGTCAGGGCTGAACAGCTATGCCCAATGGAAACTGAACATACCGCACCATTCTCTCTTAAAGATTTGGATGCGACAGTCAGAAGGACGAAACTGAGAAAGGCACCAGGATACGATCGAATGATGGAAGAAATGCTTCTTCGTGCATATCCTTGTATACGTCATGATATGCTGGATTTGTTCAATAATTGCCTCTCGGAAGGGAAATTTCCATTAGGGTGGAAGAAAGGCCACCTTATAGTCATCTATAAGGGTGCCGGGAGGAACCCGAGAAAGGTGCACTCATACAGGCCAATAACGCTTCTCCCAGTAATGGGGAAGACGTTGGAGCGCCTCGTAAACCAGAGGCTGATGCAATACCTAGACATCGTCCGAGGTATTCATCCTCGCCAGTATGGGTTTACGAAAGGGAAGAGCACCGAGATGGCAATCATTGAGATGGTCGAACAGGTGAAAACCTACGACCAAACCTATGTCATGGCGATATCCTTGGATATCGGAGGAGCATTTGACAATGCTTGGTGGCCACAGATTATGTGGCAACTTTGCTTGTTGGAGTGCCCTGGGAACATCTATGGTCTAATTAAGTCCTTCTTGACTGATCGAAAATGCACCCTGAAAATGGGCCCGCATAAAGAAGAGAAGGTACTGACCAAGGGCTGTCCGCAAGACTCGGTCCTTGGTCCCATATTGTGGAATGTGATCTTTGAGGGTTTGCTATGGCTGGACTTCCCACAGGGCTGCATGGTCTATGGGTATGCGGATGATGGTTTGCTCCTTGTCCCTGCCTGGTCACGGAAAGAACTTGAAGAAAAGACGGATTTGGCTTTATCAATGATTGAGGAGTGGACTGGGAGGTTCAAATTGGACCTCTCAGTTGACAAAATCAATGCCATTTTACTTAAGGGCAACCTTAAGCGAAATCCCATGATCAGGTTTGGGGGCAGAGTAATCAGGATGGTCACTGAGATGAAATATATCGGTATCATCCTGGAAAGTCGTCTGGCATTCCATGTTCATGTCCGCTATGCGGTGAACAAGGCTGTTACGATGTTTCATCGGTTAAGGGCGGTAGTGCCTGCAAACTGGTGGCTCGGATATCGGATGTTAAAGTTGATGTACAAATCTGTCTTCCTGCCCATCTTGTGTGTGGGATGTGGTACCCGGAGGCAAAGCGAGTCCATGGCAAAAGGGCTATTAACAGTGCCCAAAGAGCTGCACTTTTGGGGATCACAAAAACTTATAGGACAACTTCTAGCGATACTCTCCAGCTTATTGCTGGAGAGATCCCTATGGATCTGTTAATGGTTCAAATGGGCACGATTTCACGTAGGAGAAAGCGGGGAGTCATTCCCACAGTGGAACTGAAAGCAATGAAAGAAGCCACTCTAACAGCTTGGCAGACCAGATGGGACCTTAGTATTAAGGGTCGTTTGATGTACGGTTTGTTTCCCAGTGTAAGGGAGAGACTGAGACTGGAGAAGTGGCTCGAAGTGGGTCACTACTCCGCTCAGTACTTGACCGGACACAGAAACTTCCGCGCTAAGTTGTCCTCCCTGGGCCTTTTGGGGGACCCCATGTGCGTGGTGTGTGGCATGGAAGATACTTCCTCCCATGCTCTTGATTGCCCCAAAATTGAGGACATGAAATTGGAATTTGAGGAAACTCATGGACCTCTCCATCTCGGGCCCTTGCTTCGGGACAGGGACAAGACCAGGAGCTTGTTGCAATATATAACAAGAGAGGAGTATGACATCTGGTGGTCTGGCCCTCGGTTGAGTAGGGACCTGGACATGTCGGAGGTAGACAACAGGAGGGATGAGACTGGGATAGATGTTGTAATCCTCAATGGGTGACCACATCTTCCCAGTCGTAATCTTGGATGATGGGTGTGGCCCAGTTAACCCCCACTTACCTTGGATAATACTGAACAACTTCCTGTAAGGGTGCATGGGATGACCCCTTGCGCACCCCCCTCCAGGACAGAAGTAAGACTGAAAACGGATCAAGAACTACCCAGGTCTATGTCTTTAACCCAAGTTATAGACCTAGAACCACACATGTCAATTGAACAAGGTTCTCAAGAGCGAGAACCACCTGGCTGGCCGTGTACGTGGAGTCCTGTGGTTTTTGTGTGGAAAGGCTTTGCTCGTATTACTTGTAACATGAGTAAGCTTAAACCCGATAGCAGACGGAGAAACAGTCTGCGCTATGTCCCATGCCAGAGAGGTATGGTCAAAGAGGGTACCCGTGGAGGAGGTACGGACCGAACAGCCACGAAATATCGAGGCTGAGAGGGAAGTCTTCCTCCACAAAGAACTCACAAGGAAATCATTGGCAACACCGGAAGAAGCCAAAACGATCGAAATTGACCGGCAGGATGAAAAGAACATGGTGGATGCTGCTGTACAGGCTTGGCCTACACAGTTGGATCCAAATGACCCACAATGGCTGTACAACGAGCTGATCAGGGGAGCGATGTTAATGAAGTTGGAAGATCCGACAACGTTGACATCTGCTCTTGTCCTTGTCATAAGGAACATGGAAGGGGGAGGCAGGGTTCTATTCCCTAGGATGGAGACCGTAGACAGGCTTGTCGTCACCCAGGCAGGCCTGCCAACTAAATCTACAGAGCTAGTCACTCTCATTGAAGAATGTTTCTGGCGTAGGGGCGAAAGATTCGAGAATCTGACGCCCTTCAGGATGCCATCTGTACATACGGGAGGCGTACCTTTGATTACAGTAAGCCTTTCAATGGGTACACTGTGGTCAGGTACTAATCCTTCACTTCGGAGGGCATTATACCACCAGTATGGTCACGTCACATAGATGTGACAAGCCCCTCCCTCGGGAGGGGCCTGGCCGGGTGGAGGAAGGATCTAGGAGGAATGATCGGAGAGTTTGGAAATCTCTCGATCGGGATGAAGCAACGCAATGTATTGGTAAACATAATTCCTTCCCATTGAGCCTCCAACCACCTGGCCAGTAACAAATACACCGATTACGACAAACCCGATTATGACTACATGCCACTGAGCAATGCTCAGGCATACTTTTATGGAACTGACAATGTTGATTGTACCTGTATGTGTTTTAAATATGTTGGACGATTGCAAAGCGGAAAGCACGCAGCGATGGTTTTGTATGTTGTTGTGTGTGCATGAGTGCCGTTACTGGAGTGCAGTTTTGAGTTTTGATACAAGCTCTTTGCATCAGGGGACGAGGTGAAGGGGGATGTTGCTGGTTACCGGATAGCCCCCGAAACTTAGTCCAGTGCAACCCAGATACACTTAGCCGAGAAGGCAGTTATGGGGATACCATCATGCTTAACTTCAAACGAGTCAGAATTTGGGCAGTCGCGAATTGTAGTTAGTGTGTGAGTGAGTAGTTTAGTAGTAGTGTTCTTTTTCAATTTTCGGACAGCATGGCGGTTTCAAAATTGCAATGTTCCCGGTGGTTACCTGAGATCAAAAGAGCCGATTTAGCTTTTTGTTTGTGGGGGCTAAAGTAGCTTGGCTAGAAAATAGCGCTCCAGGTATGACCTTTTAATAGGTATCGGCCACCTGGAGGGGAGGTTTGGTGAGGCCAGCGCCGGTTCCACTGGGAACTTTGTAGTTATTGTAAGAACAATTAGGAAATTATAATTTAATTAACTCTCCATCCTTTAACGAACTTGGTTTAGCCCACTGACTTTTGAGAAAATTGTAACAATATGTTCTTCAGTATTACCTATTTCTCCTTTGTCTAAATCTGTAGGCCTGCTTTGTTTGCTCGGAAATAGTATTTTTTTCTAAACTACCCTATTGCTAAGTATTCAGTGTGCGGCCGCGGTAGGAGCGGGAGCTAAATGTATACTAGGGCTGATCCCCTTACACCTAAAATAAAAGGGAATTGCATGCGAAGAGACGTGCATCATGGCGGGGAGGGATTGAGCAGCCATGGCCACCGTTTTTTGCCTTCCTTAATGCACCTATAGCTGAAACTATAGCTAAGAAGGGGGAGAGAAAAACCGGCATACTACCGTAAGAACACTCCCGACAGAATAGAGTCCCAAACTTTGTGAAACATTAATGAAAATATTACGAGGAAACAGCAGGTGTGGAACACATGTATTTTAATGGGTATTTGAAAGAAAAGAGGATGGGGTCTGTAGGCATTGGGAGCCCTTGACTTGAACTACCGCCAGAATTCCTATGCAGGCGAACCAGCACAGAAATATTGGCAGCAGTTATTGAATGCAAGGACTCCCTGCTTCTCGTCGAGTGCGTCGAAAAACTGGGTAGCTCAGTTATGGTACCTACGCCATCTTCGCTCTTCTGCGCCGACATCAGAGTCACCACGCCATAGGTGGAGGCAGGCATCCTCTATAGGGGAGCCACCCCCTCTCCATCCTCCAAAATACTCCCTCGGTCTTGGGTGAGCACTTTAAGTGCTCGGCGAGACATCCAGGAGCTATCAGTGATGGTGGTGAATCCACTGGCTCAGGAGTGAAGGCTGACATCGGGGTGCTTTGGAGGACCAATCCATTCCTAATGCATCCGCAGTCGACAGTCCACCGAATCCAACAGTGAGTTTCGTTACACTTCGCACTGTGGTACCTCGAAATCCCCCTCCCCGCCTTGATCATTGGGCCGCCTCCAGTATATGCGCTTCGCCATCTCGTACTGAGCTGCTCAGGTTCCCGACGTCTACGATGACGGCACTGTCGCACCGGTCAGTTGGTCCACGATCTGGTATTTGAATATTCCCTGACACCCCAGAGCCTGGGGATCCCTGATCCGCCAACTGGAGACGCGTTGAGTTGCGGAATAGTCGCCGCACCTAACTAACATAGTCCCATCGCTCTTGCAGAAGCATCTCGCCTTCGCTGATCCCAAGGGGCAGGCAGATTCCGGAGTGTGAGCAGCCACGAGCGCGATGTTCATCCCACGGCAGCTCAGCTCGATCGGAAATAGTGTTCTAAACCATTTGCAATTTAACACATTTTAAGCCTCTATATATAACACATGACGATTAAAATAAATTTCCATTTTATTAGTACAATGTATTAGTTCTCCTTGACATGATGTTTCAAAATTATGCTCGTTAGCCTACCCCCGGGTTCATATTTGCAGTGATATTGAACTGTGTTCTTTCAAAATTTTCGCGTTATCTCGAGAATGTATTTGGACTAATGGATTATAATTTTAAAGCAATTATACGATTCTATTGTTATGTATTAAATATATTATTTCCCCATGGGAAGGGTAACTACTGGAAATATAGTGCGCCGTACTTTAGGAGTGGAGAGGCTTGCCAGCTAATAAGGGTGGAGGAATTGGGACATCCGAAAAAATACACCGACAAGAGGTATCGTCCATAACGATTCCCATGCGTGCGAAAATTTTGGTACAACCCCGTCGGGAATCGAACCGGGTTCGCTTGGGTGAGAGGCCACTATTCTGTCTACTAAACCACCGCAGCCTCCCGAACGTTAGGCGCATACGCATTGCCATGGTCTGATTTTCTTTTCAATTTCGAATTTAATCGTTAGTAATATATGTTTATTGTGATATTATTTTAACCGGAACACACCTACATGTTGAAATATTATTATGTTATTAATAACCAACATTTCACTTTTTTTTTGTAAACTATAAAAGTGTATCTTGTTGGTCGTCGCGTAATAGGCCTATTTGCAGTCTGGTGTTTCACCAATTTTGTCTTACTGTATGGTCTTACCTACGGAATTGGTTATCACTTTTCTCGAATCATATATTCTATTAAACGAACATTTCGTTAACACATCTAATTTTCCTGCCGTACGCACGTAGACATGAATTTAGCACCTGCAAGTAGCGGAATTAGAAGTCTTCACATATTTTGTCGCATTTAGAGGATTACATTCCTGTGACAAAAATTTCTAGAACTTTTTTTTCTTTTTGTTATAAACAAGTAAATAGTTTCTACAAAAATTAACACAAAATACAAAAGAGAATTATGGAAGTTGTACATTTATTCGTCACATTGTCATTCATGCAGTTGGCACAATTAATGGATGAGTAGTATTTGGCTTTGACAACTGCTTGCCATCTGCACTGCATGGAGTTGACTAGCCTCTCACAACTTTCACAATTGATGTTGCACCATTCATCAGTCCCTACTCTTTGCGGCTCCTCCTTGGAAGGAAACTTTCTGTAGTGTACTCGATTATGGGAAGTGTATCGGTACCATCACTGTCCATATCAGCTTTTGTCGATGACCAGTGGACACCATCCGAGCCAAAAAATTGACTTTAGTCTCATCTGATCAGAAGACATTGTTCCAAAATCCCTGCTTCTTATTTAGGCGCTCTTTAGCGAAAGGCAGTCTTGCGGCTCGATTCTTCTTACTGTCCTAGGTCCTCTTCCTTGCTAGCCTTTAATTATAGCTGTCCATGCGTAACACCCGACGTAATGTCTCAGAACACTTTTTATAACCGGTAGCGATTTAAAATTTGGCGCGTAGTCAGAAGTGCTTGAACGAGAACTGGATTTTATTCGCCACAAAAAAATGTCATTCTTCCTGGGGACTCACACGTTTCTGTTTAGGTTTGTTTGTTATGTTCTTAACTGGCCCTTAATGTTAAAATTTATTTACAACATACTGAACTGTTGCGTGACTCTTATTTATTATTTGTCCTATTTTGTCTTACAGAGAGTCCTCGAAGAGTTCAATTTACAATTGTCTCTTTCAGCTCGGAACCAAGATCCACATCCATTTTCTTGAGGCCACTGAAGGTTGTAAGTAAGAAAAACTTATACTAAGCCGGAACGGCTTAGTATAAGTACACCACCTCCCCCAAAACTGTTTATGCTGCACTAAGGCTGTCAAACGACTAAATGTGTACTAGTGTACGGATAGCAAGTGACTATCGTTTGGAATTACGTAGCTTCTTTTTTTCTTCTCAGGAACTGCGTTTAAACTAAATATCTTGTGCGCCAGGTTTGTACCTCATGCTTTTATCTGCAACATACAAAACTTTCATTCATTAATTTCAATAACCCGATGGAAAAATAAACTATTTTATAATAGCTGAGGCTGTGTATCAGTAAAAACGTGACATACTTTATGTGGCGTGTTCCTTGCAATTATGAGTAACAGTGCAATATAAATGCTTAAAATATCTGGCTGTGTCCAGGCCCCTGAAAAAGGGGGCCCCAAGGAATCCACCCCCCCCCCCCTTTTCACTTCTCCCCTTATTTGACGGTCCTGTTACTATATTTTGAATTGTATTTCATGAGGTTTGCTAACGCTTACATATAGTATGCGCACCGTAGCGAAAGGGGCGACACAAGCACGCTTATCATAAGCCTCGCTGGCTGTATGCATAATAAATATCAATCTGGTGTGAGGGCTTATGTTGCCAATGCCAATTAAAATAAGAATAGAGATGTCCTGCAAACCCATTCTTACTGTTAGTTATACATTACTTTCCGTACCGGAGTTTTCGTATCTACATAAAAATAATTGTCCGTTCTAACTACTTTAACTCTTGACTGCCTCGGTTCTTTACACGTAACTTTGTCCGCATGGAATTCGTGTTTTCGTTGCAATATTTTTTAAGCAGTATGTATGCCCATATCTTCAAAATAGGACACACATTTGAAAATATAAAGTGGAATATAATGCAAGTCCAAAGATAAGAGAATTGTGGCTGTTAAGTTTAGAGTTGTTATTAGTAATCGGCCGTGTTAACATGTAAGTTAGGCTTTTCAAAATACTTCTTCGTAAACGATGTTATTTACCATTTTAGAGGATGGCACCAAAACAACTAGGCTTAGGGGTGAGTTTATATGTGAACACGCCACGTTAAACTGACCGTAGGAGAAACACACTTGCCTTAAGTCAACGCCTACGAATTTGAGAGTTTGCCCCTGCGGCTTATTTATCGTCACTGGAAAGCACACTTTGAGGGGAAACTGCAGTTTCTTGGATTCGAAAGGGAGGTAAATGGGAATAAATAAAATACGCAGCACCACGCTGTTTCTCCCTGAACCGATTCAGTTAAAATAGTGGCCTCCACCACATTATGGTGTAGAACTTTGACTTGTAGCCTAGTGGCATTAAGGAATTTCGGTGGCTTCAAATTTCTGAGCAACATAACAGGCGTGGCCTCACGCAGTATAAGCGTATGGTATGGGAGACTCGGTGGAATTAGCGTGTTCAAAAATTCCACTGGGTAATGAACTGCTTCGTCTGTATTGAATTGTCTACCATTTCTTCCCCTTCGAATGATTTCAACAAAATGTAATCGATAACCGCTGCTTACTCGTTTTTGGGATCAGAATGGCTATTTCACACAACAATTCCATAGGCTTGTCCTGTATCCGGGCAACGTCTGGATAAATTTTTGCTACCAACTACTGAACTGTATTCTCTATAGCGCACTTGTCTAAGATAGCTATCATGCCTTTTGTTTCTGAACAATCACAGTTTCCTAGTTTGAGCAGGAGGTCTGAAAATTGACCGCGGGCACTTCAGCTCTCAGATGTACTCTAGTATTAGTGGCAATATTTAGCTCCTTTAACCGAGGGCCACAAAGAAGATCTCCGGAGGCACGCCTTGACTTCATCAGGACGCGTTCCTCTCGGCACCATTGGCAAAGTTTGGCGAAAATCTCCTTTAAGCAACACTGTCACACCACCCATTATGATTTTTTACTCTTTATGTCCTGCAGAGTCCAGTACAAAGCTTTATTACTTAGAATACTTTTTACGAAGTTTTACTATTGCTTTATTTCTAAAAAAAAAACTGTTAATCATGTGCTTAATTACTTATTTTTATAGTACTTTCATGAACTTTGAACCCCCATTTCCGAATTTAGAAAAATACTTCCTAAGTGGCTACCTACATTACGTAAAAAAGGTTTCCTCCGATATGTATATTTTCTAGGACCAATGGTTGAAGCTGACCGTTTCATCTCCATGCAAATTTAAACCATCATTTCACCTCTGTAAGGGCTGAATTTTGAAAAATCTCTCCTTAGTGGCTGCCTAACATTACATAATGAATGTTTCCTCCAAATTTGATGTTTCTAGGACCGATAGTGAGGATGGGCTTTTTTCTCCATACAAAATTTGAACCCCTTTTCATCCCTTTAGGGGTTGAAACTTGAAATATCCCTTCTTAGTGGCTGCCTACATTAAATAATGAATGATTCCTCCAAATGTCATGTTTCTAGGACAAATGATTGAGGCTGGGCATTGATATGTCAGTCAGTTTATATATATATATATATATATATATATATATATATATATATATATATATATACACACACACACACACACACAATTATGTAGTTCACTTCGCATTGTAATATAATATGCTGTGTTCGCAGTTACACATTTCTAGAAGCTCTGCTTAGAACCCTTTTTCTCCCACCATATATCCTTACACAATTTATAAAATTAATACTGCAATAGATTCGACCAACTCGTTCGTGCTCCCCTACTTGCTCATTGCGAGCGGGGCAAATGGGTTTTCCCAAAGTGTTCGCATGTTTTTCTTCATTCTTAAAAATATGTATGTGTAAACAGTATTTGAAACGAAATAACTATTTCACCGTGCCTTGTATAACTGAATTCCTCTCGTAAACGGCAGTGACTCGGCCGGTCTGTCTGACTCGACTCACAGCTAGTGTTATGTACCATCCCTTCGACTCTTTGAGACCTGCACAGTGCCTACACTGTCTTTCGACCACCTGACTACCATACAGATTCTCGAGATGTTAGTTGATAACACAATGTCGAAGAGGGTGGACGTGTGACTAGTGACGCAGGCTGTGAGTGTTGGATATAATCTGAATTTGTCGATTTCATTCCGATCGGACCTTAAGGACATCGTTTGCTATGCTGGCGTACTAGTCAGGGCTGCCTGGTCTTGTTTAGCATAGTCTACAACACTTGACGTATGTACAATATGCGTTGGTCGCTAAGTGCTTCTAACCAGTTTCTTTTAGAATTTATATCTGTTTGCATCGACATGTAGCAGTGACGACCTTGTCGCTCCCTCTGCTTCTCGACTCTGCCATAGTATTTTATTATGGTCTAATGTGACGTACGTTGCTAGATGCTCCCACATTATATGTTGGTTGGTAGTGTAGTTCGTGTGCATCTGTACTGTAGCGTAGCTCGGTCGGAGGGTGTACATGAGGAAAATCGTTTGCTTTTCTGCTGTACTAACCACGCCTACCACGTGAGTTTTCGAATGCATGGTCTTGTCTAGCAGCGACTAATGCGATGTTCAGTGCTCGTAGCTTGTGCAATATATGTTGATTGGTAGGTGTTTATAACTATTTGTCGTTTCCTATGTCTGCCGGCATCAGTGCTTCGCGACGGTAATTTTTTTTTTTTGGTCTAACATAATGTACAGCATTCGTTGCTCACACAATATGCATCAGTTGGTAGGTGTCTATAACTATTATTATTTTGCATTTTTTAATATCTAATCGTCAATATGTAGCAGTGTTGTCGTCTCTTGGACGACCACTGGTTTAAATGCATGATGTGACAAGCAAAGGCACACAGCCTTTATTAGTCTTCCAATTATCACTGCTGGTAAATAGTGTACTGCACTTGTCATATTGTAGAATTGTTTTTTGAGGTTTGTCCTTGTGAACATAAGCTCTTTTACCCGTTGACGGCCATTCTGACTTTTTACTGAAGTTCTCGACTCAATAGCAACACTGATATTAGTATTATGGAATTTGGAGCTATGAGGTACTTTTTATAGTTGAAGTTCGGTACGACTTCGTGATCTCAGTGCACTTGTGTCTATGTTGGGCCTTTATTACTATGCGACTTTAATTTTTTCATGTATGGGACGGTTTTGTATGTTGCACGAGGTTACCCCAAACCACATGTTAGGCTGATGCTGTTTATTGCCAAAGACCACCGCGGCCTTAGCAGACGATGGTCGTACACTCTAGTGGCCGACTGGAGAAACGAAGATGGCGAGAGCATCTGTATATTGCTGAAGCAGTCGCCAGTAGGGGGCTGAGTTCGAGATGTGACACTATACAATAATATTAATTCACTTTCAGACTTAGACAAAATCTGGTAATTTTTTCTTAGTGATGAAGGTGAATCTAATATTAGCAGGGTTACGATAAATTATTAACATAAAAGTAATTAATACATTTTACCTTTATTTTACAGACTTGACATAATAAAAACACATGCTCAACTTATTCTTCATTAGAGCAAAACATTTATGATGACTGTTTTTGAATAACAATTCCTGCTGTGAGTATATGTACAGCAGTTATCGCGCGGGTAAGTATTGTAGACGATGGCAAATGGACAGTTATTATTTTCATGTCATCTTACACTGGAGCTGTTAACGAATGTCTTGACGCAATATGTGCTCTCGCTTCCCGACTAACGAAAAATATTGTGTTTGTACTTCTTGTTATGTATAAACAAGTTATCACTGCGGGTAAACACAGCATCGCAGTTATCACAGTGGAATGCTACGTATGCTGGCCTGAACATGCAATGACTACTTTCATGTCAGTGTGCATTACAGCTTTTACTAAAAGTATTTCCACACTAGTAACATTGATACCGCAATGCTTGTAGCGACCCTTCACGGCCCCTTGCTGTTGACGATGCTGACAGTGTTACAGATGGCAAGTCTTCAAGCATTGTTTTCATCTTCACATCGTAGCGGAGTATGTGATCGCATTAGTAACATTGTTTCCGTAATGCTTGTAGCGACTCTTCAGAGGTCCTTGCTGTTGTCGTTGCTGATGGTGTTACAGATGGTAAGTCTTCAAGCATTGATTTAATCTTCATATTGTAGCAGAGTACATGCTCGTAGTAGATGAATATAGTCGCAACGATCTACTTTCCGCCGCCATGCTCGTCGACGAAATGACATCAAATTTTTTTACATGATTCTCGCTTGTTTACTCTTCACACTGCATCTGCATGCTTGTTTGCATTGCCCATCTCAAGTTTCCTCAATGCGTGGTGCATACGTCTGCATGGTTGCTGGAATGAAATATTTTACATCAGGTCACGCGATGTTGACAATTCGACCTCTCAACTCATTACACTTGTTCATCTTTCGGTGCTGCTATTCGCTTGCTCCTGTTGTCTCTTACACCAGCTCCTGGGATGTGGTGTATCTGTAACGGTAGCAATACCTTGAAAATATTATAGGCATGGGAGACAGTCAAGAGTCTCTTCGCCCTGTTGCAGATATACAGGTGGGGGTTTGTAGACGGATTTTATTTGTGTTTCATATACGAGAAGGGATTCTTCAGGTAAGTATGCACGTTTAGTATCTTTGTCGAGTGCTGGAAGTGATTTAATCTTTCCATATGTCACGATAGACGATAAAATTTTCTGACCACTAGAACAGCATGCCATCATTTTCACTATATCTTCTCGACGAGAGAAAGAAGTTCTGAGCTATGTGTTTTGGTATGAACTGCTTTTGTAGACCTAGAGCTGAGTAGGGTGGACTGCCAACACCAGTTTATTCGAAACGATATTGTAAAGAGACATGTTAATATTTACAGCTTAATGTATTAAAGCGAAATAAATCGTTACCTTGTACTGTATAGCTGAATTCCTCTCGTAAAGGGACATGCATTTGTGTTAGAGGTGATTGCAATGGTTGATAAGTGCTTATAACTATTTTCCTTTACATTTTATGTTTTATATCAGTTTGTATCAGTGTTTAGCAGTGCTGTCCTTATCGTTCCAGCACTTTGCAATGGTAATTTTTCCACCTAACATAACGTACAGCGATTGATGTTCGTGCAAATTGCATTTGTTTGTAAATGCATATCACTATTTTATTTTTATACTTTTTAAAATCTGTTTGCCTCCATGCATAGCAGTGTCACCTCTCTTGCGCGACTAATGGTTTTACTGCATATTGTTTCGTATGTGCTTACGGTTCTGACACTATAAATGATATGTGTTCAAATAATTACAAGTATAGATATTGTTTAAAACTGAATAAATTGTTACCTTGTACTGTACAACTAAAGTCCTCTTGTAAATACAAGTGCATATGTGACTGTTGGTCTGCCACCCTGGAGTCTGACATGTCTCTCTCTCTCTCTCTCTCTCTCTCTCTCTCTCTCTCTCTCTCTCTCTCTCTCTCTCTCTCTCTCTCAGCTAATGTTCTGTACCGTGGTGGGAAGGTAGGGACATGAACTCACGGGCATCTTAACCCCCCCCCCCTCCATCATCACGATGGCTGCTCTTAACCACGTCACCAGGGTCACAGCCGCGTACCTAGCATCATTCCTTCTCACTGTGTAAGTTACGTGCTCACAACAAACTGCAGAACTTTCAAGGTATGTAGTGCTTAATGTAACACATTCGTCCTTTTCTAATTCCTGTGATGAGCCAAGAGAAGTTGTTATATTTGCAGACACCCCACACTTACTTAAACGTACCAGAAATTACTTTCTAGATTGGGATTTAGAATCTTCTAGCAGCGAAAAAAATACAAAATCTTGTGTTTAAAATCTTCTGAATATGTCCCTTCAAGACCTTAAGTTTACATTCTAAATTTTCCAGCAACATTTAGACGTTTCAAGAACACAAAGACAGATAGTAAAGAGAGCTGCATAGCTTCTGTCAAATAAAGCTGTCAAGTAGAGCATTTGAATTTCTTGGTAGAAAGCAATTACTGAATGAACCTTGGAAAGCTACAGCACATTTCCTCAAGCTATTTAACGACTGGTTCGATGTTCTGTACACCTGATATCCTTTTAACACAGACAAAAGCAAGCTTGAATACTGATTATACAAACTGGAACAAAACAGAATTTCGTCAGAGATGGACGAATTTATATGCTTAGCATCAGTAATGAGCCACAGGAATGAAAGCCATTTCAGTTAGGAATTCGTGTTACAAACAACTCTTTAAAGAATTTGTTTCATCAATTGAAGGGAAAATATGGAATCACTTATTTACCAACGGATAAATCAAACCAAGGCCTACTTGAAATGATTTTATATAAGTAGCATGGAGTGTGCAAACGACCACCCAACACCACTCGATTTCAAGTACAGAAAGCATTGGTATGTACTGGAAAAGCATTCCACATCTGTATTTACAAGAAACCGCAACACCACAGACGATGAAGAAGAGTGTGTCAAAAATATCTTCACAGGATCTTTCAAAGCCAGATGAGTCACGAACAAATGAGAACAACGAATGTGCGTCTGCCAACATTCTGAGAAGTATCAATGTGTCAGACCTTATTAATGACGACACAATAATGCAGACAATAATACAAATGATGCTGTATTTCAAGAATACGATAATGTCGCATCAGTAGAGGGGCTGATGTATGTTTTGGGATATGTAGCCCGCAAATATCGGAAATTATTTCCAGACCTCAGTGTTGCACCAGTAGAAATTACTGAGAACGACTGGATAAAAACTTTTACCAAAGGACTTAGAGAACGGAGCGAACAGTTACTCAAAACGTTACAGCTAGCAGAACAGGTATTTCGTAAAGTTCATGGAGAATTTTTAAGTAAATGACATAATAAATTTGTTACCAGAAGCAGCGATCGAAAAATCAAATTGCAATCCCTGAGTAGGCATTTACCACTACGTAAGAATTCGCACTTACATTCGCATAAAATCAATTAATAAACAAATTTCTAGCTGTGTCAGTGCAATTAGGAGGATAGTATTGAAACAAATAAAGACATTATAACAAATAATGGTACAATTAAACTCACTAAACTTCGTACTGGTATCAATAAACGCTATTCTCTTAACAGCATTTTGGTGAATGTATGAATGTAGATTAAAACAATGCTATAAGCTTCTTTTGTATCAAAGAATAGAGTGTAAAAAAAATTGTCTTTCAGTACGGTACTAGTTAAATTTTCACTTAAGATGAATGTTGTTTGTTGTGTAAATACGTACTGAATTTTCTGATTTTGTGTATATTTCAGACAGTATCATTGATGGAAATGTATCATACAGAATAAACATGAAATTCCTTTCATTTTTTTTTACTTTTTCGTTTGGGTTTAAAATTATTGCTTTAAAAATTTAATATTTTCGCAAATAAAAAAATGCCAGTAAGTAACCTTGCCCTCAAATATTATGGAAAAATAAAAAGAAACTATGTACTTGTTACTAATAAGTATGAATGTTTGTGCGCATAGAACAGTGCTTTCAGGAAAAAATGTTTTATTACAGCGACAGTCGGATTATATAAATTATATAAATTTAATAAGAGCTCTCTTTCTTCTAGTTTTTGTAAATTTCATGACTTTAAAATATTCTCACATATTTGTGCTACCCAGTCAATAAATCCAGGCCTTAATTCTGTACCGCCTGTTTTTAATGGCACACTGCATTTGTTTACAAATAAGACTTGAATATTCTTTAATGATGTTAAATATTTTAATGCTATACAGAAAATGTGTAAGCTTTGCTTGAAAATCAAAAGAAGATAACTTTACAGTTCCCGTGCATCACAATGGTAATTATTTTCGCCTAACATAGTGTGCAGCGCTCGATCCTTGCATAATATGCATGGGTTGGTAAATGCTAATTTATATTTTTTGCTTTTTAAATCTGTTTGCCTCGGTGCATAACAGCGTCGTCTCTCTTGCGCGACTAATGGTGTAAATGTATGTTGTTTCGTATATGCTTAAAGTTCTTGCACTATAAATTGTATATGTTCGAATAACTACATGTATATAAAGTGTTTAAAACGGAATAAATCGTTACCTTGTACTGTAAAACTGAATTCCTCTCGTAATGAAAAAATACACGTGTGACTCGGCGGATCTACCATCCTGGAGCCCTGATGTATCTCTCTCCCTCTCTCTCTCCCTCTCGGCTAGTGTCCTGTGCCACCCCTTCGACTTGGTGAGACCTGTACGGTGCCTGCATTGCCGGCCGACTGTCTGGACCGCCTTACAGATTATCACAATGTTGTGACGGTTTGTGTCAACACACACAGGATGAGGTCTTTGGTATTAATGCCGCCTCAATGTAGTTGGTAAAATGAAAAGACCTGAGACCTCTCCAATATGTTCAAAAATTGATTGGGTTTACTTCGGTGAAAGGTTCTCTCAAGGTTAATTCGTTATTTCATGTAAAATTCATTTGTACAGCTTTCCCCCCCAGAATACAATACAATAAAAATATTTTATATCAAAAATATAGACTCTGGTTAAAATATTATCTTTTCACACAAGTTACATTAAGTGGATGATACCTAATATATAAAAAGGTTTACTTAACTTTTCTTAAATGGTGGCATTCTCCCCCCCCCCCCCCCCCAACCAACAGCCATTTTTCCACACATAATTTAGGTTATATAAGGAATAGCAACTCCTCCCTACAATGGAACGCAGTATTTACACTTTATCCAAAAGGTTAAAAATGTTCTTCGTCCGGAAGTGCCCTAGTGGTGCATTGAGACTGATCGACATCGCGTCGTCATGGGCGTCCAGGGGGGTGGGGGTGCTGGCCAGCGAGGCTTCGCAGGCGACAAGGCATACTGCGGTCAAACAGCAGTCATACCTGCTGGATGTGAGGCGAGGTGGTCAGTCGAATTGTCTCAGACACACTAAAGGTAAGCCGTACCATACGGCCCAATCTTGCAGAAACTCCATTTCTAAGTTCCATAGATTTTTACTTATTTCGATGTGCAGGGACACCCCTCATAATTTTAGTTGATCGTGCAACGATGGCAGGGTTGGGTGTGTTCTGCTGCTAGTGTTATGAGTGATGGCTTCACTCTGAATGTGATGGTTTCGTTTCAGTAGGTTCGGAAGGAGGTCGTGTGCTATTCTGCTGTACTGACCAGGACAGCCTGGTCTTGTCTAGCATAGTTCTAACACACAGTATACAGCACCCGATGCTTGGTTAGTAAGTGCTTATAACTATTTTATTTTACCTTTTGTTGGTGACTATATATCTTTCATGCTTCTGAAATTACAGCAAACTATGCTTATAAGTGTGCTTAGGACATCCTTGGCATGCTGTACTTTTTGTTATCGAAGGTGATGCCTATGTTATAGATTTGGTGACTGTATCTTAAATGGTTCAGGAATTACAGTCAACTATGCTTATAGTAGCTTAGGGCATCCTTGGCCTTGCGGTTCTTTTCATTGTCAGAGGGGATGCCTAAGTTATGGATTTGGTGACTTTATCTTAAACAGTTAGAAAATTACAGCCTATGTGTGCTTAGGGCATCCTTGGCCCTGTGGTCCTTTTTACTGTCAGGGGTGTTGTCTATGTTATGAATTTGGCTATTATATCTTAAACAGTTTGCAAACTACAACCAACTATGCTTATAAGTGCACTTAGGGCATCATTGACATATGTGTGGTGCGACACTAGGCTAGCATGCATGGGTATGCTTCATTCCGAGTCGTGCAGGTGGAATGGTAGAACATGCGACTCGCCCTCCACCAGGATGTCAGGTAAAAGGAGACCGGAAGGAATATGAGAAAACTAAGGTGGACTGACAGCGCATGAGACTTCGAAACTCCGCCAGGATGTCAAGTGAAAGGAATATGAGATAACCTGTGAGTATGCTAGCCAGTCTGCATGTCCGCAGCCAGCAGTCAGGTTGCGGTGATTGAAGTGTGCGATATTAGCATCTTCACAGTTGGCATCATTAGCATAAGTAATTCCAGAAGGAATGTGAGAAAAACACACAAGTATGCTGGCTTGTCCCCTCGTCCCTGGTCCCTAGCCTCAGCATATTCACAATTGATATAGTTAGCTTAGGCTATTCCAGAAGGAGTATTAGAAAACCTCGCCTGCTCGCGATGACAAGTTTATTGTCTGGTAGTGTGTAGACCCATGGTAGTATTTTCTTTAGTTCTTCCCCTAACTGCGCAATGTCTGTGGAGTGTGTAGGCCGATGTGTTTATATATTCTATTTCATCTCCTAACACTTATCATGAAATGGTGGTCGTGTGGTCAAGGTATTGGACTGGTAACCCAACTGTAGCCAGAACGATGCCGCACACCTTCTGCATTTTGAGTTCCCAAACTACTAACAATAATTCCCAGTGCTCCTGGTGGCTGCCACTTGAACTACACTCCCCGTTCCTAGCGCACCACTGCTGGTGACACTGATACCAGCACTCCTTGATGCGATCTGCCGAACTTTAAATGCTCTGGTGGTGAGTATAGGAGTTAATGATGGCTACCTACAGCAGCCGTCTGGTGGTGAGTGTGGGAATTAAAAATGGCCACCTGCAGCGGTCGACTGGTTGTGATCATTGGGTGTGGCGAGAGGTAGGAAGGAGCCTTTGGCTGGCATCCTGGGTTGGTGACAGGAGGGGAAAACTGGCATGGTGCCAGAAGGGGCATCCTGGTGTGGTGCCGGGAGGGGCATCCTGGCACGGTGCTTGGAAGGACTGGTTGTGATCATTGGGTGTGGCGAGAGGTAGGAAGGAGCCTTTGGCTGGCATCCTGGGTTGGTGACAGGAGGGGAAAACTGGCATGGTGCCAGAAGGGGCATCCTGGTGTGGTGCCGGGAGGGGCATCCTGGCACGGTGCTTGGAAGGGTATGGTCCCAGGAGAGGCATCCTGGCGTGATGCTGGTAAGGGCAGTCTGGTGCGTGTCAGGAGGTACATACTGGCATGGTGCCGGGAAGAGCATCCTGGTGTGGTGCTGGCAGGAGCATCCTGGCAAGGTACCAGGAGTACATCCTGGCAAGGTGTCAGGAGGGGTATCCTGGCATGGTGTTAGGAGGGGCATCCTGTCACAGTACTAGAAGGTACATCCTGGTATGATGTGGCAGGGGCATCCTGTCATGGTGCTTGGAGAGGTATCCTAGTGCGGTGCTAGGAGGGTCATCCTGGTGCAATGCCGGTAGGGGCATTCTGGTGCGGTGTCAGGAGGTACGTCCTGGCGTGGTGCCGGGAGGTGTGTTCTGACACAGTGCTGGGAGGAGCCTCCTGACAGTGCCAGGAGGGATAGCAAGGAGGGCTTTCTGGCAAGGATAATCCCTCCATGTGGAATGCAAGAACATGATGTCCTTGGTAGGATGGGAATGTTTTCTATGTCGGAATGCGAGAGCAGGAAATGGTGGGAGGACTTCGTGTGGTGTATCGGGGTGTGAAGGCTTCGTGGTGAGCAACGCCCCCTCCACATGGAATGCGAGTGCATGATTTGCTCGCATTCGGTAGGATGGTAACATTTGCTAGAAGTGAGCACGTATGGTAGGAGCTGTCGGAGAACATCACAGCAGGAATGACAAAGCAGAACATTGGGGCATTCGGAATCTCAGAGCAGGAAGTAGAGAATCCAAGATGGCCACCAGAAGCAGGAGGGTAAAAAGGGACATTCCGAGGCCAAAAAGGGAAAAATGAGAAAAAATGGCCACATGACATCATCCAAGGTGGCAGTCGTAGCACAGAGGCACCGATACCCTACGCCCCTGCCGGAGAAGGAACTATTTGTAACTGGTAACGTTCTTTTAGTTATTTACATGCCAATTTCAGCAATCTTGGGGCATCCTCGCCTTAGCTTAGATCCAACTAACTGTTGGTTTACAAAAAAAAAGTAGATTTGGAATATTTTTCGGTAACTTATAAACATACCCTGTCTCAAACCCTAAGCAGAAGTATGTATTACTTTTCGCCAAACATTTTTCTCTCTCTAAGTGCATAAGTGGCTATAATCTAATCGCGTTTTGTTCACACATTTTGAATCTAACCATTGAAATCTACCCCATGTATGACAAATTTGTTTATTTCTAAATATGAAAAGGTATCGCAAGAGTTTTATACTTGTGTAAAATTAAAAGTACATTATTTTAAGTAAAATTGAACTTACATATGATCTATAAATTATGTATTTCATTCATAGTTAATATCATTAAAAACAGTGAGAAAACAGGTGTGTTGATAATGTCTAGTAAGAAATAGTTTTTATGCAAAATATTATTACACTGAGTGGGCAGCCGACCTCCCGTGGTGCAGTCGGCTGGTGCGCCACCGATCTGGGGTGTGTGAAGTTCTGGGTTCGAAGGCATGGGTGTTAATTTAAGTTAGGTTATAAGTTAGTCTTTAAGGCTGGAGCCATGCTTACCGTTTTGCCAGGTCCAGTTTGGTGGGTCCTGGTCGGATGGGTGAGGCCACACCATCCCTTAAAACCGGTCCCGGCGGGAAGTGGCAGGACGATGTCTCCGCCGACAGTAAGGAAGGATGGCAGAACTAGAGACAAAAACACACGCATTTCAATGCTCGCGTCCACACTATCCTGTCACGCGGGTCCCGTTTTCCTTGTAGTTCATAGTTTCGTATACATTTTGGACCTCATGTTTGACACAGACAAATTTGTACAGTTAACTGGAGAGTTTCCCGAATTTCTGGGACATATCTTCAAAAATTATATGGACCAGACCGTACGGGTTAAGAGTTGGGAAGACGTCAAGAAATGAGTGTTCGCGACGTGCAAAGAAATGGAGCTGCAATAAAGGTAACAACAAGGTAGTTTGCGTTGAATGTTATGTATGTATTGTAATTTAGAATGGAATGTATGAATGATATTATATAACATAGAAACAACTGTATACGTGAGATATGGAGGTCATTCATATATACGCACACTTATAGCATATAGTATGTATTTAAAATGTCCTATTTATTTATTCACTTACTGATGTATTTTTTCCTTCTAGAACTATGTCACCATAAGAACATTTTAAATTAAGTTTAATGGAATTATACACTATCTACCATAAAGTAATTGGGCACCCGTGAAGACAGGCAATTCAGTACGTCAGTTGACTTGTGTTTCACGGCCTTCGGCATAGGACCGCTTGTGTTTGTCCGTGATAGCATGAACACAGAGGCCTATTGTAACATTGTGGATAATTAAATGCTCCCAACATTGTGGCGTTTTTACGGAATGACCCGTGTTACTTACAGGATGACATTGCCAGGTGCCATGTTTTAAGGGCTACTATGCAATGGTACGCCGACAACAACGTTCGCCGATTGGACTGGCCCACCCAGAGTCCCGACCTCAACTCTATAGAACATCTTTGGAACTAATTGGATCGCTGGAGGCGGCCCTACGAGATTCTAACGGGGTGACAACCACCAAGCAAACATTGTGGACAGGTGCCCAATTACTTTTTGGTAGATAGTGTATATTAATAACTACTGAAGATATTTTTGGTGCAGATAAAAACTTACAAACTCTTCTTTTTTACTTTTTTTTTGGGGGGGGGGGGGAAATATTGCATATTTATAGCTTTACCTGGTTCCCACTTCACTACTAGGTAGACATACACTATACTGAATTAAAAAACCCAAGAGTAGTTACACAGAAATATTTAGTGAATGTAGACGTGCATCGCTTTCATTTATTATACTGGAATTTAGTAACACACCAATACTGTGGAGAGAGTTAAATATTTTCATGTGCGACGGACATAATTTATCGTACTTTTCTAAATAAATATTTGACAAGGCTGTTCTTATTCACATATTTAGTTTATCCATACTGTGCATTTTCTAGGGAATAAAATTTCTCTCTCTAGAAATTAAGTGGGCTAAACCAAGTTCGTTGAGGGATGGAGGTCTTTGCAAAATAAAATTATTAATTATAATTTTCTAATTTTATTTACAATAACTACAGCAAAATTTTCTCAACTCAAATTCCCACAATAAATTGATATCACTTACTGTTACATTAATTACTCCAATTAATGAAATTTTATAATTACCACAAAGAAATCAATGAAATTGAATAATTAAAGATCAGACCCAATAGACAGTGTATTTAACTATTCAATTATTTTATAAATGATGCATCGATATCAACAGTTCGAATATTTACAATAAAATCTGTATTACACTTCCATTCAGTCCCACCTCAGTTCAGTCCATGTCCTGCCAGTCTGTAATGTACCAGAGTCCTCCGAGCACCATCATGCACAATAGGCTTCACTCGCCGGGTTTCACGCCCTCTCATCCATTCACACCAAGAACACTCGTCCGTCGCCGTCGTCTCACACTTATCTTCTCTCGCACACCACCAGATGGCCTCCGTCCAAGACTGTCGGCTGCTGGGCCGCGGCAGTATATATTTCGTCGTAGGCCGTCACCCAGAATTTTCTACTAGCTGAGCTGCTGCGGGATGAACATCACGCTCGGAGTCGCTCACTCTCCGGGAACTGCCCGCCCCTTGGATCCAGCAAAGGCGAGGTATGTCTGCGGGCGTGGTGGAACTGTTTGCAGCTCAGATACGGCGCCTATCTGCAACTAGTCGGTCCCCAGGTGGCGGATCGGGGATTCCCAGGTTCTGGGAATGCCAGGAATACTCAAATACTGGCTCATGGACCAAGAGGCCGGCTCGACAGAGCCATCGTCGTGGATATCGATTACCTGGGTGGCTCAGTTGAAGATGGCAGTAGCACGTTGGCAGGAAGCGGCCCAATGATTAAGTCTGGCTAAAGGAGGGGGGGGGGGATCCCGAGGTGCTGAAACATACGAATTGTGGCGAACCCACCTTCTGCTGGATTCTGCGGGCTGTCGACTGTGGATGTGTGAGGAATGGAATTGAATTTCATCGGACCTCGGAAGCACCCCGAGCGAGTATCACGTCTTCGACCGAGGAAGATTATGGGTAAGGGGGAGGGAGTGGCTCCCCGACAGCATTTCTCCCCACCTTCACCCACGGCGCGTAGTTTCTGGCATCGCTGCGGACGAGAGAAGATGGCGTCGGTGCCAAGCCTGAGATGCCCGGGTTCTTGACGCACTCGACGAGAAGGAGTGGGCCCTGCAAAAAATACTGCTGCCGATGTTGTTGTGCAGGCAGCCTGCGCAGGAAAATGGGCGGCAGTTTCCACCTCAAGAGCGCGTGTACCCTCCAAACATGCGCCGACAAGTCCCGCCATCTCTCTACTAGTTTCTTCTGTCATATAAAACCAATATTCAGTCCAAACCTGCTATTTCCTGTCGAATTTTCATTAATGCCCCTACAGGTTGTCTTTTCTGTCGGTATGGGTTTTTACCGTGTTTGTGCGGGTTTTGCCATACCTCTTCTTGAATATTGTTTCAGCTATAGGTACACTCAGGGAGGCAGTCATGGCCTTAAGCTCTGGCCATGGCTGCCAATCCCTCTTGCCGAGATGCACGCCTTCTTGCATGGAATCAGAAAGCTCCATTACCAGGGGGGCTTGGTTTGGCCGGCCTTTAAAGCTGTAAAAAGGGAGACGAGTAAAAGTTTTAATAATCCAAATCTCTAAACCATTTTCGAGATGGAAAATTTAAATTATTACTGATATTGTTGGTTATACCTTGAATGTATAAATACTGCAGACATGTAGGCAACACATAACTTTCGCTGTGGTTATACCTCGTGGTTTGTGAAAAACGTATCGACATGAAGAAATATTTAAGACCTGACTGTAAATTATTCCGGAATATCTCCCATTCTTTATTTTGTTAACACAACACGCCACGTCCTCCTTCCAAGTTCCGAGAATAGAGTTGCAGCGCAGCAGGCGTGCATGTGCGTAGAAGTTTCACATTCCACACTTCCAGTTCCAGGAACAAACTATTCACTTACAACTTTCTGTTGTGCATCTCTTTAGTTCGTGCCTAATAGTGTCAGTGTAGTACACGTGTGTGTTTTATGTTACAAATAATGCAGTTCATATCGAGATGAAACTATTAGATAAGTGGCTGAAAAGAAGTCGTGACAATGATAGCTTCACTCGTGAAGAAAAGAAATCCAGAACTACTACCGACATACGTAGTAATTTAACAAAATTTTTTCAATTTTATATCATTTAGATGCTGATGCATGAATTCAAGGTTAATTTTATGTTTGTCTTCTCTTGAAATACCGCCAATAGTGGCAACTCCTACCTCAGCCATAGTCAAATATTTCAATATAATTATTCGACCTGTTAAAAAAAAAATTAAAATTTTTTTTAATTCTATACATTTCTACGTTAGCCTTTGATAGCAAAGACCACATAGAGGCATGCACTTATCAAAGTTGGGTTAGTAAGAAATTGTAATTTTAAATGTTTTCATATTTACAATATTTAAAACTATGTCCACTGCCCAGCTGGATTACAGTTTCTTTAACGTTATGTATCACATTTTCTCTGACGTATTGTTTAATCTCGCTTTTCAGGCTTCATTATTTGTCACAAGTGTTACTTCACCCACAAACTATGATAAAGAAAGCCGAGATTGCGTTCAAAGTAATAATGCGTCATAAGATTCTGTTCGCTGTTCAACACAAAGTGAAGGAAACATTTACATGTTTTAATACATTTATATTATGAGAAGAAAAAAAAGAAAATTTAGTTTAAATTACTTGATCAGCTAGCATTTTACTTAAGACTCGGTCTCACACGTTGAGTTGAATTTTTCATTTTCGCCCCAAAACATTTGTGTGCAGATAATTGAATGGAAATTTGTCATTATGGAGAACTGAGAAATTATAAATGCCCCTTCAAAATTGGTCATTAGATATCAAGTTATCTTGCAGCTGTAAAGTGGCGAGAATGTATTCATATTTTAAATAGGTACTGTGTTTAATATCATTATAATTTCATGTCAGTGATTGTAAATTAATGTTTCTATTTCAGGATAAGATATTTTATCTGCCTATAGAAGTATTTTCTAAATTACTTCCAAAACACTCGAATAAGCAAAAATTTTTGCCACCAAAACTGAAATTAGAATCAACACTTTTGGCAAAAGGTAATGTTTGGTGAGAGTGTGATAAAGTGTTTTATGTGTGCTTTTTCTTTTGTTAGAAGGCAGGAATGTCCTGTAACAATGAGACATTTTCATTTAATTCAATTGAGTAGATTGAAAATCGCAATATATATTCTACTTTATAGTTGATAGGTTAAAGAAATCGCTCTTTTTATTTAGTAAACAGGATCAAAATTTAAGTATTAATTAAAATAAGAAGATTATGTGAACCCCTTCGTCCTAGGAAGGTGATTTGAGATGTTTAAATATACATGAAAAAATTACCCACAATTTGTGGGAGTCTAGGAAAAGTACAATAAATAAATAAATAAAAAATTAGAAATACAAGCTAATATTTTTTGATTATCTGAACTGTTCGTAATACAATCCAAAAAAGAACTCTTATTTTAAACCACATATTAAAAAAAAAAATATTAACCTGTGCTAGGTTTAGCCATCAATCGCAACTGTCCTGGCCCGTACCCCCCCCCCCCCCCTTACCCTAGAAAAATGAATTTACGCCCCTGCTCCTTGTATGAATTCCCTTCCTTTTAGACGTAAGGGGAGCAGCCCTGAAACACATTTAGCTCCTGTCCTACCGCAGGTGCACACCTAATACTTATAAATATGGTAGGGTTAAGAAAAAAACCTAGAATTTTCTTTAACTCGCGTGCTGCCCAGAGAGGGCTGTGGTGCCGGCCAGTCTCACCAGAATATTCTTGCGTCGTCGCCAAACTCATCGGAACCTCCAGTAGGGGAGAGGGGCCGTGACGCAAGCAAGGCACCGAGCAGCGCGACAGCCCGATGGCCTCTGTCCATTATTCACGGGTTTCCCAGAAAGAGGGGTCAGGAGGTAATTGCAGCGCGTAACAATATGTGGGAAACTTAAATGCTCACTAAAGTGTTTCTGACTTTATTCAATTACATTTGCTGGCTACAATTTTTTTTTGTTAGTTTCCGGTAACATTAAGAAAACATTATTTTCAATTTTATTTAAGAAAATAAAATAACCATTTAACTCAGTTGTTATCGCAGGAAAAATTTTAAGAATAAAAAAGTACAAAATTACAAATAGTTCCAAAAAATAAACTAGATTACTAATATCACATAACTGCTCAATCATTCGTACTAACTACCCATCTAGGTTTCAGTTTCTAAAGATAACGTCGTTGGAACTCAATTGTCCCACCGTCAACAAAATAATCGGCAATAATGTCTCTGACTGTTCTTCCTTCAATCAGTTATTCACCAGTCCCACCAATTGTCACATCCTCAAAATAATAAGTTTCTGAGTGAATGCCTTTAATACCATCCCGCTTATGTACAAAGTTATGCAATATGCAACAGACCTTTACGATGTCATCAACAAATTCAGATTCCACAAGTATTGGAGTGTGAAAAATCCTCCACTTGCTAGCCAAAAGTCCAAAAGCGCACACTACCTGTCCTGCCGAGCAGGAAAGTGTGGACCGGCGAAGGTCATCCCGATAAACGAGATGCGTTCCGACTGGACCCGCTAAAGCAGCGCGCACACTGCGTCCATTCAGTTCAGTTCCGTTCAGTTCAGTTACATTCCGTTCAGTTACGATCAGCACATTTCAGTAATACAGACGCAGGCGCACACAGCCTCCGTCCTCTGTCAGTTTGGAACTGCTGTCGTTGAAAAGTAGGCGTTTTGATAGGCCTGTGTAAAATTTGGAACGCAATGTCAAGTTCTTCTGAGGAAAAAGAAATTGTTGTCATTACATTCGCTTGTCATGAACTAGAAAAAGCGGAACGACTTTTTTGGATTCATGAAATAAACTTGAAACGAGAAGAATTTGGAGAATTCCATCATCTTTTCTCGGATTTGCTTCGGGATGAAGAGAGATCGTTTAAATATTTTCGGATGTCTTCCGCCAAGTTTGTAGAGCTATTAAGGATGCTGCCTCTACAAAAGAACGAAACAAACTTCCGAAAATCGATTTTGGTAGCTGAGGGCCTGGCAGTAACAATGAAGTAAGATTTATTGGGTTTATAATTTGTATTCTTTGCTATGTACATGTAATAACATTGTAGAAATATCAAATCAGCAATATTTCGACACGTGTTTGAACATAGTCAAACGGAATTATTCATAAATAATAATATTACTTAAAGACATTGTAACATTCACTCAGCGAAGATGGTGAAACATTTTTGTGAAAGTCACATAAAAAACACAAAACAATGAAAAACGTCAATAATATTACAATAATTACTAACTAATTTTCCTTACACAATGTGCAGTGCATAGTCATGGGGATATTCAGGTTCGGTCGTCTGATTTGGGGCAGTCGGAATCAGTGGAACGTCGTCTTGCGTCTTCAAGGTAACAATATTAGGAAGAGGCCCGGTTGTTGCTTCGCATTCCAAATGTCTAAGGTCATATTCGGTAACGAGTTTGCGATATTTTGGACTTCACTTCAATTTGAAGTTTTGGTTGAAATGACCTAACGGTTTCCTCCATTGCATCAAAGAAATTTCTTAAAGGATCACAAGGCCTTCCGTCTACTTTCTGCTGTTTTGTGAGCAAATCATTTTGAAGAACTCGGGCCATAGGCGAAACTTGTCTCTTTCCATGTGAACTAGTGCATGCCGAACTTGGAGCACGAGTATCGGAGGAGGTTTCACAAAATTGAGGAATACTGGAGGTCGGGGAGGTACTTTATGAATTATCCTCATCAAGGGCAATATCTACGTCTCCAACACCTGTTTCGATGCTAGATCACTGCGTTCTTTCCGCCAAAAATGGGATGAGAAAGTTTCAGTTCTCTTGATGTTGCCATGGTTTCTTATTCTTTGCAGCTTGTTTTGCCCTTCTTTAGATTTTTCTGGAAGTTGTCTCGCAGAGAGTTCCACTTATTCTTACATTCAATGGCTGAAATTAAATATGTAAACAAATTGATAATACTTTTACGTATTAATGTCTATACAATGAATTGAACATATGCAAAAGTTGCCAATAAGATACATTCAACTGAAATAGTATTACTGCCGTTTTCACAATGTCTGGATTTGTTCCGGTTATCTTGCGATTCATTTTTGAAGTATTTTTTTTATCGATATATTGAAGACGTTCGCAGGTATACATATCTTCGTAAGCATGTTTGTATGTTTTTTTGCATGTCATGTATGTTAATAAACAACAATGTGAGCAAGAATAATTCGGTGGCTAATAGGTGCTTTGAAAAAGACAGGCGAGCAACGTAATGTTTGACCAGTAACATATTCACATTGTGTCATTTTATCTGCAGCAGCATTTCTGTAGGTTTCAATAGTTTCATAATAATGTACCTTTGAAACCGGTCCTTACAATGACTAATACTTTAAGCGAACAGCAGAACCTCGTTAAGTTGTATTAACTGGGACCGGAGCCGATGCGGGACTACGAAAGTCTGGGTTTCCCAGATAATGTGGGGAAAAATAAATAAATAAATAAACTGATGCTACTGCATCAACGAAAACAAAACTGTGCATGTAAGTATCTCTGATTTTCGTGCCAAGCTTTTTGACCTTAATATTTTTATTGTTCCTCTGAATCGGGCCGGATTATCCAGGTATATCCGAGTCAAATGAGGCCTACTTTACGAGGTTCTACTATTTTGAAATGAGCCACAGTAGTGTTTACAGGTTTGATTTCTTTTCTTTCAGATTTCTTTGTTATGGTGGTTCGTTTTCTTCCATTTCGTTCAGCTACAGACTGGGTGAATCAACCGTTCGTAAAATTATTTTCGAGTCCTGCAATCTCATTTGGGAAATCCTGGCTACTAAGTTTATGCCGACTCCTTCTAGGGAACAATGGCTGAAAGTGGATGAAGAATTTTCGACTCTGTGGCATTATCCAAACTGTATCGGTGCCGTCGATGGCAAACACGTAGTGTTTGAAAAGTCATTAAACACAGGTTCCTTGTACTTCAATTACAAGAAAGAGTTTAGCATTTTTTTGCTAGCAGTTGTGAGAGTACAGATTCATTACCGTTGACGTAGGAGCCTACGGGAGAAACAGTGATGGAGGTGTATTTCAAGCATCAAAAGCCGGGCAAGGCTTAATAAATGGCACATCCTACAACCCCCTCCTCCCCCCCCCCCCCATCATTAAAATCATTACCAAGAATTAACTGTGCCTTACCCCACGTCATTGTTGGTGACGGAGCGTTTCCATTACTCGAAAATGTAATGACGCCTTATCCAGGTGTACAATTGGCCAATGACGAAAGTAAGAAAATCTACAATTACAGACACAGTAGAGCAAGACGCGTTAGTGAAAATACTTTTGGCATGCTATCGAAGAAATTTCGTATTTTCTTTAAAAAAAATTCAGTATATCTCCTGAGCATCTCGTCATCATAGTGCTGGCTATTACAGTCCCACATAACTACCTTCGCGATGATGCATGTGCATGGCAGATAGGCGAACTGGAACACGAAGGTGTACCTCAAGCGTTCGGAAACTTGCGTGGAACTGGTGGTGATATTCCAAAAAGAGCTTTCAACGTTCGAGAATATTTCAGGAATTACTTCATTTCCCCCAGGGAAGTGTTCCATGGCAAAGAGAGCGTGTTTACAATGGACTCGTCAACAACGAATGAAGCGTTTTAACATTATTGTGAACCGAATATGCCAATTATCACACATCATTGCTCAACAATGAACAAATAACATTTAATGGTATTTAATTCTTATAAACTGACCAAGAAATTAGAAAAATAAGAATTCACACATAAATAATATGCTGTGTGGTACTTTAAAATTGTGTGTGTGTGTGTGTGTATATATATATATATATATATATATATATATATATATATATATATATATATACACACACACACACACACACAAGGAAACTTCTTTGCAGTTTTAATCATATCTGAAAATACATTTTTGAATATTTGTATTTTTAGGCTGCATCTTATTTTTCATAAAGTAAGGTAAAACATGAATTATGAGTTTGGTTAATTTTATTTATACGTCCTAAAACAGTAAAATGTGCGATGTTGTAAAGTCACTATGCAAACAATATGTGATTTAAAATGTTTTTATTCGAAGAGAAAATAATAACAAGCCTTCAAGTTGAATGTGCTTGTATGGTATCGAAACAGCAATAATAAATACGAAATTATTGTCACATATAACATTAAAAATTAACTATAACTAGCCAGCGAACAATACATTAATTGTCCCGAAATAATGTTTACATTTTAAAACAAGGCATATGTACCTGAGACGTTCATCACCTCGCCGACTGCGTCCCACCCATTTCTCGTCGCCGTGAGATCACGGTAGTTTTTGTCGGACTGATCATACAGTAGAGTATGTCTTCTCACTGCTTCACTTAATAATTCTTCGTTAATTGAACTCATTATAAAAGAACTATTACGAAATAAAACAATACGGCACGACACCAGATGTCTTCAGTTTCCTTCCGTCTTCAGACTGTTTTGCTAGTTGGAGCAAGCTCGACTGAACGGAAGGAAACGGAGGAGTGCAGAACTGAACTGAACGGACTCACTGAGTGGTGTTCCATCTGTTCTCATGAATAGCAACCTTTCCGTCTAGGACTGAACTGAACGGCTGCAGTGTGTGTGCGCGCTGCTTAAAAGGGAAGGTGTGTTCCCTTAGCCTTAGCCGTCCCTTGCTAAGCTTTCGAGCTTAAAACCGGGGGACATTAAAAAAAAAACCTTCACAATGCAATACAACTGAGTGCACACGAATGCGGTGTGTTATGTGAGTGTGGCATGTTAGTGTCATTTTCTAGACTTGGTTAAGCTTGGTATTCATCGGGCAGGGGAATATCCTGGAAGTAGAACTTAAGCAGGGCTTCCGAAGAGTTGGATGTAACCGTGAATGGAAGTAGAATAATTTAGTAGGTTCGGGCACATAGATACCTGGCACCGGAGCTCGGAGCACCTCTTACCCTGTCATTCCGGTCGCCCAGTGGCCATCTTAGAAGCCAGTGACTGTTGACCATTGACCTTTGACATTTAACCCCTAACTGTTGACCTTTAACTTTTGATTTCAAAAGTCCAAAAAAATTACAAAAAATTCAAAACAATTCAAAATATTTTCAATCAATATCCAAAATTTTTTAAAAATTCTTAATTAAAAAAATATTTAAAAATCACAAAAATTATATTTTAAAGATTATTCAAAAATCCTGGTCACCCGACAACTATTTTCTCTAACAATTTCCATTTTTTCCTAAATATTTATCTTTTTCCCCATTAAATTACACTTTTTCCTTTAAAACTTCCCTTTTTCTCAAAAAAATCCCAAAAAATCCCAAAAAATTCATCGAAGCCCATGAGCATATTATGTTACTGACTACTACCACCATATTAGTTACAGGTGAGCATGACCTAGACCCCAAGACTTTGAATGACCTTGAACAAACACCAGAAATATTGCATAGGAATCAGAAAGCATATAATGTAACTACTACCACCATATTGGATGCAGGTGACCTTGGCCTTGTTACTGTGACCTTGAATGACCTTGAAAAATTTAGAAAAAATTAATTTAAGTCAGAAGGTTTATTGTAATACTGACAACTACCACCATATTGGATGCAGGTGACCTTGACCCCATGATCTTGAATGAACTTGAAAAAATTAGAGAAAAATATATAGAATTCAGCGAGCATATTATGTTTCTGACTACTACCACCATTTTGGGTGTAGGTGACATTGACCTGGACCCCATGACCTTGAATGACCTTTAAAACAACTCTAGAGGAAATTTATAATAAAGGTGAGCAGGCATATTACATTATTGACTACTGCTACCATATTGGGTGCCGGTAACCATGAGCTTGAGTGACTTTAAAAACAAAAAACTCGAGAAAAAGTCACAAGATACCTGATTGCAGTAAACCTGGTACCATGGTACTGATAATAAATGCACTTCACCTTTACAGTTCTTTGCATGTCTAAATAAACTAATAGTACGGCTGGATTGCTTGCCACACCTGTCACAAAATATGACATGTGACATGGATTCTTGACACAATTAAAGTGCTCATGTCGCTGTACATTGTGGGCGAAAGTAAATTTATCACGAAAGTAACACTGATGACTATGTAGTGCGTCAGGCAATCGGACGGCCCTGTTGGAGATGTAGGTGTTGAAGATAAAGACGCAGACAATGCCGGCAATGGTGTTCTAGGTACCTCAGCCGAAGAGGACAATGGCTTCATTAAAGATTTCGTAAGCGTAACAGCTTGAGAAGTTTATGACACTGCTGGCACCACTCCTGAAGAAGTCGATGGCACAGCCGTAGATACCATTAGCTATGGAGTGCCCGAAGACATCGCAAATGCAGAATAAGACTTAGATGCAGAAGCTAGCAGATACGCCACACCTTTCACGTTAGCCATTGTCAAACTCCGAGTTGCCAAGTGATTGCAGTTGAGCAATCCCACGAAGGCATTGAGATATCGCACACGAGTCGTCTGCAGAAGTCAGTCTTTCCATCAATCTTTCACAATCAACTCCGCAATCGCAATCAGATCCGCAAACTTTAATTAATGTTTTCTATGCAGTCTACTACCCATGATTTTTTTAAAATACTAAAGTCTGTATTTTCCTTCTATATGCAGATCTTTATGATTACAGGCGAGTGCTCACAGCACCACTTTAAAGTTGTAAGGGATAAAAGGAAACGACACACAAAAATAAAGAAAAATCCATTATTTTACAACAATAATTAAAATTCATGTGTTATTTTGTAATTAATTCCTTCAGTTTACTAATGATTGTATAAATCTCAACAATGCACAAGCTATACCCACGTTTGTGAAGGTCAATTAAATATGCGAGTTTATCAAAAAGTTCATTCGGGGCTTCGGTAAATATGTCGTCAGCAATTTCAGTGTCTTCTTCCTTCTCTATTTCGCTCGTTGCAGCAAACGTGTTGAAGGGACGTGTCAGAACATCGAGATATTCGCCATCATCGTCTTCAACATTATCACTGCCATCATGTTCATTTTAATCTATCCTGTCTTCATGATCGTCTTCACTTCCTGTTTCATCTTCAATATTAAATTTACTTTTATTTGTAGCAGTAGTTGTATGCACATCAGTATTTAGGGTCGACGACCTTTTATTTTGAAGTTTGTCGATGTCACGTAAATGCTTTGCCAGTGTACATTCTGCATAAACCAACTTTCTCTTTTGCATTAACTGCTGCATCATTATCACCTTTCGAATCGATACCCATCAATGCAATAAGAGGTACTGCCGGCAACAATTGCTGGTTCCCAATAGACAAATTTTTGTAGATCTTAGCATGATCTTTCAATGTATTTTCTTGCACAAATTGTATAGGACCAATGTTGTATTGCTTCATCGAGCAAAAAGAACTCTTATCAAAGACCGTTCTCTAATGCTGACGAGCATTTTGACCATAGGTGAAAACCTGAACGCAAAATCGACACTGAAGAACACCAGATAGTGATAATGCAGGTCACGGCTCCATGCCAGTTGAGGTCAAAGGCAAACCTTCATTTTCTCAATTCATCTTCGTCATATGATTAGTGAGTGCTCCCAAATCGATGTTCACATCGCGGTGTCAGAATGTCAGTTGTAACTTTGCTATATAAATGGAGTTCTTTTAACAGTAAAGAGTCTACTTTGTGCCCAATAATGGCCTTCCACCATATAAGTTATGTGTAAAAATATGGAAGTGATCTGAGAGAACCCACATACTCATTCGCACCAGAATAAAACAGGCACGTACTTATGCAACAATATTATATTAAAATATGCTTATAAGCATATGTAGATATAAATAGAGAAATTTAAATTAATTTTATATTTATATATTTATGTATGCATAGCTATGTTTAGAATTAATTAAAAATAATTCCATATTTACATATTTATATATACATAATTACTTATATAAATAATTTAAAATATTTTTATTTACATATTTATATACCTCTACTTCATTATATATCAAATCAATTTAAAAATAAATAAATTTACTAATACATACCTATACATAATAATGTTTAAAAAAGGTTTTAATTAATTTTATAATTACATATATATATATATATATATAATGTATAAAATAAATTAAAAATAATTTTATATTCCCATATTTATATATACATATTGTATAAAATACTTTAAAACTATTTTATTCACATATTTATATGCTTTACATAATTATGTATAAAATAAATTCAAAATAATATAATGTACCCATATATACGTAATTATGTGTAGAATTAATTTAAACAATTTTAAATTTACATATTTATATATATTATTATTATGTAAAAAATTAAAATAAAATAATTTTATATTTATATACCTAAACATAACTATGTATAGAATTAATTTAAAATTATTTGATATTCACATATTTATAATTGTATAATTATGTATACAATCAATTTAAAATATTTTTTAATTTACAAATTTACATATTTATATTTGCATAATAATATATGAAATTTAGTTTCAAATAATTTTATATTTACATTAAGATATGTATATACCTACACATAACTATCTATAAAATAAATTAGAATTAGTTTAATATTAATATATTTATGTTTTCTTCTGCGGCGACGATTCTGGGGGTTTTCTCAGAGTGCTCCCATATTTTTTTACATGTAAATTTTATGGTGGAAGGCCTTTTCTGGGCACAAGCTAGACTATTTACTGCTAAAATGACCGCATTTATATTTTTAAAATGTCAGTTGGCATTCTGACACTTTGAGGTGAGCATCGATTTGGAAATGCTCTCTCGTCATACGACGAAGATCAATTACAAAAACGAAGGTCTACCTTTGAACTAAAATAACATGGAGCCACTACCTGCACCATCAATACCTGGTTATTGTCAGTGTCGATTCTGTGATCGAGTTTTCACCTAAGGTTCAAATGCTTCTCGGCATGATGGAACAGTCTGTACGAAAAGTCTTTTCCGCGCGATGAAGAAATACAACATTGGTCTCATACAGTTTGTGCAAGGAAATACATTGAAAGAATATACCGAGATCTACAAGGATTCGTCTACTGGGAGTCAGAAAGTGTTGGTGGCAATACCTCTTGCTGCATCGATGGGTACCGATTCGATAAGTGATTATGATGAGGCAGTTAATGTTAAAGACGGAATGAGTGCAGTATAGCCAGTTTGGGCAAAATGTACACTTGCAGGATGTTCGCGTGAAGTGGACGAAATTCCATATAAATGGTCGTCGGCCATAAATACTGAAGTGCATACAACTCCTGCTACAAAGAAAAGTAAAATTAACCCACCGCGTATGGAAGTAGCATCTATTCTTCTATTGAACTGCATTCGAAAGGCATTCAATTAAGGGGACTGTGCCATAAACAGTTATGTTTTGCCTGTATGTAATTTATGACCTGTACGTGTGCACAGTCCTGACTTACTTAGGCTTGAAGTGAGAATAGTTGGCTGAAATAGCATTGTGGACTGTAAGATCTGGAGAAGGTACTGTGCATACTGAATCGACTGGATTTACTCCCGCCATACTGTACCAGCTCAGATATGGGAGACCCAGCCTGTGTGGGCTGCCGATACAGCAAAACACGTCAAGGTCATATGCATACAATATGGGGGTAGTGGTAAGTAACGTAATATGGTTTCTGACTTTTATGGAATTATTTTAGATTTTTATCAAGGCCATTTGAAGTTATGGAGTCAAGGTCAGGAGTTCATGGTCAAGGTTATATGGCAAGGTCAAGGTCATCGGCCTCCAATATGATGGTAGTAGTCAGAGGATATTCTCACTGACTTTTATAAATTTTTCTCGACTTTTGGTTTTCAAGGTTATTCAAGTTCATGGGGTCAAGGTCAAGATCCCCTGCACCCAATATGGCAGCAGCAGTCAGTAATGTAATATGCTTACTGACTTTTATGATTTTTTCTAGAGATTGGTCTTCAAGGTCTTTCAAGGTCATGGGGTCAAGGTCATCTACACCGAATATGGCGGTGGACGTGAGTAACATTTTTGGGATTTTTTGGGATTTTTTTTTAGGAAAAAGAGTAAGATTTTAAGAGGAAGAGGGGACATTTTTAGGGAAATAAGGAGATGTTTATGGAAATAAGTGGAAATTGTTAGTGGGAATGGTCTCCGGGGAATTCGAACTTTTAATAATTTTCAAATAATTTTTATAATTATTTGATGGTTTTGAAATAATTTTAAATAATAAATTGCTTGAATATTTTCGATTTCTTTGGATTTTTATATATTTTTAAGAATTTTTTGAATTTTCGGGATCAAAGGTCAATGGTCAAGGGTCAAAGGTAAATTGTCAACGGTCACGAGCTTCTAAGATGGCCATCGGGCGACCGGAATGACAGAGCAAGAGGTACTCCGAGTCCGGTTCCAGGTGCCGATGTACCCGAATCTACTAAATCATTCTACTAATGGACTATATGGATTATTTACTGTTCACGAAATATAACTAGCTTATTGCTGACGCAACTCGAAATGTACATATTATGTACAGCTTTATCTCAGGGTGTAAGCTGTCTCTGTTCTGACGCATCTCAGTTCTCTTTTAAAAAGAAAATTAGCTCAAGCCTCCACACTTCACAGTGTAAACAGGAATCGGAGAAGTGAATAGCGGCGCCGAAGAGACGCTGTGCTTGGAAGGTAAACATTGGAAATGTAAATGTAAGTAACTTGCGAAAATTTCTATAGCGCGCACACACAAGATGTGGTGCAAATACGGGATATCCCGCTCACTTGTGTCAGCTCTCAGGAGTCGAAGCCAGGGGTGCGATTCTCATTCACTTTCTCACTAATAGGGAGCATGATTACTCGAGCATCGCTAGCTGGGCGTAGCGGAGTTTACGATATCCTGATAGGCAGGTGATTAGGAATCTGGATATCGGGGGAAAAAAATATCGATATTTTTATATCGGTTATTTATAAAAGTATCGTTTTATAAAAGATATATCGAAAGAAAACATGATTTTCGGTATATCGGAATTTGATATTTGATGTATTAAATACTGGACAAATGTGGAAATACTTGGACTATTATTGAGGACACGAGGTATTGCTGAAAGGTGCGGCGCCTGTTTTTGGTGCTTGTTGCCAAAGTAAACATAGTAATTTTTTAATTCAACTTACGTCCCTATTCAAAAAGGAGATTTAAAAAAATAACATTTTTAAAACATTTATTTCCGATACCTGGAAAAATATTTTGATTCCTATAAAGTATCGTTGCGCATATACGTTGCAGATTCTCGTCTCAAATAAACGCTTTACAACGAAAGGAAAGTCACATTTGAGACGACACTCATTAAAAGTAGCTTCACTCAATTCAAACAGATATTGTTCCTTTATCCAATTAACGAATTTCCTGTAAATAGCTACATATACAATATTTCATCTATGATATAGTGGTCAGATATATATTTTAATTTGTTGAGTGAAAAGCATGCATGTCTATGTAGAGCAGTGTATAAGGTTCTTGCTTCGTAAATGTGAACAGCAGGTACGAATCTCATTTGTTCGTTTTAAAATTTTTACTACGACTATTTCTCTAGACGGCAAATACATGTTAACAAAATATTTTTTAAAAATTGTTTTTCCATAATTGAAAAAAAAAATTGTTTCCTTTGAAATTTTTCAATACATCTGATTCGATCTTGTATTACCGCTGCGTGGAGGACGAAAAAATACATTTTATTATAGTTAAAATAATTTCCACCCAGACAAGATTCAAACTGCAAACTTATGCACAATTGACTTTAAATTTAAAAGTAACCTGTATCAAATTCACTGACCGATACATTTGCCATAGTTCAGAGCATGAGTGACGTTTGACGAGCTCAAGGTAGATCGACCTGATGACAAACCCACAGTACATACATGCGCGGCATGCGGACTGAGGATCTGCCGCGGAGGTACCTGGGCGCGAACTCTCGACCCTCCGACTACAAGTCGGCCACTCAGCCCCTGAGCTGTGGGGGCAGAGCACCGTTGAGCTACTGATACACGTATTTCTAAAATATATTTTAGCGTATGTATTATCAAAATACGATTTTCATCAAAAATATCTTGTCATGTCTGGTAAGAATCTGTTTTTGGAGAAGGCATTTGAGTTACACAGAAATTCGAAAGGCATTGCTGTAGCTTATCACTGATGTATTATGATTATATTTCATTTGAAATATTATTCACAAAAAATTTCAGCAATTAAATACGTATATTTTTGTTTCAACAGATTGACATAATCGGCCTTAAACGTATTTTTCGTGTTTCATAAAGTGTGTCTAGCTTTCACTTGCATGTAATATTAACAATTTTGCCTTATTTTAAGTTAGCCATGTTTATTTTTTACTTTAATTGACCGTTAGTCCTACCCTAAGTTCGGACTAAATGTTAGTCCGTACTAAAGAAAGATTATACCTGGGTTATCAATAATAAGACTCTCTGAATATGAAAAAAATTGATCGGAGGATGATTTTTTTAATATTACATAATGATGGTTACTGTGTAACAGAATGTATGATCACCTTGGTATCAATATTTATATTTTCACGATTATTTTTCATCATTTCGAAGCTTTGTCATTGTCACGCGTTCAGAACCTATAGGACGGTCTCTGATTGGTCGATTGGTGGTAAATGTTCAATGTATTCCAACTTGCTAAAACACCAACCACAAACAGCGAGTTGAAATAATTTTGGGACCAAACACCAGCCATCAACAGCAGCCACCAACCGAGAATAGTTCCATCTCACATATACTAAACTATCCTCCAACAGTAACTGCCAGCACCAACCGTCCATCGTGCCAGGGGCTTTACAGCCCGCTTATAGTTTCCACGGCGTAAAGAAGCTCCCGTTAAGCGTAAAAGTGAATCAGAATCACGTCCCAGACCTCTGGCAGCGAGATGGGCTGCCTAGCAGAGTCGGCGAAGCAGGGTGAAGAATGAGTGAGTGAGTGAAGATAATTGGGCGGCTCTTAACTGCGTGGTCTTGGGAGCCGATGAGCGTGATTGAGGTGAGTATGAAGCAGTGCCGGAATGAAAGGGCGGAGGAAACGGGAGATCCCCGAGAAAACGATTCCCACATGCGAAAATCCGGCGACACGGCCGGGAATTGAATCCGGATCTGCTTGGTGGGAGGCGAATAGGATAACCGCTTAGCCACCGCGGCCTCCAGGGTGGAAAAGTCATGGAAAATGTCGTAAAAGAAAGTAACTGGTAGTGAAGGAATAAAAGGCTCGCTGATTGCAGTGTAGTGAATTTTAAAAAATTCCCGATGACGGTTGTGATTTTATCATAACAAATAATCGCGCCCGGGGGGTGGGGGGTTATGTTGATACATTTAAAATAAGTTCCAGTCGTATATTATGTGGCACAGGTAATCACAAGTTTGTTGAATACGATGGTGAATCCCCGATGATAATGGCCTCCGTACCCCTCGACCACCAATGGCCTCCGTACCCCTCGACCACCACCAATACGGAGTTGTCGAACGAGGTGACGTAGTGGGGCTCGACATTCGGGAGGACCTGGATTCGATTCCCGGTCCGGCTATCCTAGTTTAGATTTCCTGTGATTTCCCGAGATCACTACAGGCCATGAACGTATCCTTCCCCGTTACTGCAACTCCGAGCAACTTGTTCCGTCTCTAATGGCCTTGCTATTAACGAGGGTTTGACGCCTTACTTACCCACCAACATGGTATTTATAAACTAAAATAAATTGCTATGCTGAAGGGTAGGTGCAAGCCGATGCCGGCCCGGCCTTCTCGCTACAGGAGCATGACGCCATAGCGTGCGCGGGCACTGAAGAAGTGCCAAGGGAGCATGTAGACTGTCATGCCCACGGATGTTAGCCGCGGCCACCATAGATTTTCTTTAAAGGGGAGGATAAAGTTATCCCCTAAAATACAGGCTGTAGCGGAATTCACCTGTCAGTGGCCCTTACCTGGCTCCGTATCCTAGCGAATGTGACGTCACATTCTAACTGTCTGGATTCGCGGCAAGGGCACGAATGCGATGCGCCCTTGCATGTTCCCATCATCCAAGGGCGCGAGCGACCTCTTCTTCACACGCCCTACGCTGTACGTTTTATTTTTCAGTTAATTTTAACACATTTGCAGCTTCTTCCCGCCATTTTATGGACACTGCTGTTCGTAAACAAACCGAGGCAACGGAAGAAGTTCGATTTTTTTTTTTTATTTCCCCGTGAATGCGTTGCGAATTGCGAAACGAAGAAGGCGTTTGAAGTCATATCTACTTCGTCAAGAAGGGATCAACGGAATGCAGGGAATAGTGGGTACTGAATGGAACAAGGGCAAGTGAACGAGGACACATCACAGTGAATTCACAGCCCTAGTCTATAGTGGGAAAGTTTCTACTTGAAGTATCAATGTAGGCCTATACAGCTTGAGAGTACTGTATGCGTTTGTACACATGTCTAGTGAGTACGCTATTTAAGTATTTCAGATGGACTTTTTTTGCTTTTAATTTTTAATTATTTCAGTTTCAGACGATATGTATGTATGTATATGTCTGTGTGTATATATATATATATATATATATATATATATATATATATATATATATATATATATATATATATATATATATATATATATATATATATATATACACACACACAGTTACAAATTTTGCACACTGTTACAAATTTTGTATTAATTTTTAACAAAAAACAAACTAAAAGAGGATAAGAAACTCAAGTAAAATAAGTTTATTCTCACCCACTGTTATTTCTTTTGTACTTAAAGATCAACAGCCGTGAACGTCAGTGCCTATGCCCAACGCCAAACGCATCTCATGCTGTGTATTCGTGTTCTCTGTTGATTGCACGGAGAACTCGAGTAGTCTTGAACGAGCAGCGTTAGCGGAGAAATAAGTTTCTGCCGTCTCGGCACGACCAGGCAAGACGTAGCGGGACTTCTTGCCACTTGCCGGGAATAACAGCGCCTCGCGGGAATGCACCACGAAGTTGAAGAAAGTTTGCTTTCGCCATGAGACTGGAGAAACAAGGCCCGGGACTCGAGTAGAGGAAAACGAACTCCGTACCCAAGGAATCCTAGCCGAGGCCTGTGGCCGACACTCTGTGATCCCAATGTTTTTAAAGTACCGTCTACAGTATCAAGGATGTCGTAAAGGGAGGAAAGGGAGTATCTATCTCCGCCTTCACCCCCCCCCCCCTCCCCCAAGTTAAAATTGCGAACACCAACGTCTTCACAGGGGGGCTTCACAAGAAAACGACGCAGATTAAGACTCATACCTAATGTACATTTACAATAAATAGAGGTTTTTACAGGTGTGGTAAGGATTTTGTGTAAAATATTTTGTTATAAAACAATTTGTATACAAATGCTGATGTTATTTCAAAATTAAATTTAAGGAATGGGTGTTTTTCCAAGCAAGTGTCGCTACAAGACCTACCTCTTCACTACCCTCTGATTTAACCCAGGAATGTTCCGACACCCCTGTACACGTTTTACAACTGATTTGTATGTAGTTCGTCTCTTTCAATACTGTAGAATCACATTTTTCACTCATATCATTAAACTGTTACGGGTGTTAGCACTGCCATATCGGCTTTAGAAGCGGTGTATTAGTGCCACATGTGTTGTTATGGATAATCCCATGGAAATACATAATTTAAATTTATATTCTGTCACATGCACGTGTAGCATGAAACAAAACTTCGGTTAACAATGTAAATACAATAGTATGGTTTAGCCAGTACTGCCCTGTGGTTTGGGGAGGGGCCGGCTGCTGCCGTCTTGGATTTCGTCACCAACTTGAGTAATACCTTGATATTTATTTTTCGCTATCTTGTTACCAGCCGTAATCTTGTTTTCGCCTGTGGTTTGGTTTTGTCTGTCATGACATAGCCCACTATCTTGTTTTCGTCTGTCGTTTTCGTCTGGCTTTTCTTTACAGCCGCCATATTGTTTTCGTTTGATGTTTGTTTTCATCTGAGTAGTAAGGAAATGATGACTTGGGCACATCGGCATCTGGCATCGGATTCGGACTGGGGGAGCCGCCATCTTGTTATGTACCCGACCGCCATCCTGGATGTCATTGACCTTGATCTTTGGCACGTGGCCTTGACCTTGTCGCCGTGGACCTCTGACCTCAAAAAACATTAGAAAACCTTTCAAAATTCCAAAAAAAAATCCTGAAACAATTCCCAAGAATTCTAAAAAATAAAAAAAAAATCCGAAAAATTTACCACTAAACATTATTTAAAAAATATTTTAAAAATTATTAAAAGGATCCTCAAAAATTATCTATTATTTTCCCCTCAAAATGGCAACCCCTCCCCCCTGTGCCCCTGAAATCCAATTTTCGCCAATTTAATTGATTTTGGGGGCTTCCTTCGAACCTACAGAGCAGTGGCGGCCATATTGGTTTTATAGGCATACTCTATGCTAAATCGATACGAAGTATAGAGGATATGACTCAGACCTAAGCATCAGCTATCTTGCATCCATATTGTATGCAGATGACCTTTTACCCCGACCATGACCTTTGACCTTGACCTTTGACCTTGAAAATGAAAAATCCAACAGAATCACAAAAAATTAAAATCTATTAAAAAATTATTTAAAAAAATATAACTAAAAATCGTCTAAAAAATTCTAAAAATATATTAAAAATTTATTTTTATAAAATGTTATGTAAAAAATTTCTTAATTAAAAAGTCTTTAACTTCGGCGGCAATTTCCCCCCTTTTCCCTCGGAATTTCCCTTTTTCTCTAAAAAAAACAGCCCTTAAAAATGTATAAAAATTTAATTAAAATACTTACATTTCCTAAGGTCCCCCCCCCCCCCCGCACAAACAATTACTCACCTCTGTTCGACTCCAGCAGACGACTGGCTTCCTTGTACCCACTCCCCTCAACTATACTCATTCTGCCATCATGATTTTTTTCTTTCTTCATTTGTTTACATGCTACTGGAGGTAGGCAGCTTTGTTTATATGTTACTGGAGGCTGCCATATTTGATTTTTCGTTTGTCATTTGTTTATACATTACTGGAGGCCACCATCTTGGTAGACAACCACCATCTTGGTAGGTGACTTCCATCTTGGTATACATCACCCATCCACCATCTTGGAATACAATGCCCAATAGCAATTGACCTTTGACCTGTAACCTTGAAAACCAAAATTCGAGCAAAATGCATAAAAGTCAGCAAGTATAATACATTACAGACTATCACGGCCATATTAGATACAGAATGCCTTGACCTTAAAACCATGACCTTGAATGACCTAAAAACAAAAACTCGAGAAAAAATCTATGTGAAGAGGCAGAATCTAGTCGAGACGATCCACCTTTCACTCAGCTGCTGTCAAACTAAACCTCTCGGCTTACCTCCCTACTATTTATAATATTCAAGTGCGCAAGCCTTATAGCATCATATTGACTTTGAACTAATCGTACTGCACCATTAATACATTGTGCTGACACCGACCAACCAATCACCAAGTAACCACATGATTACAGCTAACCAATCACATGCGAGCATTGAGACATCACACACAGGTAGGAAGGCAGGCTTTAGATGCTAGTTCCTTGATCACATTAGCATGCAGTTATGTCTTCAACAGTTTCTTCCAGACAAGTTCTTCGCTCACCTATAAATAATGGTCACACTTAAAGTAGACAACTGACTCCTGTTGTCGGACCGACCCCTCACAAGATTGACCCCACTGACCCCATTTACCCCATTGACCCCATCGTCCCTATTGACCAATAATGACCCCTGATTATGGTGCTAATTGCAGTGCTGATTGCAGTGCTAATTGAAGTGCTAATTATGATACTGATTGCAGTGCTAATTGTGGTGCTGTGGTGCTAATTGTGGTGCTGATTGTGGTTCTGCGATGCTGTGCGGTGCTGTGGTGCTAAGTGCAGTGCTGATTGTGATTGTGGTTATAAATGTGGTGGTACGTGCGGTGTGTGTGGATCGAAAGTGAAAAAAAATATTCATGCATTTCAAACAAAACTTATATAGTCCTGTCTCTAACATCTGAAATACGAACGTTCTATTTAATAACTTCGCTTTAAAACAGTATATATACCAGGTCCCATGGTATATTCCATCGCTTCCTGGGCAAACTTTATCAACACTTTGCAATAAAAGTGCCAAGTGCTTCCCAATATTGATTGTCGTCGAGTGAAAAGGACTCTTCGTTCGGACCACCCTCTCAAGCTAACAGGCATTTAGAACATAGGCGATAACCCGATCGCAGAATCGGCACTGGCGACAACCAGTTAGTGACAATGCAGGTCGAGGGTCCATAGTCGTAGAGGTCAAAAGGCAGGCCTTCATATTCACAATTCATCTTCGCTGTATGGAAACATTCTGAGAAAACCTACATATTCGTTCGCCTCTTAAATATCAGTGATGGGTTTTAGACAACCGTACACACAAGCTTGGGTTTTGGTGGTAGAAAGTAAATGTTATAATTTCAATTCTTCATAGCATTAAATTCGGTAATAATAACAATGAAAGAAATTAAATCACTTTTTGGAAAATTGCATCAAAGATTTATAAAAGTTTTACTTCGCTATGCAGGATTTGGTGGAAGAGGTGTAAAAAATAATTTATCATGTAGCGAAAGTTATTGGGAAACAATAAATTACATTTCCTTAAATACAGTTACATATCTACTGCTATTATTTTTTATCTAGTTATTAATGTTAAGGGAATTATTTTTTAGTAAATTTATTAAATATTTATTCGTAGGAAATAAACATTCAAACACTTGAGTCCCGAAATGGGAGACTTTTTTTTCAAAACAGTCCCTGACACAAAGATTTGAAGGCTGTTGACCAGCTCCAGCTATAGCGAGCCAGGGGAAGGAGTGGGAATAACTATTCCTCTCACAGAACCAGACAGGGCAGATTTTCGGGATGGTCCACAATTCATGGGTAGAGCTTAATTTTGCAAACATATAAATGCTTTGGAAGAGCCCACCTTGGTGTCTTGGGGGGTATTTGACAGGTGGAGGGTCTCCGAAGTTGTTGGATAAAACACGCAATCTGGGCTGGTAGTGAAGAGAGAAGGGTGGGGTTTCGTGGCCTTAGATCGATAGCGGGGTTGTGTAGCGCCCTCCATGGACCAGGCATTTCTCGAGATATCCGAAAACACATTCTGGGCTGGTGTAAGGGGAGGGGCTTCATTGCGCTAGACAGGTTTTTCGGGTCGCGGCGTTGGACCGATAGTGGGTGTGTGGCCTTGGGCAGGAACTCTCTTTTCGGGCGAAAACACACTCTGGGCTGGTGTAGGGGGAAGGGGTGCGTGGTGCTAAACTGGTTTTTGAGTTGTTGTATCGATAGCGGGGTGCGTGGCCTTTGAGAATATCTCTCGTCGGGCTAAAGTGCACTCTGGGCTGGAGGAGAGGGCGACAGATCGCCGAAAATGCGCTCTAGGGTGTTGTTGTGTGACTTGGAACAGGAAGTTCCCTTTTAATACGAAAATGCACTCAGGTCTGGAGGGGGAGGGGGGCTGCAGTCAGGAGCGATGTGAACAATTTTAGTTGTCTGCCGCCATCTTAGTTTGATGCCAACAGTTGTCCAGGTTACATGTATACATCGTTCTCTTGACTTCACCGGATGCGGCGGCCAGCAGGCTTCGAAAAGTGTAGGCGTATTATACGCCTGAGTGTTAGCCACGATTCTCATTTAAACGATATTATATTAAAAAATTTATAAGGTTTTTTTAATTTATCAGGAATAAATAATATTAGTGTAAACCCAGTTTCTGAGATCTGTCTACGAAACTAGGTATGATTTTCAACTGTCGTTTTGTTAACTAGTGCCGTGAGTTTCACAGACTTAAAGGAAAAAAATTGTAGTATATTGGTTATTTAAAATAATATTATATAGTACGTTTCTATTAAGTGTTGCGGGATTAAGCCATCCAGATCTCCTTATGCTTTGATGGAAATCTGTGTTAAAAGTGAATTATTCTTACAACAATATTAAAAATATGGCTAAGTTTTTTTATTATGGTTTTGTTGTCTGTTGTAGGACGAATAGTGTATTCAGAGTTTTTGTCGTAAATTTCAACTCAGTCGCCTATCAGCCGTACTCCACATATATAACAGCTTGTAAGCCGGCGCACGTCATACCCTCCAATCATTCATTCACCAGCCTCCCAGGTGGACGGATGTGTTTTGCGAGAGCTCCTTGAGCGATTTCATTGCATGTTTTTTTTTTTTAATTTGTTTAGTGATTGCCATGTACTTGTGTTCATTAGCTACTTAATTTATTTCGAAACATCCGTTTTGTATTTCTATTCATTTCCGAGTTTTTCACCTCAGTCTATAATCAAGCGTAGGCCGACGCAGGTTATGTTTGCTCCCAACACCTCTTTCAGCTTATAAATCAACGTAAGTGGTAAATCTAAGTGAGTGCTGCAGCGACCTCCCGAGCAAATGGACGTATATTAAACATTTTTTTACATGTCTTAATAGATTAATTTCTCTTAACGTGTGAATTCAATTTCAAAAGTTCTTCACCAGCCTCCCAGGAAGACGGACATGGTTTAAAATCATGTAAGGTATGTGCGAGAGGAATCAAGTAGTGTCATTTGTATGTGTTTTCATATATCTTGTGCTTATGAAGACTGCCATTTAATTTATATGGACATTTTTGGCTTGGTTAATTCCATACTGGACAGTTATGTAATTGTGATCTTTTATGAGTAAGAACTTGTCGACACCAGGTTATTCACGTAGTTGGGTTTGTTTGAAATTTGCGAATCGATGAGTCCTTTGTATAGTTTATTCATAGGTAGAACTCGTTTAAACACTCTGAATTTTTTTCCCCCTCATGCAATGCTGTTATTCATTTGTAATAATAATACTATCTTTCAAAGTCGCCTACTACCAACATCAGCTAAGAGCAATATCACTAACCAAATTAACACTTATGCCACTCTGTCCCCAACATGCCACACCTCATCGAGTGCCAGAGCTCCAAGGGTGAGGATGTACCAGATCTTCTACCCACAAAAATAAATAAAGAAAATAAAGTCCCTTAGCACACTCTTACACCAAACACAAAAAAATAATCGGATTAAAATCGGATTAATAAATTTTGAATGGATTTAATCAGATTCAAAACTAACCCTTTCAATCAATCTGATTAACCAATTAAATCAATTTAAGTAACCCTATCAATCAATTTAATTCTTTGATGTCAAAAAAGGTGGCATCCCATAGAGGTAGGACTGATATCTGTACACATTGTAGGTAGCTGTAGATAGATGTGATTTTGGTTGTGGAACAGGAGGTGCATGTGGTGGTGGCAGATGGATGTCATTGGCGGTGTGGTGCTGGCAGTTGTGGTGTCGTGGGTGGCTGTTTTTATTATGGTGCTGTAACTATTGTTGGGAGGAAATAAAAAAAATATTTAGGAATTTTGTATTGCCCCCAAGGTAAGGTCGATACTCCATCTGCCTCAATGTAGCGCTCATCGTCCATACCTGACAACATTACATTGGTTACACGTTCGGTGTAGATTCCATAAGCATGCGAATGGAATTGATATTGGGTCACCACCGTTGTGCAATTTTCGAGGCAATCTCGATATTCCTTGTACTTGAGTGTTTGCAACGGGTTAAATTTTACACCTGTTGCTTTACATATACACTGCTCATTCGCAATTATATATGCATAAAGCTTCGGATGTAAACCCACAAAGTGTGTGATGATGCGACCAGCACATTCATCTTTCATCACCCCGAAACTGCCTTTGTTCTCGTGGAGAATTTTTGCGGGTTATCGAGCACATAGTTGGATGTATCTAACCGCGCCTTTACGTCTGGGGTGATCACTTAATATATGTTATCACAGACAACAGAATACACCAAGGAATTGGTATCACAATAGAGGAGGCGTAAGGCCAGCAGAGGAAATTTGGTACGCATGTATTGTTAATGAAATTTGTAGAGGGTTAATTTAGAAAGATCAAGAATGGCAACACCAGTGTACAAAGTATTGTTGAACGTAACAGAACTCTTTGACATCTCGACAAGGACTAAGCTTTCATCGATAAGCTGCCTTTGCTAGAATGTAAGACACCCTATCAGCTCTGCAGTCCCGCAGATTGTGTCATACTTCGAAACTACTCTTATGGCCCTTTCCTGGCGGAAATTCTGTAAAGTTTTTCCATAAAATGAATTATTCATATATTTGAAAAACAATTTCTCGAAATCGTTCGCAGCCTGAGAATGCTTTTCATTATCACATTCGATGTACAGCTCCATCCAAGCCTTCTTCTCAAAGTGCAAAACGCGATGAACAGAGTCAAGTTTGACCCCTTACATCAAATAGTGCTTCAGTTTTTCCCAGTGTATAACATAGTTCTTCCACGATGCGAGTATCAAAAAAAGTTAGTTTCTCATGCGAGCCATTCGGGGGTATGCCATTTTCTGGGGCCAAAGGCAGATTATATAGTGCATCATGACACTTGTCTGGAAATGACAAATCCACTTCCACAAAAAAACAAGTGTCGCCATCATTCACAGTGTTTGCAAAATCCCATGGTGAGAACGCGTCAGCCTTAATCAACTCTAAATTGCCGACCGGAAGTTTGGATAGCATCGTGTGGCTGTACATCCTGTTTACGTCGAAATAGCATATATATTTCGATGCCACCCTGGGGTTGTAATCCTCACCCATGTCAATATTGTTGGCATCCGCACACCTTCTGAAAACCTGGGTAATGCCACCCCTAACCCTGCGTTCTCCAAAAAGATACATGGCTGGGTCAGTCAACAGCTCTAGCCGTGCACATGTCATTGAAAATAAAGCGTCACATGAAAGAGACAGAGCTGTGATATACATGGCGGGGTCAAGACTGTAATGAGCCGAACATACTGTCCTGAAATTTTCAAAAACATCTGCCAGCCAACAAGGGTCTACACATAAGTAGTGAATAGCATACTGCAGCAAGTTAATGCAGTTGAATGCATCCCATGCAGCTTGGGCATGAGAATAATCTTCTTCGCTAATGTCTTTGCCTTTCATCACATTATGAAATGCATCTTTTGGTGCGAGTGTCTTTCACATCAGACTGTCTGGCAACTTAACAGAGTCATAAAGAAAAACTCCCTTCGGGGGGGGGGGGCGCAAGGTGATTCGAATTTGTACTGTCATATCCGTGACTATTTTTAAGACAAAGTAATGTATTTATTTTGAATTTTGGTAAAGTGGCACTTAATTAATAGCACCTGACGATCCGCCACTGTTTGCATCCCATTTACGTACATTTGCAAACCATCTACATTCAATTTCATCCCACTTTTATTTATTTGCATCACATTTACATTCTTTTTTGTGTCTTTTATTCATATTAATCCCTTATACATTCATCTGTATATGCTTTAGATTCATTTTTATATATGTCACCCGTTTTCATTCCATCTACATTCTTCGTAGGCCTATATGCCTTACATTCATTTATATGCCAATTTCATTGATTTGCATATGTCTTACATTTCTTTGCATGCCATATACATTAATTTACATATGCCTTGTAATCATTTGAATATGGCATGCAGTAATTTGCAGGTGATCGACGTATATTAGTTTGAATGCCCTCTACATCCACTTGCACTTGTCATGCGGTCACTTACATATGTCATACATGCACGTAGTACACCTCTATTCCATTACCTCGTCACTATCCATAACATTACAATTCGTTCATAGCCAATTGGTTACTTCATATATTCACTTCGAAGAAAACTACCGCAAAACTTAGCGTATCTTCATCAGATTCACAGCAACATACTTGACTGCATTAAATTCCCACGCTTCTCAAGCCACTCAAATTATCTGGGCACTTGTCTTGATAGGAAAAATTTGTTTTCGAGGACAAACACGTGAACGGGATTCACGAATTGGGTCACGTGAATAAAGTTGAGCAGGTGGTCAAATGTTGAAAACACAAGCAGATACTCGCGTTCGTATGAATAAAACACGTCATGCTCACTCACTTAACTGAGTACCTGCACACAGTCAATCGGCAATACTATGTATACGAAATAGAGGACGTGCTCACGCTGTGAAGAAGAGTTCAGCGTGCTCAACTTCATTCATACGACCCATTGACTTGGTTATTTTAAGTTCATATTTTTTATAACGGCTGTTAACGACAAAGTGAGCACTTTTGAAATTAATATTATAAAAAGTCACTGCCCGTGCCTACATGTATTTCAACGGGTGCACTGAGTGTTATGCATCCGGTAAAGTTGGCAGTGATGGATGGGAAGTAGTTCCATATCTTAACGTCAAATAAAACGTGTTAGGTGACCATTTGTGATCATTTAAATTATTTCTTACACTTTCTGTGTTTTTTTAACGCCTCAGTGTGTAAAAATTAGCAAATTTTTGAAATGTTTACTTTTCTAAGAATTTCACAGTTTCACTTGACCGACGCATGAATAAAGGGATGAGTAACCAAATAGCATTTCTGATATAATAATATATATTAGCTGGACCACCAATATCGTACGTGAATTGGAATCATATACATGTGTACCTACTCTTCTTCATCCGAAGTAATAAAATCTAAGCGGTCGAAATCGAAAGTAAATGTGAGGGTCCTTGCTAACATTTTATAAATCTAAGCGTGTCCCTGCGGATTTGTTGAATGAAGGTGGTTGTATCCAGTGCAGAAACAGTGATTTGTGAGTACGAAGTGAGTGCGGGGAGTAATCGGGGTGCTCGTGGAAGAGTGCTAAGGTGTCTGCGATGCAGCGAGGGGTCGGAGTGGTTGCGGAAGAAGTCCCAGTATTCTAGTGTATTGAATTCAACAATTGTTATTAAAACTAAATTTATGATTTTATCAATTTATGTAATATGATATTGAGTAATGATTTATTTGCTCTGCGGACTCTAATATATCGAGGGATACTGCACTGTGAAATATGTTACCTGAATAGGTTTTCTGTAGAGTTTTAAATAAATTAAGAAATAAAATTTACCTATTTTATTAAATGGGAACGCCACCCACTCCCCCCTTTTTTCAAGGACCTGGTCATGCCCAGCCACACGTGACAATAACTTCGTTTAGGAATGAAAGCAAGACAACTTTTTTTTTTTTTAGTTTATATGTGCATGGAGCATACACGTACATGATTCATCCAATAAAATGACATGCTCACTGCTCAGATCCCATAGTTGTACACTGCGTCACTGAAAGTCTTCGAGCCGGTTCAGAACGGCGCACGTAGAGCCGTCAAAGACATTTGATGCGTTGGTCAGTGTCGCCCATATCGTTCCCTTGCATTATTTCCTCCAATACTCGTAACCACTCCAGATGAGTTTGGGCTTACAGGTATTGGTCACCAAAGAAAATGCATTACTTTACACAGGATGATTCACGAGAAGTCACCGCCACTTACGGGGTTTATTCCTTAGGTCATTTGGAGCAAAATATGTCAATGAATGTGGGCACTATTCTCATTATTAACAGAATAATTCGAAAAATTCGAAATATGAAGGAAAAAACCCTCTCAGAGGTAAAAAAAAAAAAATTATTATTTTCAGACTTTATTGTTAATAGTTGAGCATCAAACATGGAATCGGCGTATTCTTTAGTGCAAAATGTACGTGGCGTTGTAACACAGTTACAACATCTCATAACCAAAGGCTACAGCCTCAATAAATGGTCAGGAACGCCGCATGTTCACAGCAACAGTCAAACGTGCAGCACCATGTCACGAGCTGTTCACTGTAATGCGTTTCCAATTTTTTAATTACTCTGTAAATATTTCGAAATTAACCCACATTTATACGACATAATTTTCTCCAAATTACGTAAGGAACTATCCCTGTAAGTTGCAGTAACTCCTCGTGAAACATCGTTTATTTTGAAATGCTATAGGAGAATCCTAGGGAAATGGCATATGCAAATTGCCACATGTATGTGTTATTGTGAAGAATAAATAAAAATTCTCAACGTGTAATCTTTGTGTGCAAGTGTGACAGATAACAGAAGAACCCTTTTATACTTGTAGTGAAGAGATTTTGGCGGCTCTTAACAGCGAGGTCTTGAGAGTTTTATACTTATAGAATGTCTTACCTTTGTAGTCTTGAAGTTCTGGGTGCTTACAAAAGGGGTAACTTCCCTTAACAGGCATAACGAGACACAGACATTATAGAGAATAGGAATTATAACTACCAGCAATGCTACAATGACGTGTAGATAGGTGAAGTATATGTTTCATGATAAATACTTTACTTTATATCGTGTGTTCAGTTCAAAATTACGTTTCCATGATATAAAAAAGCAGTATACGGGGTTCACCTTAGCTTGTAGCAAAATGCCACTCTTACTAAGTAATCAGGCAGCTGGCAGCAAAAAGTCCTTAACAGTGCCGAATAAGAGTGATCTTGAGCAATATTCAAATCTAGTTTTAAATAGTCACACAACACTGAGTTACTACATTTGACTGGCTTAATTCTGTATTTTATTGGCTGAACAAAAGAAACCTTTTTATCTGTGGGTATTCGTGAGATTATTCACAGGAAGTTCTTATTAAGTTGTTCACAGTCAAATATATCTCAGCTTCATCTCCGGAGCAAAATACTAATGCCTAAATAGATCAAAACATGTACCGCATATCTTGCAGCTTTCGCAATATAAATACTCAATAGCCCTCTTCTTTTGTGGGACAGCGCACTCCAGCGGCTATAAACCTTATGTTGAGTAACATCTTGCACGTCGATGCCGTATTTACACTATAAATTAGACGGATTAAAATCTCCGGGTCAGCATCCCTGGCTGCCCTGTATGGCGGCTTAACAATCAAGATGGATACCAGTTCCATTCACAATAGTTAAATTTTCACTGAAAATTCTTAAATTGAATAAACATTGCTGCGATTAGGACTTATCTCTTAAGCGTATTAACCAAACCCTATGTGACAATGACGTCATGAGTAGCTGCCAAATTAGTTGATCCATAAACCTTAATACAACGCAACACAATGCAAATAATAAAATAAAATATGCTGTATTTGAATATTATTAATGAAACAGAAAAAATAACGATTCAGATCAAGTTTCCATATAGCATCTCTTAAAAATAACTATTACATCAAAATATATGCACGTAACCACACCATATGTTTAATTATGCAAATATTGGTCCATGCCAAAATGACTGTCAATGAAATGTAAAAACATTTGACGTCACAATTTGTAAGATGTGCCAACAGGGCTTATCAGAATCATAATTTTAGTTTTTTTGGGGGAACGTGCAATTAAAATAAACAAAAACATTTACCAAACATTTAACAAGATTGATGAAAAAGTCATGTATTAATTCATTTTAAGGCATGCGTGGCGAAATTAATTTTACAACAATCAATTACTACTGCAAATAAAAATATGGAAAAATTGTCTTATTTAAAGCAGTTTTTAGAAATTGCGAAACTCATGCTATCTTATTTCTACAAGAATTAATTAATTACGTTTTATTATTTGTATGTCCAAAAAAACACTAAAACTGTGGTTTTGACGTGCTATTGTGTAAAAAAAAAAGTGGTCTAAATCTATTTATGCGAAGAAATATTACTTGTAAGTTGTCAAGAAGTTGAATAGTGCTGTATTTCGTAAAGATATAGTATAGAATAACGAATATCTTGTTTGGCGATCACGTGTCTTTTTGACTGACAGTTGACGGATTGTTCACCTCGTCACGAGGGCGCTTCAAGAGAAATGATGTAGCACAGCGACTCTCCGTACGTCGGAATAAAGATGCCACGGTAGGTCATCTTTCGCATTTCCGAAACAGAAGTGTCTAGGCACTCCCACCTTGTGTCTGCAATGCAGGAATGCAGGAAAGACCAGTAAAGCGTATATAAGAGTGTTTGTGAGACGATGAGGCCTATCCCCGCAACACCTAGTATTATAAGTCAATAGAGTGTGTTTGGGAACATAACCACACTAGGACGGAAGTAACGTCCACCAAAGTGTGTTCGGGAGTAGAAAATTATTCACTGCATTTTTATAACATTAGGCCTATCAATTTGTTTAGTTGTGACTTGAAATATAATAGTCTGTAAAAGTATAAAAATCGTGGACAGTTACTTTAATAAAACTAACAAAATTATCTGTATGAATTTTAAATTTTAATTTTTTCTCATGTAAATCTAAAACTGAACGACATTAATAAATTACGTTGCAGCTCAAAATAAATGTATATGTCGTCAGAATGTCTTGAAAATATTTCCTTGGTAATTTTGTATGATTTTTACCCGTGTTAAAATTTAAAGTTTTGAAACAAAGTTAGAAGCCAAAATAATTAAAAGTTAAACTGAAACCAAACTAAGTGTCAAAATAACTCTTCCAAAACTGTATAAATTAAAAATATTTTTAATTTAAATTATCATATTTACGTTAAAGTAGGGGAATAACATGATGAATTAAATTTTTCAAATCATTCGGTATTTGATCAAGTTATCACTGATGTCATGTCACGACGGCATAAAATATCCTCAAAATCTTGAAAGAAAAGTTTGGCTCTTGAACGAATCTATGTCTTTTAGTCACAATCGACATTGAAAGCACGGCATGAGATGAAAGCTTAAGGCGAAAAACCGACGGGTTGCAGTGGCAAAGGAGACAGGAGTTATCCGATATCAACTATCCATTGGCGACAAAAAGCCTCGCGTTTGCCGCTGATGAAGTTTTATAATCCATTCACGGTAACGTCACACTTTTCTGAAGCCCTTCTAAAGTTCTAATTCTAGGATATTCCTCCGCCTCATGCAAATTAAGGTGAACTAAGTCTAGAAAATTACACCAACGGACAATTCGTGCGCACTCAGCTGTAATAACATCTTCCATGAGAACTATTCCTAACTAGGCGCTACCAACACACATGTTCTCGAACGGTTTTTATTTATATTTATAATAAATTAAATATTATAACTTATAAATATGATATAGGTAAAATATCAATTTAGCAAAAAACAAGATAAGTCTATGTTAACGAGGTATAAAGTGCTTGTGATACATGGCATACTTAGGAAATAACTAAATACGTCATACATGGGGGGATTTTTCAAAGGTTTGATTTAGAAAGTATGAAGAAACCGTGAAGAGACTATAACTAATTTTTTGTTGGAAATCGAAATGTGATGGAAGACAGAAGTATAATCGCACGGCCACCAAGATGACCAGTTATTTATCTCCGAAGTGAATTCACAAAACAGTGATATACCACCTGGAACGAGCGGTGGCTGAAAACTTCACTCTGCTAGTTAACTTTAATATAAGACTATCCCGAAACAATATGAATAAGCATTGTTCTGGTTTTTGCCGGTGTCTCGAAATTTCATAGTAATTACTTTGAGAACTTTGCCAAAGGAAAACTTTTACCCGCACTATTTCGGCGAGTAACAGAAGGTAAACCGAAAAATGGCGGTATGTTTAATCGAATTAAGTGAACTAAAAGAACGTGTACACGTTCTGGCTATAGACAGAGATGGAAAATTAAAAATTACAAATGATAAAATAAGAGTTTTTTTATTTATAAGTTAAGTTTTTTATACAGCGGCATTTTTGAACAAAATAATTATGAGTAGGTTGTGGTATATATAACTTAATGTGTTATATTCCTATTTTATTTTTAAAAAGTAAAGAAGTTGTGGGAAGTGATAACTTATATTATTTTTAATTTCCGTTAATTGCTTCATCTAGATACGTTTGTAAAAACAGCATTCTTTGTACATATACTTGTTCCAAAAACACATGGCGCTATCGTAATTTGGTTTTAATGTATGATACTTTACTCTTGGAGTAGCGTTTTGGGAAGCTGCCCAGCATGTAAATTGATCTTGAGTAACGAGTTTGGCCGAGGGCTAGGCAGTGGCAGAAGATGTGTTATAGTGGAAAGTCGGCCAGCTATGTTAACGTTTGCGACGTGAAACTCGTGAATTTATGAGTGTGTCACTCAATGAGGGCATGCTCGGGTTGCTCGCAGGTGAACACCACATAAAACGTGACAGGTGTGACATATACGAAAATTATGTCAAATCCGACAAATTTGTCAATATGTCATTACAATGTTATGTTACATAAATAATAGTCTTCAAGTTACCCTTATTTGACAAGCAAAAAAATGTAAATTGTAATAATTAAAATAATAGTTTAATAAACGCAACAATTATATTTCAAACCGTAAGTTACATTTGTTACACGCTAGATAGCTCTGAAGTGCGCTTACGATAATCGATCGCAGCCTTATATGCGATTCATGAACAGTCGATTCCTACCACAAATAATTAGCGGTAAATAATAATTCCACCCACATAACTTTTTTCACTCCAGCAACAGAATGTCAAGTAATGTGGATAAGATTACTATATTAAACCTGACCCAAGAGGAAAATGATGTGCTATTTGGCAAGCAATGCCAATTCACACAATATTAACACAATTGCGCTGCCATGTTATATAAACATAACAAATTACTGGTTATATAAGAAAGCTTGCCTATCATTTCTGCAGTGACAATTCTACAAATTTGTAGATATGTTACTGAGTGATTATACATATATATTTCATAAAACAGTATGTAGTGTAATATTTGACACATTTGTTGGATTTTTACCTTCCAGCTCAAAAGTTTTATGAAACAACTATTTGTCAAATTGTCATACAACTCTACAAATTTAACATGACAAATGTGTAATCTTGTCAGCTTTTATGAAATACACATTTGTAGGATTGTAAACTTGTCTGACAATTTCCTGTCACCTGTCCTCTGTCGAATTGTAACTTTAATGAAATAGGCCCCTTGATGTTATCAACTCACGGGACTTCGCGAAGGAGCAAGGCGCGAAGAGGAGAGAATTGGGCGGCTCTTAATATCGAGGTAGTTGGGTGGGTATGGAGCAGTGCCGGAATGCAAGGGTGAAGCAAACAGGATATCCCCGAGAAAACTCGCGGCACATGTGAAAATCCGGGAGCAGCCCCGCCGGGAATCGAACCCGGTTTGCCTAGGTGGGAGGCGAGTAATCTGACCACTACACCACCACGGTTCCAGGAGCGAAGAGGATAGTAACAGACGGACTTCTTCATTGATGTAGTGTAGAAAGTGTTTTACTGTTCGTACTGATGGATCCGAGTTAATGTTTGCAGTGAGTAACATTACATCAAGTGTATGATTCGTTTACTCTGCCATAACTTTTAAATACGTACAAAACGAAATATGAGCATTTTATGTAATTGCAATTGACATCTTTATCCAATTAAATACTTCAGCATACCTGAGTTTGTGTCACTGAATTAAAAAACTGGATTACCGTTTTTATTTAATGTAACTTCCATCATACAGTATCTAGTAGTAACAAGGTTTCAATTCCAATTGTGTAAAGCTAGTGCGCGCAAATGATGACAGCTGAAAGGACGTCAGTTTAAATGAATGAATTAGATGAGGACTGATTGGCTAAACAGGAAACGCCAATGAAAAATAAATAAGACCATTATAGAATATATTAGGGGCCATAGTGGCCGAGCGGTTAGACTCCCCGATTTTTAAAATGAGGATCGTGCCGGACGATGCCGCTAGTCGGCGGGTTTTCATCTCCCGTTTCCCACACCCTTGCATTCCGGCGCTACTCCATCTCACCTCATTTCACCCTCATCGGTTCTTAACACCTCGTTGTTAAGAGCAGCCTAAAGCTCTCAACTCCCATCAACATTATACAATATTAGTGAAACGCTACAAAACAATAAAATTCTTTAAATTAGAATGTAGGTAACAAAAAGATACCGGGAGTAATAATTCGATTTAAAAACAGATTGATGAAATAGTGTATTAATTAGATAGAAAGTTGCAATAGTGAAATAGTGGATATAAAAATAGTTAAAATGGAAATGTAAACAGAACAATGTGTAAACTAAAGGAAGAACAATGGGGCGTGTAGAATGGAACGAGAATTTGAACTTTTGAACAAACCTTTGGAAGAATTTTTTCCAGGCAAAATGATAGCAGTGACATGATAGTTGAAGTGGTAGATGCGACCAACGCATAGAGTCGACAACCATGACCATTTATGAGTAGAGGTTTACCACATTCAGCAAACAGCAACATTAAGAGAGAAGAAAACTTGTTGAGTTGGTACATCAGTACGTGGTCGTAAATACACCCACTCCTTATATGACAAATAACTGTTCCACTTGGTGGTATTACTAACACCAGTTTGAAATTGTCACCTAAAGTGTTCTCGAGGGGACCAGTGCCCAATAGTACCTTCAATTCCCTACCAGAGAGACACACTATGGAATATCTCACCCTTGCATGTCTTCGGCCATTACAGAAGCTGCGGTATGAGTTAAGCAGTTGACTTATCTGTGATTCAAGGAGCACCGGAGGTCGGGCACGCGGAGACCGCTGGTTGAGCCACCAATGATGAAACAGGTAACGTACGAATTAGTATTTATGGTGCAATGTCGTCTGGAAACTTCGGCACGTGCTCTCTCGTTCATCACGACATGCAGTAGCAATTATGGTAAAAGTACGACTTAGACTTCATACTTAGAGCCTAAGACTTCATATTTAAAATCTAAGACTTAAAACTTAAGATTTATGAATGAATACTTAAGACGTAAGACCTATGGCGTAAGGCCTACGAAGGGCCTAACTGCCCATGGGGTGGACCTACTATCATTTGCTCATACTGGCTTCATCATAAAGAGGCTCAAAAAGGTGAAATATGGGACGCACTACAATCCCACAAAATGGAAAACATACCCCCCTTGTCCCTCTAACTCCTCCCAGGGGGGAGGGGGCACTCTGGGAGGGGGGAGGATTTCAAAGAGGAAGGATGGGGGATCAGTGAGGGGTTGGACTCCCCCCCCCCTTTTTTTTCCATTTGCCCACAGCGGCCCTCCAAAAACAGCGTTTTTGTTAAAAAAAAAAACTTCTGTTCTTGATTAATTAGTATGACTCTCGCAAACTGCAAACGCTGTTATGGTCAACTTCTTCATAAATGCGCTATTTGATGGTGTTCGACAGTTGATGTGCCTGGCTGCACAACACAACATGCAAGATGCACCAGCCCAGGTACTACTGTTAAGTGTGAAGTGGATCAGACAAATACCACTGCCTCGTGTAGGGCGCCGGAAGATACATTGCACCAGCTGTACGATTTAATAAAATTCAAAACTTGTGCTAGTAAATTTGGAGATTGTTTTGGATATAATGGACAACTTGTGCGATACAGCAATCCTACTTTAGAAGGGCGCAACATTTGTAATTACAAGTACGCACTGCAAATGTTTTATCAATTAACCCGAACTACGGGGCTTGGAAATACTGAAATCACCCTATCAGAGCCCCTGGAGGAACTCTGGAGAGGAAAGAGGGAAACCTGGTCTGGTGTCAAGAGAAAACTGTGGCTGAACACTTGTAGCGGAGCCGGGACTTTCTCTTGTGGTCTAACTTACCGACAGTACCAACTTCGGAAGCCATCCCATCAACACAGAGATAGTCCGACCCATCAAGCAATCCTCACTGCGCTGTGTCTAACATTTTATTCTGTACCATGATCACGGAGCATTGCATGGATAAATAAACAACAAAACCTTCAAGAATATGACTTTTAAAAACAACGGGAGTAGTAGGACAAACTGCATTCATGGCCAGGATTACAGGATTGGGCTCGGGCTCTGGACTCCTATCTCGGTTTCCGCCATTTTAGAATTTTCCTCTGAAAATCGCTTGTTTTTCGTACAGAATAGCTTGTTTTGCCCCAAAAATCACTTCAGAAATAGATTATTTTACCCAAATATCGGCGTTTCCCCTTAGGATATTTACAGTTTTACCAAGCTGCAAAAAGGATCCCGCTCCCCCCAGAAATTTCTCATTTTCACCTTAAGATTTCCCGTTTTCCATCGAAATCTATTGTTTTAAACAAAAAATTTCCCGTTTTACCTAAAAATCTACTAAATTTCCCAGTTTCCCTAACGATTTCCGGTTTCACCCCAAAGACACCCAAATCCAATTTTCAGAAAATTTAAGTAATTTATAGGACTCCATATTGATTCTATCCTACCACCGATCACTCTTCTATTACTCCTTGTTATTTCACAGAAAACCTGTACCCCATAAAAATTTTAAAAATCCCAAAATTCCAACAGGATTAAAAAAAAAAAATTTTAAACAATTCTCAAAAACTCCAAATAATCCAAAATTAAAGAAATCCAAAATATTTTAAAAATACAAAAGAATAAAAAATTAAAAATTAAAAAACTAAACAAATAAAAGAAAATTCGAAAAAAAATCCCAGAAAATAAAAAAAAATTGCCAAAAAATTTAAAATTATTATTATATAATATTATTTTTAAATTTAATTTTTGGAAATCATTTTAAAAATTGTATTAAAAAGTACATAAAAATTCTAAAAATTCCCTTAAAACAAAAAGTTTAAAAAATAATTTAAAAAATCAAAAAAAGTCTAAGAACATATCATGTTAACCACACACTCATCCCATCACCCTAAATATCAACCCCTACCATTACCTACCCACCTTCAAATACTAAAAAAAAAACAAAGAAAAATCATAACAATTTTTAAAAAATATACCAAAAATCGTAACTCCAGCATGTCTGTCATGGCATCATTACCATCAGACACCAACCAAACATCATACCACCCATCAAACAAACCAACTGATTATACCAAACATCCATAACAATAAAAATGCTGACCACCACACTTCAGACATATGAAACAGAAAATGAGTATCCCTACTGACCAGGAGTACTGGGCACTATACCAGCCATAACCCAACATACTTGAGACACGCTAAACAGATCACATTGTAGTCATATAACGCAACATAAATACTCATTTCATACCACCCACATGATACATTAACCACACCAACCATAACATACTATGTGACAACTCTCCAGCATACCAAACATTAATATAAACCACTATACCAACCAACAAACCAGTTAATTATGCCAGCCATCCATAATAATAGCTGCTCTTACATAACTTACTATCCATTATAACACAAGTCATAACAGGCCACCCAACACCCCATCCACCATGCCGACTGACACCAGTCAAAACACATTGACCACCCATACCAGCCACTTTAAATTATGCATGCAATCAGCTCTACCAACCAACACCAGACGAAATATACCCGTTGTTCATACCTCTTACTATAACTTATGCATACCTCAACCATTCAGTCCACACTGACTTACCAAAAATTTACTTACCGCTCATACCTTATACGCTACTGGTCGACACCAGCCAAATATATACTGTACACACCATTCGCATACACAAACAATCGCAAGCATATCACCTAACATACCAACCAAGCTATCCATGTTAACCCAAGTGTTCCAAGCAGATTTATAGTCCAGACCAGCCGAAACACAAACAGCCCTACCATCTGTCAAACTAACATATCTTAACCCACTGAAGCCCAAAAAATTCTAACCTATCTTAACTTACCAAAGGACAGAAAAAAATCAGAAATAAGTAAACAATCATCCAGATAAATTTATACATATCGTAAGCACATTTATGTCCAACATATCTACCATTATTTTAGACTGTTAAAAATTTTGACATATTCAAACATCAGCACCACATGCGCTCCAGTCAGCACCACATGCACTGCACTTAGCTCCGCAGGCACCGCATTTAGCACTGTGCACACCACACTTAGCACCACAATACAATGTGTCCATCAATCTTTCGCAATATTTCGCAATCTTTCGGTTTGTGACCCCCCGCCCATATGTATATAATTTAGGTTCGTTCACCAACTGTATCAGACATGCATATATTAGTTTATATATGCAGATAATTTATCACGTTCATTGCACGCAGTCTTGAGTATCAACCATTTTTCGTATGGCGCATGGCCGATGCTGGTTGACAAGCTATTTACTGACTAATTCTCGAGCTAAAATAAACAGATACTGGTTAACGCACCATCTATACCATTCACTCGCGAGCATGCACATGACGATAGTCAATGTAGCACCATCCGATCGAGACTCTGAATATTTCCCCCCATTCGTGTAAGACTTTGAGAAATTTTTCTCATTTGGTTACTTTCGTTCCATCTTGTGTAGGACCTAGAAAATATTTTCATTTTGTGTAGAACTCAGGGTATTTTTTTTAACTTAGTTACATCCATTCTACCCATACCAGGACTTGTAAATTTTACCTCTGGTTACGCCCTACAAGAATGTTGAGTCCTAACCAGAGGTAAAATTTACAAGTCCTGGTATGGGTAGAATGGATGTAACTAAGTTAAAAAAAATACCCTGAGTTCTACACAAAATGAAAATATTTTCTAGGTCCTACACAAGATGGAACGAAAGTAACCAAATGAGAAAAATTTCTCAAAGTCTTACACGAATGGGGGGAAATATTCAGAGTCTCGATCGGATGGTGCTACATTGACTATCGTCATGTGCATGCTCGCGAGTGAATGGTATAGATGGTGCGTTAACCAGTATCTGTTTATTTTAGCTCACGAATTAGTCAGTCAATAGCTTGTCAACCAGCATCGGCCATGCACCATACGACAAATGGCTGATACTCAAGACTACATGCAATGAACGTGATGAATTGTTTGCTTATATTAACTAATATATTCATGCCCCCATACAGTTGGTGAACGAATATAATTTCAACGCATATGGTTGTGGGGGTTACAAACCGAAAGATTGTGAATGATTGCGAAATATTGGGAAAGATTGCGAAAGACTGATGTAAACATTGTTATTGTGGTGCTAAGTGTGGTTTGTGCGGTTATAAGTGTTGTGCCTGTGGTGCTAAGTTTGATGCACGTGGTGCTGATTGTGGTGCATGCGGTGTTGATGTTTGGACATGTCAAATTTTCTTAAGTGGTTGAAATAATGCTAGACATGTAGGAAATATGTGTTCGTAGGATAAGTACAATGGTCGAATGGTCGAATGGTGTGTACAGTATATATTTGGCCGGTGTCGACCAGTAGAACATAAAGTATAATCAGTAAGTAAATTTTTGGTAAGTCAGTGAGGACTAAAAGACTGAGGTACATGTGAATTATAGTAAAAGGTATGACCAATGAGTATATTTTGTTTGGTGTTGGTTGATAGAGCATATGACATGCATGAGTTACAGTGGCTGGTATGGGTGGTCAGTGCATTTCGACTGGTGTCACTCGGCATGGCGGATGGGATGTTGGGTGGTCTGGCATGACTTGGGTTATTGTGGATGGTTGGTTGGTATAGTGGTATAGTAACTAGTATATATATTGGCTGGTGTAGACCAGTAGAGCAGAGAGTATGAGTGGTTAGTATTCTGTTGGTAAGGTCAGTGTGGACTAAATGGTTGAAGTATGCCCGAGTTATAGTAAGAGGCATGAACAATTGCAATATTTCGTCTGGTGTTGTTTGGTAGAGGAGATGGAATGAATGAGTTACAGTGGCTGGTATGGCCTGTTTATATGTGTAACTGGTGAAGTTCAATGGGGTTAAATGGTAGGATAATATAGTTGACTGATATGATTGATTAGTAAGTCTGAAGTATGGTGGTTGATGTGGCCTGTATTGTTAATATAGTGACTGCAGTATGCTTGGGTTAGAGCGAATGATATGGTTTGGGCTGTATGTTTTTGTTAGTATAGTTATCTGATGTGGTGGTTCGTTAATATATTCAGATAGTATAAAATGTTAGTATGCTGGTTTGTATAGCTTTTGGCATCACATAGTTGAGGCAAGCTAATGTATTGGTGAAAGGTATTATATAGGATTTTGGTACACAGTACCATTGGGTTATAGACATGGTTGTTATTTGTGCTGGAGGTATTTACCTGGTAGGTATTGTAAGAGCAGCTATTAGTATGGATGGCTGCCACAATTAATTGGTTTGTTAGTTGGTATAGTGATTTGTATTAATGTTTGGTATGCTGGAGGGTTGTCGCATAGTATTGTTACAATCTCTCTCTCTAGAAATTAAGTTCGTTAAGGGATGGAGGTCTTAATCAGATAAAATAATTATTTACGATTTCCTTATTTTATTTACAATAACTACATGAAAAATCTCTGAACTCAAAATCTCACAATAAATTGATATAACTTACTGTTCACAACTAATTACTCCAACATAATACAATCAATAATTACCACAAATAAATCAATTAAATTAAATAATTAAAGATCAGTTCCAATAGACAGTGTATCAGTCCATTCAAATATTCTGTAAAATATGTGTCCAAAATTGACAGTTCGAATATTTACAATAAAATCTGTTTTACGCTTCCTTACAGTCCCATCTCAGTTCAGTCCATGTCCCGCCAGTCGCAATGTTCTAGAGTCCTCCAAGCGCCCTCGCGCATAGTAGGCTTCACTCGTCGATTTCACACCCTCTCGTCCATTCATGGCACTCGCCGTCGTCCCGCAATCTCCAGTCGTCGTTCACACAGCTCTTCTCTTGCGCACATTCGGCGAGGTGGCCTCCATCAAAGACTGCCGACTGCTGGATTGCGGCGGTATATATAGTGTCTTTGCCCGTCACCTAGAATATTCCCCGACTCTCGTGATGCATCGCGTAGGGCCGAGGCTCCATCTAGTCTCACCAGAAAATTCTTGCATCGTCGCCATACCCACCGAAACGTCCAGCAGGGGAGAGGGCCCGTGATGCAAGCAAGGTGCCGAGCAGTGCGACAGCCGGGCGGCCGCTGTCCATTATTCACGGGTTTCCCAGAAAGAGGGGTGAGGAGGCAACAAGTGTGTCAGCCCGGGGGAGGGGAGGTGAGGTGGGTCCACCGCCACAGCGCTGGGCAGCAGCACGTAACAGTATGATATGATTGGTGTGCTTAATGGATTGTGTGGGTGGTACGAAATTAATAGTTGTTATGTTGTATTGTATGGCTACAATGTGATCTGTGTGGCATGGTTGGTATAGTACCCAGTACTCCTGGTCAGCAGGGTTATCATATACTGTTTCGTATGTCTGAGGTGTGGTGGTCAGCATTTTTATTGGTACAGATGGTTAGTATAATCAGGTGGTTTGTTTGATCGGAAGTGTGATATTTGGCTGTGTATGATGGTAATGATGCCATGACAGACATGCTGGAGTTACGATTTTTCGTATATTTTTTCAAAATTTTTGTGATTTTTCTTTGCTTTGTAGTATTGTAAGGTGGGTAAGTAAGGGTAGGAGTTGATGTTTAGGGTGGTGTAATGTGTGTGAGGTTAAGGTGAATGTTCTTGGATTTTTTTTAGATTTCTTTTTACATTTTTTGCGATTTTTTTTGTATTTTTAGGGAATTTTTTGAATTTTTTATAACTTTTTTTAGAGTTTTTAAAAATTATTCTTAATAATATTTTTTTTTGATTGTATGGATTTTTTTTGGTATTTCTTTGAAATTTTTTTTATTTGTTAATTTTTTTAATTTTATTTGTTAATGTTTATTTATTTTAAATATTTTTAGAATTGTTTTGAATTTTTAAATCATTTATTTTAATTCTGTTAGAATTTTCGTGATTTTTTTTTTAAATTTTGTGTTACAGGTTTTTTTTTGTGAAAAAAAGCAAGTAATAGGAGCCTGATCGGTTTTGGGCTAGAATCAATAGGAAAGCTACTAAATTACTTAAATTGGCTGAAAATTGGATTTGGGTGGCTTTGGATTAAAACGGGTAATTTTTAGGAAAAAATGGGAAATTTTGTTGATATTTAGGGAAAACGGGAAATTTTTTGTTTAAAACAAGCAATTTGGGGTGGAGGGGCGGGTTATTACCATAGTTGGGGGGGGGGTCCTTTTTTGCAGATGGCCAAAATTGGACATTTTTGTAAAGAAAATGACCGATTTTTGGGTAAAATAATCTTATTCTGAAGTAATTTTGTTGTAAAACGAACTATTCTGCAAAAAAAAAAAAACTGTTTTAAGACAAAAATTTCAAAACGTCGGAAACCGAAATAAGGGGTCCAGAGCCCGAGTCCGATCCTGAAATTCTGGCCATGAATGCCCTTTGCCCTACTACTTGCGGGGATACGGCCATCTTCACAGTAATGTAGAAGCATAAACCAGGAGGCCATGTGAGCCACCCTGTCACTATGGCGAGTGCCATAAACATAAATATTGCTATAAAGAGTAATCAGTAATCGAGTTTACGAATTCGGAAATGAAGACATTTTCATAAGAATGAAATGACGAGATGAAGCAATGCTAGTTTCATATAATGCTGCTTTGCTACTCATATTGGAGTGTATAGACGAAGGCCATCAACCTAAACAGCAGGAAAAAACAATTGTGGTCAAAACAAATTGTGGGTAGTGAGACTAACGGCCCACTGGAAACTGGAGAGTACTGATAAGAGACAGATAAACTTGATAGCTCATGCCGGATTGAACACTCTCGGATGTGCAGCTAGTGGTTACTTTGGTGTTATAAAAACACTAGCTAGACTCTTAATGTAGTTCTTCGGGTTTTACCATACAAACAACACTGATAAATTGTACCGAATGTGCGCCGTCTGTGTTATCAGAAAGGACTAAGGAATGCAGTTACCTCTTATTGAAATAATGTTTTTTTTTTGTTCAATATAGTTTATGCTGAAGAAAAATCTCTATATCTTAGTAGCTCGACACTATTTTACAAGTTGCCTGAGGAAAGTACGGTCTTAAACCAAGAAGTATAAAACTCTGTAGCCGATGTGTGTCTTCTCGAGGTTCACGATTCCCCTTGATCTCGACTTGCACAAACAACGAAATTCCAAAATCAAATTTCTCTAGAAGGTAAACATTTTATGGCTGAGCCTCGGGCTAGTGTGGTTGTGGAGAGACTTAACCACATCTTTAAGTGATACTTGTCGATCTATGCATGGCACATAGCCAAAGGCGCTGGTAGCCAAAATGCCCACAGTTCTCACTGCTTATCTTTCAAAGTCAGAGTTTATTGGATTTCTTTACATGATGAGTGTCACTATCCAATAAAATTATATTTAGGTTTTTTATTTTATTAAAAGTAAAACATTCATCGAAATAACAATTTAGATACATCTGTCTGGCCTTTCAAAAATCATTTTGATTCATGCACAATCATATGAAAACGCCGTTCCTGACTTAATAGAAGATGATACGCAACATGTTTTCCAGATTGTGTTCTAGGATCATCAGGGGCACTTATCTTTGACTAGGAAAACCAGTTAACAATTTATTTTAGTACACTACATTATAAACTGTTCACCAGCTCGGTAGGTTGGTGGCTTAAATAATGCAGGCAATTAAAAAGACAAATGAATTGCCATTTCCTTGAAATAATTCTAAATTAAAATTGACGACAGGCTTTGCTACAGCGAAAACAATAGTGCATAAACGAGAGAATCTGGAACAATGAATTTCAAACAGGGCATTGAGACTTTGAGGTTTTGGGTTGACTCAGCAGTGCCGAAGGTGCATGTGAAATGTCTGTGCACAATTGACAGTGTGTATTTATTTCAAATGTACCTTCAAGGTGGTATGCTCTATGTTAAACGTCCATTGTCCGCACATATCAGTAAGAGTTTTGCAACCAACCATCCTGCACAATTACTACCTCCAAGCCTGCAAGCATATTCGGTTGTTCCTGCACGCCTGCACAATTAAGGCAAGTTTTGTCCACTAATGTACTTGCCCTTTCGTACCGGCGCGGCGGCCAGACCCCCCCCCCCCCCAACATTATTCCAAGGCCAGTCTGTCAGCGAATGACTCACGTGTCGAGTGTGGAGAGAGGAGAGATTTGTGTCATTTGTAAGGCTTCCACCTAACTGGTGCTTCAAATGCATTGCAGAATGTTTTAAATACTCGTTTCTCTACGAAACTAAGTATAAAACTTGCGTCCAATGTACTGATCTACGAAAAAAAGAAGAAAAAAAACAATAACATCGGACGAGGGCATTTGAGTGCTTTCAAAACATCGCGCACAGTAGCAATATAATATTCGAGCCCTGCAAAATCGCTAAAAGCGGCTTTTTTAAAGGGGTGTATCTCAAAACATACGTCTCAGATACACACAAAATTATTCAAGGGCACTGCACTCAACCTTATTACATACATTTCACCAGCAAAATAATAGTCACCGCTTAAAAAAGCACACGCAGTGCGACGAGAGCACTGCACGCCAACTCAGAGCCTTGCGGTTAGCAGCGAATGCGCACTTGATGTGCGTGGTAGTGTCGCCCTTATCGCTGCCGCGCTTCTCGGCCTCAAACGCGGAGAGAAGCAGCAGCTAGGCGGGGGCCTTAGCATCGAGCTCTTGATAGCCGACGTGACTGAAGCGAGGTGAGTATGGAGCAGCGCCGGAATGCAGGGGCGTGGGAAATGGGAGGTCCTGAGTAAGCCCGCCGAACAGCGGCATCGTCTCGCACGATTCCCGCGTGTGAAAGTCCGGGAGCGGCCCCGCCGGGAATCGAACCCGGTTCTTGTAGGTGGGAAGCGAATAGTCTGACCACTACACCACCGTGGTCCCACGCGTCGGGACAGCGAGACAAGTATAGCTTTAGATGACGTGTTGACACGAGATATGACATAGCAGTAATCTCCTGTAAATGAGTGTCCACACCTGGCGGCGAATATCATCTTCCAGAAGGCCATGAATTTCTGTGCCTATAGTGAAATGTCTCGATGCTGAATGTGGTCAGCTGGTCGTGCGTAAGTGCTGAATAATCCAGACACGATTGGTGCAGCTACAAATTCAACCCTTTAACCCACAGAAGTTATATTTTGAGAGTGCGAAGGAAAATTAAGTGCAAGTATATCCGGCATTTCGGCAAGCTATGCAGTACCTGGAGCGACTGCACGGACGGCTGCTGTGGTGTCTTTGATACACCCAGGCGTCGGAGTGGAGGTACGAGCAGTCCGTGAGGGACTGACACATTAAAATACTCTGTCTGATCATTGGACTGTATGAAATTTGTTGATACTAATAACGTTATTATTTACATACTGATGTGAAAAGATGAGTATTTATTTACACTGAGGACAGCGAAACAGAGTGATAGTAAGCCTACATTCTGAAATGCATTGCTGCATAGATTGTTTTATGATAGGAAATAAATAAGGAAATTTAATATATTTCATTTATTTAACTAAGACCTCCACCCCTCACGAAGCTAACGTCACCTAGGCCCTTGAAAAAGTATTGTGCCAAAATATTCAACCACAACGAAGTAAAAAAATAAATAATATTTCTGGCAAACTAAAAGAGTCGTATTCTGTGCTGGGATAAACTAATTACATAAAGTTACTATCAGAGAAACGCACTTCGAGTGCAGTAGCTGCAACAGAATTAAGTAGTACCGAAATAATAGTTCAGCCATTCTAGCAAATAAAAAAAAAAACCATTTCATACAAGCAAAGGAACGTGTAGACATATTCTCTGTATCCTCCTTATTGAAAATTTATTAATTCCATCTAAAAAGTTGTGCTCAAGACGCTATCTTGTAAAAATGGATGCCCAAATGTGTTTTTTGGCCTTTTTTAAAAACCATCCACTTTACAAAAAAGTTTCAATAAAAATCCTTTAATAAGTTATTATCTACCACTTTTGTCATCACATTTTTTTTTTGGTAGACAAACCTATAGGTACATAATGGCAACATATGTTTCGTCCATACGAATATCATTATACATGTGCTCATGTTAAGCTTGTTATACTTAGCCGAACCTGTTGCTGTACTGTTTGAAGCAAGAACATGTAGAAAGTGATTCATTGTGTTTCTTGGAGTAATAAATTTTGTTTTTGTTTCAGGTTACCAGTTAACTCAAGACGTGAAGGAGTAATGCAATGAACGAAGAAAGGTGTTATATCTCTGACGAACATTTACGGAAAGGCAGCACTGTAGTTACTAAAAATGGTTTACAAACTATTATAGAAACTATAAAAACAGTAAGAGATGGGCTTTGGGAAAAAGTTGCCGATCTTGATGAGATAAAAGTACATGAGACTTGTATAAATTATTATACTAAGACAAGCACCATCAGAGTTCCAAAAAGAGAACTTAAAGAAGGTAAACGACAAATCTTGTTCAAGTAATCCCCTCATGAGAACACTGTTTTCGAAATGTATTACCAGTGCCTTCTATAAATTTAGAGGCAAGTAACACGAGTGCGAAAAACTCAGCATTTTTGTATGCTGATCAGAAAGCAAAGTTAAGAACAAAGACTGTATTGTTACTTTCGACCAGCCACTTTTTAAAGGCCACTGAAATCGTGATGTCAGAAGAAGCAGGCAGCCCTTCTTTCAAAAGTAAATGTACGGCTGGGTGGTTTTCATTTACTAATGAGTTTTTTTTAGGCTCAATTGGATGCATCAGGAAAATAAGTGGTGTATGCCAACAACACAGTTCCCCATCTCCGGTCCGGCTATGTTTTCTCTCGATCTTTGAGGGAACATTTCCTCACATTCTGTGCTTTGTTTAAGTGCTTAACTGAAAGGTATCCTGAAGTTAAAAGTGACTCTTTCAGACACTGATAGGCCAAAGTCAGGAGTTACTTAGGAATGGAATATCATGTGATGACGTAGTATCGTCAGAAGTATGTGCCCAAGTCACGCAATCCTTACATAAAATTTGTGAAGAAGAAAAATAACAGAGAAGAACGGCAAAATTAAGATTTCAGTATATAGATCAAATCGTACCGGTAATGGAATGCATCACTGCAGAAAAAACCAGAATCTAAAGAAAGCATACTGAGATAATTAAACTCATGATCCTTACATTCCATGCTGTAGGTCACACAATATAGGCTATGTGGCTCACATATATCTCCTATTGATACTTGAATATGAAAACCAAATGTCACCAGCTAACTTCGATAAATTCACATAAGATGTGTTTTTCTCGGTTTGTTACTCAGATAGATTTTCTCCGCGAGTATGAACCGACATGGTCATAGAGCAGTCATTGAAACGCCCCATTAAATCCATCGGAGGGCTCGCACAGTGTCGAGGCATAACAGAAGAGACTTTAATGCGATGGGTTTCTTCCCTATCATTGTGTACAGAGATATCGAAAGTTGTTGAAAAATTAACAAATGTTACGTTTAGATAAACTGAACAGCATAAAGTAGAGAGCACTAGTCGCCAGATACGTGATCATAAGGATATGGGAAATTTTCTGCCAATAGTTGCCGGAACACAATCCCTTTAATCAAGAATCGGGAGAAATAATTAAGGTTTGTGTGTTCGCGGTGCAATTCTCATACATAAAATTTTACAGGATAGAGGTTGTGAGCTGTTGTTACTCCAAGTATAGTGTATCACACATCAACACTGAGGTTTGTAAGAATTCCATTTAGCCATCTCATAGTAGGTAGTGATGTGTATCATTCGAGATAAGAAATATCATACACAAAATACGATCCTGGCCACAAGATACGACATTAAAACACATTATACAACATCTTAAGTACGAGATCACTAATATACCGGTTGTCCCAGACCTACTATACCAGCCCTTTTTCTCGAAAACGATGCATCCGAACTTTTTTTTTTGGTAAAATGCTTTGTAGGCAAACCCTTAAGGACGAATTGAATTGTGAACACTACAGTGTCTAGAATCTGCGGTAAACTAGAGGAAACATAGGTAACTTCAGAATTTGAAATGGGAAGGGGGTACAAAAGTAGTACTATTGGATAGAGCTTGCGAAACTGAACATCTTTTGTCTGTAAAGTTTTATGGTTTGTTTCGCCGTTTTGAAAATATCAACATATTCTCTGTCTGGCACATCTGGCCAGTCCACGCCTGCCCAAATGAGGCGAGCGGGAACTGTTGTCGATAGATAGCAGTACTTACATTTCCCCTCGGTTCATGCCATTCGTCATGTCGATTGAGAGGTATTTTGGCGGTGCGTGCACTGTGAAAGGTTTCTAGCATGGTTTTTACTTTGTTTCTGTTATTCGTGAAGTAATGTCGTATTCAAACGAAGAGACATTTATCATGATTATGGTGCTCGGCGAATGTCGCCAGGATTACTGACCAGCAGAGCATGTTTATGCAGGGAGGTATCCAGATCGCTCACGCTCGTCACGACATGTTTTTCAGCGATTGGAAGCACGGATTCGCAATAGTGGCCAGGTGCAACCGACCCGCAATAACAACAGTCAAGTCAGAAGACGTGTTCGAGACAATAGAAGTGCAGACATTCTTACTGCAATAAATCTAGACACACATATTCTTACTCGAAAAATAGCGTGGGATTCTGGGATGAGCAGAAGTATCATCTGGAGAATCATACACGATGGTGGTTTACGTCCCTACCACATTCATGTCCATCAGGCATTAAGCGAAGGTGATTTTCAGACAGTAATGTCCTTCTGCAACTGGTTTTTCAATCGAAATATGGATTTCCCGACTATCGTACTGTGGAGATATGAGGCGACTTTCAAATCTAATGGTAATGTAAATATAATATCCACAATACCCCCCATTATTGGTCAGCAGAAAACCCTTACTGGTAATATCAGCATGACAACCAACACATTTGGAGCCTAAATACCTGGTGTGGACTCATCCTTGATCAAGTTATTGAATCTTATTATTTTGATGAACACTTAAATGGTAAACATTTCTCTGAATTTCTGAAACAATCACTGTCTGAGATGTTAGAATATGTTCCATTAGCAACACTGTTTTTAATGTGGCTGCAACATGATGGATGTCCGGCCCATTTTTCTTTGGTGGCCAGGCGTACTTTAAATCACAGTTTCCCTGGTCGATGGATTGGGAGAGGGGGGCAGGTGACTTGGCCACCACGGTCGCCAGACTCAATCTCCTTGAGTTTTTTTTTTTTTGGCGACACATTAAAGACACTGTATATCAACAGTGTCCTACAACGAGAGATTAAATGAAAGACCGAATTGGAGTATTATGCCATTCGCTGCCAACTGCCGAGATACTTCGGGGTACACAAAGTGCATGACGGGCACGAATGTGCTTAGAACAGGGCGGAAAACATTTCGAACACCTATTACAGTGAACAGAAAACAATTTCTATAGAAAAGGTTATTTCTAATGAATTTTTGTAGTGTCAAATTGCACAAATTGTGTTTATTTCAAACTGTAAGTGTAAGCAAAAGTTTGTATCCTTACTAGGCCTACAATATTATAAAGGCATTGTTACGTATATCATCTCTTCAGCACCAGTAAAATTTTTGATATAATCGAAAAAGCAGTATGTACCAAAAGACTTTTCAGACAACAAATGTTCAGTTTTGAGAGCCCTATTAAACGATACTAATTATGTAGCATCTTTCCATTTGAAATTTTGAAGTTACCTTCATTCCCTCTAGTTTACCGCAAATTATAGACACTGTAGTGTTCACCATTCAATTCGTCCTTAAGAGTTTGCCTACAAAGCATTTTACCCGAAAAGGCTCAGATGCACCGTTTTCGAGCAAAAGGGCTGGTATGGTAGGTCTGGGACACCTAGGGTGTGCCAGACAGGGAATATATCGATATTTTCAAGGCGGCGAAACATATCGTAAAACTTTCCAGACATGAAATGTTCAGTTTTGCGAGCTCTGTTCAACATGCTAATTTTTGTACCACTTTCCCATTTGAAATTCTGAAGTTACCTTCGTTTCCTCTAGTTTACCGCAGATTCTAGAAACTGTAGTTTTCACCATTCAATTCATCCTTAAGGGTTTGTCTACAAACCACTTACCCGAAAAAGCTAGGATGCGCTGTTTCCGACAAAAGGGTTGGTAAGTAGGTTTGGGACATCCAGTATTATAAACAAATGCTCAGGATATAAATGGATAACTGGCACAGGATGCAAAATGACGAATACCCTATCCAATTGCAATTGCATGGCATATTTGCGTACTTACGAATAAAATGCGCTGTGTTGCACCTAACTCTACCATAGCTCCCGTCTCTTGCAACAAACACATTCAAATTGCAACACATCGGTGGAATGAATATCAAAATTATAGAAATAATAGTAAGTGGAAACAAGAAAAAAACCATGAGGTTCATACAATACAAATATATTACACCGAACCGATTCATAATCTGGCAAATGTTGACCACGGGAAAAATTGAATTGCATTTTCTTAAGTAACATCTGGTGGCTTGCCCTCATTAAATTTTAATTAAAATCTTAATTATTACTGATACTGAGCAAAGTAATTTTGTGACATACAACATACACAAACATCCAAGCATTAATTAATAAAATAAAATAAACTTTACTTTCATCATTTTGTCTAGAAAAACTTAACACATGTTTTTAATTACTGCATTTTCGACTGGCCGTCGCAGGACATGATAGAATATGGTCTTCTGGGCAGTAAATGTAATTTTCACGCAATATAAAGTTCATAAATGTATGCATAGTTCATTTTTCAAAACCAACATATTTGCTACTGAGCGTGATATGTTTCCGAAAATTATAGCTGAATAGGTTAGCCCAATTAAAATAACTAGTTGAAAGTTACCATTACATAGTCCTTTGTAGACTGGCTGGAACACTCGCATTTGGAATATGACATTCCAAAAGAAATACTGGTTCAAGGGATAAATCTTCATTCTCTCTTGTCAAATCACATTAATTCCATCTATGGAACACATAGTCCCTTAAAAATCATGAAGATGAGGTATTAAAATTGTTAATTGGTGCATTCCCTTCCTGGTGAATTACCACATTTTAATGGAGACCAAACCAAAAACTAAAACTATTCTACAATAATGCAATTCATGAATATCATTACATACATACTGTTATACTTTTTGGTTCTAGGTTAACAAACTACTTGAGGTTACTGATAAATTAGATAAATTAATAGTGGACCAAATAAAGCTTTTATTGTATATCAACTCTTTCGTCATAAGGAAGGCATTATTCTCTACAAGGCGTTATGGGGAAGCTCTAATAATCATTGACTATTCAAAGCTAATCACCTTGACTCACCACTGTTAATTACACTCTGGATTAGATCGGTCGGGCCCGCGCCGCTGGAAAGGCCTATCTGGAAGTCGGCGTCGATCGTCTCCCAGGACGACGTCTCTGCAGCCGGAGTTCGTGGGTTAGGGACAGCAATAGTGACCCCTGGCCTTGCGTGGTCCGTGCTTTTATACTCTGGCCGCGTTCCCGATTTCTCCCCTTCCACCTTGGATTGCGTGGCTCGCTCAGCTACTCTGATCCTGACATCATTGCCCATAACAGTGCCCTCCTTGCTAGAAATATCTCTGGTCCTCGACCGAGGTACGTTGAGCGGAATACGAAGGGTTGGCGGCGGCCAGACATCAGACTCTGGACTGCAGAAGCTACTTATAGTCCCGTCAACGTGTGGGCCTTCCGTCGCAGGGATCTGACTCTGATCGACGTGGTTGCCGCGATACAGTGGTACATTGATTGTTATGACTGTCATTTTGCAGTTATTCACCTTGAGTCGTGCTTAGCTGTGGATAATTGAATGTTCTTAATGTGACTCCCCTGTTTTACATGAACTTGATGCATATTTGCATGTTATTTTACAAATTGGATCACTTATAATTGTAGATAAAATATATAATTTTAGAGGAAGAAATAGTACTTATATGTATATTTACCTATTTATGTATGTTTTGATATGTAATTTTAACTCTACTTCTGTTGTGAGCTTCAGGTCGTGGCAGAGAGTTGGGGATCAGCTACGTTTTATCTCCCAAATTAAATTAAATAGAATTAAAAATAAAATAGTAAATAATCCATTGTCATCCTTATTGGAAATGGGAGTTGCTGGGATGTTTGCACAAGCCATGACATTCCGCTCCTTGCTAAATATATACATATATATTTTGAGGGTTGCTATTGTGACTTGCCACAGTTATTTCTCGATATATCATCTCTCATTACTTACAAATATACATGGTTACAGTGATTTCAGCCCCACTTTGCTAGGGTCATTTTATATTATTGTCTTACCTACGTGTACATCACATTTACCTTTTTATTAAATTTTATTTACTCTGATGGCAATTTATGCTGTTATATATACATACTGTTATATTGTTATAAATATAAATTACAGATTTTATTACATTTTATCTTGCTTTGATGAATATGTAGTATACACATTATTACATGTTATCCTATTTTAATATTTACATAGTGTACTTTATTTGGTTTGGCCTATCCAATTCTAAGTTATTTGCCGTTTTCATCTATAGTTTTGGTCTTGACCTGGCCCATTATATTTTGGTTTGGCTTGGCCCCGTGACATGTTGTTGCACATAGCCTATACTGCAGGATTCAACTTAGTTCTATTTTACTTGACTGTACGCTACTGTACTCTATTGAGCGAAGCGTGAACTGCGGTCTGTCTGCCTGAATAAGGCATAGTCAGCATAAGGATTTCATTGCTCGTTTGTTTGCCAGAGTTACGTGGCCCTGTATACCTACGCAATGTGAGCGGTGCGATATATTCGTGTATTTGCTACAAGTTATTGCGTTTCTACTTGTGAACAAATTTTTCTGCATGGTTCTGTGTTCACGTTATATGATTATTTAACTTCCATGATGGTTCTTATAAAAATTTTACGTTACGTTTCTTGTGGCAGTAACCGACCGGTGTAGCTTGAAATCGTGTTGTGTACCACGCTGCACAGTAATATCTTTTTGAGGGTTGGCGGAAACCTATTTGAACCTTTATTTTTAACTCGCACTTTTATGTCTGTGCACGATTGCAACAAATACTACAATTTTTACATACTGGCAAAATATTCGCCGGCTGTCTGTGTGAGTATTGCTGTTGATGCAGTACTGCCAACTTAGCGTACTATAATGCCCCTCATGGGTGACATAAAATGTTTTTTTGTGTGTTTTGTGCGCACATTTATAATACCTGTTTACATTACCCTGTTGAGTTATCTTCCTTGTACTGGACCTTGAAATTTTTTATATATTTACAAGGCAATACCTACACTCTGTAAGCACTTATTTGCAGTATTTTATTTGTAGATATTGGTTTTACTGCCGCTGTCACTGCTGTCATGGCTGTGTGATCTGTTTACGCACAGACTGTGGAAGACAATTGCTGCTTTCTTGCATCGCGATCTTATCAGGAACCTGTAAATCATACAGAACGACATGTTAAACCTATTTTAATTTATATTATTTTACTTATCAATGTGTGCAATTTTAATGTTCCTTGTGCACACTGTCATTGATTTTTACCTGTTTTGAGTACGCGTATAGGCAAGGTGGACAGACCAAGAATCTTTTCTATTAAATACGGTCCTTTATACTGGTATTGAAGACTTATGCACACCATGATTTTTCACCCACACATAGTCCCCTATTTTAAATATGTTTACTTTGTCTTTTCTGTCTAAGTAACATTTCTGAGCCTGTTGGTTTTGAACTAAATTGAGCCTTGGTTGCTCCCTGGTTTTCTGTAATTGTGCTTCCCAATTGCGTAACCTTACAGAAAATTTTTCTAATGGAACATTTATTGGTTGTATGGCTTCCTGGCCATGTAGCACGTAAACGGCAAATACTTTATACTCGTATGCACTGTTGTACTATAGTTAAATACTATGCAATCAAGGTATTTATCCCAGTTTTCTAAGTCGTCGTGTGCATACACGATTAATTGTTGTCCAATTTCCTTATTCATACTATCTACTAAGCAATTGCAGCTCGATTGTATGCAAAAGTTTTAATCTTTTTATTTGGAGTTGTTTTAACAATGTAGCTATCAGCTCATTGTTAAAATATGTCCTGCAATCAGTCAATAATTGTTCAGGGCAACCACACCTTAGTATTACCCCCTTAATAAATTCGGCTCACGTTGAAGCATCTATGTTCTGTACTGCCCTATAAACTACAAATCTGCTTGCAAATTCTGTCGTAACTAATATAAACCAATTACCTTTTTTGGATTTTTGAATGGGGCCTTTGGCATCCAAAGCCCAGCTTTTTAGAAGTGAGGGAGGATAGATTGATTGCAACCGTCCAATCAGTTTTTTTTGTTGCTACTTTTAATTTTTTGACAGATTTCACTGTGTAACATCTGAATTCATTGTGTTCCAATAGTATCCTTGTTTAATTTTTGCTAATGTTTTGTATGCTAAAATGGCTATCTCCCAATAGGGAATCATGGTGAGCCATAATTATTTCCGTTGAAAGTGTTTGGGTACTAAAGTTAGATGGTTTTCACATGCTGGCGTATGCACTTTTCAATAAATCTCCCTAGCGAGTTTCAAGTGTTTTGCTTCTGCTCTCTGTGACTCTAGCAATATTCATGTCTCATCAGTTGGCCAACACTCGTTGAGTTTAACAGTTGGTTTCCAACACCCTGATGATACGGAATGACAGAGCATGAATTTATAAAATCATATTTTTCATAATAAATATTTGTGATGTCATAGTCGAATTCTCTTTGAAAATATGGTACCATGGAAATATTGCTCCATACACTTATTTTTAAAAGTAAATAAATGTATTTTAATTGTAATACAATCTTTAGTTTTGGGGCTGCGAATAAAATAGTAATAAAATAATACATTTAAAACATCTATAATTATAATAATGTTACATTATATGACACAATAATGTTTATAATAATAAATGCTACACAATAACACATGGGCCTAATAGAACTGAAAAATGATAAAAATTTTATTTTATTTTTTTATTCCAAAGAAAAGAGTGATGCATGACGATCAAGCTAAACTATTAATCTTTGAAATCAATATTCAAAACTTTTATTTCAATAACTGCATTTAATTTAATGCAAATATAGGCAAACGAATCCCAACCAACATGGCAGCAAATCATACAATGTGGAACAATCAATTAATATATTGCTTAAACTGTAACTTAGAAATTATCTGCAATGAAATAAGCTGCTCTTTGCTCACTTTAAGTAAGTTCTTATTACCACTAACAGTGTTCTGGTTGACCTATTGGCTGTCCTCTGTGGCACAGTCGGTTTAGTGTTGAGCGTGAGTGGTTCCGGTTTCGAATCCCAGGTAGGGCAAGGTGTGATTTGTGCTCGCCCATATGGGTCACCCTTTCATGGGAAACAGCACTCCCAATACGATAACTGCGAGAACACAGCTGTTACGGAATTTAAAAATGTGTGCTGTAAATCTGGAAATATATTTGCATTTTCTCTTGTACTTTTACAAGTAAAACCCTGGATACTAGTAACCAAATGAATACTTGATTTTTCTGCTAATAAGTACATTAACCTACAAAGTGGACTTGCAAGATATAGATTTTTTATATCCCAGTTACACCTAGTATTTCAATCACATTGGTAAATAGCGAATGTAAAATTGTATATGATATGTTTTCGAAAATATATTTATTCATACTACAACTGTAATAAGAAAATTCATTTTATATAAAAAAAAAAAAAAAAAAAAAAAAAAAAACTCGAAATCGAACCTGCAACTTCTTGAGCTAATACGTGTGATCTTTTCTTCAACACCAACCAACAAATTTACTTAACGATAGTGTTAGTTTCAAATATGTTTGTCTAGTAATTTGGCAGGCATATAATTTTAAACTGTTATTGTTTTAGTTTTTAATGCTTTTCAAATAGGAGAAATTATTTTCTTTTAGTGAACGTTGCATGTGGAATAACATTTACTGGCATACATCATATAAAAAGGAAAGTTTGTAACGCACTGTTAAGTTAGTGCAAACAATTATTTTATCATTAAGGCTACAAAAATATTTTTGCAGCTATTACACCATGCTGCCGAAGCAAGCATTATTTGGAAAAACATATTATAAAGAAATAATACACAAACCGACATGATAATTAAATGAACACCTTCACATATGAAAACCACAATTTCACATAAACTACCGTAAAACACGCTAAGGATGCTTACACGCAGATTAATTGGGTGAAATTTGTCACGCAGATGGACATTATGCTGCATAGTGTAAAATGTCATAGTGGCGGCATTGTTTAATTTTTGCTATTTTATTTCGTATTTCATAAGAACTGTGTATATGCTTTCTTTATGCCACTGTGAGTAAAAACACTCGTTTTCGCGACTTTGCATAAATAAAGCTCTAAAAGGTTTCTATAGTTAAAAAAAAAGCATTGGCCTGAAATTACTGTTCAGTTATAGGCTACTTTGTTAAAATGTACGCATAAATGAATTTACGCAAAATTGCACCGAGTGTTACAAACTAAGAAGTATTTCAGTTGAATATTTTTTATATGTTGTATATAAATATCGTGAGCAAGTGCAATTTGTAACACTGAGGATAAATTTTTCCGTGCCTCTGCAAACGTCCTACGTCCTCCATTGCCTTACTTACAACCGAGCCGCCGTAACTAATGTTTGTGAAATAGCCAATAGCACGATCAGACCTGCGCGCGCATCTCTTCCCCGCTTCTTCTTCTTCCGCTACCATAAGGGTACGTACACAAAGGAAGCAGGTTCCCCGCTAGTAGGTCGGCGCCGACAAGCCTGTGTGTTATCAAGTGCAGCTGCACACAGTAGAAGTAGGGGTGTACTTGTCTGCGCCAGTCGTACGCGCCGACCTGCCTACCGGAGTGACTTAGTAGTTGTTGGTCACTGGTTACCTGCGCCGGTTTTGTAGTGCAGATATGCAGAATGGATATTGATGCATTAATTAGTGTGGTTTTCAAAAGAAGTCCTTCATGGGACAAGCGGGATAAGTTACATGCAAACAGAACTGTGCTTCAAAAGTGCTGGAAAGAGATCAGTACAGAAATGAATGTGGATGTTAAGTAAAATTAATGTATTGTCACATTCAATAAGCACACCTCTGCAAAATATATCGTTTAAAATCACTGTTTTACCAACAATTACAAATCAATTTTTCAAAAGCACTGTTTTACCAACGATTACAAACTATATTGTTTGAAAAACACTGTTTTAAAAACATTGTTTTACGAACAGTTGCCAAACATACTGTTTAAAAGCTGTGTTTTACCAACAGTAAGTACAGCTTTTATAGTGATATAGTATGTTCTATTACCCTCTTCTTACCCAGGTATTAATTGTATGACAAAGGGTATTGTGCAAAATATGCTGTAAATGTATCTCTGATTATTTTACCAAAAGTGGTAGGCATTCCCGTGGCATGTTTCTGATAATATCTTTCAGGAACAACACGCACGTCAGAGAGATGTCTTTCATACCCTTCTTTATCCAAAATTATCTTATGCAAAATACACATAGACTTAATAATTTTATCTGCAGGTGTAACTTCAGTATCAATGCATTTTGAGAGTAATTGCCATTTGGAATAAAGAATACCGAAAGTGCATTCGATATTTTTCCTGGTTCTACTTAAACGTTTATAAAACATTCCTCTTCAAATGTTAGTTGGTAACACCATATGATTTTAGAAGGAAAGGAAGAAGAGGATAGGTTTCCTCTCCAATTAATACGAATAATGGAGTATAGGCTGTTCGCGATAAAGGGAGCACTTTTGAAGCCCTAGTTACTTTTTTCTTTCAACCAATTTATATCCTTCTCCCACTTGTTAATTAAAAACCCTGCCATGTGAGTAATAAACACAATGCATACATTCACCATTATCTTGCAACAAACACATTAAAATTGCAACACAATACTTTAAAACACATTGGTAACGGAGATCCAAAATTATAGAAACCATAGTAAGTGGAAACAAGAAAAAAAACCACGAGGTTCACACAATACAAATATATTTCCCCGAACCAAATCATAATCTAGTAAATACTGACCATGGGAAAAATTAAATCGTATTTTCTTAAGTAATATCTAGTGGCTTACCATCATTAAATTTTAATTAAAATCATAATTTTTACTGATACCGAGCAAAGTAATTTTGTGAGATACAACATACTTTAACATGCAAGAATTAATAAAGAAAATAAAAAACTTTAATCTCAGCATTTGTCTTGAAAAATTGAACACTATGTCCTTAATTACTGCTTTTACGACTGGTAGTGGCAGGACATGATAGAATAAGGCCTATGTGTTTCTGGGCAGTAAGTGTACTTTTCACGGCAATATAATGTTCATAACATTATGCATAGTTCATTTTTCAAAACCAATATGCATATATTTGCTACTGAACTTGATATGTTACTGATAATTATAGCCGAATAGGCCAGCCCAATAAAAATAACTAGTTGAAAGTTACCATTTCGTAGTCCTTTGTGGACTAACTAGAACACTCAAATTGGAAATATGACATTCCAAATGAAATATTGGTTCAAGGGATAAATCTTCATTCCCCCTTGTCAAACATCAATTCCATGTTTGGAACACGAATTCACTTCAAAATCACGAAGATGCGCTATTAAAATTTTTAATTGGTGCATTGCCTTTCTAGTGAATTACCGCATTTTAATACAAACCAAACCATAGACGAAAATTATTTTACAATATACTGCAGTTCATGAATATAAATACATAGATACATTCAAATTTCCCGCCAGAGAAATAAAAAAATATTCTAGCGTACATAGACAAAGTAAGTCGTCGAATATTAACATGCATTGCAGTGACATTTCCAATACAAAGTTCAAAATTATTAATTAAAATAAACAATGTAAAAATATGTCATTTAACGTAATGAAATAAATAAAGGACAAAAATTAATAACATAACAAACCTGCTGCAAATAAACATTAATAAAACGAGTTTTTGGCAGCACAACTGTCACGATAAAATAAAAAATGTAGGAAAAAAATAACTGTAATATAAGAAAAGAAAAAATCCTTTCACATGATCAACATCACTTCTGGTTTAGTTGCAGACAGAGTCTAATAAGGGGAGGTCTGGACATACTGTATCCCAGCCCGCATGCAAAAATGGCACGCCTAATGTCGCCGTAGTTCAGCCATCTGCCGTAGCGCTACGTGTCATGTAGTGGAAAATTCAGCTTCCCTGTTATAAGAAACCTAATTCATTTATTTTCAATTTAATTCTAAAACAGCATATTTTAAAAGAATAATTATGAATTCGCATATGTCTAGATATCATTTCATCAGTTATTTGATTACGTAGTTTCGATTTATTTTCTTTACTTTATTATTTCAATGGTGGCGGGAACTCACGTTTGTTACTTATCATGCGCATCGCAACAACAAAGCGAATTCTTCACGAAATTCGATATTTGTGATGATTTTGTCTTTAAGCTGAATGTGAAAGCAAATACGGTAAATGTTTTAATTTTATAATTAAAATGCCTAGTAACTGTGTGGCTCCTGGGAGAAAAACAAATTATCAGGCGAAGTCAGAAACAGAAAATTGCGGTATTTCGAGTGCCTAATGATGACATAGATAGGCAGTTATGGCAGAGGGCAATTCCAAGAGAGAATTTCGTCCCGAAGAGTTCTCATATTGTGTACGAAGAACATTTTGTGGAAGACAATATTGTTACTAAAAAGGAACACAAAGATCAGTTTGGAAACGTCATTGGAGTGGTAAGTTTAAAATAAGTAATAATTTTTCTAAAATTAGTTGAATTAATTTAGCTGTAATGTTGAAATAATTTTTTAGCCATTAACGCAACATAAGTAATTCATCTTCCATGTACGTGCATAACAGCACCGATTACTACATCGCACAATTTGATGTCGGTGGTTCAGTTCCTCGGGGATAGGTAACAATGGTATCATCAAGCATTCTTTTCAAATGAAATGAAATTATTTTTATCGTCACTGAAAAAACAGGATAAATTTATGTTGATTTATTTCCTGTGATATCTATGAATTAAGTGTAATTTATTTTACTTTCAGTAGCATTCCAAGTCGGCTAAAGTGTATAAAGAGGCCGAAAGTGGCAACTTAATAAATTAAACTAATATAAAATTTGAGGTCATTGTCATTCCCGGCAAGCTTGTTTCATGTTATGTTTATTCTTATACCTAATCACGCCACGAAAATGCCGAAGAGAAACATTTCAGAGAGTATTGTTTAGACCGTATTTATGCAGATGTTTGACAAGTCCAAAATCATTAATTATGCTCATTATAAAGCAGAGATACGCTAAGACTATGCTCTAATCTGAGTTACACCGAGACATTAAAAATCATGTTTTAAAGCAAACTGTATAACCTATTAAATTTGTGTAAGTGCTTTTCAGAGATGTTAAAAACTACACACACTACTATGTGTGTGTACTGTAACAGTAGTTACACACACTACTAGATGTGTGTACTGTAACACTAGTTACACACACTACTAGATGTGTGTACTGTAACAGTAGTTACACACACTACTATGTGTGTGTACTGTAACAGTAGTTACACACACTACTAGGTGTGTGTACTGTAACAGTAGTTACACACACTACTATGTGTGTGTACTGTAACAGTAGTTACACACACTACTATGTGTGTGTACTGTAACAGTAGTTACACACACTACTAGGTGTGTGTACTGTAACAGTAGTTACACACACTACTAGGTGTGTGTACTGTAACAGTAGTTACACACACTACTAGGTGTGTGTACTGTAACAGTAGTTACACACACTACTAGATGTGTGTACTGTAACAGTAGTTACACACACTACTAGATGTGTGTACTGTAACAATAGTTACACACACTACTAGGTGTGTGTACTGTAACAGTAGTTACACACACTACTAGATGTGTGTACTGTAACAGTAGTTACACACACTACTAGATGTGTGTACTGTAACAATAGTTACACACACTACTAGGTGTGTGTACTGTAACAGTAGTTACACACACTACTATGTGTGTGTACTGTAACAGTAGTTACACACACTACTGGGTGTGTGCACTGTAACAGAAGTTTTTTGTTTGATGAGTGGCTGTGTATTTGAATATGAATACACATACTATCAACTCTTATCAATATGATTCTACCTTTTGTCATGTTATATATTATCATAGCATTAGCGTGTGCACTCCTAAATGTAACTCCCAGATAGGCTATGTTATCTTGTATGATTAAGTTCAATAAAAATCTGTGTTTCAATTTGGAATATTAAGTCAATACGAATATATGTAAGGTAGGCAAGTAAGGTAGTGTTCCATCAGCTTTTTTAGTTAAACTGTCGTGTGTTCCTTACATTATCTATGTAATTAAAAGTATTTACTTCGTTTAATGTGGCTGAGGAATGGGCTTATAAAAACTTTATTAAGTCAGTAGTTAATATACTTAGAAGCTATTAAATACAATTGGACATGGTGGGCACAGTTGACTGAGTAACCTAAATTGCGATTTCCAAAATTCAGAGCTAACTTCTATTCGCTATAAGTTTTATTTCCCCGCTTTATTCACGTGATTAAGTCTTATGTAAAACTACGATTGCAATAATTCGTTTCCCTTAACACAGAACCTCCGATCTTGCGAGGATTATGTTTTCCCGGGAATAATTTATCAAAATAGGTAGGCATTAAATGCTACTGAATACTGGAGCAGCATACACTAGCAGCTTATATCCTATTAAGACAAAATAATTTTCAGTCGATTGAAAACGATGATTTTTGGCAAAATCTGCAGGAAAAATACAATTTCTTAAATCGCTTATACGTACATTTATTAGCATTTAGCACCAGCAAAGACTCCCTCAATTGACTTCCCGACGATTCTAATTGTATTTTATTACGAACTCGAATATTATTTTGCTTCGTCTGTATATTAGATCGAACTATAATTAACGTAACAACACAATGCTTTGTATGTCAACATTCAACTACAATACATGTGGCGCTGCACGCACTGGCTATGTCGCGGGCTATAGCAACATTAACTTCCCAGGTGTATCAGGCAAGTGTCCAGACCTTCCCTTCTTAGACAGTGGTTGCAGATGATACAGTTATCTGTGGCCAAGCTATAGAGAAGGGCATGGCTTCCTTAGCATCAAAAGAAGGTAAAGATTTCGGTACCGTTGTTATTCACAGAAAATATAAAGCAGCACCACTGGCAGAAATTACCTCTGAGAATATACACTGTGTACGGTAAAGTGAGCACTTTTGCAGCCCTAGTTACTTTTTTATCGTTTTTATCGTTTTATGCCATTTTTATCGTTAAACCACCTTTTAAAATAAATGTTATTTTGTAAGTAATTAGCACAGTGTGTAGATTCCACCGCACTCGGAAGTTAGCGTCAAGGCTAAAATGAAATATATGTATTGAATATCATTCCAAATGAGAGGACTGTCAGAAGTGCTCACTTTACCGTGAATAGCCTATCATAAACGACTAGGCAGTGCCTGTCAACCATAGGCTAACGATGAGGTAGACCGATCTCGCTGGCTGCGCACAACCAATCTCCGCGTCCCAACATTGAACTGCTTTTCTGCCTACACGTCTAGTAAAAATAGCGTGGATTGGGTTTGAGGTTAGAACACTGTTTAGTAAACAACAGATTTGTAATGTTTGTATACTTGCTCTAGCCAATTCGTAATGCAGTTCGATTAAATTCCAACTGGTAAATGTATTTTCTTAATATACGAGTGGTTGTCACTTAGAAATTAAGATATAAACAAACACTTTCATCATTGTTGACCATGTGACTTTGACAGATGTGTAGGATTGGAGTGGTAAGTTTATGACATTTCAGCATCTTCTCGAACCTTGAAGCTGGCGATGTCCAATCGACTCATCGTATGTAGCCCACCTCCTTAAGTTCTTCGATGTTTGAAACTATATCGTTGGTGTGGGAGTAATTTGCGACACTTTGCGAAGCAAGCAGTAGCTGCAGCTTATTGACCAGCTCGTTTGGATCATCCCAAAATACGTTCTTGCCGTCGTCTATCATCTTCAGGCCTTCGTTGCTTTTCAGTGTTAGGATGCTGAAGAGGTCTGCGAGAATGTCGATATTTTCGTGATCTTCATCCTTATAAACACCTGTCTCGGGATCGTTATCTTGGTGAAGTGCGTGCATGAGTTAGAGCAAAGTCTTGTATTCCAGCAGGTCGGTTTCTGTAAATTCTCTGGGCTCCTTGCGAAATAGAAGTTCGTATAGTCTGGGGGTTCCAGGTGTCGTGTAATTGCCAACTCGGATGCTTCCAGCTGGTAGAACCTCTATTTCATCAGCACCAAAGAACCATTTATCATTACGCCTGTATACACTATATGTCATATCATTATTACGAGATGTGTACGATCGTAGGTATCGTCAAATCAGAGCATTAGATTTCAGGGCTCTCTTCCGTACTTTATTCTTGTATAGCGAATCCATATGCGACCCATAGTCATGATCTGACTGTACTTCATCGTGTTTTAGCTTCTTCAAAGGCTTAGCGGTATTGTCGAGTTTGGTCTTCATGGCTACAGGTGCTCCATAACTCTCCTTGAGTACATCGAGACAGCAAGTAATGGGTTTAAAGATGTCTTCATTTATATGGTCGCATGAAATTTTAGCTCTCTTGGCAAGCAAATACTTTGAGCGGACAGACTGAGTCGCCGAAGTAGTTCGCTGGCAATGTCCGACATCGTACTGAATAAACATATTTACTGTATCTCTCTTTTATAGGTTTAGTCATGTGTCTCTGAAAAAATATTTTCGATCTTGCTCAGATGTTCGCTGCAAACACCCAATATGTCCCTGTTGTAATTTTTAATATCTGTTTTCCTTCCAGATTTTTCAGCTTCTCTTCATTTTGTGCAGATGCTACATTCAATCTGTCGATAATCTGCCTTTGAACAATCATCATGTGCTCGTCCATGGCCACCATATTGCGGACGATCTCCATCTTCACTCCGAGCTCGGACAGGTAGTTTATAAAGAATGTGTTTTGTTTAGCCAGCATACTGTGCAATTCCGAAATGATGTCATTAGCAGTTTCGAGGACGAAATGTTTAGTAGCTGCACCCCCCCCCCCGATAGTTTGGGTTCACCAATGATTTGAATTATTCTTCTACCTGAATCACAAGTTCCGTCATCGCCTGGTACGAGACAACCACCATCGTCGTCTTTATGATGGCGCATCTTGAAGCTACTCTGCGCGAATTTCGATATGCTATAACTCATTCTCGACAGTAGGCGATGAACTGATCGAACCCGTGCCTTTACCTTCCATTATGTAGGGGTCAGTCCTTTACGATCGTCAAAAATCTGTATTTCTCTTTCCAGCACAAGGCACACATAACTTTGAAATCTGTTGCGTTATGTCCGTATTTACATGATCGTCGTAAACATTACGCAAATTCGTGTCGTCCATGAGAAACAGCATCAACATGTTTGTGTTGTCGCGAAGCATCTGTTTGGGTATGCGCGATTTAGTATGTCCAAGGTACACACAGTCCACGTTCGCATGTACCGTCCAATGCTAAAGTATTCTTGAATACAAATTTTTTTCTCGCCAACAATGCCATAAAAGATAAATATCGAGTTTCGCAGTGCTTCGTTCGAAGGTACGGCGGCTTCGTTATCACTGTGTGGGAAATAACCCATGCCTTCCACGGCCTACAGTACTCATGCCAATCGCCGGTATTTCGGTTGCTGGAGCAATTTCGAATAAATATAAAAAAATATTCTTCCCGCAGGCTCATTAGGACACATGTTTTCCCGCAATTTGATGGTTCTGCGATGATGCACCTCACTGTATTCCGAAGTATCCTTCCATATCACAATTCGTGGGAGATATTTTCATATTCAACATGAATGTGTGTGGGTAGAGTATGTATGTTATCACTACAATCTTCTGATGGAGGTGGAGGTGGATGTGGAGGTGGAGGTGAATGTGGATGCGGAGGTGGGTGTGGAGGTGTAGGTGGATGTGGATGTCGAGGTGGATAAGGATGTGGAGGTGGAAGTGGATGTGGAGAATCAGTGGTACAAATTTCCGAATGTCTCTTTAAAGCATCACTCGAAGATAACTGCTTCTGGCATAATTTGCATTCAAAAGTCACACTCGAACTGTTCATCTTACAGGTCGTTATTTCGTGTCATAAATTCCACAAAGTAGTAAATGCATTACTGCAGAGGCGACACAGCAAATCCACCATTGCTTCCATACTGTTCCGAATATAGAATGGTACCGAGACGAAAATGTATAAAAGGTTGATAGTTATACTTCTCGCTCAGTTCGCCATGATGTCGCGAAGAGGTAAAACCATATCTGGAAGCGGGGTCGTCAACATGCTGATGAACAATCTACCGTTCGAGCTGCTTATTCCCGGATACAGGTTCTGCTGGCCAGGAACCAAGCTAGCTAAAAGGCTGTCGCACAGCAAGACGGGCATAAATGCCCTGGACGATACAGACAAGCATCACGACATCCTCTATTCCCAGCACAAGCCAAACATTGGGCAGACAAGATACTTGCACAGAAGGCGGACAAAATTAAAAAAAAATCATCAGATGCCGGGCTCGGAGAAAAAATATCAGCATGGAGTGTGTACAACTTGATAAATGCCAAACTGAAGATGGGTATGGGTAATAAGAGCAAAAATAAAGCACAAGTGAAAAGAAAAGTAGTTACAAAAGGAAGAAAAGACGGCAAGGCTAAGAAAATATCTACCTGCGGATTTTTCCGTTGCTTTTGCCTGCACTCGGGGCCCTTAGAAGCCTAATCGGAGCCACGAGTGGTATTGTTTGAGACATCAACACAGCATCGAACGAACTGAAGCAGTTGACCAAAGCACAAAGACACAATGCAAATATGGAAGCTATCGTAAAAAAATGGGCAAAGTCTCTACGTAAGGCCATACCCAGTAGAGGCAGAAGTGTGCGAAAGCGACACAGCAGGAAGAAACAATAATGAAATCTCTACCGAAACGAACACTAGCGAATGTAGATTTGGAGCTGTTTGCACACAGATTTAAAATACCTAAGTTTAGGGGAGTGTTTATGAGAGATGGCTTGCCCGCTAAACCCAAGACAGAAGTGAAGTGAAGTGACGAGATTTGGGGGGGCTCTTAACAGCGAGGTCTTTAGAGCCGATGAGGGTGATTGAAGTGAATATGGAGCAGCACTGGAATGAAGTAGTGGGGGAAATGGGAGATCCCCAAGAAGACCCGTTGATCAATGGCATCGTCTGGCACAATTCCCACTAGCGAAAGTCCGGTGACCCGGCCGGGGATTGAGCCCGGTTAGCCTTGGTGGGAGGCAAGCATGCTAATCGCTCAGCCACTGTGCCCCCCCCCCCCAAGAGAGGAGATTGTGCCGTAATTAATATGGATACGACGTCAGGGCCAGGTACGTACTGGGTAGCTTATGTAAAAACACGCAGACTATTATAATAGTTTTTGGGAATTTGCATCCTCCGCCCGAATTGCGCAAGTATTTGAAATATACCAAAATACTATACAATTACGAAACGGAACAGCTGCCTAACACGTGGAACTGTGGACGTATGTGCCTTCACTTCCTGGTTCGCTCATACAAGTAATTGTATAAAAAGTCTATACACCGTTAGAAAACCATCAGTCATGTCGATATCGCGTACCTTGACGGGTCGTAGCTCCGAGCTGCATGCGGTACATTTTCCATCACTCGACCTGGAGGGAGAATGGAGCATTGGCCTTGTCGATTTTCAAATCTACAATGCGATACCAAACATTGATGGAAAAAACTGCAATCTGTACCTCGTAAAAAAAGGTAATGTTTCCCATGAAGTTTCGCTACCTATATAAATGACATTGCAAGGTACATGGAAGTTTCACTGCCCCCGATACAGAATTCGAACTATGTGGAATCCCAATACTCTGAAGAGTGTTATCAGATGCAACAAAGATATGGACTTTACGAAACCGGATACTATCTCACCAATGCTGGGGTTTGAGCTTCGCATCTACGAAGCTGGAAAAACACATGTGTCATCGCAGCCCGTAAACATTTTGTCCGTCAATGTGATACGAACAACCTGCAATTTGGTGAGCTGCACGTACCTCAACGGTAGGCCGAACAATACAATGCACATATTTTCGCCTATGGTCCTTCCAGGTTATAAACTGGTCATGGCACAACAAAGAATCATTTACTTCCCGGTCGCTATGAAGAGAACACACGACGAGGTTGTGACAGTCGTCGACCAACACTGAGAGTTGGTGAACTTTCGAAACGAAGAAATCACCCTATGCCTGCAAAGAAGACAGGAATATGATTTACGCTGACCAGAAGCTATAAAAGAACGTTTCGTGCAAAACCTGACTTTCGGTATGTCACAGGTCTCCAAGTAGTTAACACGTGCTAGCGAGATTTTCCTCTACAGTCTCGACTACGAGGTCAATCGCGATGGAAGATTTCCTAAACGACAAAGAGCCTGCCGTTTTCGAAGACAGCATAACGAAGGTGGAACTTCATGCGTACCAGCCGTTCCTGATTGGTTCATACACACTATCATCGGAAGTTCGAATAGTGGTCCAAGACCAAGATATCTGCACTCTTTCTTGCCAGTCTTTCCTGGGAATCAGAGGGACTCTGACGAAAGAAGATGGGTCAGTAGTATAAAAATGCCGATTCGAGCGCAGCCCCCAGTTATCAGAAAATCAACGGTAAATTAAATACACAAGCCATAAGAAAACCATCAGAAAAAATTCCTCTTAATTTTCTGATCCAAAATATCAAATGCCGATTCGAACCCAACCGCAAAAAAAGTGGCTTAAAAAGTTGCATTTGGGTGCAACAGCAAAAAAGTGGCTCAAAAAGTTGCGTTTTGGTGCAACAGCAAAAATACGTATAAAAAGTTGCGTTTGGAAGCTGTTACAAAAAAGTGACTCAAAAAGTTGCATTTAGGTGTAACCGCAGAAAGTGGCTCAAAAAGTTACATTTGGGTGCAACCGCAAAAAAGTGGCTCAAAAAGTAGTGTTTGGGAGCAGTTGCAAAAAAAGTGGCTCAAAAAGTTGCATTTGAGTGCGTCTACAAAAATACGCATAAAAACATGAGTTTGGGCGTAGTTGCAAAAAAAAAAAAAAAACGAGCCGCTCAAAAAATTTGAATACGTAAAAATAAAATGTTGTATGTAATAAAGATGGATCAGTTGCTAAATGAATTAAACGGAACCAAACAATTTAAGAAACTTTCCGAACTTACAATTGGACAGTCCTATCCCCTAAACCATGCTGAAATAAATGATACACAGTATGAATACTTAGTGGTAATTACATCTGGAAATTTTAAAGTAACCTTACCATATAGATATGTTCAGATTTACAGTGAAAAGTTTTAAATGCTGTTAATCATGGAGGTATATGTTTTGTATATGATGGAATGGTGGATTGTGGTGTTAAACAAATGCATTCTATTCGGTTTTTTAAAGAGTAAATGATCGTCGTTGCGTTGTATAATTAGAAATCAGTTGATTTTTATTTGTGCTCATATCTCTATAAAGTTTTAATGGTTATCCAATCATTAAAACACAATTATCACTCTGACTTCGGCAATGTGTCTAATTAAAAATTTAGACATAGTCTAATTAAAAATTTAGATACACATTTCCAAATTCGACATAATAAAGTAGCCGAAACATTGAATTCTTTTTCTAAATCTTTCATTGCACTTTCTATAGAAATATTATTCATCTTTAACACATGAAACACTTATAGTTTAAAAACTATTAACGTTATTATATATATATAATATAACTACTTCCAACCCAAAAATATCTACGGTCTCATCTCTAATACCACTGTTCTTTCGGGCAAATCAAAGTTAATTAACTTACCTTATTCATTCTTAATTTCAACTATTATTTCATTAATTTGATTTGTTTGTACTGGATAAAATAATGGATAAGCTGGTTCGTAATAGATCCTGTCGCCAAATCCAAATGTTGTTCTTGATTTAAAAGTGGTAATTATGTTAGTTTCTCTATGATTATATTCATCATGTTTTAATATCATACCATTTACTATATTACAGTGTATATTTATTGTTTCAAATGGAGCAAATTTTGGAATTGTATCGCCATAATGGTCCACATTTTCTTTCAGAGTTTTATTTTCTATGAAACCCAAAAGTATTCCTATTGAACTCCGTTTTCCAAACTGTAATTTAAGCATACAATTTACTTTCATTTGTTTGTTATTTTATCCGGCTCGAAAGGTATGTCATTTTCTTTCCCACCCATTGAATCTACACTAAATGAAAAAATTGCTTTTATAGTTTTTTCGAGATCTTTTATGCTCTATTGACCAACTGGAATATCAATTGCTGATTCCATATCATTCTGATCCACAAAATGTAGCTTATTTCTCCAGAGATATTGTTATGCATTAGATAAGTAGTATAGAACCGAACTAAAGCCAATGAGTGCCCCTCTATCTCTAAAGGGTAATGTAGTCTTTTCTTCAACACTGATTTGTTATCTGTTAGTTTGAATACTTTACTCATTTATTATATTATTTAAAAAATCTATTAATAAATGAGCAAAAAAATGAAAAATGTGGACTGGGATATTAAAATAAGAATAACGGACAAGACTGTATCGACAAAACATCATGGAGAATTATTACCTAATAATATTAGATGTTTGATAGTGGGTCCTAGTAATTGTGGAAAAACTACACTCTCTATGTATGTTCAAAAAGTCTGAACCAAACAAAATATATCAATTTATAGAAAGGTATAGATGTAGCATCAAAATTATTTAATGAACCAATAGCATACTTCTTTCCATCAAATGAAGAAATGGTTGATGTAAATGAATGTCATAAAGAGTCTGTAGTTTTTTTCGATGATACCATACTTGAAAACCAAAATATGGTAAGGGAATACTTTACTCGCTGTATACACAAAGATATTGATTGTTTCTATTTAGCCCATACATACTCCAAAGTACCTAAGCAGCTTATAAGAGACAATACCAATTTTCTTTGCATATTCAGACAAGACAATACAAATCTTAAACATATTCGCAGTGATTTTGTTGGTGGTGATATGTCGTTTGAGAAATTTAGGGAGACTTGTTCAAAATTTGGAATAATGAATATGGTTTTGTTACAAAAGATATGATTCGTAAGTTAAATAATGGTACTACCATAATAAAATTAAAGACTTTTTAATCTTAGATTATAAGTAAGTTTTTAAAGGAAACACTTCCATTAAAAACCATCATAATCTGATCTTTTTAAATGTATTCATATACCATAGCTATTTCAATAAGCACAGTTGTACCTTCGGGTACATTGTGGGTTTTCGTATTTTAAAATATATCTTGTCTGGGTATACTTCAAAAGTTTTATACATGTCAATTTTTTCCGTTCATGGTATAAGTTGATAATACTTTTATATTTTCCTGGTTTTATTATTATTTCAACTTTATTTCCATCTCTCATTTAAAAAAAATATTCTATTTGATTACCAATGTAAAATACTTTTTCTTTTGAACTGTATTTCCCAACTAAACGAATAATTTTAATTCTGTTTTTCTGATATCACTCTAGATTTATTGCATCCATCGGTGCAATGGGATCTCCCATGTGTCTTAGTCTTTTTTGTTCAAAATCTATATTATTATCTACTTCCAAGTAAGTAAGATAGGCTTTATCCAATGATCTTTAATTTCTTGTCAGTGTGACTATAAAGTCGTTGAACTGTGTGTTGGAAACAAAATCATTAGGATTGATCTTCTCAGTAGTTGTATCATTGTCTGTGTGTTCTTTAATTTGATCTTCAATCCAAGAGCTCATTAATGCATTTCCACATATATCCATTTATTATTAATAGTGAAATCATTATTGGAAATTTAAAATTATGTGAAAAGTGATTTAGCACTATTACACACAAATAACCACAAATTACTTGATTGAAATTTTGAATTCTATCATCGTTATAAAAAATATTACTTCCGAGATATGCTATTAATTGTCGTGGTGGATTTCCTCCAAATCAATCAAAATAATATTTGTTGTTTGCTTTTTTCCAATAGCATACCCAGCGCGTACCAGAGTTTCTTGAAACATATAGATTAACAATCCCACATTCATTATCGAGTGGTGTGTTAAGTAGCTCATCAATCACAAATACACCCCAAAAACTTTAAATGTTTAATTTTTAACCATTTTATCAATACCAAAGTTACTGAGTGGAGTTACTTTTTTTACATTCTTACCCCACTTAACTTTATTCAATTCCTTGCCGTATTCCTCCATAGCTAAATTATGTCTGCGTTGTTCTTCCAATTCTTGGTTTTTCTTCTTAGCATTAATAACTGATGTCACGATAGATGATGCATTGCCAGCTAACACTCCTACAGCTCCCAATGCTGCGAAAATTAAGGGTAAAAATCCACCTTTGTGAACTGTTAAACCATTTCCAAATTTCATTTTGTTAGACATTTTCTTAAGCTGTGGAACTGAAATTATGATAGCAATCCCTTTGTCTTCCATTACTTTCTAGTTTTTATGGTCCAGTTGGTCTTTCGTTAGGAAATAATCAATATCCAAACCCTTCAACTCCTCGTTAGGAACTTCGAATACAATGTTTTTTTACTTTCATTTATTGTAACAAATATTTTATCATTTTATTTTAATTCCCCAGCCAAGCTTATGTTTAATATGCATCGCAGATCCAGTAACACCAGCCCACAATATCTCGTTAAGATCAGCATCTGAACTTAACAATCTTTTGAATGCTTTCTTTTTTAGTTCTTTGTCAGCTACATGTCTTTCAGCTAGATCTTTATGATGATGGTAAGCTATATCGTGTTCCATTGCAGCCGCAATTAGTGGATTAATAGGTTTATCGCCACGCTCAATTATCTCTTTTAGTCTGGTACCCGGACCTAAGTACCGGGTGCGTACAACTCAAAAGGCAGCAAATTTACTATGTCATTGAGTAACCCTTTTCCGTGATGCTCCGACTCCCAAAAAGTATGTGGTATTGTGTTCAACACTCGTATCAGATATGGTATACCTTTTGGATTATTCACAACAAAGTCACTAAACTTGCTGTTGAGAATATTCATTATTCCAACATTTTCATTGTAATAGTTATCATTTCCAGCATTCTCTTCGCCATAAATAACGATCAATAAGCATCCTAACATCATCCATCCATATGTATTCTTTGGGGTAGTCTGTATATTTCTTTATACCTTTCCCCTTTTTTGGCGAGGGTCGTTTCTATTTAATCGAATCGTAAATAGGTTTAAAAATAATTTTCCATTTATTCCCTTTACTCGAATTTGGCGTTCCAAGTTTGGATCATTGTTTTGGAAAACTGTGTTTATATCTGCTAGGATAAGACTATAGTGTTCATAGTCGGTTGCAGTGTAGTCACTTTCTGTTACTTTCTTACTAGTTAGTAATTTCATCAAACCATCAGTTGCAGTGTATGTCAGACCTTTTATAGTAAATTTGTCATTGATGAATGTTACTTTGCTATCACCAATATACAATCTACCTTTATCAGCCTTAAGTCCAAAAACATTGTCTTTGCAGTCAATTAAGAAATCAGCCACTTTATTATCAATAAATGTTGTTTTGTAGTTAGTTAATATTGAGAAATCAGTTTTCAAATGCCCCAACACTTCGTCATAGCATTCGTCATTATAGTATTCATGGTCATTATCAATGCATTTAACGTCATCGTCATAGCGTTCATCGTCATCGCCAATTCGTTTAATGCCATTGTCATAGCGTTCATCAGTGCCTGTTTTACCAAAAAGTTTTCTTTCCAAAGATGTTTCTGTTGGTGTTTGTAAGTAGATTAAAATCTTAACAGAAAATGGAACAATATATTTTATTAAGTTCTAATTCTCATTTGTTACTGTCCAATTTTTGACCCAAATCTTCTATCGCATCTATCAATGGTTGATCGTGTTTTTTTATTTTTATCATATTCTTCTTGGCGAAATTTTTTAAAAGTTTTAAACTTTTCATTTAGCTGTCTTCTCTCTATATTCTTCTCTATATTGTTTACAATTTTTTGTTGTCTCATTTATTATATAAATAAAATGAACAATGATAACTTAAATGTATACTGTCTTTCAAAAGTAGGAAAAATACACTAAGTTCATATGAACTTAGAAATTAAAAAAAAAGTAAGAATTAAATGTGTTTGTAGATGTCGTGTTACCAATAACTCGATATTCATTGGTGGGAGTATAGAAAATGATATTGTAAATGAAATTCATAACCTAATACGAAAAAACTTCCCCAAGAAGAACTGTTCTATCTTTTGGTATCGATGATATTTGGCAAGCTGATTTAGTTGAGATGAATTCTGGATCTTTAAAAGGTATACATAGAATTAATAAAGGGTTTAAATATATGTTAACCGTGATATATGTTTTTTTCCAAATATGCATGGGCAATACCAATCAAAGTTAAAACTGGTGAAAATGTTACATTAGCATTTTAAACTATTTTGAATGATCACAAACCCATGCATTTACAAACAGATGAAGGGAAAGAATTTTACAATAAATCATTTATGACATTAATGGTCAATAACAACATAAAACACTATTCAACATACAATGAAAAGAAAGCTAGCATTGTAGAAAGATTTAATAGATCATAGAAGGAGAAAATGTGGAAGATATTTACTATGCAGGGAAACTATAAGTGGGTGGCAATATTACCTAAATTAATAAGTGAAAACAATAACACTGTCCACAGTAAAATTTGAATGAAACCCACTGATGTAAATGCAAAGAATGGAAGTTCTATCTAATCAACATGTATGGAGGAGAAATAAAAATGGTTAAACCAAAGTTTGCAATAGGAGATAAAGTTTGTATAAGTAAAAGTAAAAATTTGTTCGAAAAGAGATATACGCCAAATTGGACCACTGAAGTATTTGAGGTGTGTGAAGTATTGTGCACAAACCTCATGACTTACAGAATAAAAGATTTTAAAATGAACTTATTAAAGATATTTTTATGAGCCTGAGCTGCTTAAGACCAAATATAATAAAGACTACTTAGTGGAAAAAGTTTTGCAATGAAAAGGAAATAAGATGCTAATTAAATAGTTAGGTTTTGATAGTAGTCATAATTCTTGGGTTAATAAGAAAAGTGTAGTTGTTTAAGAAATTTTTTTCCTATATAACAAATGGATCAACAAAAAATTGAAAGTTATGAGCATTAGTCATTTCCGCCAAATGACCAAAGAAAAAGTAATCTGAATGAATACAACAAGCACACTGAGTTTGATGTTCCTATTGGCGATGCATTTTCAAATTCGAATGAAGCTTATGTATACAAACAGTATAAGCTAACTAAAAGAGATACAAATGCAGATTATGAAAAACCTTCAACTATTGATCTTTGTGAGAATTTCTTCCCATTCCAGTTCTCAAGAATAGATATCTCTAAACATGGTTGTATAATAGAAATTATTGACAACCCTGGCATCACTTCAACAATGATGCATACATTGCTAGGTTCGGAATCAGAATCAGCATACTTCCAAATGCTGGGGATAGAACTAGGTAAATGTGTTAGGAAAGATAAGTGTAATGAAATTACCTATCCATTAAGACATTTGTTTGGATTTATGAGAGATTGTAATGAAATATTCTGGAAAGGTGGGTACAAGATCACATTCATTCGAAATTCTAATGATGATGCTTCTTTTTACAGAAGACCCCCAGAGAAAGCAGGTGGATCTGATGATGAAAATAGTAGACCAGATGCTGCTAAAATTGTTATTGAGAAAATGAAAATTCTGTGGCCAATTGTTGAATATGATCCTATTTATCTAGATGAAAGTAAAGCAAAATTATACAAACACCCCAAAATCCCAGTTGGTTTTAATTATTGGCAATGTCTTAAAAAACCAGTACCTGCTAATGCAAACTCATTTCAGTTTGATATAAAAGATCAGTTCAATTCAATCCAATTAGATATGCCAGACTTTGTCATTGTTGGTTTTCAGCAAAACAGAGAAGATGATCCTGGACAATTCACACACAGTTCAAAGTTTGACTCTTGTTTTTTCAAAAATATTTCTATTAAGAAAGGATGGAATGAAGTGTTTCTCAAAGAGAATTGGAATTTAGTCATTGATGATAAAATTCTCGATAAGATATATATTGCTTACACTGATTTTAGAAATTCAAAGACTAAACTAGATGCTCCTTGTAAAAATGAACTGCGCTTCAACTCTAGGTCATTTATTGGAAGAAGACCATTGTATGTTATTGATAGTTCTTACAGCAAAACCGCTATTGTAAAAGATCGAACTAATCTGAAATTTACAGTTGATTTTAATAAACCAATATCAGCTACAACTAATTGTAGTGTGGTACTAGTAAGCCTCAGAAACCTAATTTATGATGTTAAAAGTGAAAGAATCACTCAAGTCCAATAGTGCGTGAACATGTATGGTTATTAGTTTTTAATGGATGGTTATCCATTAAAAGTATTTACCATTATATAAAATTTCATAGTATCACTCTTTTTCAATTTTGAAGTGCCCCTGTGGTAGTGTAGTAACTCCATCTTTAAGAATATATTTTTTATCATCCCTGAACCTTATGCCTTTTTTCTCAACTCAATCGTATAGAGTTTGTGTTTCTTACTTTTAATAAGATTCATACTTTTGTACAACACTTTTTTTACTAAACAAACCCTTTTTGTAGTCACCAAAACTAATCTCATTTCTGACTACACTGTTTTTCACATCCTTTGCTCTTTCCTTTACACCACCTTCCACATTTATTGCATACATTTTCGATTTCAATCCAATCAATTCTTCCATTATTTTTCCATTTCATTCATCTTTCATTTTGCCAATAATCTTTTTGTTCGCTAATGGTATACCAATGGATGATCTTTTTTATAGTCAGAAGTATCAAAATGATCGACCATTTCATTCATGTCATTGTAGAAGTCTGGTGTTTTTATATAATAGATGTATGAATCAGTATCTTGGTAGCACAGTTCAATATTTTCCCCATACTTTGGTTTCATTATATTATAGTGAAAATTGTACATTAAGACTTTCGATAGATCAAGTATACTCATTCCAACATAAATGGGTTTGTTAAAGCACAGTTTTGTTTTAATCATATGAACTGCAACCAAAGAGTTAGTCAATTTAGTTCTATCTTTAAAGTTTGGTTTAGCCACAAGTTTATCCACTTGCTTAGAATTTGTGCACAACCGCATATCCACTCTGTTTCTAATATTATCCATTGTTTTTCCAAAAATGGAATTGTTCATTAATTTGTAGAAATCTTTTTCAAAGTCATTTGTATACTTTGTGCGCATATTTGTGTTTAGATCAATATATGCCGTTAGCAAATCTGATTGATCAAACTCCAGAACTCTATGGATCTTGTTCATCTTCATTCCGAGAGATAGATATTGCTTAAGATTTACATAGTGTAATAGATATTTTCCTTTATCATACAGAGTAGTCAAGAGTTTGGGATTTTTTGAACCTTACTGTATTTTTTGTGCCAGTGGTAGATCTTTGTGGAGATCATGTAGTTCATGTGGGTATTCCAAATCAACTTCCAATATATAACCTTTCCTAGAATCATCTTCTTTTTTTGTTACATCTATATTTGTATTTACCCACTTAAACCCACCATAGGGTAAATACTGACTCATAGCCCGTCCATATAAGTAATTGGCATCCTGATATGTAAGATAAAAGATTTCCTTTGTACTATCATAATCATTCATATATTTATTATTTGCTTTAGCATATCGCTTACAACATTGTGAAATTCCATCACGAACATCTTTTTTTACCATCAAAATTATTTCGTAATCTGTTAATAATTCTAGTTCTATTTTAGTATGTTTGAGCACGCTAATCCTGGAGCTGTGAAATATCATGCTGGATCTAGCTTATGTTTTGAGACACACATCTCTAAAATTTTCCATTATATCGGACAATATCAATACATCAGATTTGTTATAGAGTTCTGTGTACTCTCTTAGAGATTTTATGTTGAATTTTTCCCACACCTTTCTCACAAATTCGTAATCTTCGTCTGTAACGATACATTTATTGAGTTTGTTGTTAAAATGCATCTTTGGATAGAAGTGATGTCTCACAAAATTTTTCAGCACTATCCATGTAGTCATATGGGTAAACACTTTTTCTTGTAAGAACGTCAAGAAGTTCATTGGAAAAATGCTTACACATTTCTCGGAATTGGCTTCTGGAAAAGTTGCTAGATAGTTTATCGATACTACTAGCCATGATTTTAAATGAGTCAATAAATCTAAGATTCACACTTTCACATACATGTTTCGTAAAATAAATATATTTTTCTTCATTGTTGGGAATTAGTTCAATTTTATTTTCATCGATGCCAAGATCTCTTATGAATAAATGTGTGTCATAACCAGTTAGATTGTGTATAAATACTCGGACAAAACATGGATTTCTATACGATAGGTTACAATCTCTGTGTGCAGCTCCCCAAAATTTACCCGTAAGATGATCATGATCTCTCACAAAATTACCATTCAAAGGCTTTTCACATATATGACAAAGGTAGTTGTATCATATACAATTTGTTCTTTCTGAGTTAGTGGAAGCATTGGTTTTTTATTTGTGTATATATCACCAATAGACTTTGCTTCTTCCATTAGCATTTTAACGAATACACTAGATGCATCAGATCCTTCATAAGTTACTGGTGGTTTATAGTATTCATGTTCGTATTTTACATAGTAACGGAAGCTAATAGGTTCGTATTTTTGGTATGGTTTCGTGTAAGATTCGTCGGGGTTTGGTTGGCAAGTTTCAATTTGAGTCAACAAACATTCAAAATCAGCATATATCACAAACGGAACTCTCAAAGAATGATTTTGGTTTTGAAATCTTAATATGTCATTTTTTCCTTTAGATTGTAGTTCAACTCTACTGTTGCAAACTGTTGCAAACATCTATCGCATATAAATATTTTGTGACCATTATTCGTTACTTGTGATGCGACAAGTCTCGAAAGACTTTTTATCCAGCAGTAGTGGTCGTTCTTTTCATCTTTGATATAGAGTAGGTTTATGTGCTTATCCATCTTATTTTTTATTTTTAATGGACAGATTATATATTTCTTACCACCATCTTCTTCTTCATATGCGTATACATTAATAGAAATTCTACTTCTCTTCTCAAAGGTTGGTGGTTGGTTTGCTATCTAATTTCATTGGAAATTCCAAACCCTTAAGTGCATCATCGAACTCACGTTCGTAAGCTATGTATTTATTCACTCTTTGAGGGTCTTTTTTTTACTTGATGCAATGAAGATAGAACAGACCACAAAAAACATTTTTGATCATTGTTCTTAACATCAATTACCGCCTGCTTAGTTTTGATTTTTTCTGGGAGATCAACATAAGAACTGCCCTTGAATGGTACATATTTATTTATTCTCACTTCTAGTTTAAATATTCTATTGAGTACTCACTGAGATTCCTTTGCTTCGAAAGCCCCCATCTCAGCTATGATTTTCGATATGCTGTTGGCATAATATTCTTCCAAATTAGTCGATTTCAGCATAATTTCGTTCTTTGTTTTAAAGGAGCTTTCTACATATTCAATATTCTCACCAATTCCCCTTTTGTACTCAGTGAAAAATTTCATGTTCACTTTGAGTGATTTTAAATGTTTACTAATTAGTCCTGTGACAGTTTCTTTTACATCGTTTAGGAAATGATTTGGGTCTTTGTATGCATTCAAATTCTTTACAGCATAAGTCTTGATCCTACTTTGAAATGCTGATTCGATTTCTTCTACACTGAATCTGGGCGTGTATTTATGAATTTTACTTCTCAAGTGATTTCTTATGAGAGGCGGTTTGTCATAGTGACTACACGTTTCACATTTCACTTGTTTCTCTCATGGGAACTTCTGTTTTGATATTAAATGTTGTGATACTTTAAAAATTTCCCATTCATTTGTTGGTCAATGTGATTTATTTCGTATTGGGGTAAGACCTTTGTGCAGTCTACTTTAAAATGACTTCTTATGAGAGATGGTTTGTAAAAGTGATTACAAGTTTCACACTTGACATACTTCTCTTGAGATTTCTTCTTCTTTCTTTTCGCAAAAATGTCTTTCTTAAACTTATATTCCTTCCAAACATTACTAATTGTGTTAGCCTTTTTCATTGCCATGGTCGTCATCATATTAGCCATCAGTTGATTTTTATTTGTGCTCATTTATTATACACAACATTTTATTTTTTATGCATTCAAATTTCTTGACTCGCTCTTGTAAAGATAGAAGATAATGGTTCAGACAAACGTTGTTTGGGGTGAAAGGGGCCATAATGTGACATTAACAGTTTGGTGTTATGTCGAGGGGTGAAGGAGATATGGGGGTCAGCTTCGGTTTTGTAAATGGGATGACATACATTATTACACACCTCTAAACAGCTTTTCGTAAGATTAATGCAATCATGTGTCAAACGTACTAGAAAGGTTTATCAATCGTATATCTGAAAAATCGGCTTGAATATTATTTAACTTTATTGTTCGCAATTAAACACCAAGTCTGAAATGTAATTTTTACAAATTAATTAAATTAAAAAATATATTTAAGGTTTAATTGGCCAGCGAACACATTTTCTGAATTATACAGTGGAAACTGTATTATAATATGAATTGAAATATGTATAAGTAATTATCAATCATTAATGACAATTAGGAGTAATTAGTTTAAATACATCTTTGTTTAATGACTTCCCGAGTGAACGATATGGCTGGGTGTGATAGGAAGGAGTGGGAGAAGGAGGGGGAATGCCTTCAGTGAACGGCGGTACTCGGTGACAGAATTTTTTTTTCTGCCACTGAATGCTGCCGTTCGCCACCTGTGTTTGTAGATAATGTCTCCAATTGTAGTGGATGCACCCTGGGGAATATGTTTCCGACTGTGGGAAGCTGGCTACAAGCTTTGTGCTTGCCAGCTCCAAACATGTTTCTCAAAGTAGCAATGTTACGTTCGAAATAAATCTAACTTGAGGTAATGCGATAAATAATAATAGAGTTGAACCTAATGTTTCATTTGAAACATTCTGCAATATACTATATTTTCATATAGCATCAATGAATATATCATTAAAAAATTTAATATTGAATAATGCTTAAGAGAGATTTATTTTTAAGGTTTACTTATAATAGTGTGTTACTTACCATGTTAATCGTATCAACCTAAAAGTGTTTTAACATAAATTATTGCGTAACATGTTTCGGAATAAACTCTCCACATATATGAAGTGTATTACGTTAATAAATGCTTTTGTTAATCAGTCATTCCTGTATATTAAAAACAATGAACTTATTTGAAAATAACGCAAGAACAGTATGACTAACTGCAGTAGGATCGTTTTAACTTCAGAGAATGATTGCGTGAATCTATCCAGACATTTTACTGTGACAAAATTAAAGGCAAGCTGATAGACTGTTGGCTTCACATTATTTCCTTGGCGAGTCGCCCCCGGATTCTTCATGTGGGAATCATAACAGACGATGCCACTGGTCGGCTGGTTTTCTCAGAAATTTCCCATTTTCCCCTGTCTTTTCATTCCAGCGCTACTGTATACTCATTTCACTTCTTTATTTAATACTTTTGCATTAGTATTGCTTCTCATGAGATGAAATTTTCTATTACTGATAGGCAAACTCGCATACTTTGTCTGCTATGAGTGAGGAAGTTATTAGGTTTTCTGAAACATATACATACTTGGGACTATTGTCTGTAGAAATTCTAGTTTCGTCGTACTTTTTTAATTGAATCTGGATTTTTTTCATAGAAACCAATCTTTTCAATATTTACCATTTTGTATAACATTTAAGATTTCACTTGTTACACCACCCATGACTTTTTTAATTGCATCATAATTGTAAGAATATTGAATTTCTCTTTTATTTGCAATATATTTCGCACTGTTACGTAATATGTTTTAAAAGGATTTTGTAAAAATAATAATACATAATGCAGTTTATTTTTCAAGCATATTTATAATTAAGAAAATAACATCTTGCTTTGAAAAAATGTAAATCACTAAACACACACATACATACAGGATATACCAAATTGAGAGTACAGGATGTTAACCAATTCAGTATAAATTATAGGCTGTTTGCCAGCTCACTAAACACAGTTTTCGTTCCTTATTCCTCAAAAACATTGCTTATTCCTCAAAAATATATCTTATTCCTCAATAACATGGCTTATTCCTCAGGAACATAGCTTATTCGTCAAAAACATATCTTATTCCTCAGAAACAGAGCTTATCCCTCAAAAACGTACCTCGATATCATAACTTCGATAGCCCATTTGGATAGTTTAACAAACCTAATTCAACCGATTTAAGCCACTTCAGAAAGGCATATTACTTCAAATTGAAGCATTTTCCTCTAACACAATGTCTACCTAAAATACATGTTTTTATTCGATATTATAACATCTCTGAAATAATTACTGTTACAGAAAAGCATTAGGGTTCAACAAATTAAACCCACAGAAATTTATTTTCATACTTTTTTTTTTCCATATATGAGGTCTTTATACTTCTCTGGTGTAGAAGATGATACTTCAATTATTTCATTTGATGTGGATAGCTGTTCTTCAAGTACACCAATAATCGAAACCATCTCTTTCATGTTCGAGTATTCCCTAAATGTTTTAATCTTATGCAAATATCTAACTCTATCTACAATTTCATTGGGATCTTTGGGAAATACGTACTCATTATTCACGCCACTTGTCAAAGTAAACTCGGCGGAATCATCAATGCTGTCTTCACATCCTGTTTCGTCAATAAAATATCGCGTTTACTTTGCTTTGAAGGAGGTGTATCGTTACCGGCACTAGTCTTCACAGCTAGTGGTAGTATATTATGTCGAAGATCGTTACATTCACGTGTTAGTGTAAAAAGACTATATTTCGTATGAACCCATTCTATATTCTATGTCATGGTGTTTATTTCTCGTAATCACTTTCTCTCTCCTGTGATATCATGCAGTGAAAACAATACAGTTCTTTTCTCGGTAGGAACATTATTTCTATAGATCTTGACATGCCTATTCAAGTTATCTCCTCATGCGAATTGTCTATCACAGTTTTTTTCAGTTAAAAATCGCATGATATGCATTCTTCAAACATTCGCTCTTCTCGTGATGCTTTGTATTGTAGGCGAACATATATATTTTGTTGCAGTATCTGCGCTGTAGGCGATTCGGCGTTGCTCCGGCCTCCATTTTCATCAATGTCGATTGTGTGAATACTCTTTGGTGTGAGCAGAAAATTTTCTTCCTAACAGATGTTCATCTCACAATGTCAGAAAATTGACTAACATTATTTCTGTAAACATGTAATTCTTTAATATGTAAAGTGTTTAATTAATGACAATAAAAGGCCTCCTCTAATATATGTGAACAATCTAAACATTCTTTTTCTGTTTCCTATTTTATGTAATGGGTTAGGATATACTAGTGCTGTCATTAGCAAACAGAAAGGATAAATATAATTTGTAAACATTACAGTTAGCTATAACAGACTTCATTACTAAATGCGTAAAATTGGTTTTGTGTCCTAGAATCAAAACATTCTCATGTTTGCACATTATTCAATGCCTTTATTTAAAATGGCAATTTCAATAAAGAGTGCATTCCCAGATGAATATTTTAGTTGAAAAATATATTAGAAAGTAAAATGATGGATCATTGAGAGGGTTTTGAACAAGGATCTTAAGAGATTGAACTAATGTTTGTAACATGTTAAAACATATATTTGTTGGTAGATATCTTTGACTATGGTAGTTAGAGAAATTATTCTCAGTGTATGTATATTGTGTAATTATACATGTTAATTCAGCATGGGACTAAATCTAAGTGTCGTAGACAGAATATTAATCAATGCATACGTTCGTTGGTCGGTGTTTAGTTGGTTTCGACTCATTACATGGTATTTGAAATTTGATAATCATTATGCCAATACTTTACTTGATACACGATTAATAAGAATATCTTCTTACCCAAAATGGTGCTTGAATCATTATGAACATTGATTTATGATCAGTCTCGCTAGTTAAAAATTGCTTGATATGCAAATATATCTATTTTAAGTTGCTCAAATAATTGTTTAATTCATTTATCCGATAAAAGGTTAGCATATGCAGATAGCAATTAATCATGACAATACACAAATTAACAGTCATTTACAACATAGTCTTCAGAGAATAATTATTGATATGCATACAGGTTTGATTTGTTTATGTAACAATGCTTGCGAATAATGTTTAGTACATACTGGTTTCATTATTGTGAAAAGAACTTTAGTTCGATATTTATAAAGGATTTCAAAAGTTATATGGTTGGTTAGGGTAATAAATATTAAATATTCTTTGCATAAAAGGGTATTTATAGTCTGTATATAAGTACTTGTGAGAGAATATTGTATGGTAGTGGTTTTAGTTTATGATTGCATGGAATCTAAATTTCTTGTTGAGTAAGTGTCGAAAACATTAAATTTAAAAAAATGAATTAAAAAATTATTATTTAAAAAAATTAATTTTACGAATGAATATTTCTATAGTTAATTAGAAATGTGTAAAAAACTTTTAATGTGTAACCCTTATACATAGCTATAGCACGGAGAGATGGTTTGTTTTTGGTGTAGTGATTGGAAAACATCTGTAGGGAACATTCAGAGAGTTCGTGATCCGAAACGTTCGTGCTGGGCGAAGGCTAACCAGGTGTGTATAAGGCAGTCAGAGATAAGATAACGAATCCACCTTACTTTTGAAGCTGGGACTGCCTTGAATGTTACAGCTAGAAGTTATTAAGTTTCAACAGTGTTTGAAATATGTCATGTTTTAAACATACCTAACTCTAGAATCAAAGTTGTATTACGAAATTGATAAATTTTCCTGGTAAAATATTCCCAATAAATTAGGTCTTACATTTTGCTTGGTATTCGATTATGTCAGTTGTATAGGTTATACACAGAAAAATGTTAGTTGTTTTGGATATCTATGTATATAAGACAAAACTAATTTGTTGGGAATCGGAAATTATTGCCCGATTAAATTATTCCCTCTTTATATAGTAACACGAACCAAAATGGCGGTCGCCTCCCTTGAATTTTCCCTAAAATACTGCCTTGCTGGATCTTTGGTTAAAATGGACGTATAATAGCCATATTTCATACCCAAACGAGTTAAATTCAGGGTGGATACATGAAAAGTAATGATAGGTGGCCTATTATTAATAATACTTTACTGCGACATAGGGGATTCCTATTGGAATGAGTGGGAAGTGTGTATTGGCGCGAAACATTTCTGGCATATTATTTTGGGTGAACACTCTACTAAGGTGTATATGGCTGATTGTTCAGAATCTCCGAACACATTTTAGACTCATGTGAAAATTTTTGGATTTTCAATTTAATATTTACGAGTTAGGTTTTGACATACTATGGTAAAAACTTAGAGTAATACTATATAATGTAGGATGTCTTGTCATGTACAAAAAAAATTTTGTGTAGCATGGTGATCTAATACTTTGAAACTTATGTTATTGTATTACACGTTCAGTAAAATAATGGTAAATTGGGTATCTTATATATTAAATGTTTGTCAAAGCTTCGAGTTATGCAAACGGCAATTTTTTACTAACACAATGTGTGACACCTAATATATTGAATAAATTTTAAATGTATGTTAGTTAGCATATCCATATAATTTTTTTAATGAGAATTTAACGATGGTTGCATGCGAAAGCCTAAAGAGAATGTAGAAGGGCGATAAGTAACACCACATTCTCTGGTGGTAGGAAAACAGTTTTTGAATATCACTCAGCCTATATTACTTTAAAGTAATTTTTAATGGTTACAGAATTTTAATATTTTAAATAGTTAAAACATACTTACGCTATAACAATGGCAATTGCATAATATAAAACACAATGTGTAGGTGATAGCTTGGCAGTGGGGTGTTGAGAGCCAGTGAAGGTGAGCAGCGAATCGCACAAGCCATTAGAATGTACAATATTGAATTTAGAAACACTAGCTATAATTTACCGAAGGAGCCATGTTGTGGAGTATTTGCCCTGAGATATGGTATAGTGCATGATCGATGATATTTGTTTTGTTTGTTTTTCTTACATTATATTTCTATACTTGTAAAGACATATTTCGTTATTTCTCCTGGAATTCTGATGGTTAAAGTTAGTTGGAACGAATTTCCATTTTTAATGCCATTTACACTGTAGTTGGAATGTGATATTTGAATTTTCAACACTCTGCTCACCAACGTCCTGTGGCGGATGGTGTGAGAGAGAGGGCGAGAAAGAAGAAGTGGCTGCAACTGTCCAGACACGCATGCATGGATGGCCTGGCTGGTGAAGAGTTGAATATCAGACATGCTGAGCTCCTGTTCATAATACACACACACACCACAGTAATAGCATGGTTTAACAAATAAGAATGGATAATTCAATGATGAGTCGTTTTAATAGAAATGTTTAAATTGGTAGGGAAACAGTTATACAGGGCGAGGCAGTAGACACTGTGTGTGGTTAATATTTTTATATTTAGTCACATAATTCATTTGTGATTCATTCATTACGTGTAGTTCGTAGTTGTCTCGTGAAATTTTACATCTCATTGCGTGTAATCAGGTTTCATTTGTACTTTGTTGCTCGTAGTTAGTAGTTAAAACATGGCGTTATGTTGCCTGTGTATCTTAAATGTTTCATGGAATTGTATTTAAAAGTAATGCGTTTTTATGTTCTGTTCCTTGCTTGTGTTTTGTATTTGATTTTTATAATTGTATTTAAATGGAAGTCGTATAGTTGTTTGTGGTTAGTACTTATTTCATGTAATTTTACATCTCTTTGCATGAGATTATAACTGTGTCTGTGTTTGTAATTCTATTTCGTGTTTCTGGGTGTGTAATTGATCATGTTTAAGTGGTATTTCAATGCAGCTGGTGTATATTACTGAGTGTTTAATTGTTTTGTCCTGTTGTTTGTAATAAACTATATTTCTTTGCTTGTAATTCAATCAGTGTTTGTGTAATTTGTTGCATGTAATTAGTAAGTGTTTTTGATACTTGGTTTCTCTGATAGATTTTTTATGTTGCATATTTATAGTTATTTCATGTTTCTGTGCTGGTAGTTCATTCATACAATATTGTAATGGTCATCACAGCCGCTAAGGCGAGCGCTCCCCCTCCACCCTCACACAGCCACCCACTTTATTTCAAACTCTGCCTCTGGTGACCAAGGATCTTATCCTCCCTCCCCTCACAGATGCCGAGTTGAGTATACAGTCTGCCTCCGCCGACGGCAGAACTCTAGCACTCCCGTCACATCCTCCTTCCCCTTACCCAGCTTACTGAGATGGGAATCTCAGTTGCCTGCTAGACGTTCAAGGGTGAAGACCTATGTTGGTGCTGCTAGTCCTTATGCCACTCTTACCCTAAATGACCCCTATGCTACTCTTGCACCAAGTTCAACACATATATACTGCTGCCCCACCGCTCAGAGTTCAGTTGTCTGCCAAACGTCCAATGGTGAACCTCTAACCCTTCTAACATCAATGATAATTAATATAAATAAATTATTTACCCTTTACCTGGGATTACGTGTAATTAATCCAAATAATTTAATCCAGGGACGATAATCCATTCGATTAATCTGATAGTATATTCAATGAATCCAATAATCCATATGATAGCCCCAATTAATCCTGCCTTATCCTGGACCGGCCCACTCCCACTACTATCGTATTTCTTTAATATTTTCTTATTGTGTGTAGTACTTTTTAAATGTTTTTCATTTTGTAGAGTCGAATGTATTGCTCCACTGGAAGCTACTCTTCTACTGTAAAGAGTAAGTACAAGGAAAATTAACTTGCATTCTTTAAGTTGTTTTATATAACAAAACATTTTTACACTCATACTGCAGAGTAAAAAATGATACATTGAAAAAATCGTGAACGTAATTTACATGGTTTATTAAAAGAACATGCCGACGGTGTTCAATTATTGGCCAAGTGAACGTTTACAACACAGCTGTAACAAGCTCTGTTGCACAACAACTAATAATATCAAAATTGTTAATATACGAACGCTACATTTTATTAGGTCAAAAATGTTGAATATTTGCGATCACTAAAAAATCAGGCCTGAAGCAAATAAAATGCTTAAAAAGGATGTAATGTCGCATTTTTTCGGAAGTCCGGAAACCCTTCCTGCAATAATAGGATGTTACCTTCGTGTTTCGCTGACTGGACGTGAAACACTGCGAATTTGAGCAGGACTGCAATGACGTCAGCACGGACAAACAGGTTGAATCGATAGGCAGAGGGAATATTTAGTGAAGCAGGATGCTTTGGAGGGGGCGCTAACGTATAGGCGCCACCCGATAGCTGAGCTGATCTGACGTTGTTGGAAACTTTCCCACTGCAAGTACTACACAATGTGTGAGGGGAGGGTTCCGGAACTATGAGTACTCGGTTGTAAACTTACCTAGAACTACATTATTGATATTAGGGCAATTGATATACACTCATGAGTAGATGAGTTAGAGATACCTGCCTCGTATAGCGTAACACCCACTTTCGCCCTGATGACAGCGGTCATGGATTAGGGGGGTGCAAGGCTAATTTTGCCCACCAATAATTTACCCAGAAGGGGCAGAGGGTCATTTCTCCCCTCAAAATTTTCTCGTGTCTCTTAAAGTTATTCATATGCATTTGCCGACGAATGTAAAAGAAAAAAAAACACACACACACACTGCTGTTTCCTTCTCTAAAAATATATTACAATTTAAACAGTTTAGGGACTATTTTTCTTCATAATTGCAACTGGCCACTTATTGAATCCAGGCAATTTGTCCAACAAGACGGACAGTAAGTTTTTTTTCATCAGTCATTTCAAATTTTACTGATTAGAGAGCATTTTTTACATCGATTTCACGAACCGACTCTAAGACAGCCTCATTTTTAAGACTAATACATTACTTTGATATTTTATACACTCTTGCTGTTCTTTCCAAACTATTTTGTCGGATAGACACTCCAAATTGTGCTCTGGAAAAGAAATGACTTCACTTAGAAGATGCTGATATATTCAATTTTCCAGTGTGTTTGTAAGAAATCTGGTCTGAAACAAGAGAAAAAACTGCAGGAATACATTCGCCTACTTGGAGGAAAAATATTTCCAAACAATACGACAATTCTCAAGATAACTTAGCAGAGCAATTTGATTCAAGGGAGAAAAGGTACAGATGTCTATTCTTCTAAATCATATATAGGATTGTAAATAATTACATTCCCTGTTTTGAAACAGATTTAACTAAGTTATATGTCGTTTCTAGATGTATAAAAACACAAACTGTAAATAATGTCATTGTGATTAATTTCAGTGCGATGCATAATTTTAATACAGTTAAAGTGAAGTTTATAAGCAATTCTCTGGTGTCAATAAACCGCATTACACCAACAACCTAGGCATAGTCGTCGCATGCCACATTGTTTAGTTTTCAAACGATACAAACTGAAACATTAAAAACATTAGATTTTTGTCGTGGGAAAATATATTGCAATTTAAAATGTAATACTAATTTTATTTGTAATTGATAAACCACCCTGTAACGAGTTCTTCTAATGATAACATCGAACTAAATTTAACAGTTAAAAAGTAACTGTTTAAATAACTAGTTAATTTTTGTCACTGCAATAGTTATAACTCTTAACGAAAAGTAACTGTTCAGCTCATCCCTAGCTTACATAATATCATACATGTTATAAACAGGCTATCATGTTATAATATTACATTAATTACAAACTACATATTTTTGATTAAAATGCATTAAATGTATGCACTTTGGGAAAATTAATCGAAAAGTTTCGATGCATCGATTCAATCGGAATCAGATCATTCCGATGCTATTCGATTCAAAAGGTAAACTTGGCCATCCCTACTTTGGAATCAACTGGTTCGACACATATTCAGTCAACCTTATCCTTATTAACCACTAAAACAATTAAACGAAATGGCAATAAAAATAATATAGAGACTGTTAAAATAGCCCGCAAAAAGTTTACATAAGAAGTATTATTAACATGAAATCTAGCATTGAAGTATTAATTGCTTATTTATTACAATATGAAATAAACATGTTGGCGCTTTGAAAACGATAAAATTTAGTTATTTAAGAAAGTATATTAAAAATGAGACGTGAAATTTTCCAATATAAATTGCATTACTAGAAAGGTATTTTTTTGCTATATTAGTACAAAAAAATAACAAATTAAACTTCATTTAATTATTTATATTTAAGCAATACGTTACTGCTATTTATAATTTATCCAAGAAAATAATAGTCACAAAGAGAGCATATTTAAAACCATGTTAGGACCGGATTCATCAATGAAGATCAGATTTCCGGAAAGTCGTGATAATGTTATCCAGATGAGATGTTCAACCGCGATTTTTATCTTGATAATGCTGAGCACGATTCACCACGTATTATCCGTCGTCAAGAATATCGAAATGAAAATATCTCGATTTTCTGACTATCGCGATGTTTTACCTACTGACGTGTACCATGTATCCAGACCCTCCACACGTCAATCGCACTAGCACACGTACCACCACGTGTGAGCAGTTCAGTGCTAGAGCCAGAGTTCCCTGTGTGTGTGTGTGTGTGTGTGTGCGCGCGTGTGTGTGTGTGTGTGTGTGTAGAATGCGTCAGTGTGATACACCAGTGCATGACTTGTGTTTAAAGTAGAATATTCTCAATGGCATTTTTATGATCTAGTGTTTGTTTATGTGCAAGCAACGTGTTATAATTTTAATGAAGTGCAACATAGTTCATTTAGGCAGTGCCACGTGTTTGTATAACTTATTTATTTTTCTTCCAAGTGTCAAGTAAAACATGTAATGTTTGGTATGTTACGTGACCCCTCAACACGTGTCACGTGATACGAGGGCATGTCTTGTGTATTTAATCTCTATTTTTATAAAGGGCTTGTGTATATTAGTATAATAAGATATTAGGGTGTTATGTGTTTTGCAGTGCATAAGGTAATTTTCTACGTGTTTGTTTACTGTTCGCATGCCATCAAAACAGACGTTCCCTGTGCACAGAATCAACATATTACAACGTTCATATTACGCACAGCTCCGAATTACGGCGCTACGCCTAATTAATTATAGAATAATTTATTATGCATACGGACTACAACGCAGATCACTGTAAATAGAAATAAATATATTCTGGACGGGCGGATCCGGTAGTGGCCAGTAGTCGGCTAATATTGGCAGGTAGATTGAGGTTAGGGTGGGACACACAACGAACTCGCCTTTCACAGTAGCTCCGCCATGCGGAATTCCTAACCTCAATTTTCATGTTTATGTTTTAAGAGTACCTTATGAAATTTTAACTGTTGTGTAATAAAGAACCCCGTCTAGTGTTCATGTGTAGATAATAAGTTTGTTGCAATTCATTTTATTTGAGCCAAACTGGCCACGTGGCATTTTTTAAGTAAACACTTGCATGAAACTCTTACTGCAGCGTGAGCTTGGACGACACATGAGCAGATGGAAACTTGGGAGTATAGGGTGAAGGTTTTGGACTTATCTGAGCTCGCATCTTTGCCCTGGTAAGTCGGCGAACTGCGTTCGCATTCCGGGACTTAAGAGGTTTTTGTTTCCAGTATAGCAACATGCAATGGCATTAGATAGATTGTTTAATTCACGACATTGCTTTGTAATTATCCAGTAAATATCTTAGCATTTAACATACATATTGAAATAACCTTCTGAGAATTTAAAATGCAAGTAGTGATGTGAGTTATTATATCGTAGCATCGCTATCAATTTTTTTTATGATATAATGACTAACATAGGTACAAATTGCATAACGCAATTGTTGATCTGACGCAGCCACATTACAATGAAGATTCACATGCATAGCCTTCTCTCACGAGGAATTAATAACACACATTATTGAACAATGGCACTGAGTTACATTAGTCTGCTGCTCAGTATGAGCCAGTATCTCAATCAAGCACTTCACCATATAGTGTCAACGTTATACTGAAACGTAATTTTTGTTGGACTTCGACAAAAATAATAAGAGCAAACAAAAGTTGTCAGTATTGAATATCACAAACAAACATTTTGATGGATAATTTATTGCGCCATTCGAAAACTTAGTGCTTCCAGTTTATAAAAATAAACTATTTGTGTCTTGTTTGTGTTCTGTTGACTTTCTCGCATCTCCTCTTTACAGTTTTGGAAGGAGTAAGCAATGCTTAATTTAATCAGTAAGCTCCTACACATGAAACATATTGAATGATTTCTTACAAATGCACACTTGTGTAACTTGTGTGTTTTGTAATGTTTAGTGGGTAAACTGAGACATCTGTGAAGCCCCAGAAAAAATGTGAACTAACGTTCTCCTTCTCTATCACACACACACACCACCCATCCCTATACTGCCATTTGCCTCGTCTTCTTCCAACCAATGTTAACGTGGCTCGAGTCTTGCAGATGGATGATGTAGCGCAGGCGGACATAATGTTGCGGATGGAATCGCAGTGTCCCACCCAAGTGGAATACTTCCCTGAGACAGAATATTAATGAAAGCGACGTGATGAGCCCCAACTCGTCTATACCAGACAAACTCGGACGAGCACGAGTGTCCCTTGAAACAGGGGCGAAGCTATCGACCACGTGGCGACACCCCTATTACACTGCTGCCAAGTACACGCCAAGGATGAGCGGAGCTGTTAGAGCCGCTCCTCATGCCCCTGCGGAATGTAACAAACTTTAAGCACTATACGTGAATGACTGAAAGTTTACCTGGAGTGGGCCAAGTCGCAAAACATTTCTACTACGTGGGCTCTCTACCAAGAAAAACACAAGCATTATTCACTTCTTTATATAGATAAGTTAAACACATTACAGTCACACTCGTAATATAGAGCTGAGATTAACAAGTTCATTGAACCTGACAACCAAGGTCCACCAGTAGCCGGCGCGGTACGCTAAAAGCCAACAATAACGAGGTGAATAATAACAGATGTCGTTAAGTCTCGAAGGCGCCACGAGTCTGCAGAGACGATGCAATTTCCCAGGAGATGAAGTAATCAAGAGGTTCCGGTTGGTTATAAACTATTTCAAGCTAACATTTTTGAAGCAAAAGAATGAAGTCCCCCAGGCACACGAAATGCATCCTACACCTACGCCTGCTGGTACCAGACTAGCTTGGCGCGGAGAGGCGGTGGTGGAGTTTGCCGCTGTCTCCCGCGCAGACACAGCAGAAAATGTTAATTTGACCCAAAAAGAAACAACGATAAGTTAAAACATAGGTACATAAATCCCTTTGAAATATCAAATATGTATGATTTCAGTTTTGTTGTGAATAAAGTCTTTCAAAGTATTTTTGCGTGCATTGCAAAGTATGTGATAAAAAAAAGTGAGAAAACCCACAAATTGTAAAAACACTGGAAATAAACATAGGATTACATCGCACACTCTTTAACATAAAAAGAGTGATTCAATTAATTCTCCTATAGTAATCAATATTGCTCATGGTAAGCAGCTAAATTCTCACGTGACTTTGCGGTTCTCTCTGAAATAACTTTTCCTCTTTCACAAATCATGACAGGGCACACTGTGCCATATGTAAACATTAAAATAATTACAGTGTTATCAAACTATATCTTATAAGTCAAATGGGATAACTTTTATTATGGTGGTTCAGTCATAGATACTGGTATACACGGGTCACGGGATCCGTTTATCTCGTGAACGAAAATAACCGTACGCTGACACTCATTGCACTGTGCGTACCGATGCGTGGGTGCGGCGCGACACGGTCGGGAGTCCGCTTGCCACAGCGGACCACGTTATTGTTAACAGTTGTGGCTACTTGCATTTAGTTGTTGTCCATCCAGTCTCGTGTCACGCGCATTTGCCCGCAAGTTAAAAATATTGCCATCATTGTATGTAGTAACGTGACTTGAAATGTACACATTTGTTGTCCTTGCTACATCAGCAGCTCTTTGTCATTAACTTGTGTTTGTGTGCACTGGGACGTTTTATTTACCTAATTGTAATGTTTTCAATGTCTGCAAAATGTAAAAGCAATATACATGTGCACAGTGAAGCTAGATATATCGTTAGAAGTGTAATTCAGTTTTGCAATAAAGAAAAGGAAGGTGGTATATGACGATTCCTACTCAGTGTGCAACAAAACATGCTTCACCTAAAACCAGGAAATAAAAAGCGTTTATTAAAAAAGAATCATTAAGGGCGCAGTATAGCGTCTAGCAGTAGAGAAAAATTGTCAACTCCTAGTAAGAAGAGAAAAACTACAAACAGAACAATTCAGTTCGATTCATTTGATGCTGGTGTGGTGCGAAGCAAAGTGTAAGAGTTTCAGGTGTTAAAAAAATAACGATACCCACACTAAAAAACTTGCGGACAGTGTTGGTAAAAGCAATTGGTTTTATACCTAGTAGGGAAACTTTGCGAAAATTAATCAAATCAATGGGGTTCAAGTTCAAAAAAATAAAAATAAAAAAGTGGTTATATTTAATGGAAATAAACGAGATCGTCACGTAGCGAGCGAAACACCTACGACCCATGAGGGGAAATGACTGATAAGGCGAAAGTAAATTACCTGTAATATACCTCGATGAGACATGGATTCAACCAAATTACACTGTGAACAAGTGTTGGCAGCATGAAGACATAGTAGGAGTATACAAAAACAACCATCCAAGCCAGCGATGGAATATAGTTCACGCAGGTAGTGAAAATGGCTTCATTAAAATAGCCACGTTAATTTCTATCACGATGAAATGAATAGCAACCAGTTTCATGAATTAGTGTGAAACACAACTGCTACCCAACATTCCATGTCTTAGCATTATAATTCTTGATAATGCTGTAGTGTGCGTGAGAACAATCCTCCAACTGTATTCTACTGTGTAACACCTGGTTTTTCTTCCCAATTTGATGAATGATTTTAGCGTAATTTGAATGTCACAAGTGGTACATATATGTAAATGTTTATCTAGTTTAAAAGGAAAAAAATATGTGTATAAATGTTAAACAGATCCCTTAGCTGTAAATTTGTGATATTTAGCCCTGTATTAATATATTATGATAATGTTTTGTTTTGCAAAATGTTTTTATGTAATGATAGGAACGTTTTAAGGTTGTTCTAAAAATTATTAGTTTGTGGAATAAAAATAAGTAAATGTTCCGATTCAATGAGTTTCTACTGAAATTAATTTGATATTGGTGTTTAATTTCAAGAAGTATTCTTTTTATGATTAAATGTTGTCAAGTTTAAAAAACAGAAGTATGCAAAATAAGTAAGTAACTGCATAATATTGAGTCGTCAGTAACAGAGGTGTCGACGACGAGCTTTCAAAGGGATTGAGAACTTCGTCATTTGGTTTTCCGCTTTACTTCTGGTGAGACATTGGCATCCATTTTCTGAAGGAGGTACGTCACGAGGAATAGCTCCACCTTCGGGAACACGGTCACCGCTTCAGTGGTTGAGTCGGGGGTTGACTACAAGACCGTGAAATAAAGGAAGGATGTCGGAGTACCTATGTCGTCATGGAATCGCAGTCAACAGGGAGTTGTGAGGTACAAGATTCGAACCTAGGAGGAGAACCGCAGATCTAGCTGTGGACAACTTTTTTTTTTCATCAACAGATAAGTCCAGCTTACACCATATTATTCATGAACCTTTTGCGAAGGCTCATTAGTAGTACGTTTTCGAAGGATCTTCCTGACAATAGATTGGAGTTCTTTTCTTATCTATGAAAGCTTACGCGGTAGAATAATGTTCTTGTAGTATTCTTTTATATCTTTGAATAAAATGCAGATTTTAATTTTTATTTTATAATTTAATGAAATATTGAGTTTTGCACTTTATATGGAAGAGTCTCATAGCCGTGGCAAGTTAATAATGAATAGTAATAATTATATATATATTCATATAATAATTTGTACATTCCATCATAATATTTAGCGGAAAATATTGTGAGTAGGCCGTAATGGTACCGTGTTGTTTTATAGAGCAAAAAAGGAACTGTTGGCTGAGCGAGGCTTGTCGCGCTCTCTCTATCTCTCTATCTCTCCCTCTATCTCTCTCTCTCTCTCTCTCTATGTTTCTTTCACACTCGGAAAGTTTCACTTCGCTAGTAAGTATACAATATATATATATATATATATATATATATATCAATTGTAGCATATTTCATACTTATTACAGTAAAACAATGATTTTTGAATTTGTAATTTACAACTGCAAAGAGATTTTAATGATTGAATACTTATTTTAATATATTTAGATATGATGGCTGGGCAGAAACAAAGTGAAGTTGGTATACATGGCAAGCCATGACATGACGTGTTGCTTTTTTACGAAACAAAAAATACTTCAAATTACCACATCGCGTTTGTAGACATTGTGTTTTTTAAACATACCTAAGGAAGTTACGATGTTGTGATAAATCTGTGTTTCCGCAACAGTTATAGATATACTGTTATCGTGTGTTTTGTTAACCGCTGCATGTGAAATAGTGTGGCGTGGCTGCGTGGTGATCGTTATGCTGGATCTGTGTGTGTGCGTGATTTAAAATATTTGATGTGAATTATTTATATGTTTTAAATGTGAACTGTTTTTATGATGAAGTTATTTATTTACATCTATGCCTGTTTATTTATTACAACATATTTGCCCTGGGTGTTTGAAACACAGTCGTGTGGCATGATATACCACCAATCCCAACAAAATAACCAAGCCTTAATTAACCATAGTAATTTAATAAAAATCGCGTTCGCTGTTTTACGACCCTTTCCTTCAGCAGACCTTTGTAACTGATTTTATGCACTTATTTTGGTAAAACTCAAGCCATTTTATGACCTAGCAGCTACAATTTATTTTGATATTAATGTTCCTTCTGTGAAAGCTTTAACTGTTTTCTTTCAACAATGTAATAACCAGAAAATTCTGTCTAACATAAACAAAACAATGGATTTTTTTAATCCCTCGAAACCCCACATTTTTGTACATTTCAGTGTAGAAAAATAAGCATAAATCTCGCTTGGCTATCGATAAATATATTTTGATAAATTTGTACTGCTGAGTCGTTTTAGGTGGTTTAGCCAAGAGTGCTTTTCTAGCTCATAAAATTTTCTCCCTATATCCCCAAATATTTAGGTACCCAGCCAAGGTCCTGTGGTTGACACAGCAAACTAAACAGCAGATTCGAACACACCATAAATGCTGAAGTACAATGTGAAGGCTGAGTACGCCGTTCGTACCAGCATTCACACAAAAAATTACCACATCACGCCCACCATCTGCCTATACAATTGGAGTCTACATAAATCGACATAGCGAGGGGATGATGGCGGACAGTAGTTAAATAGTCAGGCTGCTCGCGATTCCTGGTGGCGTCTCCCGAATCTTCTCACGTAAGGAGAAGCATGGCGTACGTTGGCATTGGCTGGCTGATTTTCTTGGAGATCTCCCGTTTCCCCCGCCTTCGCATTCCGTCGCTGCTAAATCTCCACCTCATTTCACCCTCACCTGCGCTTTGCCGATCAAAATCTCTCAATTCGACGTACGGCGCTGCGAATACACTCGTAGGCAGATGGTTTACAATGCATCAATGGGCGGAACGGAAAGGAGCGGGTAGGGTGCACGTTTTCAAATGCAATCGGTGTACAGTCTACAGGAGTGGCTCAAGGAACCCATATCGGCGATGTTATATGAGGGAAATTTATTGGGTGGTTGCGTGGTAACCAAATAAATCATACACGCATTACATCCCCTCGTCAATACACATTACAGTTGTCATGGCGCTCATTTCGTTAGCATTGTGTAATCAATATGTTCAGACACACGTCAAACATCAGCATATTCCTATTAAACTAATAATGATGTAAAGTTTAAGTTTCACGTGAAAATGTGAGCAAACTTCCACTTCATAGTGTTAACGTAAAAAAGTAACAGCCGATCAAATAAAATAACCATTATATTTTGTTTTGTTTGTTCTTTTAGTTCATTTTTGTTTTCACTAACTTACGCCGAGATAGTACCTAGCATCAGTTGAGAACTACATGCGAATGCAGTGGAATTTTAAGATATCATTTAGTTTGTGCGTGAGCATGCATTTTAAAATAAACAAAGCAAATATATAAAAAATGCCAAACTCGAGGGAAATATTTGTGTGAGCGTAGGAAGACGCCAATTTAGGTGTAACAAAGTGAGAAATGAGGTTATCATTCGCTTATGCATACAAAAATGAAATCCCTGTGTGCCTGGATCTCTATACTATAAAACCAAGAATGAAAGTTTGCTGCGTCAAACACTTTACGCTAAAACGTTGAGAAAAATAAGAGCGGGGGGAGGGGGGAGGGACGCGCCTAGGGAGGATCGACAGTGCCCCATGAGGAAGGGAGTGATTTATGGTTGCTGAACACCCCCCCCCCCTCACCACAAAAATTCCGAAGTGGAGGGATTTTTTGGTCCCCCAGGCTTAACCTAATTTCTGCACACCTTTGGACCTTCCTCTGTCGAACCTCCCTTGCCACAATTCAACCACCCTAGAAGGAGTTGAAAAACCGGGGAGGGGGGGGGTAGTCGTTTATGTCTACTTTTCGGCGGATTTTCGTGGGATTTGAGGGAAGGTTGTCTTTCTATTCCCCACCCTAACCCAATGGTAAGTTATGCCCTTCGGGCATACCCTCCTCCACTACCCCATTTTGCAAACTCTGTAAAATGCTCTATGGCTTATTTTTATCGTATTTTGTTGCAATTTGGTACTTTCCTTTCGTTTTAACCTTTCTCTCTCCCACACCTCCCCCTCTACAGAACAGGTTAGGCCCTTTGGGGGTTTGTACACCACATTTTGTACCTTCCTTTCTGCCTGGAATGCGCATTTTGCGACCGATTTTCGTGGGATCTGGGGAAGGTTGCCTTTTTATACCCCACCCTCCCCCAATGGGAAGTTAGGACCTTTGAACCTTCACACCCCCTCCCTCAAAATGTTCCCCTCTCCCACACTTTTTCGCCTTCTGTAGATGCTATATGACTCATTTTTATCCTATTTTTTTGGAATCTAGTATTTTCCTTTCTTTTTAAGTCCTCTATCGCCCCTAAAACATGTCAGGTCCTTTGGGTACCTTACCCTACTGGGGGAGGGGGGAGGAGTTTTTATGCTCCAATGTTTGCACCTTCTTTTCGGCCTGGAAGGCGCATTTTTTAACCTATTTTCGTCGGGTTTGGGGGAGGGTTGCCTTTCTAAACCCCAACCCTCCGACAATGTGAAGTTGGGCCCTTCAAACCTTCATAATCCCCCTCAAAATTTTCCCCCTTACGCCATTTTCCGCCTTCTGTAGGTGCTATATGGCTATTTTTTATCTGATTTTGTTCGAATTTTGTATTTTCCTTTCGTTTAAGTCCTATATCCTCCGTAAAACAGGTTAAGCCCTTTTGGATAACTTCGCCTACAATAAGTGGGTATCATAATATGTACCATAATAATGATACAAAGTCACACGGACCCATTTTTATGCACCATAATTATGGTATGGATGAAATAATTTTGGTATCTCATACGATAATTTCAAAGTTCGTACCATAATAGCATATGCACCTCCCCAGCTTTCTAATAAGCTACCGTAGGTTCATGTCGGCCCCATATGCCGCCCACAATTATTAAATATATCATAGATGTACCACAATTTTAACATTATTCCCGTTGAAACTGCAGGTCGGGGTGTGCGAGCGAGCGCAGACAGGCGCGAGCGAGGACGTGCCGTAGTTCCCAATCAACACTGTACCAGAATTACTATTTCGTACGATTACCTGTTTCAGCAGTGGTGGCTTAGCCCGCGGATTCCGTGGGCCCGTCTCTTGGTAATGCATTATTGAACGACAACGTGCAAACTATAAGAAACGGATGGGTTGGGAGCAAGTGACTGTTTGATATTTCTTGTCCCCCCCCCCCCCCTGTGGGAAGCAATCTGCTATACTTGGTAAATGAAAAATATGTCTTTACACTAAACGCCGCCATTTTAGAGAAATTATTGCACAATGCAAATTATGTATTTCATTATATGTTAATTTATCTAAAACGATGGCATGTAGGATTAAACTGAAAGCAAACCTTTTTTTTTTTAAACATATATTTTCAATTATATATCCGCAGGGAACTACCCAAAATGCAACATAATTACATTTATAAATGCACATGCGGGATTCCAAGTCAGTTTTTATGAAAGGGGTTTACATCTGCAACCAATTTATTTATAGTTTGCACTTTATAGTTCATTAATCCATTATCAAGGAACTCACATTTGTCGCTCTTTCTGGCTGTGCAATGAGCAGTAAACTTTAGCTTCAGCTGCACTTTTAATGGTGGTTACACTATTCCGGAATAGACTTAGGCTATAGGTCGTGTCTATATATTATAACGTGGTTAATTAATGTACGCTGTGTATGAGTGGAACTGATCGTATATTAAGCATCACCAATCCAATCATAAATCTACCACTGAGAAAAAAATAGAGAATCCAATTTCTTTGACCAAATAACCCAACTCGCATTAACTGTACTTTGATCCAACAAAATTAGGGAAAATAAATGAAAAACCGTTCTATAATGTGTCATCTAGTAGTTAAGTACCATGTGGCTGGCTTTGAAAATCAGTGACCTTTTTTCTCTCTCACAGATTGCGTATACAAGATGAACTGGATTTTTGTTGGCAAATCATTAATAGTACCAATAAAAATGTATACCGATTACATTAATCTGAAACTGGAAACCATACTACATAACTACGATCAGAAACACACTAATATGTTCCATTTTTATTAAGGTTAGTTTTATTAACACTACTACAACCTTAATGTTCTACTAAATACACAAGAAAGCGAAACAATCGAAAGTTATCAAGGAATATAATGTACTTCCCAGTTAAGACTCAAAGATTGAAAATTAAGTCAATCAATTAATTGTCTAAACCCCTCTAGCACTCATGCAGTTAATAAGCAACATGCAATACATCTATTATTTTTTACATTAGTCACTTTTTTCAATGGCAAACTAATTTTATTACACCAGCTTGTTTTCAGAGAGCAGAGCATCATCTCATATAACCAGTTTTTCGGGCAGAAAAAATAATGATATGCATCATTTTACAAGTTTTCCAGTTTAAATCCAATCATTATCCAACCATACTGATATATTTGTGTGGATAGCACCTTATTCCCGCGTCGGAGCTCTGAAGGCGTTTGGCGTCGGTGGCGTCAGACGAACAATTATATTTCTTCTTTTCAATTTGGTTGAGTTCGGGATCTCGCCTCTAGCCAACTTTTGATGAAACTATATTTTACACCTTCTCCTTCATACAACCAGAGTTGGATGTAGACATTTTTATCAGCATAAATTACAAAACATTTTGAGCACTCTATATGTGGAGAGTCGTCGGAGACTGACAGGCAACTGAGTTGAAATTTATGAGAAAAACTCTGTATTTGTCCCACAACAGACAACGAAAGTTTCACTATTGTATAAATAATTCAATTTTAACACAAAATTTTTTCCGTCGAAGTGTAAGGAAAGTCGGATGGCTTAATCCCGCAACACTTTATAAAAACATACTATATATTTTTAAAAAATAATGGACTTACTACAAATTTGTTTTGTTAAGTCTGTGAAATTCACAGTACTAGTTATCAAAACGACAGTTAAAAAATCATTCTAAGTTACATCAACCAACAAAGAAACGTAGTTTACATGATAATTATTTTATTCCTGATAAATTTAAAAAAATTTATATTAAAAGCAGAATCGCAGCTAACACTCTCCGAAACCCGCTGGCCGCCGCGCCTGGTGAAGTTCACTGTCGCATCACGAAGCCCGCTGGCTGCCTACCCCTTGGTCGTGGCACGGTACCCCAGCAGCCACCTGGGGAAGTCGAGAGAGCCGGTGGCACGTCTATGCAGTTGCAGTGGACCTCTAAGTCTTGAATTTTGTATTTTAATGCAGTGATCTTAGCCTTGCAGCCTTACCATGCTTCGGCCTCCCAATAGGCGGGGAAGAGGAATCATGTCCTCTCATCACAAAGTGACTAGGATTAATGCGACCGCTGGCCAGACCCAAGCCCAAGCCTAGCATGTCCACATATCCCTGCCCCTTCTACCACAGAGGTTCTGAGACCCTCACACTCAGAAACCAAGCGTATGGTCTGGCCGGGGTTCTATCCATACACCTAGTGCCTCTCCAGGGCACAACCAGAGCAGGTTGCCGCTCACTTCCCGGCCTGTCAAAGAGAGTGGGAATCTCTCCAGACCTCCTCCAGATTGCGGAGTCAACCACTGCCAGTACAAGTCCAACCAAATGATCGGTCACCAGAGAGAACCTCACGGTGGGGCCAACCAATTGTCCCGTGATACCACTTAATTTTCATGGCACTTGAGGGTTATTCATAGCCGACATTTTCCTCCGAATGGAGTGGCAAGAGGAAGTCCCTTCCACACAAGGTGGTTGAGAAGACCTCACCAGGTATAGCCTTACACCCAATGAAGGGCCGGTCATGCTCCACTCCTTGGGAGCCTCATCCTTGGTGACTGGAAATAACTATGACCCAGAATGGCCACCACCTTGGTGGCAAGGCACAAGAGAGCAGTCTGGACCCCTCCCCGGTGTTGCAGCTCACCGGGGATAGTAGCCTTTGCTCTGAAAATGGAGAGTTTAATCACATATCATCATATAATCTCCATGGTTTCATCATTGCAACCAAGCCATTGCTCCCTCAACCACCGAAGTGTTACGTGAACTATTCCCAGTTCGAGAGGATGTCGGCCACACTACATTCCATGTCTTTGTACTTCTTAATTGAAGTACAGACCCTGGGTCCCGATGGACTGAGTGCTAAGTGGTCCAACACCCTGCCAAGTGGTTGAGACTAAGTACCATCTATCGGTCCAACCATCATGGCAGACACCCCTGGCAAGTCGCGTGGAAACTAGCAACCCTATTGAATGAGCGGCATAGCCCAATTTGTGGAATCAGGGGTGGAACAAGAAGCCTTGGGTTGGCTTGAGTGGAGAGAGGCTATAACAGATGCTTCGTCCACCCTGAACAGGTTGTGTGCGGTGCAACTTGGCTTGGCTACTTTAGCATGGTGCTGCCACACCACCTCTAACTCCAAGGACCTTCCTCCCATGCTACTGCAAACCTGAGATAAATCCCTGAGAGTGCCTCACCCAGGAGTCACATGCATCTATGCAGGATGAAGGTTCTTGTGAAACTAACATGGCTGTGGAGAGCTAAAACTCTTCATGTCGCTCCTCACTACACCCCCTCGCCCATGCCCCCTTGTCCAGAAGATGACTTTGTGCGGAAAGATAGTTAATTTCCAAAGTCATGGAACAACACCCCTGAGGGCATCTTCGGTGATCTGTCCCTCTCCCCTCCAACACAGAGTTCGTTTTCAGAGGGATGATCTGTCCAAGGTCACGCACTCTCGCTGTCAATCCAAGACCATGCAACACGATACCCTCCCTTCACCATCAGCCCAGAAGGCATATTTTGTCCAACAACAACTTCAGGGACTCCAACTGCCAGACACCCCTCAAGACACCAAGAAGGACTCTGCCAAAGTGGTGACCTGTTTGTAAAACTATGCTTTACCCATGAATTGTGGACTCTCCCGAAAATCTGCCCTGTCTGGTTCTGTGAGAGGAATAGTTATTACCCTACCCGCCGCTTCCCCTGACTCGTCATACTAAGAGCTGGTCAACAACCTTCAAACCTTTGTGTGTGCAGGGAATGTTTGAAAAAAAATCTCGCATTTAGACTCTCTAGTGTTTGAACGATTATTTCCATCGAATAAATATCTAAGACATTCTGCTGAAAAATTATTCCTTTAACATTAGTAACTAAATTGAATTATATATATATATATATATATATATATATATATATATATATATATATATATATATATATATATAGTGAAGTGAAAAATAACTTTTATAAACTCTTTGATGAAAATTTTCCCAAAGGTAATTTAATGCTATGAAGGAAATGAAATTATAACATTTCTTTTACATCACCGAAATCCAATCTTGTGTGAATGCTTGTCTAAACCACTTCATAATATTTAAGAGGAATTGCATTAAGAGGAATTGCTGTTAGGAATATCAACCAAAATTTAGTTTAAGCTCTTTCTTCTATCCTCTCTCTCTACAGCATTCTATCCAATCGTTAACACAGAATCAATATTTCCTTTCTTTTGTAATAGGCAGTGATTATAGAAAACTTTACACTCTCCCTGCATAAAATTCTTTTTATAAAGAAAATTAAGTTAAAAAATAAAAAAAGTTTGGAATGTTTTTAAAGAAATGTATAATTAAAATGATTTAAATACACAGGATTATCGCTCAAATGTTAATCCGATGAAACGATAATCCAATCAACAAGCAGATTGTTTGTAGAAAAATTACTATATCCATTACCTATCTACAGATACATTACATAAAATAACACATCAAATATGATTTAAAATATTTTATTTAGTATCATAATTTTACAATCATTGTATTACAATATTGTAAGATTTTTATTCTTAACCCAGGAGTCATGTGCTTTTGAGAAAACCTTGCATCGAACAAAGGACAAAATTTTCTTTCTTTTAATGATTTTAAGAATGAAATATTAATTTGCAGAACTGAATTTTTGCAGTTCGTGTTCGTCAAATCCGCCTTTGAATGGTTCTCCATCATAGGTTTCTAGGTAATACACTCTGGGATGTGTTTGTCTAGTTGAAATAATTTTTAATATTTCATAATACCATTTAATTGTATATTTTTTTCAAAGATTCCTTTCTATTTCGGGATACGTATAAAATCGCCAACTTTGAACTGTGGTTTTTTCGTCGATGATTTTAACATAATTATAAATAGTTTTCATTACGCTGTTATCTGTAACTTCTTTGGGCGCCATCTTGATAGTTCTATGATATCTGGAATTATAAATTTCAACTATTTCAGGCAAAACGTCAACCCATTTGTAAGTCCCCCTCAATGTGAAATGTTTATATATTAACTACTTAATCGTTTTGTTGTAACCTTCCACAACACTGTCTTTAAGCTCCGCGTAATTACGTAGTTATTGATAACATAGTCATTAATTTCTGGAAAGGTGTAGAAAACAATTCGGTTCCTCTATGGGTTTGGAGCAAATTTGGCTTTCTCTCTTTCAAAACAATCTTCATTGCATTGGCAACCTGTTTCGCAGTTTTACTTTTCAAAGTTTACCCCGACTATGTTTTGAATAAATGTCTCTTACGGATAAAATATACTTGTATCCCTTATTGTATGTGGAAAGTAATATCATTTCACGCAAATCGGCTTGAAAATACACAATTTAAACAATGAGTTATAACTCTTCTTCTAGGATATCTTATTCTTGTAGGAGTGTGAAGCTCTTCAGATATATAACTCAATTTCCTTTGTAATATAACAGTCTTCTTTCAACTCTTCGATAGTAGAAACAATTTCGTTTGTATGTGAATTATTCCTACACTCTCTCGAAGCGATGTGAAGATTTAATCTATCGACCAATTTATTAGGATTGTTCCAATATACAGTAGAAAAATGATGACCAACTTCATCTTTATGTATTCCACTTTCGACAATATCAGTTATTAAATGTATTTTCGGATGGTTTTCATCTCCTGAACGAATGTTAGCATTCGTTCGACGAATAAGTTCTTTATATTCCTGGAAATCAGTGTCGGAATATCCATTTGGTAAGTTTTTAAATAATAATTCAAACAATCCTTGACTCACATCAGCTACATAGTCACCAATTTTAATTTCATTGTCAGGCAGAAGCGGTATTACCAAATCTCCCAGGAATCAGACGTTATGTCGATAAACACAAAATGTATCGAGTGTAGACGAATATTTTTTTAAAGCTAAATAACAATGTGTTAAATGAGAAAGTGGTTGCTTTTTGTTCTTCTTTGTTAAAGGTCCTTCTTCAGTTATAATATCCAAAGCTGTTTCTTTAAATTTATTCAACACAGAATGCAATGTATCCATTATATTCGTAACAGGTTTAAATATTTCTTCATTTAAAACACCCCATTCCATACGAACTCGTTTGGCTTGTAAATATTTCTCTTACACAGCAGATATAGTGTTATGTAATTCTGAAGCATAGGCAGACATGTTTTGATTATATTACATTACATTCTAACTATTTATATATGAATTAAGCCATTGCTTTTCGAATAGCTGTAAGGTCGACTAACTGTTACACTAGGTCGATTTGTTTGTGCTTTTTCAATCTTATCGATTTTACTTAAAAACACATTTAATTTAGTTACAGTTTTAGCTTTCAAATCATTAATAAAATAATTTATTCTTGTTTCCAGATCTTTATTTTGTTTTCTCGCATCTGTTTGTGTAACTAAACCAAATTTTTAATTAATGCATTCATTGTTTATATATTGCATTATTTGTTCCATTTGTGTTTCAGGTTGTTTTATAGTAATATTGCTTACCACTTCATTTATTACAAGCCTTACATTTTCTTGCATTTCTGTGAGTTGTGTTTTAAAAACTATGTTTGTCATATCATTAGTCTTTATTAAATCCATTTAAAAGTTAATCTATTCTAAATTCATTACTCTGCAAATCATTACTAATATTGGTTAAAATGTTTGCAACTTCACTCGAGTTTTAATAAATATTATCATTCAAATCCAATAACTTTATTAATTTTTCTTGAGCATTGTTTGATTGCCATTTAAATATGTTTAGTGTAATAGTGTTTAAGTCTTCCACGTAATGTTTATTTACCGCATCACTATCTTTCACAGCCATACCCAAATTATGTAATATATGTCCATTCAAATTACAATTCCCATCGAGATTTTGTTCTTCGCCTGGAAGTAAACAAAACTAGACCTACATCTACCTTTATATAGGGGAAACATTGGTATATTCACTTTTAAAAAATGTAGTTCTCTTTCCAACAGTGAAAACATAACTTTAAACTTTGTAAAGGTCATATTGCCTAAAACATGATCATTGTAAATATGTTATAGATTCATATTATCCATGATGTGTGTAGCTTGAGCTTCAAATGCTAGTTGGTTCTCACTGCAAGGTAACTTATTGTCAGGATGCAAACTATACAATGGACAAAATCTTCGCCCAAAACAAATGTCGAAACTTTTAAAGTATAATCAGGACTCATTAACGATAAATGCCAATGTTCTCCATTATACATCTGAATCTAAAGTGGACAATCTTCTTTTTCAATTCGAAACCACACTCGCCTGTAACCTGGAGTGACACTAGCGTAGTGTAATGATATGTAAAACCTCTCCACCATAACTGAAGCTCCGATGTATGGTTCTTTTTTTTTATAGTCAGATTTTTCTTCCAGTTTAGGATAATATTACTTGTTCAACGAAATCTTGGTTAAATCGAATTTACAGACACAAACACTGTTCTGCCAAACTTCACAATGCCACATTCCACAAGGAGCCATTTTAATTTGGTTACTTCCTTTCATTTGCGTGATTTTCTGTTTGTTAATACATGTTTCAGTCCACAAGGTAGGACTGTTATAGAACTCTCTACTTAATTTATATTAAATTTGTTTGAATCCAGGTTCATTGGTTAATTCTTCACTTACAGTTTTAAAACATAGATCCCCAGAAGAACAGGGTAGTTCGCTGTCGGGTCGCACATTAAAAACCGAGCAACCGTCTTGTTCATAACACAATGCTCGTTCTTTATACATCTTTCCTTCGAAACTTTGTGAAAAGTTAGTGTTCGCTCCGTTGCACATCTGGAATTGTAAGTACATATTGTTTAGAAACTTGAACCACACTCTCCTGTATCCTAGAGTAACACTCTTGTACATATGCTCTGGATTGAATTTCTCCATTTTCAAAGTATTACGGAGGTAAGAACCTGTAACAAACCTTTTTTTCGAAATTATTATTTTTACACGTAGGTAGGATGTTGATATAAATACAATCGTTAAAATTTTTCAAATATCTTTCTGTGTTTTGCCAAGTACGTATATGGGATAGTCTTCGAGGAGAGCATCGTTCACATGCTGGAAACTGTCTTTGTAAGCTATATCAGCAAAGTCCCATTTTAAATTGTGCATTTTGAAAGTAACATTATTTTTATTTCTGAATTTAAAACAAACCAAAGCATGGGAGATTTAAAACTTTTGTGTCATTGGCATCAGTCGCATATGAAATGGCAAGTTCTTTAGTTACAAAAGATTTGTTTTGATAATTTTCGAATCATTGTGTGTAGCACATCATTATTGCGTTGTTTATTTTTTATGGTATGTACATAAGCTATCCAAACATTTTTACAAGAGCTCAGTGGTCGCCTCAGAATCCACTTAGTCAACCCCAGAATCGTCTATTACAACATCGGGGATAATTCTAGCTTCTATTAGCTGTTCCAACCTTCGCGACATACAATCCCTCCGCATATGTTGTTGATTCTCATCATTCCGCATGGGCAGTCTTCACACGGAAGATGAGAGACAATATCCTCATCTGCTCTTAAATGTTCAGTAAGGAATGGATAGACAAATTTAATTTAGTGAGCCACAGAAGTGGTGACAAATTCTTTAGGTAGAATCCCCAATTAGCAACTGTTTAAACTCAATAACGTTTTCGCCTTTCCATAAGCTAGAATCGCATTGAATACTTCTACGCACTCCTCATCACATTATCGTAGCAATGCATTCGTGCATTATACTTGTTGCGAGATGCCGCAGAGAGAAGTAATCCCTGTAGATGATTGCCGTAACTCTCGATGCTGTTGTGGACCCTCCCGTCGATCTCGGTGGTGTGGACGCCTGTCGTTATTCTAGATGTTGTGGACACCTGTCATCGTTCTGGATACTGTGGATGCCTGTCGTCGTTCTAGAAGCTATGGACACCTGGCATCGCTGAAGAAGTTGTGGATGCATGGAATCGTTCTCAGATGTAATGCAGATGCCTAACTCTAGGTACTGCTAATGCAATGCAAAGCACACGCACGTTTGCACACGATGTGACCCTGGCAGCTGACGACTTAACACTGAGAAAAAATTTATTTATTCCTCCTTATATAGTATATGGATTCAAAATGGCCACCATTTTCCTTTAAATTTGCTTAAATTTGGGGCGTTCAGAAAATATCATTGGATTTGACATATTCCGGCTCCAATATAAGTTATTTCAGGCTGGATTCGTGGTATTTCATTAATATTACATCAAAAGGTAATATTTTTTAAATAAAAATAAGTATATATTTGTTAAAATATTCACATTTTATGATAGCTTGGAATGTCCAAAAAAAAGAAAATCTTGTATGGAAACTTTGCTATCGAAAAGAAATTCTACATGCACAATACTTTTTTTTTCTCTGCTACGTACGAATATTTTAATATGTACGTTTTCCATATTTAAAACCCTTTGACTTATGTATCGCATACATTTTGGTAAATCGAATATGTGTTTGAAAATGGGTTTTTTTTTTTAACATAAAATAATTTATTTATTTTAAATTTCTCTTTAGATATAGTTTCCTAGATTACTATCCTAAAATTATATTGCTGTGGGATTGTAAAATTTATTTGAAGTTTGCTGGAAAACGGGATAAAGTTTAAACTTAAAATTTCTTCTGAGTTATCGATTAAATTTAAAGAAATTCTTAGAAAATGTTTATATTTACATTTAATTTAGTGGATTAAAAATCATTTGATCGTAACTGTTGATGAAACATTTTTTTTCAGCTAGACTTAGAATATTTTATTTCGCAGGAAGCCAATATTCAAACACTTGAGATGCTAAACTTTTTCAAACCTCCCTTACCACAAAGGCTTGGAGGGTGATGACTTGCTCCAGACTAGGTTGGTTTGGGGAAGGGTGGGGGAATAGCTATTTCTTTCGCACAGCCAGACAAGGCAAGGCTTTGGGAGAGCCCAAACTTGAAGGGCAGAGGGGAGGGAGGTATGCAGACAGGTGAACACACTGGGAAAGTTCAAACTTTTTGTTGGAGAGGGGAGGGAGGCAGGCAGTCCTCGAGCTAGACAAAAACGCACTTTGGTGATACGGGTAGGCATGGGAGGGAGGGACACAGCCAGATAGGGCAGATGTCCTTCCACCCATCCCCGTTGCCCAGAAGCTCAGAGACACCATTTTAGTTTCTCATCAAACCTCTCTGTGTGCATTTGGATACCTGGCTCTGCTCTCTGCTCTCCGTGGTTTCCCACTTCACCACCCACGTTCGGTATTCTGGTGGGGACTTTTGCAACGACCGAGGAGTAGCAGACCACCGGCCAACGTACCCAGCCAGCGAACTTCGGCCAACTTAGATATATACGCCTGACTGCTAGCCGCAACTCTCGTTAAACGTTTTCATCGAATAATATCTTCTCCGGGGTTTACTTCTCCTTCATAGTCTTTGTAAACTACATACCGAAATATTTGTATACGTTTTTCGCGTATTTAACCTTCGTGACATAAAATACGATAGGAGTTAGAATATTTTAAAGCATGTTCATAAAATTATTTATTTTTATAAGCATCAATCATCGTTTCAAGTAAGTCTCTGAAGTTTCTGTACTAGTTTTAACTACGGGGTTCGCTAAACTTTTATTGCGATAGGTTATAATGTGCATATCGTTTCCTTCATGTGGAAGTTTGGGTACATCTATTACTTTCTAAAAATAATTCATGCGATTTTTCATTCGGTTAGGATTTTTAAACGTGAATTTCCTAAACTAGTCTATGTGTGTTCGCTACGAGGATTTTTAAACTTTCACTGCGATACACTTTCGACGGAGTTTGTGTTAAAATTATTGTATTCTTCGAAATGGGGTAAGTTTTTTTCAGTGCTCGTGTGCATGAGAAATCTTTATTTGAACATTGTTTTAAATTTCAAGTGAAATTTTTTTTTGGGAGTTCTTCATATTTCGTCACACATAACGTAAATTAGTAGGGAAACAGGATAGCTTTTTGGTTTTGTTAATTACTTTGTATCACTTTGTTACTAAGTTTGCCTAAATGTGCTTCCATCTTGGACATTAAGTTATCAGGATTGCTATGAGCTGTAAGTGAGTTTTCATTTTGACGTAGAAATAGGTTCTGTAATTCCTTTGAAAATTTATTTTGTAGGGAAATATTTGTTTCATTTAGTACGTGCAGAGTAAACATAATTTTTATCCATTTGTCTCGCAGTTGAGTGTATTTGGACGTATTCACCTCTCTTTTCCTAACCATTTTATTTAGCCGTAATGTTTCGTTCATTATACATTTCCGACTTTTCGCATATCTCGATGACACATATCTTATAAGTGTTCGCAAATCCTATACTAACGTCAATCCTCCCAATCGAACTGACGTATATTAAAATCATTTAAGGTATGTGTAGAACTGACAGGCGTGTTCATCAAGTAGTCTAATTTGTATGTGTTCTCAAATCCCTTGTTAATATGTTTAGTAAGAGACTGTTGTTTAATTCAAGTTGTGTAATTTATTATGTCTTTAATTGTACCTATAACTCGTTTCTTGATTTACTTATGATACAAGGATAGCTAAGGTATCTAATTCGTTTGAAATTTCCGATTCGATGAGTCCTTCGTGTAAATTATATTACTAGCAGACAAGAAATCGTATTCACATCTCTTTGAGTTTCGATAATTATGCCATAACTTTTGCTGCCTGCCACACTATGGTCGAAGCAGACGTGAAGGAACTCAATATTACACTATATATATATATATGTACACCCCTTACACAACACCTAAGTACAACGACAAACCTCCGAGAGTGAGGACTTACCATGCCATTCTCCAAAAAAAAAATTAAAACCCTCTACACATATATAACCCTTCCCCAACACATCACACTTTAGAACACCTTAGAGAGTGAGGACCTATCATGCCACTCTCCAAAAAATATATATAAAATAAATATAATAAAGTACCTTAGCACACTCTTACACCCAACTATATACTTATCTATTCACACAAAATTAAAAAATTAATAATATAAATGTTGAACTTAACTATTCAATTAAATTAATTGGATCAATCAATCAAACTTATTTTATCATATTACAATTGAATTAAATATTTTTATCACATTAAGAGCACATTAAGCCTTAATCCGATCAATAAATTTGATGTCAAATTGATAATCCAAATAAGCAAAAGTGAAATAAAACCGCACTCTCCTACTACTCATACGAGCAGACGATATCACCAAAACATTTCTACAAAATACCACATTCTAACGTATCATCTATATTAACTGACAATACATTTACATGTTTTCTATTGTCACTCTAAATCAATGTCTCTAACAAAAAGCTCCGTCCCGCATTATAGCGTTATTTAGAGATCAAATCTAGAGACAATTACATTTTATCATCATGTTTAGTAAATGGGAATTAAAAAATATTACCACTCCAACTACATACTGTTCACACTAAAATGTTTCTTTATACAATCATATCCTCATTTTTAATTATACACGTATTATATCATCTATTAATTATCATGAAAATTACCATGAATTTCAATGATTGTCATTCATCAGAAGTGAGTGTATAGAGCCATAGATAGAAATTTTAGAATATCCTTTGAAAAAACCCTCTGAGTAAACTATTGCCAACTATGATATGCAACATTGAAAATTTCCATTGCAGTCATAAATTTATTACATTACGATAATTATTACCAATATTTAAATTATATATACATATAATTTTTTTCTGCAGATTCTTAAGTCATAGTTTCATTTGCTAGAAACAGAGATCACGTCACTATCACAATATTATTAGTTAAATATGCCAACCAACATTCCCTACTGCCCACTCATAATTAATATTATATCATCCATTTATATAGCACAGACCTCCAAATATACATCGAAAAATGTTTAAAATAACTCATATTATTTTTATGTTATATCATACTATCAAACCAAAAAGAACACGTCAACAAATTATTTCTATGTATTGTTCTGGGCAAAATATATTATCATATGTTATCCGAAATACATGAACACGCCATATGATCAATCATTACCCATACCATATCGACTATACTAAACACCTCACGTCCTACCTTCCAAGACAACAAAGCAATTATATAAACATTCATATGTAATATTACTACGAAAAACACTCATGAACCATCTCATAATGAAATAGCTAAACACACATTCAAATAATACCTTCCAAGACAATAAAGCAATCAAATAATATTCCAGTGAAGTACTCTGAAAAACAATTTCATCATGTAACAGCAAACAACACATTCAAATAATACCAACAACCATAGAGTATACAATAGTCAATGGGCCAAATTTAATGAAACCTCATTCCAATAGACCACAAAATCAAATAACGAATAAAATGTTCTATCAGAAGAACACTACAACCATCAATAACCGCAATTCATATCACAACGCACACAACTCATTTGCACAAAACGTATCACACATTTCCAGCAAACATTACCAGCAAAACTAATGTACCATACAGACAAGACATATTAACCATCGAACCATTCATTATAACTAACATTAAGAACACACAATATGAACAGACATTTCAATCTAACAGTTCCCAACACTCATACTAATAGAACATTCCTACCAAACACTCCTGTGAAAAACATTAAAACTAGATCCCTGAGAAATGTATCATCATATCATACAAGGCACTTGCTTCTAGTAAATCGCATACTAACTCCATGCCATCGTAGAAATTCGGAAGTCAGTAATACTACATCCATACATTAGCTCTATACGCACCATCAGTCACTTCTAAAAGATTTATTATAAAAACACCATTGTTATTTTTTCCATCTAATGCTAGGATAATCGAATAAGTTGTGAATATAGAAATATGTCAAGTACTCTATTTCAGAACATCAGAGAGTCATAATTCATTTTCAAACAGATACAATCTCATACACCCTAACTACTGTCAAAGCGATTGCTACTGGGGATGGATAACATTTGAGATTTTACTGGTCATGCAATTATCTCTACATACATATTCAAAACATCCACAAATAAGGAGGAGGAAAACTTATTTTTTAAATTGTGTTCCAAACATCTCACATTAATTAATAGAGGTTTTCCTTCTTTTCTTCACAGGCGACTCTTTACTGGAAAAATTATTTCGTCAAAAAGTCTCGTATTTATTTTCTAATTGCCACTTACATTGGCAGGGAAGCCCAAGCAGATAGCTATACGAAACATGTATATACATATATTTAATGTTCTTATATCCTCATAGCTTAAAGTTATTTTGTGTATATCAATACATTGCAAACAACAACCGGAAAGAAGATGAAGGTATATGTGATGATAACATGAATAAAAACATTAGTCATCCATATACATTAACTTTATTTCACACACTTGTCAAAAATACATACTATTACTTACACATATTCTAACATATTCTCCATTCAATAGTAAATATTTATGTGGACTGTTTTTTACAGAACAATTTTTGTTGTGAGCAGTCAAGTTGCCCCTATTTGCATATACCACACCACAATTATCACAGGGATACTTCTTGTATGAATGGCTTAAAATACAGAGAGTAGTTTCATGTTGCTGGCACTAAACTAGTCGTCAATGTCTTGCCGCAATACTTGCACTCGCTTCTCGACGAAAAACAAACATTTTATTTGCACTTCTTATGTGTATACAGGTTATCACTGCGAGTAAACACAACATTGCACTTATCACAGTAGAACTTCTTGTATGCTGGGCTGAAAATGCAATGGCTACTTTCATGTCGACGTTCACTATAACTTGTACTAAAAGTATTTCTACAATAGCAACCTTGATACCATTACTCTTGTAGCGAATCTCCAGCATACCCTGGTGTTGACGATGGTGAGTCTTCGACTTATGATTCCATTTTCATATTACAAAGGCGTACACTATCACTGAGTGATGCCACTCGTGACAATCCGCCTTCCTTCACAACCACCGAAGAAGCGAAAACATTCTTACAGGATGTATGCTTATATACTGTTTTCACTACTGAACAATATATTGATGTTATCTATTTCGACAATATCAGTATGAATATATAAAATAAATATGTCTGATGCAGTGATATACGAAACCTACCCATCCCGATTCGCTATCTAACCAGCGAAGTTAACCATCAAACAACCAACCTTCTTTACACTTTCACATCTTTCAGTCTTGGATACACCTTTTATTTTTCTCTCGCTACTTCAACACTCTTCCGACATGCCTTATACCAACTACTTGAATGTGGTGTGTCCGTAACAGTACCATATCCTTTAAAAACACTCGATACACAGGAGACAGTCGAGAATCTCTTTGTCCTGTGGCTGATAAGCAGGTAGACATTTATAGCCACATGATATTTCATATTGTTCATACGTCAGAAGGAATTATTTAGGTAGGTATTTTGGCTCAATTTCTTTGTCGAATGCTGCAAGTGATTTAAACCTCCCATATGTAACAATAGCGGATTAAATTTTCTGACCGCTAGAACAACACACCATCATTTTTCACTGAACACTCATAATGAGAGAGAAGACATTTCTGATTATTTGCAGCGACAACACACACACACACACACACACACATACACATGCCACTTTATAGGCCTAAAAATGATGTAGCTAACTCCCAAATCACTCAAAGTATCTCAGAGAAAGAGCTCTTAGTTGAATGAAAGACGAATTGCGAATGAGCCAGAGAGAGCTTGTGCAACTGCAGGATTAGCAAGTTGGGGGGGGGGGGGGGTGGCCCACTCCTGGTACCACTTTGTAGGGGTGCAGTTTTTTCAAATAAAATATAAATCTGCACGTTCGTAGGATTAGTGAAACTAAAAAAATAAGCAACTAGGATGTAATAACCGTTAACATTCAATTCCGCATTAGTAAAGTTGTCACGGAATACAGTAATACCTTGGTTATTTAAAACAAATCTATTCGTTTGCAGCGCAGTAAAGCGTGTTTTAAATAGGTGAGTGCTACAACAACCTATTGGTCAGTTGTAAAATGCATGGAATGTTTCTTACCATTGGAAAGGAGGATAGGGTGTATGTTTCGGAAAAGGTAGGTGCGACCATTGGGCGTGCCTTGGGTTTGGAGAACCCTCCCTCCCACACTTCATTGGCTTTCTATCCCCCTCTCTTTGCCAGAACTATTGACAGCGAAGAGTCGAAACGAACCTCAGATACACTGCGCAGCATTGTAAAAGGCAGTTCAGAGAGATACAAGGTAAACAAATCATATGTGCTGTGTGCTCGCCAGTCGCCAACTCATTCAACATAATGTTGTTTTTTTAACTTTGTGACGATTTGTGAATTGTGCGGCGAAATGGTGGACAGTTAATTGTTGAAGTTAACTGAACCTCTGAAGTGTTTGTTTTCAGTCTGCTTCCTCCGTACATCATTGTTACATAATTCCCTATTTGTAGAAGTATCAAACGAAGGTAATAAATACAGTAGTACCTCGTTAATCGGGGATGATCGGGACTCGGTTCGGACCAGTAGCGTAGCCAGGATTTCGGTTCGGGGGGGGGGGGACATTGTTAGGGTAGGGGGATACTACATACCGATCTCGGCCATAAAGGGAGGGAGTCCTCCCTTGAAAAATTTGGCTTTCAAGGTGTAAAATGGTGCCATATAATCAATATTAGTACCTAAACATGGAATATACTGCTTATAGAATTTGTAATATTTTTTAAAGATATTTTTGTACGGTGTTGAGCATCGGATTTCGTGGGGGCCGGCCCCCGTAGCCCCCCCCCCCCCACCCGGCTAAGCCAATGGCTCGGACAATTGCTTATTTCTGCATTTTACGGATTAACAGTTTATAATTGCTGGCCAGCTGTGAGTCGAAGTGTGCTGCTAAAGTGTAAACAACAAGCTCGCAGTTAGTCATATCTCCCGATTCCCGTTAGGCCACCTCATCAGCTTAAGCATGGGGCCAATAAAGATATAGCAGACAGTGCCAAACACAGTATTTTGGTATTATGGCAGAAAGTAGGTAGTTTTGTTACGAGACATTTCCGAAAGTAAAACACCGCACCAACATACTAAAAAAAGGCCGGGGCAGAAACATTGCAGGTTTGTAATAGAGAAACTGGCGAGACGAGATACTTTGTCCGTTACTAATCACAAGAGAGTAAAGCCAAAGAGTTTTATCGTGAAAAGTGAGCTACAGTACTAGTACTATCGGATATTGCTGTTGCGGTTTTATATATATGTACACATCCAGTGGCGTGCCAACTCATTTTGGTACCCGGAGCACACTCCAGGAGTGCCCCCCCCCCCCCAAATCCGAGTATGTATGCGTCATGACTCCATCCCCAAAAATTAATTGCTTTCATTATTCTTCCCAATTTCAAAATTCATGATTATACATGTAAATAAGAAATATTTATTTTATAAACTTATTTCAGCATAGAAATAATATTAATGTCAATGTTTAATTATTATGTTTTACAAGAATGTGTTTATGTATTGTGAATCATAGCATTTCTGTGGAATTTGTTTATAATCCTTGTATTAAAATTGTTCCCCCTTTTGTATAAATGAAATTCCGAATACCGAATAGTTCATTTTATTTGTAATTACCTACTGAATTATACACTATCTACCAAAACGTAACTGGGCACCCATGGAGATAGGTTCAATGCCAGGTGCCGTGTTTCAAGGACTACTATGCAGTGGTACGCCGACAACAATGTTCGCCGATTGGACTAATCCGCCCTGACCTCAACCCTATAGAACATCTTTGTGACGAATTAGATCGCCGGGTGAGGGCTCGTCAGGCGCGGTCAAAATCCATTGCTCAACACATGGAACGGTTGCAAGAGGAATGGCGACGAATCCCCGAGGATGTCCTGCACACACTTGTAGAGAGCATGCCAGACAGGGTGGTTGCTATTATAGCCGCAAGAGGTGGCTCTACGAGATTCTAACGGGGTGACAACCACCGAGCAAACATTGTGGATAGGTGTTCAATTGTTTTTTGGTAGATAGTGTATTTTGGGACACTTGCTTATTTCCGAATTATTTTATTAATCCTTTAATAAATATGCGTGTAAATAGTATTTGAAAGTATGAACAATGATACTTAATAGTACAGTGCTTTCTTTAACGCATGAACAATATTGTTTTCTTCGTATCGATATTGGCTAATGCTGTGGAAGTAGAGCTCGTAGTATTAAGATAATTCTGATGTTACTAAAGAAGGAAACCCACTAGATCGTCACACCGGCACAGGACGGCACCGGCTGGAATGGAAAATAAATATGCCTGTAAACGTAACACGCAGGAATAAAGTGATGCGGCACCTGCCACGTTTTTTGCAAAAAGTACAATTCCGTTCGGTCAGCAGTTAGAGTCCCGTTGAACACGATTATAACGCAGTCTGTTTGAGCAACCATCAAAAAACCTATTTTCTATGATAAATTGATAATTAATGACCAGAATCTTCTATGGCTACTTTGTGTAAAGTGGGCCTGCGAGTTTCGTGATAATGTGAAGTGAGGTTTTGACAAGCTCCGATGTGTGAAAAATACGCAAAGATAGCTTTCCTACAGTCAATGCTAGCTGCACATTTGAGGGTCAATTCGACCCACGGGCCTGCAACTCGTGTGCGTAAGCTGCAGGCGGCTGGCGCTATTCTCTATAAGCTGCCCGGATGTGTGGATAAATATAAAACCGCAACAGCAATATCAGATAGTACTAGTACTGTAGCTCACTTTACGCGATAAAACTCTTCGGCATTACTCTCTTTGTTATTAGCAACAGACAAAGTTTCTGGTCTCACCAGTTTCTCTATTACAAACCTGCAATGTTTCTGCCCCGGCCTTTTTTTAGTATGTTGGTGCGGTGTTTTACTTTCGGAAATGTCTCGTAACAAAACTACCTACTTTCTGCCATAATACCAAAATACTGTGTTTGGCACTGTCTGCTATATCTTTATTGGCCCCATGCTTAAGCTGATGAGGTGGCCTAACGGGAATCGGGAGATATGACTAACTGCGAGCTTGTTGTTTACACTTTAGCAGCACACTTCGACTCACAGCTGGCCAGCAATTATAAACTGTTAATCCGTAAAATGCAGAAATAAGCAATTGTCCGAGCCATTGGCTTAGCCGGGTGGGGGGGGGGGGGCTACGGGGGCCGGCCCCCACGAAATCCGATGCTCAACACCGTACAAAAATATCTTTAAAAAATATTACAAATTCTATAAGCAGTATATTCCATGTTTAGGTACTAATATTGATTATATGGCACCATTTTACACCTTGAAAGCCAAATTTTTCAAGGGAGGACTCCCTCCCTTTATGGCCGAGATCGGTATGTAGTATCCCCCTACCCTAACAATGTCCCCCCCCCCCCGAACCGAAATCCTGGCTACGCTACTGGTCCGAACCGAGTCCCGATCATCCCCGATTAACGAGGTACTACTGTATTTATTACCTTCGTTTGATACTTCTACAAATAGGGAATTATGTAACAATGATGTACGGAGGAAGCAGACTGAAAACAAACACTTCAGAGGTTCAGTTAACTTCAACAATTAACTGTCCACCATTTCGCCGCACAATTCACAAATCGTCACAAAGTTAAAAAAACAACATTATGTTGAATGAGTTGGCGACTGGCGAGCACACAGCACATATGATTTGTTTACCTTGTATCTCTCTGAACTGCCTTTTACAATGCTGCGCAGTGTATCTGAGGTTCGTTTCGACTCTTCGCTGTCAATAGTTCTGGCAAAGAGAGGGGGATAGAAAGCCAATGAAGTGTGGGAGGGAGGGTTCTCCAAACCCAAGGCACGCCCAATGGCCGCACCTGCCTTTTCCGAAACATACACCCTATCCTCCTTTCCAATGGTAAGAAACATTCCATGCATTTTACAACTGACCAATAGGTTGTTGTAGCACTCACCTATTTAAGCACGCTTTACTGCGCTGCAAACGAATAGATTTGTTTTAAATAACCAAGGTATTACTGTATTCCGTGACAACTTTACTAATGCGGAATTGATTGTTAACGGTTGCTTATTTTTTTAGTTTCGCTAATCCTACTGGCGTGCAAGTTTATCGTTTATTTGACAAAGCTGCACCCTCTACAAAGTGGTACTGGGGCGGGCCGCACCGGCCACCTTCACCCCCCCCCCCCCAAACATCCCCCCCCCCCGCCTCACGACCCTTCCAAGTACATATCTCGGCAGTTTATAAAGAACAGCACCGGCCTCCTGCGGTTTACGCACACGAGTTGCTGGCCCATAGGTCGAATTGATCCTCAACAAAGGTGCGGGCTGGCATTGACTGTGGGAAAACTATTTTTGCATGTTTTCCACACATCGGAGCTTGTGAAAAGCTCACTTCACATTATCGTGAAACTCGCAGGTCCTCTTTACACGAAGTAGCCGTACATATTTCTGGTCATTAAATAGCAATTTATCAGAGAACGTTTTTTGGATTTTTTGATGGTTCCTCAAAAATACTTCGTAATAATCATGTTCAATGGGACTCTAATTGCTGACCGAACGGAATTTTACTTTTTGTGACAAAGGTGGCTGGTGCCGCATAACACTATTCCAGCGTGTTACGTTTACAGGCATATTTATTTTCTATTCCAGCCGGTACTGTCCTGTGTCGGTGAAACGATCTAGTGCGTTTCCTTCTTCAGTAATATCAGAATTATGTTAATACTACAGGCTCTACTTCCACAGCATAAGCTAATATCCATATGAAGAAAACAATATTGTTCATACGTTTAAAAAAAAAAGCACTGTAATATTACGTATCATTGTTCATACTTTTAAATACCATTTACATGCATATTAATAAAAGCATTAATAAAATGATTTGGAAATAAGTAAGGGCCCCAAAATATAATTTAGTAGGCAATTAAAAATAAAATTAACTATTCAGCATTCGGAATTGCATTTATACAAAATGCAAGGCCTAGGTATAACCAAATTCTACGGAAATACTATAAACAATAATACATAAACACATTCTGGTAAAATATAATAATTTAAAAGTTACATTGTTATTATTTCTATGGTAAAATATGTTTATATAAATAAAAATTCATTATTTACATCTATGATCATGAATTTTGAAATTGTGAAGAATAATGAAAGCAATTGATTTTTGGGGATGGTGCCATGACGCACACTTGCGTGAGGGAGAAGGGGAGGGGGTGACACATCTGGAGTCCGCCCCGGGTACCAAAAGGAGCTGGCACGCCATTGTGCGTCTGCACTCCAACTCCCAACAGTCACCCGAAATATTTTTCACCATCTCCTGGAATGTGTAATGTCTGCGACAGTAAGACTTCCTTGAAAACCCTATAAACATGAGAAATGTGAAAACCTACTTAAATATTGCATGCTTATATACTGTTAACACTACAGAACAAACAATTTATGTTGACAATCTCGACTGTCTCAATATTTGTCTGAAAATTATTTGTCAGCTGTGGGATTCGAACCCGCGCTACCCTTACAAGGAACTACGGTCTTAAGACTGCTCAACCAACCTGACAATTTGGAAGTGTAGAAATTTAAGAAAAAGTTTGTAAATGAAAAGTGTTAATCTTATCTTTGGATAATGCCATAGGATCTTATCCTTTCTAACCATCTGTTCAAAATAAAAAGAAACATTTTTAAGAAAATTTTAAAATTGCAGAAAATAATTATAAGGCCTTCATGGTATGGGAGCACTCTGAGAAAACCGAAATATGCATTCACTACAGAAGAAAACACGTTATATAAAAATATAATTATGTATAAGAATATATATAATTATCTATGAGATAGGGATTTACATAATTATCTATAAGACAGGAATTATATATATATATATATATATATAAGATACTAAAATTATACATATTTATATAAAAACATGTGTTTTTCTGGGGTGAACATGTATTTTGGTTTATCTCAGAGTGTTCCTATGCCACGAAGGTCTTATATTATTTTCTGTAAATTTAAAATGTTCTAAATATTATGTTTATTTTTGTTTTGAAAACTTGGTAAGAACGGTTTAGATACTATGACATCATCCAAGGATAAGGTAACACTTTTCATTATACAAACTTTTTCTGAAATTTACACTCTTACAAATTGTCAGGTTGGTTGAGCTCGTCTAAAATGGTGGATTTAAGCTCTAGTTCCTTGTAAGGGTAGCGTGAGTTCGAATCCAAAACAGAACAATTAATTTTCAGACATATATTGAAACAGTCGAGTTGATTAAGATCAACAGTTTGTTCTGTAGTGTTAACAGTATATAAGTATGCTTTCACGTCTCCCATGTTTACATGGTGTTTTCAAGGAAGTTTTGCTGTCTCAGACATAACACATTCTAGGAGATGGTGTAAGATATTTCGGGAAACAGTTGGGAGTTAGGGTGCTGATGCACGAGCTCTCTCTCTCTGGATCATTCGCAGTTCATCCGTCATTCAAGTAAGAGTTATCTTCCTTTGAGTGACTTCGAGTGATATGAGAGTTAACTACATTATTTTTAGACCTATAAAAGCGGTGTGTGTTGTCACTACAAATCATCCAAACATCTTTCTCTCGTCATGAGGGTTCAGTGGAAAATGAAGGCAAGTTTTTCTACTGGTCAGAAAATTTTATGAGATATTGTGGCATATGGAAGGCTTAAATCACATGCAACACTCAACAAAGAAACTGAACTCGCATACCTACCTAAAGAATTCCTTATGACATATTTACAATATAAAATATCATGTCTCTATAAACGTTTACCTGCTTATCTGCCACAGGACAAAGAGATTCTCGGCTGTCCCCTGTGTTGTTAGTGTTTTACGGACACACCGCATTTAAGGAGTTGGTGTAATGCACGTCGGAAGAGTGTTGAAGTAGCGCGAGAAAAATAAAAGGTGTATCCAAGACTGAAAGATATATAAGTGTACAGAAAAATTGTTGTTTGAAGGTTAACTTCGCAGGTTAGATAGCTAATGGGGACGAGTAGGTTTTGTATAACAATGCATCAAATATATTGCTTTTACATATTCATAATGAGATGGTCGAAATGGATAACAAAGAACCAACTGTTCTGTAGGGAAAACAGTATATAAGCATGCATCCTATAAGAATGTTTTTACTTCTTCGGCGCTTGTGATGGGAGTCGGATATTCATGAGTGGAATCATCTAATGATAGTGTAAGCTTTTGTAATATGAGGACAGAATCATCACTCGAATATTTACTATGGTAAACACCAAGGAGTGCTGGAGATTCGCTACAAGCATTGTGGTATCAATTTGCTTCGTGGAAATACTTTTAGTACAAATCATAGTGAACATCCACATGAAAGTAGACATTGCATGTTCAGCCCAGCATACAAGAAGTTCCACTGTGATAAGTGCGATATTGTGTTTACCTGAAGTGATAACATGTAAAGATATAAGAATAAGTGCAAAGGAAATATTTGTTGTTCATCGATGAGTGAATGCAAGTATTGGGGCAAGACATTCACGACTAGCTCTAGCACCAGACAACATTACGCTAGTAACTGCATATTGAGCACTTCATACAATATATATCAATGGGATAATTGTGATTTGGTGTATGCGAATAAGTGTAACTTGACTGCTCATAATTGTAATTGTTCTGCAAAAACAGCACTATATATTTTTTTTGTTGAATGGAGAGTAGGTTTGAGTTTATGTAAGTAATAATATGTATTTTTGACAAGTGTGTGAAATAAAATTAAAATGTATGAACTAATGTTTTTATTCATTTTATTATAAAATATAAATTTTTCCATCTGATAGATGTATGCAATGTCTTGATATATACAAGATAACTGTAAGCTATGAGTATAAAGAACACCAAATACATGTACATACATGTTTGGCATTTCTATTGGCTTAGGCTTCTCTGTCAATTTAAACGGTAATTAGAAAATAAATACAAGACTTTTTAATGAAATTATTTTTCCTACAGTGGCATCTGTGAATAAAGGAAGGAAACCTTCGATTAATTAATGTGGGATGTTTGGAGCACAATTACAAATAATAATAACTTTCTTTCCTCCTATTTATTTGTGGATGTTTTGAATATGTATGTAGAGATAGTTGCAGGAGGACTTCAGTTAAATCTTAAATGTTATCCATCCCCAGTAGCAATCGCTTTGACAGTAGTTAGCATGAGTGTTTGATAGGAATATTCTGATAGTATGAGTGTAGGGTACTGTCATATTGAGTAATCTGTTCATGTTGTGTGATGGTAATCTAATCATAATGAATGGTTTGGTGGTTAATATGTCTTATCTGTATGGCATGTTAGTTTTGCTGGTAATATTAGAAAGTAAGGGACTTGCGAATGGATGGTAGGGTTTGTGCAAATGAGTTGTGTGTGTTGTTGCAACATTTGAATTGTTGGTTTGGTTGTATGGTCTATTTGAATGAGGTTTCATTAATGTTGAACCATTACTGTATGGTTGCTGGTATTATTTGAATGTGTGGTTTGCTATTGCGTGATGAAATGGTTTATCAAAGTTCATCGCTGGAATATTACATAGAAATGATTTTATGAATACTTTGTTGTCGTGGATTGTATTATTAATACGTGTGTTTTGTTATTACATGATTAAATCTTTTATTAGAGTACTTCAATGGAATACTACATAGGAATGCTTGTATGATTGCTTTGTTGTCTTGGAAGATATGAAATGACGTGTTTAATATAGTCGATACCCATGTAGCAAGCCACAGTCGGCCGACTGTGGTTTTACTGTTGGCATTGCAGGATGACTGCTGGTGCTGAATACTTATAGGTTTACACGAATAGCCCTGTTATGGCTGACTGCTGGCAAACAGGCACTTGGCATGACATTTATGGACCACTGATGGGATGTTGATGAAAATGAAACTAATGGTTGAGATTAGGTAACCTATCAATGACCCATAAATGGCTTGCCAACTGTATTCCAGCACTGGCAGCACTTAACATATCAATTTCTGGGCCATTGATGACACTTCACTATAGTTTTTCACGCACTTAAGAGACAGTCGGCCGACTGTGGTTTTACTGATGGCATTGCTGGATTACTGCTGGCCCAGAAAACTTATGGGTCTACACAACTGGCTCTGCTATGATTAACTGCTGGCACCAAGACACTTGGCATGCCATTTATGGGCCACTGATGGAATGTTTATGGAAATGAAACTGATGGTTGAGAGTAGGTGAACTACTAATGACCCATAAATAGCTTACCGACTGTATTCTAGCAATGGCTGCTCATAACCTATATGTATTGCTGGTTGAAGTGGTACAGCGATGGGCCATTACTGGTGCAATTTGGCTTATTATGGGAATTTTTATGGCTCCCACTCTTCGCAGGAAGCTTCTTCAAACTACACACGCACGTATGTGTATACATGTGTGTGTCTAATATAATTATAGATTATTTGTAAATATATAGTGACGAAAATATTTATTGCAAAATGCTGTAAATACATAGATTGGTATTGAATAATTTGACATATGTAATGTTTTTCATGTGTACTGCATATAGTTAAAATGAGAAGTAAAAGAAAACAATATATAACCACTTTTAGGAAATTAACATTGAAGGATTTTTGTTGTTTCACAACACTAAAATATTTGTAACTGGCGACTGCATTTCAAAACAGATGAATATCATTCGGTGATATACATACTGCGAAAGATTACATTAAAGGCAAGTTTTTGGGTTAGTACCCCAATTCATGTAGGAACATTTCTCTCAATGACAGTATTTTTTATCTGCATCTTTTTAAAAACTGATTTGTTCGCATGGTAAATTTTAGGGCTATGGAATAACTGGTGTAATTTATATTACATTAGTGTTTATTAATAATTCAAGTCATAATATATTCCAATTAGTTAATATATTCCAATAAGTTCATCTAAACGTAGGAATATATAGTGGAGTAATGGTTAGCATGCTGGGCTGTCCAGTGCAAGGGGTGTAGGTTCGCGTCCCCTCTGCAGCAAGAGTACTCATTAGATTTTCATGTCGTACGATGTGTTTAATAGTGAAGTAAAATTAATTAAAAACAAAAATAAAATTTATATTGATGGACAAAATATTTAATTTTAAGAGATACAGATAGACATGGTGAAAGCATGGATAGCCATCAGTAGGCCATCTGATTGCTGTGAAATGGTACATCGATGGGCAATTGCTGTTGCAAGCATTTGGGCCATTTGTGTTCACTACACCTGGGCCAGTTGTGGGCAGAATACGGCTAGTTAGTGGTGCCACTTCAGGACCAGCAATTGTGTCAACTATTTGCCGGCATGGCATCCTACTCTAACCCATCAATGGGCCATATGTGGTTTTTTACATGGGTATGGTGTGGGTAATGATTGATCATATTGTTTGTCATGTATTTGGGATAACATATGATAGAATATTTTGCCTGGAACAATACACAAAAATAGTTAGTTTACAATTTTTTTGTGTTTACAATTTGTTGTGTACGACGATATGATATTCATTATGAGTAGAGAACGTTGGTTGACATATTTAATTAATAATATTGTGATAGTGATCTGATCTCTGATTCTAGCAAATGAAATGATGATTTACGAGTCTGTAGAAAAAATAATACATTTAAATATAGGTAATGTAACGGCTGATTTTGTCTTAACTATGCACAACACAGCATTTTATTTTCTTATGCAAATTATGGTTTCTACGTAATATTTTTATTTATTTGCATATTATTATTTGTAGCATGTTTAAATAGTATTTTGTACAACTATTAATCAGATGATTTATTTTCACAAGTTATTTCATTGTGTGTAATATTTTCTCTAACTCATGAATTTTATATGTGTTTCCATTTGTTTACTTCTGAGTATTTGTCACATTACCCAGATACAGAGAGAAATTGATTGATACTTACTATTACAACCAGGTGACATAATAAGGTTCATTTTTGTAGCCACCCTCCAATTGGAACTTATGTGAGGCATGATGTAAGGAATAATTTAAGGCATTATTATACTAGCCATCTTGATTTTACCATCAGGCCAGCTACGACGGGAGTCGTAGGCCCGATAGGAAATTTTACTTTTTTCATAGGGGCCTGGTTCGAGTCCCGTGTGATAATAGCAGACAGCCGACAGGCAAAGACGGCCTACGAAGACAGAATATTGTTACAAGTCTGCTCGCGTTTCATAAGCGGAATATATTAAATTGTAGTTCGCCTTCCGCGAGTATGTAAGGTACATAATGGACTGTATATGCGAGTACCTCAGGTTGGTGCACCTAGAGAGGGAAGACTCAGGGTTTGAACCAGCGGCACAGACAGCAGAGAACTTCTAGAATGTTCAATTTATAACCACTGTTCAATTTATAACCAGAGTTGAACGTAACTATTTCTAACTGCACTGAACTACTACCAGTGATGGCCGACGATCAGCAGTGTTGGTTATATTGGTTCATATAAGCAAACGGAGGTCAGTTGATTTTGGGCTGTCCTGGAGGGCGAATGTGTAATTAGAATTTTTATTTACATTATGTACTCTCTGCACATGTAATAATGAAAGAGTGAGATTAAATGTTCAACGCGCGTTGAAAGTAATTGCAGGATTAAATATTATAATAAAATAATTCGTTGTGCGAATAATTATTCATTACACGAAGTGCACTTGCAAGTGCAAGTTCACTTGCCCTTCCCAACCTCTTCACCCATAACCTCACTTGTCATCCAGCTGCTGACGAGACAACATGTGTACTTACTCTCATTGCACAAATAAAATATAAGTAACCCTCCTAACCACCGGGTGCTGCAAATCCATCCTGGCGGGTAGCCAACCTACGGCGCTCACCAAAAACAAATCCTTTCATCTTCGGCAGTCCTACAAGGGGGTGGGTTGCACAGAGGGGGTGGGTGGCATAATCTTTTAAACATCAAATCCAGAGGGGTGGGGTGGGATAACTGAATCGAGGGAAAGTAGATCACGGGCGAATGGAGAATAGGGAGGGGGACTCGTCAGACTGGTTCGGAACATGTCCAGAGGGGTGGGAAGGGAACCTGCATGTGCACGATGCCTTTTTGTGCAATGACCTTATGCAAAGAGTCAATAGAGGTCAAAATGGTCCAGTAGTCTTCCCCTACCTCTGCTATCATTATTCTTATTTTAACAAACTGTGTTAATATCACATATGATTGTGTTTTTTTTTTTTTTCCTTTGTTAACTATTTGGGTATATATTGTTAAGTATTAGTTTGGTTTCGGTGGCATAAATGAAAAATATGAGTGTGTATCGTTTACGTCGGTGTAAATGTGCATCATGTAAATGTTGAAAATAACGTTGGGTAAAATAAGCGAGAAAATAAATTTAAGTTACTGGGTACCCATAGTGTTACAACATGTTGGCAAAATGTACTATGTGATAAATAATAAACTACATAAGTAGTAGGGCTTAATTGGTTCATAACCAGGATTCATGGTTCGGCTTATGGCTCTGGCCGACCACCATCTTGGATTTCCCATTTTACCCATAAATTGTATGTTTTAAGCCAAAAGAGCCTCACAATTTTTCCTTATCCCTTAAAAATGTCCCTTTTCTCACTCAAAATCTCCGTTTTCCCATAGAAATTCCTGATTTTCCCATAAATAAGCCATGCCCTAGAACATGCAGTAGGAAACCATAGAAAACCAATTTTCGAGCAAATTTAAGATTTGTGAGGCTTCCTTTTTACACTCAAAAAGCACAATTTTCACTCTAGATTACCCCTTGTTTACAGGGCCAGGGTCCATAATACGGAGTGAGCAGCCAACAAAATAAATAATATGTTCATTACAATTTTTTTTAATTAAAAAATATTTTCATAATTAAAAAAATTAAAGAAGGCATAAGTATTCAGTGTTATATATCACCGGACTCGCCTTTTCAAGTATCATGCGATCGTGATGTCGTGTCAGTCATGTAACACAATGTCAAGACTGCCATTTTGGATTCAAGAGGCATGACCCTACCTGCTGCCAGGCACCTATTCCCACACTGCTCACAAGTATTTGAGCATGTATCGACAAGCTCGCGAGACACTCGGCTGACCGGCCTTGTCTAATCAATCTCACATCTAGGAACCAACGCATTTATAAGTAATTGTAATTATTTTATTTAAATTTATCATTGGAAAGTTCTAAAAAAAAAAAAAAAAAAAAAAAAAAAAACAGTAAAATGTATTGGAAATGAATTTTTAATACCAAACAGGATAAAAAAATTGAAATTATGTAACTTTTGCACTCTGTGCTATGGCACCTGATAGCATTTAAAAATGTGTGTGTGTGTGTGTGTATATATATATATATATATATATATATATATATATATATATATATATACTATATTTAGAAACATGATCAACAGGGGTAATCATTCTACTATTAGTTATAATAACAGCCTCTATAGGATATGTTCTGCCTTGGGGACAAATATTCTGAGGTGCTATAGTAATTACTAACCTATTATCAGCAGTCCCTTACTTAGGAGCAGATTTAGTACAGTGAGTATGGGGAGGATTCGCTGTTGATAATGCAACATTAAACCGATTTTTCACTATTAATTTCTTAATACAATTTGTAATCCTAGGTATCGTTGTAGTACACTTATTATTTTTACATCAAACAGGCTCAAATAATCCCATAGGATTAAAAAGAAATATTGATAAAATTCCATTTCACCCATACTTTTCAATAAAAGATAATGTAGGTTTCATTATCATAGTTATAATATTAATATATTTAACACTAATAGAACCTTATCTATTAGGAGACCCTGGTAATTTCACCCCAGCAAACCCTTTAGTAACACCACCACATATTCAACCAGAATGATACTTCTTATTTGCATATGCAATTCTATGATCAATCCCTAATAAATTAGGGGGAGTAATTTTACTAATATTATCAATTATCATCTTAAACAAAATAAACCACATGAACACAAACCATGAGCAATTATTAAAATAAGAGAACCAAATAAACCTCAACAATTTATAGTTATAATAACACCTAAAACTAACCCTATATGAATTACTGAAGAATAAACAATCAATGACTTAAGATAACTTTTACGTATACAAACTATACTAATAAATAAACCACCTAATAATCTAATACCTATTCAAATATAATTATATATTATACCAGAAACAATCAGTATACAAAAAAACATGGAATAAACCATAGCCCACTAATTTTAAAAGAACCCCTGCTAAAATTATAGACACAGAAACAGGTGCTTCAACGTGTGCTTTAGGTAACCAAACATGAAAAAATATAGATACTTTAACTAAAAATGAAAAAATTATACGCAAATAAAAATATAATAATAATAATCAAAATTGAAAATTAAAGAAAAATTTAAACTACCATATAAAGAATAAAAATATAAAATACAAACTAATATAGGTAAAGAAGAAAATAAAGTTTACAACAAAAATATATACCAGCTTGAAGACGCTCGGGTTGATAACCTCAACCAAAAATCAGAAATAAAGTAGGAATCAATCTGGATTCAAAAAATAAATAAAACAAAATCAATCTATTTCTTGAAAAAGATATAAATAAAATCAAAAACAATAAAAGAATAAAATATATATAAATTAGAATAATAATCATTATGATAAATAGACTCACTTGCTATAATTATTAAACTACAAATAAAAAATCTTAATAAAATTAATGATTAAGAAATAATATCACAACCAATAAAATAACTCAAATTACAAAAATAATAAGTACTAGTGAAATTAAAGTAAAATAAAAATATCACAACAAATAAACTAAAATGTACTAATCATCAATAACCATAATAAGAAAGAGGTATCAAAAGCAAAGAAAATAAAATAAACTTTAACATTGAAGTAAATTAAAAGATAAAAAATAATCATTACCATAACCATGAATTAATCTAATTCTTCTTAATGAATAATTAGAATTAGAAGACCAGCCTGCAATCATAATTCTATAATCATTTAATCTAGCACAATACAAAAAGAATAACACACCTAGTCTATAGTTAAATAGATGTCTAAAATAAGGAATAATAATTCAAACAATCAAAGAAAGAAAGAAATTAAACACAGGAAAAAAGTAATAAGGAATAAAATTAGAAACATTAGGTAATACATTTTGCTTAGTAAATAACTTAATTGCATCAGAAAAATATTGTAAAATACCTAAAAATCTAACTTTATTAGGACCTTTATGAATTTGAACATATCCTAAAATCTTTGGCTCCAATAAAGTAAAAAAAGCAACACCAACTTAAACAAAAACAACCAAAATAAAAAAAAATAGATATAAATATATCAACAATTATCAATACTAATTATTATAATAAATAATAAAAATAAACTGTAAACTTAATGCACTTAAATCTGCCAAATTAGTATAATTAATCAAAAAAACAAAATATTTGATTTATACGGTCCTTTCATACTAATATAAAATATTATTTTAAGGATAGAATCCAACCTGGGTCACACCGGTTTGAACTCAGATCATGTAAGAATTTAAAGGTCGAACAGACCTAATAGTTAAACATCTACACCTAACTATAATCTTAATCCAACATCAAGGTCGCAATATCCCGTGTCGATTTGAACTCTCAATAAGAATAAACATAAATAAATGTTTATAAATATAAAGAGTTAATATTATCTCCATGTCACACCATCAAAAAATAAAATTTTATTTAAAATAAATAAACTAAAATTTAAAAATTAAGTATAAAATTAAGATCTATAGGGTCTTCTCGTCCTATAAAAAAATTTAAGCATTTTAACTTAAATTTAAATTTAACTTAAACTAATATTGAGACAGTCAGTATTTCGTCCAACCATTCATACAAGTCCATAATTAATAGACTAATAATTATGCTACCTTTGCATGGTCAAAATACTGCAACCATTAAAATATTCATTGGGCAGGTCAAATCTCATATATAATTAATCAAGAGAAGGTGTTTTTTTTATAAACAGGCGAATAAATAATTTTTCCTAATTCCTTAATATAATTTAACAAAAGAAATAAAACATCTTATATAAAAATATACTAATTAAATCATTATTATATATCATAAAAAGTTAATTAAATTATTTTAATAAATAATCAAATATAAATAAATCAAATATAAAAAATAATAAATTATAAAATACTAATAAATAATGGCCATTAGAAAGCCTATATAAGATTAAAAATATAAAAATTATAAAAATATTAAAGAGCTATTCGCCCATAATATTACCATCGATAAATAATAAAAATAATAAATATTATTATTAAATAATAATGGCTGAATTAAATTCAATTATTAAGAAACTAGATATCTTAATTTGAGATTAACATTTCACATCTACATAATTATAATTAATAAATATACCATTGTAACTAGCATAATAATGTAAATCAAATCAATTCGAGATTAATACATAAATAATATAAATTTTATCTACCCTGGTACAAAAGGTACAACAAAAAATTTACTTTTAAAGAAAACAAAATAAACCTTCACAGTACAAATAAACTATAACAATTAGAATTTCTTCAAAATAATATACTTAAACAAATAAAAATAATAAAATTTTAATTAAAACAAATAAAATTATTTAAAAAAGTAAACTAATAATTATATAATCAAAACTCAAATTTCGCAATTCAAATATACTCAATGTAAATGAATTATTTTGTATAACATAAGTCCTGTACATTCCAGACACACTTTCCAGTACATCTACTTTGTTACGATTTATCTAAAATATATTGAGAGTGACAGGCGATACGTACTTATTTTAGATCCAAAATCAAAAAACCACTATTAATAATATTACTAACAAATACACCTTCATTAAAAATTTCATATCTAAATCCATATTTTTAAATAATATTGAAACCCACTCCACTTAAACATAAACTGCGCCTTGACCTGAAATAAATTTTAATTATAAAAAAAGTAAATCAAATCTAATGAAATAAACTTATAATGGTGGTATACATACTGATAACAAATTCAAGAAAGATTAAATCGGGGACTATCGATTACAGAGCAGGTCCTCTGAAAAGACTAAAACACCGCCAAATTCTTTAGGTTTAAAGAACATAACTAATACTACCCTGGCTGATAATTAATATACAGAATAATAGGGTATCTAATCCTAGTTTAAACCCTACATTTCAAAGAGTCTAATTAATAAGATTAATGAAAATTTAAATTTAACCTAAAAATTAATCAATTAAACTTAAATAAAAATAAATTTTGATAACCAATAATATTAATTAATATTAATTGTATAACCGTGTATGCTGGCACAAGCATTTACAATGATATAAATAATATTCAAATCTAAATAATTTTAATAATTAATACTAAATACTGCAATAAAAGTATCAATTGTAATATAGCAAAAACTTACATGTATATACTACTTAAAATTAATATAATAGTCAGAATCGAACTAACATCTTAAAATAAAGGATTAGATATCAGAACTAATCAATATTAATACCTAGTCTCAATTAGATTCAATAAATAAAAAGTCTAATTGAGACGATGTTATTTATCCTATTATGGATAGAAGTTAGTAGTTTTGGAAATATAATGAAAAAAAAATACATTTTTATAAATTTTTTTTTTTTTTTTAATGTGTCGTATACTTTTATCCCTCACATTTTTTAAGTGGTTGTGTGAGCAATCGACTATTAACAGTCAGATCTGCATAGAGAATATGTATTAAATTACTTAAGTATAAAACGCATTAATATTTGACTGCATACAAAACATTAATTCTGTCGTCATGTAAAAATTTTGGAGACAGGTGGGAATCGTTATTTTTAAAATATGTATGGATAGGCACAGACGACAACCCATGGACTGATGGAAAATTGTGAAAGATTGATGGAAAAATGGTGAAAGATTGATGGAAAGATTGGGTGGATCGATGGATCGTGGCTGCAAATTGGAATATTTCGGGCTCTTTGTCTGTGTGTAGGTGTGCGTGTATAGGTGGGTGAGCCCTGTAATGCTAAGGCATGCTTGAGTTATAGTATGCGGTATGAACGATGATTATATTTCATCTGGTGTTGGTTGGTAGAGCAGATGACAGTGATGTTTGTGTTTCGGCTGTTCTGAACTCTGTAGTTTCTGTAAAATTCATTTTGGTGGGTAGAACATTCAATGTCAAGGTGCCTGCTTGCGAGTATATAAGAAGCCGGGTTCCAGTTAGGGAGCTTAGTTTGGCAATGGTAATCTTGAAACTTTGTCGTAAAGTAGAATATATGGCCAATGGTTCTGGTTGGACGCTTGTTAGCATAGACAGTCTTGGGCTGTGTATAATTAGATTATATCAATTATGTGAAAAGTGAGAATACTGTCATAAAGACACTAGGTGAATGGCGTGGAAAACGTAAGGATTGTCTTTTTATGTTTGTAGTCTGAAGTATGTGTGTGCATATATATATATATATATATATATATATATATATATATATATATATATATATATATATATATATATATATATATATATATATATACAGACACACACACAGACAGAGTTCAGAACAGCCGAAACACAAACATCACTGCCATCTGCTCTACCAACCAACACCAGATGAAATATAATCATCGTTCATACCGCATACTATAACTCAAGCATGCCTTAGCATTACAGGGCTCACCCACCTATACACGCACACCTACACACAGACAAAGAGCCCGAAATATTCCAATTTGCAGCCACGATCCATCGATCCACCCAATCTTTCCATCAATCTTTCACCATTTTTCCATCAATCTTTCACAATTTTCCATCAGTCCATGGGTTGTCGTCCGTGCCTATCCATACATATTTTAAAAATGACGATTCCCACCTGTCTCCAAAATTTGTACATGACTGAATTAATGTTTTGTAGGCAGTCAAATATTAATGCATTTTATACTTAAGTAATTTAATACATATTCTGTATGCAGATCTAACTGTTAATAGTCGAGTGTTCACACAGCCACTTAAAAATTGTGAGGGATAAAAGTATTCGACACATAAAATAAAAACCATTATTTTATAAAAATGTATTATTATTTTTTGTCATTACATTTTCAGAAGAAAGCAGTTCATCGCATGTCCATATGTAACCCCTTTCCTTAAGTTCTCTAAGACTGAACATACCTCTTCCACGTTGGAGTAATTTCCACCTCTTTGCTTAGCGATCAAAATTCTGAGTCTATAGGCCATTCACGGTAAAGTGAGCACTTTTAAAGCCCTAGTTACTTTTTTCTTTCGACCACTTTATATACTTCCACCCCTTGTTAATGTAAACCCTGCCATGTAAGTAATAAACAAAGTGTATACGTTCACCATACCCTAAACCAAACGTCTGAGGCCGTAATGTAATGTATTTATTGGTTAATATGTCTGATGAAACAGCTTCAAAAAGTGTTCACTTTACCGTGAACGGCCTATATCAACAAGTTCATTCGGGACTTCGGGAAATACATAATCAGTAATCTCTGCATATTTCGCCTTCTTCGTGGCCGTCTTCACCTCCCGTTTTGTATTCTATATTAAATTTGCTTTTCTTTGTAGCAGGAGTTGTATGCTTATCAATATTTAGAACCAACGACTGTTTATTTTCAAGGTCGTCAACTTCATGTGAACGTCTTCCAAGAGTACATTCCACACATACAGACTCTATCGAACCTTGTAGGTGTCTCATTCCGTCTTTAGCATTAACTGGCGTCAGCAAGTTAGCTATGATGCAGGTCGTGGCTCCATGGTGGTTGGGAGCAAAGACAGGCCACCGTATTCACAATTCATCTTCGCAGTATGGGAGCACTCTGAGAAAACCCAAATACTTGTTCGTCCTGGAATAAAACACGCAGGTACTTAGGTATAGATATATAGAGTGCTCGGAAATTCCCCTTACAAACTCCTAGGACTTGTAGAGGAGACTGAGTAGATGATATTTTGAATAGGAACCCGTGTCCAGAAATATACAGTTTTCGTGCTACAACCATTTCAAATCAGATATTTTACACATGACTGTCCAGAATACCTGCCCACACATTGATGTAAAATCTGTGCTGGGATTCCTGGACATACGTGGTATTAGGGTTTTCGTCTGCCCAGATATAGCTGTTTCGAGAATCGAGAACACCGTTCCTAGTAACTTTACACTCACCTGTGAACAGAACGCAATGTGGGAACGGGCACGTCGGTGCAGCAGTGCAGGAACCTCGTGCAGAAGTCAACACATGGTACAAAATCGTCTGGACCCAAAGACTGTACCCTTTGGAGGCGGAAAAGATGTAGTTGTTGCTCACGCAGAACCTCCCAGACTATGCTGGGAGCAACACTTATTGCACGCGCAATTGTTTGCGTACTCGCTGATGGGCTCTGTTCAACATGTTGCAGTACAACCTCTTCCAATTCGGGAGTGTAGCATTTTTTGGCAGCACCACAGTCATTCCTGTCGGCGGTGAAGGTACATTGTTCTCGGAGCCGTTGCGTAACTGTGGCAAAAAGGTTTTGCGATAGTGTCGCACATTGTGGATAACGCTCTTGATACATCCGATGAGCTGCTCTTCCAAAGGTGAGTGAATGGGGCTCGAAGCAGGGTAGACGTCGTGTGCCATCGCGAATTGTCTGAAATAATGTACTGCCTACCCGGTTGCATACCAACGCAGCCAAATCTGAGACATGCTCTTTCCCTCAGTAGAAGTGGACGAGTGATACACCTAATTTGGAATGGCTGTAGCACGGAAACGGTACCTTTCCGAACTTGGGTTCCTGTTCAAAAGATAGTCTACTCAGTCCCCTCTACAAGTCCTAGCAGTTTGTAAGGGGAATTTCCGAGCATCCGGTATAAATGAGTAAATATAAAATTATTTAAAATTATTTATATAAATACGTAAATATGATATTATTTTCAATTTATTTTATACATAGATGTGTAAATATATAATTATTTTCAATTTATTTTATACATTATTATGTATAGGTATAGGTAGATAAATATGTAAATACAAAATCATTTTCAATTTATTTTATATGTAACTATAAAGATAGAAATATTGGACTGTAAAATTATTTTCAATTTATTTTAAAATTAAATTTGTACACATAAATAAGAGAATATGACTTTTTTATTCTATACCTAATTATGTATAGGTTTAGATATATAAATATGTAAAAATAAAATTATTTTCAATTTATTTTGTATATAATTATGTACAGATAAATATGGGAATATAAAATTATTTTCAATGTATTTTATACACAATTATGTATATATAATAAGGGGAATATATAATTATTTTTAATATATATAGGCCTACAAGCAAATTTAAATAACATATTGTTATGATAGTACCTGCGCGTTTTCTTCCAGGGCGAATGAGTATTTGGGTTTTCTCAGAATGCTCCCATACCACGAAGCTGCATTGTGAATACGAAGGCCTACCTTTGACGTCAAACTCATGGAACCACGACCTGCGTCATCGCTAACTGACTGACACCAGTTAATGCTAAAGACGGAATCAGATGCCTACAAGTTTTGGTAGAGTCTGTATGTGTGGATGTACTCTTGCAAGACATTCGCATTAAGTTGACGAGCTTGAAAATAAACAGTCATCGGCTCTAAATACTGATGAGCATACAACTCCTGGTACAAATAAAAGCAAATTTAATATAGAATACATAACAGGAGGCGAAGGTGACCATGAAGAAGGCGGAATATGCGGAGAATACTGACTACATATTTCCCGAAGACCCGAATGAACTTGAGAGATTCAGAATTTTGATCGCTAAGCAAAGAGGTGGAAATTACTCCAACGTGGAAGAGGTATGTTCGGTCGTTAGAGAACGCAAGGAAAATGGCTGCATACGATGATGAGATGAACTGGTTTCTTCTTAAAACGTAATTAAAAATTAATAATAAATTTTTATAAAATAATTGTTTTTTTTTTTTTTACGTGTGTAGAACGCTCGAAATATGGTCTGCAAGGATTGTGGACTATTTTTATCTATCTAGGATCCGAATAGTGTCTGTTACTCAGTTCTAGTAAAACATGCAAGTCGTGCATATCAAAAGTAACCATACATATGCGCATACTCTAGCAGGACCCATGGTGTGGAAAATACTGACTTAAATAGTCCTTAAATATCCTTCACAATTTTTAGTGGTTCTATGAGCACTCGACTATTAAAAGTCAGGTCTACATACAGAGTATTTATTAGATTATTTAAGTATAAAAATGCATGAATAGTAAACTGCATACAAACCATTCATTCTGCCAACATGTACACATTTTGGAGACAATTGGTGAATTTTTTTTTAGATAAGTATGGATAGAGACAGACGGCAACCCATTGATTGATGAAAATATTGTGAAAGATTGATGGGAAGATTGTGAAATATTGCGAAATATTGTGAAAAATTGTGAATCATTGATGGAAATATAGTGAAATATTGTGAAAAATTGATGGAAAGATAGGGTGGATCGATAGATCGTGTCTGCAAATTGGAATATTTCGGGCTCTTTGTCTGTGTGTAGGTCGGCGAGTCCTGTAATGCTAAGGCATGCTTGAGTTATAATAAGTGATATGAACAATGAGTATATTTCGCCTGGTGCTGGTTAGTAGAGCAGATGGCAGGAATGTTTGTGTTTCGGGTGGTCTGAACTCTATTGTTTCTGTAAACTTCAGTAATGGTGGATGGAACATTGAATAACAAGGTGCCTGCTTGCGAGTATATAAGCAGCCAGGTACCAGTTAGGAAGCTTAATTTGACAGTGGCAGTCGTGAAACTTTGTTGTGAAGAAGAATATATGGCCAAGGGTTCTGGTTGGATGCTTGCTAGCATTGACTGTCTTGAGATGCATATAAGTAGATTATATTAACTATGAGAAAAGTGAGCATCCTGTTGTAGAGAAACTATGTGAATGGTGTGGAGAATGTAAGAAATCTGTTTTTGTATTTGTAGTTTGAAGTATGAAAACCTATACTAATATTTTAAAGAGGAAATGTGAGTTGGTTTATTTGCTTATATGTTACGGCTAATCTCGGAATCCACAGGGCTGGTTCTTATCATTTTTCACTGTTAGAAAGCTACATTCTTTCAGATGAACATAGACAATGTTTAATTTTTAAAAATGTCCCTGATGACGGTGCCTGCATTATTCGCATATATATATATATATATATATATATATATATATATATATATATATATATACATTTAATAAAATCCGAGTAGGATAGTTATGCCTAGAAAACCTTCATAATAATGAATAATTAACCGATATCGATATTGTGTAGTATTTTTAGTCTTGAAGATAGAAGACGGAAAATTGTACTTGCAAACTGAATTTACATTCGCCTACCTTAATTCTTGAATATATATTTTGCTTGTTTGCGAGCCGGCTTGCGAGAAGAAGGTTTCCTTAGTATATATTTAAAATGAATATATAAACACAATCAATGCGATCATAGGCACATGAGATTCAGAAAGTAACAAAGGTATTTTAATACAACATTTAATCATTGCTGTCCATGGTCACTCTGTAGGTCGCCCTGCCCTTGTAGTTCAGGGGAAGGGTGGCCGAATTGTAGTTGAGGTGTCGTGGCATCGGCAGATTTTCATTTCGCTTGTCGCACTGGGAATTTGTCTGCAAGTCCGTCTAACTTGAGGTCATCGACATTTCTTTAACACAACTACAACAACGACAAAACAAAAATACAAAAAATAGTATGTGAGTGGTTAGCATACTGGACTACTACCCGTGAGGTCGTGGGTGCGAATCCCATACCTATATGAGATTTTTTCTTTAACGTTAATGCTATCATGTCATGGCAAAGTGTAAAATTTACATAATATAATTTTGTTAACCCGATTTAGCATTAAAAATACGTTTCCAATATACTTTACTGTATTTTTTTTTATATTTTGGCATTTTTCCTATAATAAATTTAAATAGAAAGTATATAATTATCTATAAATGCGTCGGTTCCTTGATGTATGATTGAATTGACAAGGCCGGTCAGCCGAGTGCCTCGCAAGCTTTTCGATGCATGCTCTAAGACTTGCAAGAAGTGTGGGAAGAGGTGCCGGGTAGCAGGTAGGGTCATACCTCTTAAATTCAAAACGGCGGTCTTGGCATTGGGTTACATATTCGATATGACATCACGATCTTGTGAGCCTTGAAAATACGAGTTCGGTAATATGTAACACTGAATAACTATGCCTTTTTTAAATGTTTTAATTATAAAAAATTTAATTTAAAAAACATATAAAAATAAATTTTATTTTGTCGATTGCCGGCTCCCTATTGTGGACCCTGGCGCTGTAAAGAGGGGGTGATTTCGAAGGAAAGTGGAGATTTTTGAGGGAAAAAAAGAAGCCACACAAATCTTAAAATTGCTCGAAAATTGTATTTTCGTGGTTTCCTCCTGCATGTTCTAGGGCATGGCTTTTTTTTTTTTTAGTGAAAAACGAGAATTTTTAAGGAAAAAGGGGGAAGTTTGAGTGAAAAAAGGGAAATTTTATGGGGTAAAGGGATGTTTTAAGGCTTTTTTTTTCTTAAAATTGCTTTTTTGGGGTAAAAACGAAAAATTCAAGATGGTGGCCAGCCAGAGCCGCGAGCCGAATGATGAATACCGGTCATGAACCGACTATGCCCTACTACTTACATATTTACACGTCTCTAAAACTGAAACACTAACACAATAGGTGCCACCCAGCCGAAAAAAAAAAAACAGTTTCATAATACAAGTCAACAAAAAATCTTAATAGGTTAAAGCTGTGCAGTTTAGCACAGAAGCATAAAGTTGGCCTATGATAATAATTCTCAAGTACAGAAATGAATGCGTAATATTTAAATGAGTGTTTTATCTTTTTTTGTGGAGGGGTGTAATTGCTACTACAATCGTAAGATGTTTGTCTGCACCATATCTCTTCATACACTCACTCATTGCAAATGACAGCGTAGAGCACCGTCTCTTTCTCCTTTTCTTACTCTGTCCTTGGTACGACTCGAACTACGTCACAAGCTAGGCGGCGGAGGGGGAAAAGAGGGAGAAAGACCTTGGCATGGTTCCACCTCCACCACGATCCGACCTACACACTTCGCAAAATGTCGCCAGTCGTGGATTGTGAGTGTGCTGCGACATCGCGTCTGATGATACGAGTGTGACGATGTACATTTCCTTCCTGTGTACACTGTCGCCAAATGTGACGGACGGTTGTAGCATCACGTCGCGTTTCTTCCCCAATATGGCACAAGGGCCAACCGGTAGTAGGAATGCTCTCGTGAACTCACCTGTTGGGGGGAATTAGGTACGACGGCATGTTAAAAGGCATTCTAATGCCTGTTCGTTCTCCAGGCACAGTATAAGCCAAACTAATTATTTCATTCCGCCGAAACGACGTCTTGTTCGTTTCGCTGGTATGTTAATTTCTCTACTTCGTCCAAAATTTTACACACCAGTTTATAACCCTGAGTTACACAATTCAAATATCACATGCTACATACACCAAATAATGTTACTATACAGCCCATTCGAGGTTACTTCCAACTTTTCTGAAGCCCTGCTTAAGTACTACTTTCGAACTATTCCTCCACCTGATAAAAACGAAGCCTAACTTTGTCTAAAACATTACTCCAAAGGGACAACGCGCCGTAATCGTGCGCGCTCACTTTAATAATATCCTGCATAAGAACTATTTGTTACTAGACATTTCCTCACGCACATTGTCTCTCTGCTTTACTCAATATAATTATAAATTAAATTATATAATTTATAGATAAAATAACATAAGTATAATTTCAATTTTTTTTAAATATGACATATTTTAGCAGAAGTATAAAATGCATGTGATACAAGGCATGCTTAGGAAACAAACAAACACGTCATAGCTAAAGCGATTTCTCAAAGGTTTTACTCAAAAAGTGTGAAGAAACTACGAACAGACTATAACAAGAACTATAACAGTAAAACTATCACTGTTCTTATCGTATAGCACTTATTGGCATCGTTTCTTATTATGAAGTTTTTACAGGATAAGTGTAGTTAATTTACAATAAATGAAGATTGATATTGAGTGTTTCACGCAAAGTGACTCATCGCTGCTGGATCTCCGCACACCGTTCGGTGACCTACCCAGGCTACCATCCTTAACATCGAGGTCTTGAGAACCGATGAGGGTGGAGCAGCGCCGGAATGTAAGGGTATGAAAAACGGGAGAGCCCTGAGAAAACCTGCCGACCAGTGGCCTGTTTGCCTTGGTGGGAGTTTAATAGTCTGATCACTACACCACTGCACTACACCGTTGCAGTAATGAGAATGGCCTATAAAGACTCACTCGCCTCTTTATGTTTTTTGTTTGTTACGTGTACTTTTCCAATGCATTTTTTTATGTATACGTGTGACATGGTGCATGAATTTCTAGTGTCAGAATACAGTTCTCCTGTGAGTCGCTGAGTGACCAAAAAATAACTTGAGATTGAAAAATAGGATGAGCTATTCCAGTATATTTGTTTTGATTTGTCTCTCGCTTTTGTGCCCGTAGTGTAATAAATGGACGGACTGACGAGATAAACCAACATACATGTACTTTTAGAAACGGTACACGTTTCCGCTGTTACCTGGGACTCCAATACGTACGATTGCAGTACGAAGGTTATGCCACAGCGCCCTTGACCGTGGTCACCTCCCAAAATCTTTGAAAAAATTATAGTACACATATTAATTTTTTTCTCGCAAAGAACCAGATTAAAAAAGTATATAGAGTTTAAGTGGAAAAACTATTTACTATAAGGCCAGAGTGTACATTTCAGGGCGGTGCACTGATACTCCAATATTTACAAGAAAACGGAGATAGTATACTTAACCTACAAGACAAAAATCAGTTATGATTTTAATAAAGTACTGACAATTCAATGACTGCATATACATGAATGTTTTTATTGAGTATATTTGAAATCAAAAGAAATGTGATAAAACATACTAATACACTTGGTTTAATGTTTAATCTTTCGGCTATTAGATTAAAGTCACTACTCACACTATATTATTCCTCAGGTCAAAATCCAAATGTTGTTCGGTAATCGGTAATATGGAATTGTAATAGCTCCGAAATAAAGAGAACTTGACATTTAAAAATAATTTGTAATGAACATGGGAAGGTATATTCCATGATTCTTGGTGGCTTCATTTTTAATTCAATTACATGTGATAGTAACTCCCCTGAATGCAAAAAATTACCCCCAAATTACTGTACATGTCTAAGGGCATCTCCCAATAATCCTTCCTAACGGATTCACACTAGCCAAAACAGCCTATTCAACATGTTGGAGAGCAGAGTGGTGGGGCGAGGAAGGCATGAGCAGTTCAGGTGTCGGGACGCTACAGATGACGCTCCCCGCGGCCATTCTTGGTAGCTGACAAGATGTAGGCTACACGCGCCGCTGGTTCGACGTCAGAAGTCTGGAGAGAATTAACATAGCTGTACCGGGCGAGAGTTGATTCATGACTGGTGCGCCGGGTGTTCTGACTCGCTGTTGGGAGTAGATATATAATGAAAGTTCTGGGGCAGGGCTTGAAGCTTCGGATCTCATATCCGTGACCGCCATCTTTAATTAACTTTTTTACCCTCCAAATTCCCCCTTTTCCTCTCAAAATTTCCTGTTTTCCCCTAAAAATGTCCCGATTTCCCTAAATTTTTTTTTCCCCCAAAAATTTGTGAAAAATTGCTTTCTCATCGTTGTAACTGACATAACTTCTCAATGCGGCTGAGTTTCGGGGTATCTCAGCGGCAGTGAGAAGTTGACAATATAAAATTAATTAAATAATTATTTTATAAGATTAATTTTTTTTATATAATTAAGAAATTTAAAAACGTAAGTATTAAGTGTTATATCACCAGACTCGCCTTTCCAAGGCGAATACGATCATGATGTCATATCGACATTCTGTCTCGATTTTTTACGCGCTATCATTACGTCATAGCTTTTTTTCATTCCAAGGGTTTTTTCCGACTTATCGACATCGGTATGCGTAGTGCCATAAGGTTTAACCTAGGTAGAGAGTGCCGGAGGCGAGGTTCGTATAGGGAATTAACCTTGTTCACCCTTATCGACAATCGCCTGAAAAGTGAGGTTAGGTTCGGTCATTTTTTTGGTTAGGATTATCACAATGTTTGAGAAAAGTTATAGGTTTAAATTTAAAATATGTTTATTAATTTTTCCAAAACAAACACAACTGTGGTCATCTTGAATTTTAGTCAACGTAGAAACAAGCTTTATATTAGTTTAAAAATAATAATGTAACCACTCCGACAATCAAATACAACGCATCGCCTACCCTACAACAGGGAATTTTTTTTTGTACTTATGCCCTTTCTGACAAGGTCAATTATGATTTTAAGCCCTTTTGTAAATATACTAATAATTTCCGAACCATTGATACTATAAGGATCAATTTCATAACATAGACACAGTATCCGATACCCATCACGGCGATAAGAACATTTAGCACTAATGCCTTTCTGACAAGGTCAGTTTTGAGTTAAGCCCTGTTTATAAAGTTACTCATAATTTCCGAACCACTGATACTATGCTCATCAAATGCATAACATAGACACCGTACCCGACATACAACATAATATTAAGGTCATTTAAGCCCTAAAACCATTCTGGAAAAAGTTTAATTTGAGTTAAGCCTTTTTTTGTGAATATAGTCACGATTTCCGAAATATCGAAGCTATGCTCATCAAATTCATTACATAGACATAATACCCGATATCCAGCATAACGGTAAGGGCATTTAGGCCCTAGACCTTTTCTGGCAAGGTTGATTATGCGTTTCAGCCCTTTTATAAACATAGTTAGTCATAAACTCTCCAAGTACATACTTATCAAGGACATCTTTACCAACATAATATTATTTCATATCCGATTTTAACCAAATTCTATTTGTGAATTGGGTAGATGCTAGGGGTAATTAATGTAATGTTAATTTCGGATTTTGGAGTTCGATCCTCGGCCACGGCACGTAATATTATTTTATTTCCGATTTTAACAAAATGTTATTTGTGAGTTTGGTAGGTGGTAGGGATAATTAATGTAATGTTAATTTCAGATTTTGGAGTTCGATCCTCGGTCAGGGCACGTAATATTATTTGATTTCCGATTTTAACCAAATTTTATTTGTGATTTGGGTAGGTGGTAAGTGTAATTAATGTAATGTTCATATCGGATTTTGGAGTTCGATTTTTTAGGTCAGAACATGCAATATTATTTCATTTCTGATTTTAACCAAGTTTAATTTTTGAGTTGGGTAGATGCTAGGCTTTCTTAATCTTATGGTAATTTTGGATAATCGAGTTCGAGTCCCGGTCAGAACACCTAATATTATTTTAATCCTAATTTAACAAAGATTTAGTTTTGTTTTATATTGCTACTTATAGTAATTAATGTAGTGTTGTTTTTGGATTACCGAGATCTATTCCCAGGGGACACACTTAATAGTTAAAAAAAAAAAAAAACTAGGAAATGCATTTATACAAATTCACTTACGATCGCTGTCTATCATATTACCTGATCGGTGTGTACTGCTCAACTCACGTGTTATATGTTCGATGTAAACTGTCGAAGGTCGAGAATGGTGGAGAATGCAGTTGTACGATGTAATCGTGTAATTAACATAATCGTGAAAATTCATACTTGCATAAACATGCACTGAAGATATACTAGGTATGCATGTACACACATGAATAACTAACAACTAAACATTCACCAAATTAATATATCCTCTAAGCAAAACAGCCAAATTTCTACTGTCACATACCTTCTCATTTGTTTCAGAATTGACAATTAGTATTATTTTTTATTATTATTAGGTGTAGAAGGTATTACGCTTACACTATGCTAGCATTTACTATACACATTTCAAGTATTCACATTACATTTAGAGAGACATGTGCCCGCTCCCGAGGAACTAAAGCTTAAAACTAAAACGTTACTGTAACCATATTTTTCATAGGATATTTTCAAGCGAAAATAGTTCCTGCTTTATTCCTATCTGGTCAACGAACCCTAACAGGAAAAAACAATCGTGTCTGCGGTTTCAACATATACCAACAACCACAGACAGAATATTTCAATGAACTACTCTGATAAACCATTTCATCATGAAATAGCAAAACATACACACATCAATCCCAACAACAAACAATACAACAAAGTCAAACATACATAAAGCCCTTTTATAAGCTTATCAAATCATAATTTCCCTCAAACCAAAGCTACAATCATCAAATTCATAACTCAAGCATCGTATCCGATATTCAACACAATGGTAAAGTCATTTAGGCCTTATGCCCATTCTGACCAGGCCAATCATAACTTAATCCCTTTTATATGCATACAAACTCATAATTTCCCATGTACCAAAGCTACATTCATCATATTCATAACACATGCACATAAACCCCAACAACAAACAAGACTACAAGGTCAAACACACCTAAACACCTTTTATAAGCACACTAACTCATAATTTCCCATATACCAAAGCTATAGACATAAAATTCATAGCACGGACACACACTCACACAACTCATTTGCACATACCATATCAAGCAATTGCAAAACCCCATACCATCAAATTTTACAAGAAAAATTAAATACTTGAAAACTATATTAACATATCATACAACTCAAATGAACAAAATATACGAAAAACAGTTACGATCGTAATATGGAACCACTTCAAACTATATTACAATCAACATAACACCCAACTTGCAAAACCCCTAACATCAATCATCACAAGCAAAACTAAATACTAAAAAACAAAATAAAAATCTATCATACAACACGAATGAACAAATTTCCATCATCTGCCTTCCAATACACATATATAATTATAAGTATAATGATATACGAAAAGAAAAAAGCCTTACCAAGATTCCGTTAATTAATTTACTATATAACATCAAATAAAACAAAACTAGGATCCAAATAAAACACTTATCGCACTCAAATCGCGCTATCCCATACTCCATATAGCAATAAAAATAAAAACTCCATAATCAAAGAATGTTTGTTAAGATCTGCTCTTTTCAACAGCTGATTTTACCCTTCTAGACTACATGGCTCTTATCTGCGTAGCAAGTATTTACACAATCAAACCTTCTTTCTTCTCACAAGAAGCATAAGTTTTGTTTACATGTAACTATGTTTATCTACTGCTGAAAGTAAAAAAAATCATCCATACATACTGATTTAGTCAATACTTCAACGTAAATGCAGGCATGTACAGTCATACTAACACATTCTTTGTTTTAAATCCCAATGAGGTAAATACATGCATATGAATTACTATGTTCGATATTTCTTTAAACCCACTGATCTTAAACATTGAATATTAAAAAATTCTTTAAAATTAACATTCTTTTTATCTATCATTAAGTTAAAGACATGCTAATTTAATATAGTGTATAACACACATGCTAAGTACTCATTACACAACAAACAACTTTACATAATGCAAGTCAATGCATTACCTAACATATCCTATCATAGACAAAAACATTTAAAACTTTTTTGATTATCCTAGGAAGACTATTTTGTGAATGGCTGACAAATTCTCGCAAACTTCCGAAGAACACCATGTTTAATTCTTATCTATGCAGCGTAACATTTTGAGAAACTATTATAAATTGTATCGATCATGATGGGTTAGGCTTACATCCGGAGAATTGACCACACACGTTATCAATTATCAAGAGTAAAATATGTATTTTCGCATAACAAAAATACATATTTAGCGAGAATATTTACATATAAGTAGTATATACATACAAGGTAAGTAGATATTTCTTTTAATCGCTTATCAAGTAAATTAACCAACGTATTGGTGTAATGAATATCCAACTGCAAGTAGTAAGAATGTAACGAGATGAAACCAAATACCCATCGACAGATGAACAACAACACACAAGAAAGGAATATAACTATAGGTTTGAGAACATGTTCATTGCTTCATTGCAAGTCAAACTCACGTTTTAGCACTAGTATTTATATATTGAATAACTATCATGTTTAATTTCACTCGAAGTATACAACTTATCATAACCAAAACTAACATCCGACTAACATATGCTTGATATTATGCATAACTTATACATGACAGCTTGCAACACACTACACGACAAACACCTAAACAATATGCCTTTCCATTAACTTTCTCACTCTATATTCAACTCCCATACAGCATTCATTATCTCTCAATACCAATCTATCACAGCTCATCGACAACAAAGAACGACATATACTCACCCACACAGGCCTTCATCAGTCCAACATCATGTATGGAAGGGAACAACGGTCTCGCGAAAAAGATGCAAGTGAGTGCTTTGGTTTGAAAGGCTGCATAATCCCAACCTCATAGATTTCCTTCACAGCACTCGTGCCTATTTAAATTTGCAGAAGGCACACTGAGTTTTCCTTTTTTGTGAAGAATGCGTAAAGCTGATGGGGCAGGAGGAATATTAGTAGATAAATGCCATTGGTAATGATTTTGCGCAAGAAATGAGAGAGAAGTTCCTATATGTAATAACAGACAAACTGGGAGTACGTAATCAACATGTGCATGATTTGGTACTGACCGACAGCACCCCGGTTAGGTGCTATCCCTATAGTGTAGGTCCAGCTAAGAGACAAGCTTTGAAAAATATGCTAGACCACTTGCTTGATGAGGATGTTATTAGACATTCTACTAGTAGTTATGCGAGCTCAGCATTTTCAGTAAAAAAAAAAGAACCTGGTAAATTTTGGTTAGTGATAGACTACCGACATATCAATAAAAAAATTGATCTAGAGCCTTACCCTTTACCTAAAGTAGACCATTTTTTTTTTTCAGTCATTAGGGAAGGCTGGGTATTTTAAGGTGTTAGATCTTAATCAGGCCTTTCACCAAATTTTGTTGCACCAAGATGCACAAAAAATTTCTTGTATTTGTTACTCCCTGGGGAGTTTTTGAATGTACCCGAGTCCCTTTTGGTGTTTCGTTTGGGGCCCAGGCACTTTCTCATGCTTTAGAGACTATCTTGTTGCCATATAAAGCTGAATTTGTTTTCAACTATCTAGATTATATTGTTATCTACAGTGAGACTAAGGAGTTGCACCGGGAACATGTCACATTAGTCCTACAGAAGCTTTTGGAAGGGGGATTTACCGTGAATCCAGAGAAAATCAGCTCGTGTAGCCGGCATGTGAGGTTGTTGGGATTTATTCTGAGTGAAGGACAACTGCAGTTAGACTTTGATCGTATTGGCTGTGTGTTTTCTTTTCCTCGTCCGAAGAACTTATGTGGTGTAAGGCATTTTTTGGGCATGTTAGGCTCCTATGCCAGATTTATTCCATCTCTTGCCGAATTCTGCCGAACCCTTTAATATTTTGAAACAAAGGCCAAGAGTTTCTGTGGGGAGGCGAACAAGAGGTGGCTTTGGTGAAAATAAAAACCTGTTTGACCTCACCACCAATGTTAAGATTGGCTGATTTTGACCGCAAGTTTGTACTTGATGTAGATGCAAGCTCCCTGGCATTATGCGCCATTTTGTCACAAGAATATGAGGAGGGTGTTTATCCCATTGCTTATACTAGTCGGCTATTAACATCTGCCGAAAGAAAGTACTCGGCCTATGAAAAGGACGCTCTTGCTTGTGTATTTGGGGTTGAGAAATTTTTCTATTACCTGGAGTGTACTCGTTTTCAGCTGTATACAGCAACCAAGCCTTAATGTGGCTTTGGAATTCCAAGAAACCTTTGGGTAAATTAGGCCGTTGGATTGAACACCTTAGTAATTTTTCATTTGATATAATTCATGTAAAGGGAAAAGACAATTGTGTTGCGGGCAGTTTGGCTATAATGTTTGACCCAGGCGAGTTTGTGTGTGATGGAGAAATTCAGGAGTAGGTAAATTATCTGAAGCAAGTTCCAGCGGCTTATTTGAACATTAAAGTTTGGCAGAAAAAGGATGATGAATGTGCGGAGTTGTGGCATAAAACCTAGCAAGGTGAACTCACTGGTTTTATTGTGAAGAAGAGGATGATTGGCAAAACTACTTCACATAAGGGCATTTGGAATACCTATGTACCCAATGCAGCGAGGCCAATGGTGTTTGATTATTTACATAACTCTTATTTGGGCGCTCGCCAGGGACAAGAATGCACTTTGCAGCACATTGAACATTTTTTTGGCCAGAAATGCAATCATAAATTAGAAATAGGGTGAAACAGTGGGCTTTGTGCCAACAGGTAAATGACCCTAATACTAGATCCCAAGGACAGTTTAGTAGTTCACAACCTAGTTTCGTCTGGGAAAGAGTCTATATGGATGTGTTTGGCCCTCTCCCTAGATCTAAGAAGGGTTTCAATTATTTATTGGTTCTGGTTGGCGGATTTTCAAAGTGTGTTTTGTTATTCCAGATGAGAGACAAGAAGGCCACTACCGTTTGTAAGATCTTGCAGGAACAAGTGTTTTGTTATTTTGGTTCACACGCCCAAGTTGTTACTGATAATGCGAAAAACTTTACTTCCACCGAGTTATCGAACCTAGCTTTTTCTTGGGGAGTTTGTTTGGTCCATACAACCCCTTATCACCCTCAGGCTAATATGGCAGAGCGGTACATCATGCAATTAAGGCTGCACTTGTCTTTCATCATGATGTTCACACAAATTGGGATAAAGAGATCCATGTGATAATGTTGGCCTTGAATTCTTGTGTACATGCTGCTACAGGGTTGACGCCGCAAGAAGTGATCTTTGGTCGGAGACTATTGCATCCTCTTCTTAATGTCTGGGGCTTACATTTTCATGTAGATTTAGGGGAGCGAAATGAATTCTGGGAGGATACTACCAAGCATCTCAAGGAATACTATCACCATATGCGTAGGGCCCAGGACGAGCAATATGATCCTGTTTCTTACAACATTGGTGATTTAGTTCTTGTAAAGACTCATCATTTACCTATAAAGGTTGATTCCTTCTCAGAAAAATTAGACCTTAAGTACGATGGTCCTTATTGAATTGTTAGTTCCAATATCAGTGTTGTCGCAGGACCCAGCAATGGAAAAGTTTTTGAAAAGCTATGTCTCTAATATTAAGATTTTTCATCAGCCATCGGAAGATCGGCCAGCCCCTGTGCCATGAAAAGGAGCACTGTCACCACTAGGGGAGGGTTCACACTGTATGGTAATGTATTTTGGAAGAAAGGTACTGCAAATATTGTTGTTAAAAATTCCATTATTTAAGATGTTCGCTAAATTTATGTTTTAAATTAGTTCCCAAAGGAGAAAACTACAAGAAGTAGTTGTTTTTATGAATTAGTGGGCAAAGGATATCTACCTGATATATATTTTTTACGGCGAAGAAACACAAGTGGGCATTATTAGAAGTTTCGGTAGGTTAGTTTAGGCGGACATTTACTCCATAGCCCTTTTCGGTTTTCCATATTCCTTTCCACCCTGCCAGAGTAACTGGAGTTCAAGAGCAGAAAATACAGGGGAGGACCTGGCCACTCATTCTTCGTCGTCGGCTGTTTTCTACTGTGGGCCTCATCCATCAGCTTCTCCGAGTTTGGAAAAGAGACCACTGCAGCTCTCTTCCAGTGTGTGGGAGGTTTGAAACCCTGCTTCAAGTCTCACACGCGTGTCAATTATCGAACTCAAGCAATTTTGTGAGTACTCCTGTCCTGCCAAAAGACTATCCTGCTTGAACGATTTATTTTTCGACCCGCCAGCTGGTGAAATGTGTGATGCTTACAATTTCATGGAGTACGATTCAATGCTGCTATTATGGAGTTGGTGTGTTTACAGAACTACATGACGTCTGAACGTTTCCAAATGCTGAGCTAGCGCAGCGCACCTGGTGCGGCCGAACGCTGTCTGGTTGCTACGACTGGCAATGAGTTCAGCCTCGCAAACTCTTGCACCTTCCATACGCCTCTCCGCTATTCCCACCGCCTCCTTAACCTTTCCGAGCCGCGTTTTCGCGTATATATGTTCGTCCCCAGCCCAAGCAAGTGTGCAGTGTTCCTCATCGAGTTGCGCAGGTTGGTCGACGATAGATCATGTCTAAACCTCTTCGTACTGCAGGACTTCAGCATGCTAGATGCATTTTTGCGTAATATGAGTACTACTCAACTTAAGTATTGCAACGATCGTAGTTGTTATTCTGGGGTAGAGTTTCCCTTTTAGTAATGTTTTTTTTAGCGATTTTCGTGTATATGAATTTTTGTAGGGAAGTGTTTCTTCGCGGTTTTGACTGTGTGAATTTTCAATATGGTATTTTATGGAAATGTATGTAAGAGGTGGATTATTCCTTTTTTTGATGTGCTGTAGGAAAGGTCTCCTGGACTACGATTTGCCAAAAGAATTTTAATGAAAAGGAGTTTTGTGCATATTTTATAGCGTGCCTTTATGCTCATGGTTAAGTGCAATGAGGGTTTTTGTTCCTTCCCAATGGTATTCTTGAAATTAGTATTCTATGTTGTACTTTTTAGCGAATCATCAGGTGTACTTTACTTTTAAAGTTGTAGTTGTGTTTGCTTTACTCGGGGAGTCATTTTACCTTTTCTAATGGGATTTCACAAGTGTTTATTCAGGTTGGGTAATTTCTCAAGATATATTAATATTGTTGTTTTTTTCTGTTTGTTTCAGTGCATGTGTGTTCTATCCTTCCCCTAGTTCACATATTGGTAGCAAACCACAAAAATTTCCATGGCAATTGATATGTTTCAAATCAAGTTGAAAAATAGTTGTTGTTGGTGATATGTATAGATGGACTTCAATATATTGGTATTGATTTTGAATTTTTTGTGTCCATGCTTTCCTGGTTTTTTTAGGGTGTGCGTCCTTCTCCTTGCCTTCCTTTATCCCTGCTTCACCCTAAAGGGGCGTAGCAAATCTTCAACAATCTTTCCATCAATCCTTACAAATTATTACCAGTCTTCACCAATCTTCTCCATTTTTCCATTAATCATTGCAAATCTTTACCAATATTTAACAATATTTCCATCAATCTTTACCAATATTTACAAATTTTTACTAATCTTTCCATTAATCCTTACCAATCTTATTCAATCTTTCCATAGATCTTTAGCAATATTTACCAATCCAAGGGTTTGTTGACTCTCTCTATCCATACATATAAGAAACGATTCACCTACTTTCTCCGAAAATTATATACAGTAACATGATTGTTTGTGTATGCATTCAACTATCCAGGCTATTTTATATTGGTATCTTTATTATCATTCGCTTAACTTATATAGACGAGTAATCATGGCTACACTTAAAAGTTGGAATAAAAACCATAGCCTTTATACATTTTATATTTATTTCACTTTAAAAAAAATACAGAGTATTACTTGCATACACTCAAACATATTCTCCCGCCAAGAAAAGTATTTATGCTTTACTTGAAATGTACAGTACAAATCGTATTGTGAGCAGTCAAGGTATGCTTATTCACATATACATCATCGCAATTATCACAATGGAACGCCTTATATGTTGAACTGAACAAGCAATGAATATGTTCATGACAACGTGCATTACAACTTTGACTAAATATATTTCCACAATATCAACATTATTTCTGTAATATTTCTTGAAAATCTTCAGAAACCATTGCTGAAGGTGTTACAGATGGTAAGTCTTCACTCGTTGTTACCATCTTCCTATTACAAAAGTTTACACTCTCATTAGACGATTCCAATTGTGATGATCTACCTTCCACTACAATTATCGAAGAAGGGAAAACATTAATACAGAATGCATGCTTATATACTGTTTTTACAACAAAATATTTAGTTTAAGTGTCACTCGAACTCAGTCAGAGAAAGAGAGCTCTTGTGGAACAATATATGAAAGGCGAATAACACCATCTCAACAATCTCAATATATGTCTTAACAGTTATTTGGCAGGTGTGTGACTCGAACCCATGTTCCCATATGGGGAACCAGAGCGTAAATCTAGCGTCTTAAACCACTCAACCAACCTGACAATTGCATATAATATATATTCCTATCTCATAAATAATGATATGAATATATTCCTAAGTGTTTTCTTCTGGATGAATGTGTCTTTTGGTTTTCTCAGAGTACTCTCAATCGTGAAGTTCTTATGATTTTTTCTACGAAATTAAAATTTTGGTATAAATTATATTTCTGTTGTTTTATAGAGTAGATTTTGAACATAAGGTTAAGATCCTAAGACGTCAACCAAGGAAAAGGTTAACACTTTTCATTATAATAAAACATTACTGTGTGGAGTGGGTTTGCCAATTTTAATATTTCAGGTTCCTTTTGTGTGAGTTTGTGATATTCCGTACGTGTGTTTAAATAGATCTATGTATGTATTGTTGTATTGTGATAGCTTGTTAGAAATTATCTTTAAAGATTAAGTAACAGATTTTTTTTTTTTTTTTTTTTTTTTTTTTTTTTTTTTTTTTTTTTTAGAAATAAGGAACGCGTTTTGAGGAATGAGGATTGATAATTGAGGAGTGATTTTCGAGATAAAAGAAATTATTTTTGAGGATTGGGGATTGATCATTGAAGAATGATTTTGAGAAATATGGAACAATTTTTGAGGATTGAGGATTGATGATTGAGTGATGATTTTTGAGGAACAAGGAACGATTTTTGAGGATTGAGGATTGATGTCTGAGGAATCATGTTTGAGTAATAAGGAACGATATTTGATGATTGAGAATTGATGATTAATGAACTATTTTTGAGGAATAGAGAACAATTTTTGAGATATATGGAACAATTTTTTATGTTTGAGGATTGGTCATTGAGGAAAAGGGTTTGGAGAAATAAGGAACAATGTTTGAGGAATATGGAACGATTTTTGAGGATTGAGGAATGATTTTTGGGGAATAAGGAACGATGTTTGAGGAATGAGGAATGATTTCTGAGGAATAAGGTACAATATTTGAGAAATATGGAACGACTTTTGAAGTTTGAGGATTGAGGAATGATTTATGAGGAATAAGGAAGAATTTTTGAGGAATATGGAATGATTTTTGAGGAGTGGGGATTGAGTATTGATGATTGATGAATGATTTTTAAGAAATAAGAAACGATTTTTGAAGAATACGGAACAATTTTTGATAATTGAGGAAAGTTTTTTGAGAAATAAGGAACAATTTTTGAGGCATATGACACAATTTTTGAGGATTAAGTTTGAGGGATCATTTTCGAGGAATAAGGAATGAGTTTTGAGGAATAAGGAATGAGTTTTGATGATTGAGAAGTGATGATTGAAGAATGAATTTGAGAAATAAGGAACGATTTTTTAGGAATACGGAACAATTATTGAGGATTGACGATACAGTAATGATTTTTGAGGAATAAGGAACTATTTGTGAGGAATAAGGAATGATTTTAAGCAATACGAAACAATATTTGAGCAATAGGAATGATTTTTGGGATTGATGATTCAAGATAGAGGATTGGGGATAGAGGATTGAGGACTGATACGTAGGGTAGAAATTTCATACACGCTTGTGTTGAATGTGTCATTTCTAAAGTGTGGAATTTTTGAAATTTTTTTTTAAATAACAGTGTGCTTTAATTACACACATATATATATGCATATAAGTATATGTGTGTATATATATGTGTGTATATATGTGTGTATATTATGTGTGTGTATGCGTGTGCGTGTGTTATGCAGGTTGTGATAGTGAAGCCTTCCTAACCAAAGCACTCACTTTCATCTTTTTCGCGAGACCGTTGTTCCCTTCCATACATGATGTTGGACTGATGAAGGCCTGTGTGGGTGAGTATATGTCGTTCTTTGTTGTCGATGAGCTGTGATAGATTGGTATTGAGAGATAATGAATGCTGTATGGGAGTTGAATATAGAGTGAGAAAGTTAATGGAAAGGCATATTGTTTAGGTGTTTGTCGTGTAGTGTGTTGCAAGCTGTCATGTATAAGTTATGCATAATATCAAGCATATGTTAGTCGGATGTTAGTTTTGGTTATGATAAGTTGTATACTTCGAGTGAAATTAAACATGATAGTTATTCAATATATAAATACTAGTGCTAAAACGTGAGTTTGACTTGCAATGAAGCAATGAACATGTTCTCAAACCTATAGTTATATTCCTTTCTTGTGTGTTGTTGTTCATCTGTCGATGGGTATTTGGTTTCATCTCGTTACATTCTTACTACTTGCAGTTGGATATTCATTACACCAATACGTTGGTTAATTTACTTGATAAGCGATTAAAAGAAATATCTACTTACCTTGTATGTATATACTACTTATATGTAAATATTCTCGCTAAATATGTATTTTTGTTATGCGAAAATACATATTTTACTCTTGATAATTGATAACGTGTGTGGTCAATTCTCCGGATGTAAGCCTAACCCATCATGATCGATACAATTTATAATAGTTTCTCAAAATGTTACGCTGCATAGATAAGAATTAAACATGGTGTTCTTCGGAAGTTTGCGAGAATTTGTCAGCCATTCACAAAATAGTCTTCCTAGGATAATCAAAAAAGTTTTAAATGTTTTTGTCTATGATAGGATATGTTAGGTAATGCATTGACTTGCATTATGTAAAGTTGTTTGTTGTGTAATGAGTACTTAGCATGTGTGTTATACACTATATTAAATTAGCATGTCTTTAACTTAATGATAGATAAAAAGAATGTTAATTTTAAAGAATTTTTTAATATTCAATGTTTAAGATCAGTGGGTTTAAAGAAATATCGAACATAGTAATTCATATGCATGTATTTACCTCATTGGGATTTAAAACAAAGAATGTGTTAGTATGACTGTACATGCCTGCATTTACGTTGAAGTATTGACTAAATCAGTATGTATGGATGATTTTTTTTACTTTCAGCAGTAGATAAACATAGTTACATGTAAACAAAACTTATGCTTCTTGTGAGAAGAAAGAAGGTTTGATTGTGTAAATACTTGCTACGCAGATAAGAGCCATGTAGTCTAGAAGGGTAAAATCAGCTGTTGAAAAGAGCAGATCTTAACAAACATTCTTTGATTATGGAGTTTTTATTTTTATTGCTATATGGAGTATGGGATAGCGCGATTTGAGTGCGATAAGTGTTTTATTTGGATCCTAGTTTTGTTTTATTTGATGTTATATAGTAAATTAATTAACGGAATCTTGGTAAGGCTTTTTTCTTTTCGTATATCATTATACTTATAATTATATATGTGTATTGGAAGGCAGATGATGGAAATTTGTTCATTCGTGTTGTATGATAGATTTTTATTTTGTTTTTTAGTATTTAGTTTTGCTTGTGATGATTGATGTTAGGGGTTTTGCAAGTTGGGTGTTATGTTGATTGTAATATAGTTTGAAGTGGTTCCATATTACGATCGTAACTGTTTTTCGTATATTTTGTTCATTTGAGTTGTATGATATGTTAATATAGTTTTCAAGTATTTAATTTTTCTTGTAAAATTTGATGGTATGGGGTTTTGCAATTGCTTGATATGGTATGTGCAAATGAGTTGTGTGAGTGTGTGTCCGTGCTATGAATTTTATGTCTATAGCTTTGGTATATGGGAAATTATGAGTTAGTGTGCTTATAAAAGGTGTTTAGGTGTGTTTGACCTTGTAGTCTTGTTTGTTGTTGGGGTTTATGTGCATGTGTTATGAATATGATGAATGTAGCTTTGGTACATGGGAAATTATGAGTTTGTATGCATATAAAAGGGATTAAGTTATGATTGGCCTGGTCAGAATGGGCATAAGGCCTAAATGACTTTACCATTGTGTTGAATATCGGATACGATGCTTGAGTTATGAATTTGATGATTGTAGCTTTGGTTTGAGGGAAATTATGATTTGATAAGCTTATAAAAGGGCTTTATGTATGTTTGACTTTGTTGTATTGTTTGTTGTTGGGATTGATGTGTGTATGTTTTGCTATTTCATGATGAAATGGTTTATCAGAGTAGTTCATTGAAATATTCTGTCTGTGGTTGTTGGTATATGTTGAAACCGCAGACACGATTGTTTTTTCCTGTTAGGGTTCGTTGACCAGATAGGAATAAAGCAGGAACTATTTTCGCTTGAAAATATCCTATGAAAAATATGGTTACAGTAACGTTTTAGTTTTAAGCTTTAGTTCCTCGGGAGCGGGCACATGTCTCTCTAAATGTAATGTGAATACTTGAAATGTGTATAGTAAATGCTAGCATAGTGTAAGCGTAATACCTTCTACACCTAATAATAATAAAAAATAATACTAATTGTCAATTCTGAAACAAATGAGAAGGTATGTGACAGTAGAAATTTGGCTGTTTTGCTTAGAGGATATATTAATTTGGTGAATGTTTAGTTGTTAGTTATTCATGTGTGTACATGCATACCTAGTATATCTTCAGTGCATGTTTATGCAAGTATGAATTTTCACGATTATGTTAATTACACGATTACATCGTACAACTGCATTCTCCACCATTCTCGACCTTCGACAGTTTACATCGAACATATAACACGTGAGTTGAGCAGTACACACCGATCAGGTAATATGATAGACAGCGATCGTAAGTGAATTTGTATAAATGCATTTCCTAGTTTTTTTTTTTTTTTTAACTATTAAGTGTGTCCCCTGGGAATAGATCTCGGTAATCCAAAAACAACACTACATTAATTACTATAAGTAGCAATATAAAACAAAACTAAATCTTTGTTAAATTAGGATTAAAATAATATTAGGTGTTCTGACCGGGACTCGAACTCGATTATCCAAAATTACCATAAGATTAAGAAAGCCTAGCATCTACCCAACTCAAAAATTAAACTTGGTTAAAATCAGAAATGAAATAATATTGCATGTTCTGACCTAAAAAATCGAACTCCAAAATCCGATATGAACATTACATTAATTACACTTACCACCTACCCAAATCACAAATAAAATTTGGTTAAAATCGGAAATCAAATAATATTACGTGCCCTGACCGAGGATCGAACTCCAAAATCTGAAATTAACATTACATTAATTATCCCTACCACCTACCAAACTCACAAATAACATTTTGTTAAAATCGGAAATAAAATAATATTACGTGCCGTGGCCGAGGATCGAACTCCAAAATCCGAAATTAACATTACATTAATTACCCCTAGCATCTACCCAATTCACAAATAGAATTTGGTTAAAATCGGATATGAAATAATATTATGTTGGTAAAGATGTCCTTGATAAGTATGTACTTGGAGAGTTTATGACTAACTATGTTTATAAAAGGGCTGAAACGCATAATCAACCTTGCCAGAAAAGGTCTAGGGCCTAAATGCCCTTACCGTTATGCTGGATATCGGGTATTATGTCTATGTAATGAATTTGATGAGCATAGCTTCGATATTTCGGAAATCGTGACTATATTCACAAAAAAAGGCTTAACTCAAATTAAACTTTTTCCAGAATGGTTTTAGGGCCTAAATGACCTTAATATTATGTTGTATGTCGGGTACGGTGTCTATGTTATGCATTTGATGAGCATAGTATCAGTGGTTCGGAAATTATGAGTAACTTTATAAACAGGGCTTAACTCAAAACTGACCTTGTCAGAAAGGCATTAGTGCTAAATGTTCTTATCGCCGTGATGGGTATCGGATACTGTGTCTATGTTATGAAATTGATCCTTATAGTATCAATGGTTCGGAAATTATTAGTATATTTACAAAAGGGCTTAAAATCATAATTGACCTTGTCAGAAAGGGCATAAGTACAAAAAAAAATTCCCTGTTGTAGGGTAGGCGATGCGTTGTATTTGATTGTCGGAGTGGTTACATTATTATTTTTAAACTAATATAAAGCTTGTTTCTACGTTGACTAAAATTCAAGATGACCACAGTTGTGTTTGTTTTGGAAAAATTAATAAACATATTTTAAATTTAAACCTATAACTTTTCTCAAACATTGTGATAATCCTAACCAAAAAAATGACCGAACCTAACCTCACTTTTCAGGCGATTGTCGATAAGGGTGAACAAGGTTAATTCCCTATACGAACCTCGCCTCCGGCACTCTCTACCTAGGTTAAACCTTATGGCACTACGCATACCGATGTCGATAAGTCGGAAAAAACCCTTGGAATGAAAAAAAGCTATGACGTAATGATAGCGCGTAAAAAATCGAGACAGAATGTCGATATGACATCATGATCGTATTCGCCTTGGAAAGGCGAGTCTGGTGATATAACACTTAATACTTACGTTTTTAAATTTCTTAATTATATAAAAAAAATTAATCTTATAAAATAATTATTTAATTAATTTTATATTGTCAACTTCTCACTGCCGCTGAGATACCCGAAACTCAGCCGCATTGAGAAGTTATGTCAGTTACAACGATGAGAAAGCAATTTTTCACAAATTTTTGGGGGAAAAAAAAATTTAGGGAAATCGGGACATTTTTAGGGGAAAACAGGAAATTTTGAGAGGAAAAGGGGGAATTTGGAGGGTAAAAAAGTTAATTAAAGATGGCGGTCACGGATATGAGATCCGAAGCTTCAAGCCCTGCCCCAGAACTTTCATTATATATCTACTCCCAACAGCGAGTCAGAACACCCGGCGCACCAGTCATGAATCAACTCTCGCCCGGTACAGCTATGTTAATTCTCTCCAGACTTCTGACGTCGAACCAGCGGCGCGTGTAGCCTACATCTTGTCAGCTACCAAGAATGGCCGCGGGGAGCGTCATCTGTAGCGTCCCGACACCTGAACTGCTCATGCCTTCCTCGCCCCACCACTCTGCTCTCCAACATGTTGAATAGGCTGTTTTGGCTAGTGTGAATCCGTTAGGAAGGATTATTGGGAGATGCCCTTAGACATGTACAGTAATTTGGGGGTAATTTTTTGCATTCAGGGGAGTTACTATCACATGTAATTGAATTAAAAATGAAGCCACCAAGAATCATGGAATATACCTTCCCATGTTCATTACAAATTATTTTTAAATGTCAAGTTCTCTTTATTTCGGAGCTATTACAATTCCATATTACCGATTACCGAACAACATTTGGATTTTGACCTGAGGAATAATATAGTGTGAGTAGTGACTTTAATCTAATAGCCGAAAGATTAAACATTAAACCAAGTGTATTAGTATGTTTTATCACATTTCTTTTGATTTCAAATATACTCAATAAAAACATTCATGTATATGCAGTCATTGAATTGTCAGTACTTTATTAAAATCATAACTGATTTTTGTCTTGTAGGTTAAGTATACTATCTCCGTTTTCTTGTAAATATTGGAGTATCAGTGCACCGCCCTGAAATGTACACTCTGGCCTTATAGTAAATAGTTTTTCCACTTAAACTCTATATACTTTTTTAATCTGGTTCTTTGCGAGAAAAAAATTAATATGTGTACTATAATTTTTTCAAAGATTTTGGGAGGTGACCACGGTCAAGGGCGCTGTGGCATAACCTTCGTACTGCAATCGTACGTATTGGAGTCCCAGGTAACAGCGGAAACGTGTACCGTTTCTAAAAGTACATGTATGTTGGTTTATCTCGTCAGTCCGTCCATTTATTACACTACGGGCACAAAAGCGAGAGACAAATCAAAACAAATATACTGGAATAGCTCATCCTATTTTTCAATCTCAAGTTATTTTTTGGTCACTCAGCGACTCACAGGAGAACTGTATTCTGACACTAGAAATTCATGCACCATGTCACACGTATACATAAAAAAATGCATTGGAAAAGTACACGTAACAAACAAAAAACATAAAGAGGCGAGTGAGTCTTTATAGGCCATTCTCATTACTGCAACGGTGTAGTGCAGTGGTGTAGTGATCAGACTATTAAACTCCCACCAAGGCAAACAGGCCACTGGTCGGCAGGTTTTCTCAGGGCTCTCCCGTTTTTCATACCCTTACATTCCGGCGCTGCTCCACCCTCATCGGTTCTCAAGACCTCGATGTTAAGGATGGTAGCCTGGGTAGGTCACCGAACGGTGTGCGGAGATCCAGCATAAAACATTTTATTTAAAAAACCGTTCAACGTGCCTGAGTGTGGTCTGCTTAGGAATTGCATTTAAGAAACGTTACACGTATCTATAGGGTTTTCAGTTTCTCCATTTCTCTCTAAAGCATGTCTTTGTTATAGCGAAGATATCTCAAACAGGTGTTTTCACGGTCTTTCTAGGTATAAACATTCTGGTATAAAACATTTTTAAAAAGGAATAGCGACGTGCCACGTAACTTTAGTTATAGTATTACTTCATAAAATGGTAGGTCTCCGCTGAAAGTCTCATAGTGGCACGTTATTGACGGCAAGATGCATGCAGTCCAGTGCTTTGCGCGTAGAGGCGATGAGAGAGTTGATGCGCATGTATCGGTCGCCCCTAGCGCACCCACCCTTTTTGGCCTCAGACGTGCGACATCCGTCCAACCAGGCGGCCACCTCAAGAGCCGCCCAAATCTCTCGACTCTCTACTTTACTTACAACATGCGTCACACTTGTGTGATGAGACAGGGCAAGTGATGTTTCTCGATCAACCTTTTGTATGACCCACTTTATGTGTAACAAGTACGTTTACATGTGGTTTAAAAGATCACTATGATAATGGAGGTTCCATATTATTTAGCTTGTCTATGTAAAACCTGAACTTGAATATTTCTTGCAGACGAAATAACATAAAGAAAGCCATATAATAAAAAAAATCACATAACGAAATATAACAAGGGCAATGTATTGGTAACAAAATGAAGTACAACTGTTATGAATTACATCACAATTATATTTATGAAACTTTTATTCCTCAAGAACAAGTTGCGGCGTATTTTTTACAATCTGTGGGTGTGGCAATGTTCATAATATAATGTAGGTAATATTTTAATCACGCAAGAAAATAAATATTATATTCAAATTTAACACTGTCCAATAAGTTAAAACCCTCATTTTTACAATAGAACCTTATTTCGGTAAGTACACTACTGAAGGAAATTAGAGTGTTCGTCTGGGAACACCTCGAGTACTCCTCAAGGGCATGACACTGACGCAGTCTCCTGGTTCCATGCCATGAATATTCTCGCCCATGTCTATGTGCAAACACTCGGTCGCTGCCAGCACTCGGTACATTCGCGGCAAAGTATTAAGCCTCGAATTCACCTTTATTGAGTTCTCTGCGTTCGCTCACTCGGATTTCAAGTCAATGACTCACTGATTTACTTACGAAATTTACTCCTCACACAATTAGACAACACTGTACACGAGTTAACTAACCCGGAGTGGGGAAGGCCACTATTTATATATCCGCCTACCATTTCCAGGCTATTTTGTAGCGTTCCTAACATCCACAATTTAAAAAATCGTCTTTGGAATATTCCTACACTGAAAATATTCCAAGACATTATCGTAAAATGTTCAACAACGTCACTGAGTCTCTTGGCAGGTTTTTACCGGACGTCGTACCCCTTCTGCCCGACTCCATTCTACTAGGCTAAACAAGAACAATAGAATCCTAAGAGTACTGAATCTAAGTAAATAACTTTTCAAAAATGTATAGAGTTGGTGGCGACATTGTAAATATTTTGCATTAAGGAACCCATGGTCGGAAGTGCTAAATGGCGTATTCCCATCAGACAGACTCGTCGTCGCCCAGGCGGGCCTGCCGACACAACAGTACGCACTCCTGAGCTTGTTCAGGGAGTGCTATAGACGTAGAGGTGAAAGGTTATAGAATATAACATCTTCAATAATGCCGTCCACACATACGGGTGGCGTACTTTAGACTACAGCAAGCCCTTCACGGGGTACATTGTGGTCCGGTACTAGTCCTTCATCTCGGACAGTATCCTGACATCAAGTTCACGCCATTCACGGATATGGCCAGTACTTCCCCTTATGGGAAGCCAGTTTGATGGAGGGATAATGCGGGGGTAGGGGTATCGAAAGGGGGTTAACAGGCCCCCTCCCCACTGCACTGAATTGAGAACTGGATGAACCAGGAAAAGGGGAAGGAAACATCAAGAAAATCACATCCCTCTCCCACCCACCATCCCTCACCATTCACCGAATGTGACATTCACCGATAATGACACATTTTTCCTGAACAGATTTGTTCAGGGAAAATACCGATGAAGACCCAGCAGACGGACACTGGAATGCGATTTGCGTATGAATATTACGAAAGAAGAACCAGATCTCTTGGAGATCAACAAATGTAGGTATTGTTATGAATGTGAGTGTGTGTATGAATACTGTATCGATAGACTGCATTATGGAATAACTAAGCCCTTTGCGCTCGGGGGCGAGGTGGTGGGGGTGCAAATTAAACATTTTGCTGAGAGGGAAGGCGGGAGAACTTTTTATAGGGAACTCAAGACTTTTGGAGATTCGTCGCGTTTTCCAGCAAAGTGGCTGATATATGTGGTGATGTAAATATGTACTAGCTTAGGGGTTATAAATAAACTGCAGTGTTACAAGTCTCCAATCTGTGAAATAAAGTACAAAAAGTATTGACAGTCAGTATATCGTAGTCGTCTGGGGCCTCATGTGTTTTCCAGCCAGTACTTTCGATTTGAAGTAAGCATCAAGCTTCGTTGTTTTAATTCACACGTGGAAATGCTTAGTCTCGTCGATCATTATGCGCTGTTACTTTTCAAGGAGGAAATTCACTTTCCCTGTCAGCGAAATAGTTTGTCTTACATGAGCCAGGGGAAGAAGTTATAAGAGGTATAATTCCACAGCATCACACACACACACACACACACACACACACTCCCCTCCCTCCATCCAGCACAAAGAAATTTATTCGCACAGATCGTGGACTCTCTAGGATTAGTTTCAAACTATTAGTGGCTGGAGTAGCTGTCTGTATTCGGCTTGTCTCCAACTCACTAGGAGAAGCTCGGTATTCGCTCAGTTTACAAGAACGGCTTTAGTTCAATACTTCACAAATATCATCCATAAATATATTGAATGATTTTGAAGAAATAGTTCCACTTTTGGTACAACGCGACCTGATAAAACAAAAACTATCACAATGTGTTCTAGATATTTTATTTTCGTTTAGACAAACTAAAAGAAATTTGAATAGTTTAATCTGAGCTCTACAAGATATTATTTATTTATGATGAAAAAATATTTTAGACGTCTAAAGATTTACGTCAATTGAAATAAACTTGTTGCCTTACCTGCGTGTGGTTACGCTGTATGAAATTTAATTAGTTTAATAGAGAAGATAAGTCTGAATTCGACAAACACTCCGCGAGGTTATTCCTTGTACAAAATTACGTAGAAAATATGCGGAATACGTTTGACCTAAAGTGGATATGAAGGCAGTTATGACCACTCTTGTAAATCGAGATTTGAAAAGGTTTGATAACAGAATATTAAAAACTTCATGAGAATATGAAACAAGCCATTGAATTAAGTTTTTTTACAAGAGTACAAGAGTAAAGTTTTAAGTGTTGATAGTAAATTAATACAATAGTGGTTACTAGATTGGCTCATTAATGTGAAGACCGAATATTTTATCGTATTTTGTTCATTTGATATTAATACGAATGTCTCATTAGCCAGAAGATTGCCTCAGTGAAATACTCCTCGATAAAATTAATCATCTAGTGTGCAAGGGTGAAGTGTAACGCCTGTGGAGGTAGGCAACATATAAGGCCCCCCTGCCACATTTTGGAGTGCTTCGTTTCTCGAGAACAATTTTAGGGGTTAGTAACCCCAATATTTTACCCATGCTTGTTTTCGTTGCATCTGTAACAGTAGTAAATATTAAATCATTATTTATACTTTTTAATCCTCACGTGATCAACTATAGACAGAAAACTGTCAGGGAGTCAGCAAAGTAGTTCTGTTTCGCAATAGAAAGTTTTGAATTTTAATATTAAATATTAATAGTTAACAACCAACACGACGAGAAGGTCGAGCGAACAAAATTATGACTTTTCTCACGTCGACAGATCGTGAGTCTATTAAAACTAGCAGAAAGCACAATTTGCAACCATGTGGATTCATTCATGGTTTGATGCCATAATATCAAAGTTATTTATGGAAAGCAACCCAGGCAAAGCAAATTATATGTTTGGAATTTACTTTGTAGATGCCATCGTACAAATGTTACGTTAACTGCACTGAGGCTTAGTAGATTCATATTGTTTCCTATTCCTAAAATACAATTACCATGTAGGGTGAAACCAATTTTTATTTACGTACTTATTATAAATACGTAAATTCATCTATCTGAAACCATTATGTATTGACAGTACATGTAACTAATGACATGGTATATGTGAAAATGTGGATCTCTGGGAACTAATCGAAGTCCGCTGTTTTTTACTGAGATAATTTTACTTCCTAACTTACACTAATCTACTGAAGGAGTAGGAGGTCCGAGGAAGTGGTACGGTCTAGTGGTACGGCCGTGAAGTGGTACGGCCAACACACACTCACACACTCACACACATCTCTGTATCTCTGTTGCCTCAATGTTACGTTGCTAATGTATAGTGCTCGCAAAATTTTAGCATATATCAGAAGCCAGGATGTTATATTGAATATTAATAGTTTACATATTTCATGTCGTACTCCTAATAACACGGAGTGTGGGAAAAAACGTAATATTCTTTTACCTCATCTCAGAATGAAACACGTAAAAGGAATAAACTGGAAGAAGAAAAAAAACTTAAACAAAGGAATCTCATCAGTGCAATAACAACGAAAACGGTCTTTGCATTGTCCAACTTCAATAACGTGTAAGACAACGATTCCTGAGGCACTCCAGCAAACATGGAAAATATGGGCCAGAATCGGGCCGGTAAAAGCTAGCCGACAAACTCTGGCCAGCCAATACCGGCCCGTTGTCATATTCCGGAATTGGCCAGATGGAAATATGGACAGGTGGGTTACGGACAGTGTAGGACCTGCGACAGCTGGATGTCGCTACGATGCCGGGCCTGCGATGGTTGGTGTCGTTACGATGAGGGTCTGCGACTGGATGTCGCTATGATGCCAGGCCTGCGACTGGATATCGTTACGATACCGGGTCTGCAATGGCTGGATGTCGTTACGAAGCCGGGCCTGCAGCAACTTGATGTCCAGAATAACCATGAAAAAGCCTTAAATTTTTTATTAAAAATTTTAGTAATTGTTGTTTCCTCTTTACATACACTAATTTAATTTACTTCTCAGCACATTATTAGATACGTAAATCTTTTGCTTGCCGAGTGCGGGATTTTTTTAAATTATAAAAATAGATTTATTATCACACACGATATACAGAGGCGTTTACCCTTAACCTATTATATACAGTACACATTCAACCCACAATATAAACAATAACAAAATACTCAATAAAATATCGACACGATTCTTACATAGGGGCAAAAAACGATATAAACATTTGGTGAACTGGTTTTACTGACAAAGTCGATGAACACATAAAAAATTATTCAACGTGAGGGGCAGCGCACGACGTACACCCCGACACGTGACATTGACTTATAACACTACCACCTATCGACGATTACTACTGGAACATTAAATTGTACACTTGTAAGGACCGAGGGGTGGGCAGCGCACGGCGTACACCCAACCTCGGTAATATAGACGTACTTTCTGTAGGCGTGAACGTCAGAATGTAAATAAATAATTGCCGTACCACTGACGCAATGTGCCACGCCGCGCCATGTTCCACCTATCTTGACGAAGAAGCTGGACAAAGTCTTGAACTGTCATCGGTTTCGAATGGTCCACCAAAAAACCGATCGTATGAAGTATATACCAGGCCGCAGCTCTTCGTCGAACAGAGGGGAAGGTGAAGAAATCGCAATTAAGCATGTGCGTGTCGCTGACATCTCCACGTTCATCGCGAATTATTTTTCGTTCTCGTACGCGACACCACTGCCAGATGGGAGCTGCATAAACACAGGAAATTACCGTATGAAGGGCCGTGTCGGTGTTGCCACACAGCGGGCATGTAGGGTCAGCTGTTAGGTGAATGCTGTATTTACGCTGCTGAGTTGCCACGATATTATTGTAGAAGCCGAATGCTGCAGCTCGAAAATCCGAGGAGAGGTTAGGATCGGCAAATATTTTCCATGGGCGCCTCCAACGGATGGTTGGGGTGCGATTCACAACAGATGGTATGACAGCCGACGTTTTGGAAGCCCGAATGTACAAATATCTCGCTGATGCGACTGTCCCTTCTGGTAAGTGTTCTACTAGAGTTGCGAGTGCTTTCTTTGCCTGACGGTATTGAAGTGGCATGCGTCTAACTTCAGACCACATTATTTTCTGTAATGCTGCGTAAATGTCCTCTGGGCGCAAAATTGTTACAATTGCTGAAGACTGATATAAGGCCTCACACTTCAAAACGTGATTAATTAGACTCAGGCCTCCGTCTTACAAGGAAAGATAAAGTTGCGGCCTAGATAATTTAAATATATAAGATTTCGACAACATGCGACCAACAATCTGTAGTATTTGTGCACTTTGTTGACGAGGTAGTGGGAATATATGTGTCACATACCACAACTTCGCAAGTAAGAATACATTTATTAAAGTATCCCTCTGTATAATATTTGTACGACGATAATTCATTTCTATTTGACGAGCACGGAGTTTATTTATTGTCATGTTCCAATTATAATGCAACATAAGAGTGGCGTCTGCGTGGAAGTATATGCCCAATATTTTCACAGTTTCGGCCCTCCGAAAGGGAAAAAAGGTCGTCAAATGGCTCGCTGATCACGCTGAGCTCCAGTACGGCAGTTTTGTTAGCATTCGCTCGCAGATTAGAGACATTGCGAAAAAGGTCCAGACATTCTGCCGTCTCTGTAATTTCCCGCTCTGAACGAACGACACATGTGATGTCATCAGCATAGGCATTTAAATTAAAGGACAGATTCGCTACGAGGAATCCTTGCAAGCGGGCACTGAGCATTCTGCACAGAGGTCCAATGGCGATAGTAAATAAAATCATGGATAGCGGGCATCCTTGTCGAACTGAACTCTCGATCTTAACTGGTGGGGTAAGGAATCCGTTAACCAACAGCCGTGACCAAATTCCGGCGCACACCATCCGCACCCACTGTACTGCATTGGCTGGAAAATCGAAATGATGCATAACATGAAATAAAAATTTATGATCGACTCTATCGAATGCCTTATCCATATCAATACTCAAGATGGCCATTTTACTGTGTTGTATTACGAAAGTAATTGAATGTTCCTTAGGGCAAGCACGCCTTGTAAAATGGAACGTCCTGGAACAGTACATGTCTGGCTGGAACCAATAATATCTGACAATCCCTTGGTTAATCTGATCGCACAAATCCGAGCAATTATTTCATAATCGGCACATACAAATGTAATTGGCCTATAATCTGCGGGTTTAAGTGGACGGGATATTTTGGGTATAAGAACAATTAGCCCTTCTTTATGAGACTTGCATAACTCCCCTCTTTCAAGTACATCGCGACCAACTTCGAAGAAGTCGGTACCAATAATATCCCAATAAGTTTTGTAAAATTCGTATGGAATACCGTCAATACCAAGAGATTTTTTGATGGCAATTGCTGTATTATTGTATTAACTTCCGCATCTAAACATGGCGCCTCCATGCCCGTCTTGCTGTCAAAGCTAACTTTGTTTTCACAACCCTGCAAAACCGACGGAAGCATAGCATCGTCCGTGTCTTGTTTCGAGTATAAATTTGCAAAGTAACTGCAAAGCGCTTGCACTATTTCCGGCCGGTCCCGAACAATATCGCCATCACTGTCAGTAAGCTGGTTGATAACCTTGCGTCGTATTTGCTGTTGTTCCTTAATGATACTAAACATGCTAAATTTCTCTTCTGCGAATAGACTTTTATCATTTATCATAATATGACGATTTTTAAACTTTTCACTCAATAAGTGCATAAGCTTCTGTTTCGTGTCTCTAATACGCGGAGTTACGTGTGCACCATTGTTTGCTTGCAGGTGAAGTTCGTGTAGCATACGTTCGTAGAAAGCACGTGTTCCCCTACGTTCTTCTGCCAGTCGGTACGCATGACTTTTAAAATGCCTCATGACATTCGGTTTGACACACACACACCCCACCACATCGCCACAAAGGGGAACTTGTATATTTTGCTATGCCAACGTTCCCAATTAGCTAGGAAGTCCTCTTTTACTTCTGAGATGTCTAATAAAGACGTATTTAGACGCCATGTCCCTCTGCCAAAACGTGTTACATTCGCAAACTTTTCGTATGTAAATATCACTGCAGAGTGATCGCTGAAAGCTACCGGAAGAACGCTATATCGATGCACCTTATGTATATGCTGTTTTTTCACGTAGAATCGGTCAATCCTATACCGACTCTGTGAAGTCACATAGGTGTAATGAATTCCTTGGATTTTAGATGCAACATCACTCAAGTCTAAGCGAGTTATTAAAGTAGATAGGGCAGCATTAGTATGATAGATGCCACCCTGATGATCATGGGGGTGAACTATGCAGTTGAAATCTCCACCGAGTATGAACTGATTACAGGGTGGATGGAAAAACGGAATCAAATCCACGGAGAAAAACTGATTTCTTTCATATCTCGCTTGGGAGCCGGAGGGAGCATAAACATTGACTAGCGACACATTGTTTATTCGTCCTGACATCACTCGGCCTAACGGGTGGTAGCGCAGGTCTTCAAGTTCCAGCCCCGCAAGTGTAATAATCGCTGTCCCCCGTCCCCGGTCACCAACGTTTGTATACACATTGAAGGTATGAAACCCTATAGAATCTTGAATCGCTACTTCTTGCAAGAATGCAATGTCAACTGCCTGTGTTCGAATCAATGTCTCTAGCGCCGCCAATCGCGCACTGGCCGAGACTGCACAAATATTTAAAGTAAAATGGTCAATAACTCTATCATATGTGCCTCGAAAATGTAGTGATAGTATCAGAGAGAAGGAAATGGAAAGGTGAACAAAAGGGAAAAATTGGACAAAGAAAAATGGAGGCCGGCAATAGGGCATACAGGTGGGGATGCACACATGTGCCGGTCGTATTGTTAGTTAGTTGGGTTATCAGGACGTTCTTGGCTAGAGGCACCCATTTTATTTATAACGGCCTTTGCTAGTTCCAAAGATTCCTTCCTTTCTTGTAGCTGTGATTGTTCACTCTGCGATAACACCTTCACTTTGCGAACAGGACTCACTCTTGTGGCCCGGGCGTCACGTTCGTAAGGCCGCTTTTCTCTTACGGGCATATTTTCATCCGCAGTTGTTACATGCTCCCGTCGTGTGGTTACATTTTTTACGCTCTCCACGTCCATGCTGTCCACCCATGAAGCAGAGGACAATGGAATGTGTAGCGGCGAGACATCCTGTGTGTGTGGTGATAGCCCTGTGCGAGCAGTAACAGTATTTTGAGCTGCCTCCACGTGTATCTGGCGTGGAGCGGTCACTAAGGTGTTGAGGTTGACCGCATGCTCAGCAGATGAGTCACAAACAGGTGTTTGTACTGAACCTTGCTGCTCGCGTCTGCGAAGTGGAGGTTAATCCGCTCGGGGAGAGTGCTGGGCAGGGGTGGACAGTATAGGCGTGTCAGCTGCGGGATTTTCCGTTGCCCTATTCATCCCCCAGCGGCGTATTGCATGTGCATCCTTTTCTTGCAAACTAGGACACGCAATTCGTTCATGAGTAGGAGACTGGCAGTAACTGCACGTTCGTGGTATTCCGGGATATATCATTACAGCCCGTAAGCCGTCAACTGAAACGTAAGATGGAATGTCTTTTTTTATTTCCATCTTTGCCATGCGTACTCCCGTTTTTACTTGGAATTAGTATTTATGATTCCATACTTCATCTTGTAATGTAACAAGTCGACCATACTTCACTAACTCCGCTTGAATTTTTTGGTTGTCTATTTCTATAGGTAAATTTAGAATTCTTACCAGTTTTAAGTTGTCGAAAGCTTGTTCGATGGTGACGTTGATCCTTTCTTGGTCTGCGGTGACTAAAGTTGACTAGCCGTTGGTGCGACGCAGTATCGCTTCACAAGGTCCAGAGGAAACAAGTTTTAAAAACAAACAGTTCTGGTGCCCATCCAGTTGAATAGCTTCAATTTGATTTTCTGTTACAGTTAAAACCGTATCAATCCATTCATGTATTTCCATGGCCGAAGGTCGGTTGGCAAACACGATACGCAAGGTATTCACGCGCACATTAGACAAGTTGGACAAACCTAGACGTGACTGACACTAATATAGAACTATTACTACGCGCGTCGGAACAGAGCCCCGTTTAAGAGCGCGGGGCGACAGAACTCCGCACACCGAACGCGATGTTTACTCCACCGCTGCTCGGCCACGACTGTAAAATTTTGAATGCCAACGGCACGCGGTGTTCCCAAGCGGTCACCCATATAAGTACTAACCGCGCCCGAGCCTGTTTCACTTCGGTGATCAGACGGGAACCGGTGTGTTTTTCAGGGTGGTATGACCGTTGGCTGGATTCGAACCTAAGACAATTGAGTTGACAGTCCCGAATGCTAACCTATACTCCATGGGGTGAGTTGCAAATATTCTCTAGTAATTTCAAATATATCATGACACAAATTATTATCAAGGAATGTATAGATTCCATCACAATATAACAAATAATTTGAAAACACTGAATATTTAAAAACTATTTCTTCAGAAGCTTGCAAACAAAATAGTTTTTGTTAGTTTTTAATATGTATGTCGGATGGTCGTACAAATGAATAAATTTCAAAGCAGACTAATTCCATGGACTACCATGTGACACATATATAATCACGAAAAAAACATGCTAACGGTTAAAACACAGTTTCAAAAAAAATATTATGCTATTAACAGCTAGGCAATATCTTACTTATTCAAAGCACTTTTCAACAGTTAATCGGCAAGAAGACATGAGATAAATATCTTTGTTGTGATAAAGATACTTGTCTCGAAAACGTTACTGTGCCGAAATAAATAAGATGTTGGCCAGTTTACTGAAAATAAAAATATGCTGTATTGAAAGGCGGCCCAGAATATTATTTGAGCTATTGACGACAGGTTGGCTGTGAGATATCACGCCGGCACATTTTAGGTGGTATCCATCTGTTGTTCTAAAAAATACAGTGGGCCATTGTCTTTCTCTAACGGCAAACATTCTGTCTTTAAAAAAATACATAATGCCGTTAACAGCTAGCTAACATCTTACCTATTCAAAACACTTTCCAAAAGTTTGTCGGCAAAAAGACATCATATTTATATCTTTATCATGATAAAGAGCCTTGTCTCGAAAACGTTACTGGGCCGGAAAAAAATAAGATAATGGCCAGCTTGCCGAAAAGACAAAGATGCTGTATTGGAATCGGCCCAGAAGAAAGTTTAAGATGCGTGCAATATGTTTTCTCTGCGATGTCACGCTGAAATATTTTCGGTGATATCCGTCTGTTATCGTAAACAATACACTGGACCTTTATCTTTATCGTAACGGCTAGCAATCTGTCTCAAAAAAGACATCAAGCTGTTGTCAGATGGCTATCTTCTGGCATTTAAATGACAGTTGCCGACAGTACAGGTATCGGGCCGACAATTTACCGACAGGTTGTGTTTGCTGGGACGCTTGTATCCGACGAGGCATGCCGAAAACTGGATCATTATGCATTTTCTGAGGCATATTGTCCCATTCCTCAATTGTGGTTGTTAAGCCTGATATACACAGTAAGTTCTACTGTGTCTGTGTACATGCAATATGCATGTCGCTGAAGGGGAAGACGTCAATGTCTACATGACTCACACAACGTAGGTAGAATCCAATCCTACTGGTAAAATAAATATTACATATTCGTTGGCGAACGGGAAATATGCTTAACTTTTTTGAGCAGTTTACTGATATATTTTGGCAATTTCCTTCATTTGTCCTTCTTCCTCTTCTACCCACTATAAACTGGGGTTTAATTCAGTGACTGTGTGCTTGTCACTACGCCATTCTATTCTACAGTTGTCATCCGAAAAGTTGTTGCTGAAGCGGTATATCCAGTTATGCTAATATGAGTTTGTTTATCACCTGGATACTGCAAGCTAAAGAAAATTAACACTATTGTCTATTTAAAGCAGAGCATTCAAGGGCTTATTTATTGAATACCGCTAATTCAGTTAATATTATTAAGCGTATGTATGGATGTCGGCACAATCTGTATGCCGACACATTCTTGCACATTAACTCCATACATGTGCCAAACTTTCCGATAAGGCAGCCGCATGTCTCCATTTATAAGTTAGCTACAGTAGAAGTCGTTGACTTAAGATCTGACTTAGCCTCCAATTTCTTCATACAACATACCTGAAAGTACGGTTATACAATGCTCTTTTAAAGGGCTGTGTAAATTGGCATATCTGCTGCTTGCTTATTCGGGGATATTTTTATACAGCTAGTGCCGCATGGATAGGAGATAATAGACATGGCATATAAACAAACACTTCTGAAGAACATGTGCTCCAGAAAAATTGTCATTATTGATGAAATTATTGATGGCATATTTGTGTCGTAAAAATCTATGCTACCTACAGATCTGCCTACTATTTCGAAAGCAGTCTGGTATTTGGCTGCTGCCTATCCGCGATGCAAACAACATTCAAAGGATACTCGTACTTTACTCGCACCAAGACACAGCGCGAATGTTGTTTAACAACTAGCTGATTTGTGGGATTCGGGGATTGTAGTTGTCTGGGAACAGGACGAAGAGAATGGACTGTATATACTATATAGTTCATTGCGACGAAGTAAGACGGTCGCTCACAACCAAACAACATGCGCCGACGACGCCATATTGCGTACAACTAACACTTGTTTGTTCATTTGTCTCTCTAGTCAATATGGCAGACAAGATGGAGTCCACAAAGAGTGGGCGGGAAAAACAAATTTTAAAGTTTGTCTATAATGCACACCACACGAAACTCGCAAGTGTAAACATCCTGCCCACCTTGAAGTGAGCACACTTTAAACTAATCAACTGGTAGTGGACACAACTTGACTGCAGGGCGAGTCAGGACTCCCTGCTGAGTGAGGACCTGGGCAACCCGCACAATGCCATCTGATCTAGGCAGTATATTGGTTTTGCACCCCAGTCGCCAACGGAGGCGTGGAAGGTTGTTATCCCTGATTAGGACCAATTCACCAATTTTTAGTGAGTCATTTATCCCTCGGTTGAAGCTGTTGTTGGTATTGAGTATGCCAGCATTTCCAGAAAGACTGATGAATTTGCTGAATTAGTGACCACCTGTTCAATCTGTTTGTAGGTTCCTTGGTGAATTCTTGTTCTGGTAACACTTGAGGAGAACCACGATACAGAAAATGACTTGCAGTCAGGGTAGATAAGTCATTTGGGTCACTGAAATGGCACATAGTGGTCTAGAGTTGAGCGTGGCTTCAATCTGATGGCGGAATAAAATGCCAAGTTATCTTGTCTTCAGCTAGCTTCTCAGTCAGACACTTGTTGTCAGCCAAGGACTCTTGCAGCTTTGACAGGTGACAATTAGCTCCTTAAAATTTTGTACCACAGTCAATATGCATGTGAGTACACTGCTCACTGTGTGCAATTAAACATCTAAATGCAGCAAGAAAGGTTTCAGTCGACAAATCAGAATCAAGCTCTAATTGCCTTTGTAGCAAAGCACACAAAAATACAAATGTATGCCTACAGTATACGAGAATTTCTTGTCACCATAGTAACTGGGATTGGCCCAGCATAATCAACACCAGAGACTTAACACAATCTACTGGCTGGAAGGCCTGTTATATGCAGGGCTGTGACTTGTCGGATGAGCACAAAAGCAACGAATACACTTACGAAGAAGACCTCGAATTACATTTCGTGCACCAGTAACCAAAATTCACATTGCAGTAATGATTGAATTGTACAGGGCCCAAGATGAAGGAAATCTTCATGAAGCTGATCAATTAGAAGTTCTACAAGGCGACAGCTCTTTTGGAGGAGAATCTGATGTATCTCATCATATGCTAGGTCTGAATGATGAAGTATGACACCTACATGCAGGATTCCTTCTGCATCAACAAAGGGAAATAATGTTCTTATGGCAGATGAGTAGAGTAACTGGTCAGTTAATCTTTGCATTTCATCTGCAAATGCCTGATTCTGTATATCCTTGACAAGGAGAATAAATGCATGCTGCGTTTCATCAGGCACGACTGGGCTGTAAACTGAGTTTAGCCTTGGATGAAGATTTTTCGTAACTCGAACACAAATGGCAACAATTCGTTGAACCCTTTTTAATTTAGAGAAACATTCAAGTAATTCCAATAGGCACGACTTTTCTAAGATTGCTGACAGGGCAAGCAAAAGTTTCGCATTCATCATTAACAGTGGGTCAGTGAATGACATTATTGCTCTGTGACCATTCACTCTTTGGTTAATGGAACAACGATGGTCCAGATCACCAAAGTGGATGGCCTGTTGGCTCTCCAGGTGTAAGGCTTCGAGATGCACAGTCAAAAGGATTGTCATGATTTGCCACATTATGCCACGAGTCCACCGACGTTCATTCTTGTATCTGAGTCACCCAGTTTGCGACAAATGTCTTCCAAACATGAGGAGATGTCTTTGTCCAGGAGAGTGCGACGGATGAATCAGACCAAGCATATATGCTGTCTAACTGTAAGACAGGTGTATGGGTGTCAGGCAGCAAACTTGAACATCTAGAAAGCAAAAGAGCAACACACAAATCCAACCTGGGAAGAGTAATTCGCTTCAATGGAGCTACTAGTTTAAGCCAATAGTAAATGAGTGGTGATCGTACCAGAGTTAGATGCAGGTCGAAGATACACAACACCAGTGTAGCCCTTCTCCGAACTGTCAGCGAATCCTTGCATTTAAAAAGTGGCATCTGAGAGGTTGTAGGAGATACAACACTGAATAAAGATGGCTGAACAGCGAGGTAACTCTTTTCGAAACTGGTTCCATCTGGCAAATTATATCAGGCGGCGCTGGGGAATCCCATTCTAATTGATCAAGCCAGAGTAACTGAATAGGTGTTCTGCAAATAATGTCAATGGTACAAGCCATCATGTCAGGTCAGATATTCTAGCAATATCTGATAAAATACCACATTTTGTGCACACTGGAGAATTGGGTTGCAAGTTATATGAGAAGGCATCAGTGCTGGGGCTCCAGTGTAAGCCTAATACCTTAATGCAGGAGTCTTCGCTAAAAGAGTATGTTTCATCAGAAGAACGGATATCTTGTGGTGGCAAGTCATCAAGCAAAGCCAGACAATTACTTGCAATTTTTCGAAGCTGAAAACCCCCATGGTCCAGCAGTTGCTGAAGTTCTCGTCTAAGCTTGAGGTGAGTGGCTAGGTCATTGGCACTAGTAACATCATCAATGTATGTGCTCGTTAGAAGTGTTTTAGAAGCATCTGGAAAATTGATAATCTCATCTTGTGCCAGCTGTCTCAATGTCCTAATTGCTAAGTACAGAGCTGAGCAGACCCCATAACAGTGTTAAGCCGAGAAATCTCAACTGGTTGCTCATCTGTCTCTCTCCTAAATATTTGTTGATAGTCACGATACTCGGGATGTACTATGATATGCCGATACATTTGCTTTATAGCTGCAGTGAAAACAATGTGTGGAATTCTGAAATTAAGCAAAACAGTAACAATGTATGTCTGCAACTTCGGACCAGTTAAAAATATATCATTAAGAGACACACCTAAGCCAGTTTTTGACGAAGCATTTAAAAACTTAACGTAGCTTGGTGGTGGTGTGGTCTGGCCTTTGCACACAATGGTGTGGAATATACTATGCGTTCACACTTCACATGTCCCTTCTTCTACATGGCTCATGTGTCTGGCAGAGAGGTAGTCTTAAATGAAGGTAATGTGATCTGCCTTAACTTCTGGTTGTTTTCACTGCCAGTGCTCTACAGAAATAAAATGGCGCAGAGCAGAAGAAGCTGGATCTCCTAATACTGGCTCAGAAGATTCAAATTGTATGGCTACACTGAACCTACCTATGTTAGCTCGAGTGCAGCCTTCAATTAACTTCTTTTTACTTAACATGTCTTCTGGGGCTTGTGGTAATGTGAACGCTGGCAGTTCTTCAATTCCCCAAAAATTGTTCAACATTTCATCCAAATGCTGTACATTTGAGATGAAGAAGGGCGAGTTACCTGGCTGCAAATCTGTGTTAATCTGAACACATCTCATTAGCTCATTCCCGTCAGAAGCTGACGAAGTATTTCTGCAGCCAGCAAAATGTCAATTTTTCCTAATGTGACAAAGGTGCGATCAGTCAGTTGCAGCTGTCTAATATGCTCCCACGCAACTGGCTTAAAAAAAAAAATTGAGGGAATGTGTAATTTGTGGCAAAACTAGGGCCTCAATGGGTAGATGTGGCAATTTCCTTTCGCTAGGTGTTATGATACACGAGGCAACACCTCTCGCATTGGGAAACGGGGTGTGGACAAGTCCACGAAGTGCAAATGATTGGTTTTGATCCTTGATACTGAGACACGCTTGTCTCAAAAACTGGCATTTGTCTCTGCATATTTGGACAGCACCATTTTACACCTCAATTTGTCCCGAGTGTTTGGTTGAAAATCTAAGTTTTTGTGGAAAATTTACGTGATGGATTTTGCTACAAGCCTATAATAACATGTACTAACCTCTCTTTCCATGTACATTGGATGGTCTGCGTTGGTAATTACAATTCAGATAAATACATGATACCGACAAAAGAAGCTGAACCAGCAGCATAACGACCTATCGCCACATAAGAAAATTGGTGACTACCCAAGCATGGTCGACAGCCAGGCGTGCCACGCGACAGTGGTGCTTAATCAGAAGGGATGTGCTAAACTACATCCCCTTCTCAGAAATCCGCGCGTACATGATAGAGCGAGAGTGCACACAGCCAGGAGGCTGCTGACGACATGCACTGTGATTGGAAGACACTTTAAATCTTGAAATTCAACACCCCAGCGGCAGTGAACTGCACCGATTAACTGACCTTTTCTCTGGACTCTTAAACGCCCTGTGATTAGGCGATTCAATACTGTAACCCCACTAAAATGAATTAAGTTTTCGGTGTATAAATAGGCCTACGAGGGGGCTATCTGATCAGAGATGTCTTCCTCGTAGGGACGAACACCTCGCTGGGATAAGTACTATTGAAAAATATTTCTTAAAAATGTAAAAACATAAAAAACGTAATGTATGTAGGTCAGAAAGACAGGTTCAGGAAGGATCAAGTTGCAGATCATTAATAGGAGATTTTGAAACAAACCAAAATGTTTATAAGTACCAAATTATGAATTTCTTTTTCTTTTAATGAAAGTAAAATTTTAAAGGAATCATGGCATTTTTAACGGGACTCATGTCCTTTAAAATCTTTAACTTGGTAAAAAGGGAGAAATTAGTCGTTTGGCCTCAGTATCATATGCCAGTAAATGTTTAAAATAATTGAAAATTAACATAGTTGTTTTTCTTTTGGGTGGCCCATAATGGATTGATGGGCCAGTAAATATTAAAGAAATTATGGAAAAACAATTACTGCTTTTGATGGCCTTCGGCATTCTTTAATGGAAAATAAATGTATAAAAAATAATAATAATTCTTCGAACGGACATGGCATTTCGCTTGGTGGCCTGTTTGTACGTCTATTGGCCTGAACCCCTGCTTTGAAAATCATAAAATAAACTTTGACTTTTGTGTGGCCTTCTGCTGCTTTGGTTGGCCAGAAAATTGTGGCAAAAATCATTAAATACACTTTGTGTTGTGTGGCCTTCTGCGGTTAGGTTGGCCAGAAAACTGTAGCAAAAATCATAAAATAAACTTTGTTTTTTTTGTGTGGCCTTCTGCTGTTTTGGTTTACCAGAGAATTTTAGAACAAAATTCATAAAATAGATATTGTGGTTTAGGTGGCCTTTGGCATTTCCAGTGGCCATAATTTGGCTTTAAATTTGATAAAAGGAATTTTTGCTTGTTTACCTTGGGCTTTATTAGTAGTCAGTAAGTATAAATGACAACACGTGTTAAGGCACAAAATAAAAGATTAGATTTTTTACATAAGTTTAAAGGAAGAATGCAGAAGTATTTAAAGAATCTCGTATGGGAGATTTTAAGGGAGCAGTTGTTGGTTTTTTTTTTTTTTTTTTTTTTTTTTTTTTATGTATTCTAGATTGTATATTTTATTTTGTTCCAGCATGATATTTATAAATAATACATATTTTAGATAACTGGAATGTAAATAAGGCTAGGTTTGCCAATTCAGTCAGAGTAAATATATACAGTAAAAATATACATATTCTAAATCAGTATGTACTGACTTGCATTTAAAGTTTTGTAATATTCAAAACTAATATTTTAAATTTAATAGTGTTTTGCAAAGTTGCGTTGGAGAAGAAATTGTAAAAATGTAGAACTTCATATAGAATTATCTATTTACTTCTATAATCTAAAAAATAAGAAATAAAATAAAAAAACAGGAAATATTAAAACGAAATATAAATAAAATACTACTGACTGTGCCACTGCGGTAGTGGGTTCATCTGATGGAAAATGCAGCATCGTGTTATGACGCGCATTACAAAATCGACAAGACTTGGTCGATAGGCAGTTCTTCACATGGTGAGCAGCTTGAAGGCAGTTTATACATTATCGTTTGTCCTTTGGCATTGAAAAATGTGTCTGAGGATAACCTTTGCACAAATTCAGAGCATCTGTGAATGGTATGATCACCTTTTTAAAGGCAACGCTTTTCTGAAAGGGACTTAACAAAGAAACTACCTGATGAAGTACCATGATGCTTAGGCTCCTTGCGACGGTTAATTGATTTAGGCTGGCTATATTTCTGAGATGTACCGAATATGACTTCGCTCGATGTGCAGAGTTTTTCAAGGAAATATGTGAAGTCACACAATGTAGGAATGTCAAGTTCATGAACCACTAGTTCCCATTGTTTTCTTAATGCCTGGTCCATGCGTTTCTCCAACAAATGCAGCAGCAACATATCCCATTTATCTACTGGCAAATTCAATACCTTCAAAGCTGCTACATTTTCAATGATAGCAGATAACAAGCCTCGCAAGGATTGAGTTGAATCTGTAGTAGCCACAGGAGCCTGCAAAAGTGTGTCTTTATGATTTGCCTTGATGACCCATTTGTTATCATAATGTTTAATCAACAGATTCCAAGTAATGTCAGAATTATCGTAGGTTATTGGAAGTGACTGAATAAGAAATAATGGTTCTCCAGAAAGCGAAGATTTTAAGTAAGTGAACCATTCCACATTACTGAGGTCCTTGTTATCTTTAATCAAGGTGGTGAACAAACTGGAATAATTTAACCAACGGTTAATTTCTCCAGAAAATGTGGGGAGCTTGATGAATGGAAGGGCGACTCGAGCATGCCACTGGGTGGTTGTTCGCTGTTCTGATGAAACTGCTTTAGCGAACCGGCGATACACATAACCTTATAATATCATCATAGAACTTTTCAAGCTACTTGCTATGTTCCACGTTGCTGAAAGATGGTCCTCAGAACCATGTGCTTCGATTAGAAGATTATCATCCTCGTAACTTTTTTGATGGATGGCAGATCCTGGTCGGTGGCTTGGAACAAGTGCTGTTGTGATTTGCGGTTCGTTGCAGTTGCGAGTGTACTGTAGCTATCGCTGCCATTGTTCGTGCGGAGTTTCGGAACTTCACAAAACCTTAATGGTAAATATTACCGTAGTTTCCAGAGACAAATAAACGTGACGTTCAACAACACTTCCAAAATCACGAGAAAATCACCGGCGTGGTAGCTCGTAGGCCGAACTAAATGTTGTTCATCAACCCACAATGAAACTGCGCGCCACTCATGATTGATAAACAAAAGTAGCGGGCATCCAAAAGATACACAATAACACGAAACGTTTATGATCCGGCACAAAGGACCGAAATGGACTGTAACATATTATATATTATATAATTCATTAATGACGTAGTTAAAATGATCGCGCACAACGAAACAACATGCACCGACGCCATATTGCGCAAAACTAACACTTTTTTGTTATTTGTCGGTCTTGTCAATATGGCGGACAATATGGCGTCCACAAAGTGTGGGTGGGAAAACAAATTTAAAATTTTGTCTATAATGTATACCACACGAAGTACACAAGTCTAAAAAGTAGTGATTTCTGTTTTACCACGTGGTACGTGTTTGTGGCGGTTGATGTTCCTTTTTTCCGAAATGGAGAATAAATATAGCTTCAGTGGCATTAGACTTGCTCAGTTACTTGTAGACACTGGTCACGTGAACTCGGTGCGGACAGGTGGGCAAAATTTGCAGAACACAAAAGAATATTAACGTACGTACGTAATGCAAATACTTATACTGTTCCTGCAACTTGCGTGTCTATGCAATACGCACGAATTATATTTCAATATTTTTAATCTGTGTAAAAACAAGTTTTGAGTACCAATAATGTAGACGAGTAACCTGCGGATAATATCAATCAAAATGTTCAGTTATACTGCCGTATATAAAAGTTTGTATTTTCATTACAAAACTATAAGTTACCGACATAACTATTGAGACTATTTTCATCTACATGGATGCAAATAATTTTGATGAAGTGGGCCTCGACGTCTCGTTGACAGCGAACAGTTATAAATACGTGTCTTACCCGGAACTCGAACTCATAACTCCTCGCGTCGTAAGCCGGCATGCAAACAACTGCATTAAGGAGATATGATTCGCACTGTAAAAAATAATGGAAAAACTACCGGACAAGTGTAAGGCAATATTCACAAACTTGTCGGGAAAACATAGTTTTCCTTATAGGTAAGGTAAAATTAGCGGACTCTGGAGTAAATTTCATGTACATGGTAGTGGAAAATCACATGCATGGATGGAAAAAATATCTTACAACGCGTGCATCTCTTCAACGTTCTCAACAGTTAAGTGGAGGAACAGGCGGCAGAAACAATCTTGTAACACGCTAATATTCACTACCGACGTCACGCTGATGTCGTGGTGTAATGGATAGCGCATCGGCCTATCATGATAAAGGACCGTAGTTCGCGCCCACACTCCAGGAAATGTGGAGGATTTTAGCATTGAAGATTCGGTTACTATTCGTCAGAAGATCAAGGACCGTGCTACTATCTGTTATCCTGCAAGGAAGCTTATAATTAAATGCTAAAAACCAATGAAATTTCTTAGTTCGTAAAATTGTTATTTTTAGTGATATACACTTTTCTTTAATTAAGGTATTATATTAAAATTCAAAGTGATGTAGAACATGAACGACTCTTCAGGCATCGGAAAACATACTTTTGTTTTCCTAAAGGTAGGTAAAATCGATGAAAATTTGGACTCCAATTAGAATATCTGCAAATCGTTTATGTATGTTTTCAGTTCTTTATCTCAGTTTCTCGCCAGTTTATTATGAAGTACAGAAATGTTATTCTTCTTATTCCACAACGCTGACGACGAGCGTCAAAACCAACGTTCGTCGTTCGTGCAATGTTCTCGACGCTCGACGCTAGCATCAAGGCTCTGATTGGCTGATGCTCAACGCGACGCTTCACGCGTCGCAATGCTCTTTGTGAAAACCGCTTTACTTGTATGGGATTTTCCCCCCCACCTTTGTCAAGTACTTTTCTCGTACGATTAGGGACTAGTACCTTACTTGTAATGTATATTTACTCTACATTTAAAAGGTAATTTTATCTTGCATCTAGAGGTAATTAGTTTTCCTTATATATTATATATATATATATATATATATATATATATATATATATATATATATATATATATATATATATATATATTATATATATATATATATATATATATACAACCGAAGCTGATGATCCGCACTGTAAAAGAAAATTAAGGTAAAATTTTCACACACACAGATATATATATATATATATATATATATATATATATATATATATATATATATATATGTGTGTGTGTGTGTGTGTGTGTGTGTGTGTGTGTGTGTGTGTGTGTGTGTGTGAAAATTTTACCTTAATTTTCTTTTACAGTGCGGATCATCAGCTTCGGTTGTAATAAGTCTATGTTTTCGCAGATTGGGTTTACTAACCTGGAATATTTACACGCGCATCATTTTGAAAACAAGTTCGTGAGTGACTTCAATAATGTAAGTTTGGACGACCAACCGCAATACTAGGGGCCTACTTGTGTGCAGAATTTGGTGGAAATAGGTTGACTGGTTGCCAAGATATGGCGTAAAAGATTTTTCTTCTCATTTAGAGCTATCGTACAAAAATTCATAGAAACAGGCTCTGTATAAGCATATCTGATGGTTCTGGTAGATACTGTCAGCATACTAAGTTTGGTTGAGCTTGGTGAAATTGTATATTATGATAAGCTTATCTAAATAATATATAATGCCACCAATTCGAAAGGTAATGTCTGGCCCACTAAATTATGTAAGTTTACATTGCCTACTGTAGCATTACTTGTGTGCAAAATTTGGTGAGAATCAATTGATTGGTCTCCGACATATGGTATAAAAGGTCAATTTTCTCATGTGTGGCTATCTTCATTAACAGCGGACAAAAAGGTTATGTCTTGGCCAATTCGATATTTGTCATAGATACTACGAGCATATTAAGTTCTTCTGAAATTGTTTGAGACATATGGCGTACTATTTTAAAATACTACCTCATAAAGTCATGCAAATTTACATGGCCTACAAAAGTATAACTCGTCGCTTGAATTTGGTGACATAGGACACGAAACGGGCAAACGAGTTTATGCATTAGTACATTTACTGCTTGCACTGATACTGCAAGCATACAAATTAAATTGAAATTTGTTACGTGGTTTTGTATGTATAGTAAATTATGATGAAATATTTGTATAGACGCTATTTTGAAAATACATTTTGTGACACTATCTTACAAAATGGCGTACAAAAGAGGTTTCGTGGGGACACATTGATTGACGTAATAAATACTGTGAACAAAGAAAGTTTATTTGAAATTGGTTCTATGGTTTTGTAGATTTAGCATACTGATATAAAAAAATATGACAGCCATTTTGAAAATATATAGTTTATCCACTTAAAACAGTTCAATTTACATGAACTGCCATACCTAGTAATACTTGACCGCCAAATTTGATAGGAATCGGTTGTTTGTTTACCAAGATATGATCTAAAAACTTCATCTAGCGCTATCTTACGGACAAAAGAAGCTGTGTATACATTTGATGTTTGTAATCGATAATTTCTACATACCATGTTTTGCTGAAAATTATTTATGTAAAAAACAACCTAAAATGATTTTATTGCCGCCATGTTGGAAATAAGTGCCTTATACCTTTAATTTGTATATATTTACATGGATTGCAATAATATAGTGCTATCTTCCAAAATTACTGACTAATAACATTATCGCTTTCTAAATTCAATGCTTACATGACACACTACCAACGTATCAAATTTGGGTAAAATCGGTTTATGGTTCCCGAAATATAAAATAGAGCCATAAATTTTAAAACTGACACTATTTTAGAAATAAGCGCTCGGCGTGATCTAAAACTATATAAAAGCCGGATGTCCTTACCGAGATATGCTTAAATTCAGATAAGGCGTTTAAAAGTTTTTAAATGGAGAAATACGCACGCATACACAGGCTCACAGAGAGGAAAGTGATCTCACAAGCCTATATTTCATTCTTAAAGTAGGTCAAAAACGCAGCGCCTACTGTTAGCACTAATTTTAAAGATAAATTCTGAAAGAAAAAAAAAATTACGCATCTATCAAGTACGAATAAACTCAACATTTTGTCAGTTGTACAATAACCGGACAGAACCGGCGGAGAAAAAAAAAACAGAAGTGCTACGAAATAATTCGATTTCCTTTCTTATAGCTTTGTAGAGGAATTAATATGTATTGCCTTAAGGAAGCGTTACTTGTAACCTTCTTAGTTCACATGAGTATTTTCCCTTCATATATGTTTTGCATTCAATTATGGAAACAGTGGTAACTTATTCAAGTTAGAAGATAACATTTGTTCCATAAAGTGTGTAGGCATATGCACATTTTGAGGTATCAAGGAATATGTGATACGTATTCCCAACAGTAAAATTAGTTTCGCTCAGCAGTAATATATGCATTCAACAATAATTTAAAAAAAACTATCGTGTATGCTGGTTTCGCATGCAAGTTACACGTGAGTTTAGCTGGTGATGTTATTGATCCTTCTGCAGCTCGAAATATTTCCCAGCGTGACTCAAAATCGAGTGATATGACACGGAAAGGGGAAGGGGTTACATGTGGAAGAAACGTGAATGCTTGAAAGTGGAAGAAGGGGCGAAGGGAGGGGGTAGATAGGCAGGTAGGGCTTAAGCTTCGACTTTACGCCTTCTGCAAAAATTCTTAGTGTTCATGTCATGATTTCAGTTCCAGCGGTATTATTGGAAATGTTTGATTATATAAAATTTACAATTTACTAGTTTTTTAATATCTACTTTTGTATCTACTATTAACTGTGTATTATTTCCTGCTTGCAAAAATGCAGGAACTTATTGATAAAATATAAATATGTTCCTGACTTTTTACAGCAAGCAGGTAGCATAAAATTGAAATTATGTGCAAAAATATTTAACAAGTCGTAAAATGTAAATTTTCTATAGTCGTACATTGTCAGTAATTACTATGAATCTGGAATTATGGCGCCAAAACGAAAGATTTCTGCAAAAGGGACGAAGCCGAGCCTTATGAGGAGTGTGCAGTGAAACTTTTTTTGTGAAATAGACCTAGTTGTTTGCACGTATTCGCGTATCTCGGTAAATATATGTTCTGTAAATACAGTACTACTTTTTGCTAGAAAATGTAAAAAGCAATTATCTATGCCTATATGTTTTTACTTTCAACATATAGAGTGTCCCAGGGTTCACCTACCTATTTGACTCGCCTAGCACTCGTGTGCCCCTAGTGTGGAGATGGCGTAATACGGCCTGATCTGTCCGGCGAGTGATGCAATTGTCAGGAAGCATGGAGCGGTGGTCAACTCCACACCGCGCGTTCGCAGTGGAAGCGTATTTCAAACATAATGATTCTGTTGTCATCACACAGCGAATGTTTAGGCAACATTTCACTATTGGAAGACACTGGAGGATACCCGAACGCCACACCATCATGAACTGGGTGAGTAAGTTTCGCGCTACAGCGTCTGTTGCAGACAAGAAACCGGGTGGTAGTGTGAAATCTGTGCGGACACAGGAGAACATCGACTGTGTAAGGGCAGCTGTCCTTCGAACGCGTTCAGTGCGTAAACAGGCAGCGGCACTTAATGTGTCAAAGAGTGCAGTGTGTCGCATTACGAATGCATACCGAGGTTACCATCTTTACAAACTGCAACTGGTGCAGGAGTTGTCCGACGGTGATTTTGTGTCAAGGAGAGCCTTCTGTGAGCGATTTCTTACTCTAGTGCACGAGGAACCGGATATTCTTAGACGATTGATAATTTCAGATGAGGCTCACTTTGAACTATTGGGCAGCGTGAACAAGCAGAGCATGCGCTTTTGGAGGGACAATAATCCTCACCAGCTGCATGGGAAACCACTTCACAGTGGTGTGGAATTTCAACCTTAGGTGTTATTTATCCTTATTTTTTCGAGGACGACAATGGCGTTACACTAACCGTGACATCGCAACGATATGTGCAGATGCTGACTACGTTCGTGTTCCCGGTATTACGTGACCTCAACATCGACCTAGCAAACGTTTATTTCCAAAAAGATTGAACCAAAGCGCACATCGCTCGCCTGTCGATGGACACTTTACGAACAATGTTTCCGCATCGAATAATTTCGCGCTTGGGAGACCTACCTTGGCCTGCCCGCTCGCCCGATCTGTCGGCGTACGATTTCTTCCTGTGAGGTTTCCTCAAAAGACGAGTTTTTCGAATACGCCTGCCAGATCCGAACACACTCAAAATAGAGGATTGCCGAGGAAATTAACGCCATACCGGCAGCAACATTGTTGCGGGTTATGGAAAACGTGCTGCAACGAGTGCGCGATTGTGTGAACCTGGACAGACGTCATCTCACTGGAGTAATATTCAAGAAATAATTATGTTGTGTATGTTGTCACTAATGGCAGACATGTAATCTGTCTGTTTTGTGTGTTATCACAAATGGTAGACATGTATCTTTCTGTTTTCTGCAGAGCCGATAAATATTTTCTATGTTTGAACATACTGCACGTGTTTCACAATGATAGGTGAACGCTGTGACACTCTGTATTAAGTATATTCACAGAGAAAAAAATCGTGAAAATGGTTAAATATCGCATATTTAAAGCTTGCCTATGCGGTTTCCTTTAGCGGCAAGAGAAAAGTACAAACATACGGTATCTGATCTGCATAGTACAGCATACCGACGGAAACACTGCACGTCTTGCGTGTAGGAGCGACGAGGCACTAGGCGTGTGTGCTCGTGTCGCCCGTATTACTCCCTCGCTTCTTGACCTTGAATGCGCAGGTGCACACTCTTCGTAAGGTCTCGCCGACAGCGAGTTCGTTAGAGTCGGAGCAAGTAGCTCACAGAAGAAGGGAAGGAATCGGCCATGGCCTTCAGTAATTGAGGCCAATGGTGCACGAAAACAGCATATTTACCCGATTTTCGTTATAACTCGTTTTTCAGAGAGTTTATCGAAATGTTTGGCACGACAAGACGTAAATATTAATTTTTAACAATGGTAGTGAATATTTATCAATGTAAGAAGGTGTTCGAAATTATTCTTTGTCTTGTCATGCCAAAAATTTTCAAAAATTCACTGAAAAACAACTTTTGACCAAAACTAAGGTAAATAAATACATGGCTTTCGTGCACCATTCCTTAAGGAACCGTGTATGTACGTGTGCATATATTGTAACTAGGGGACCTAGCCCGTTACCTTTTTTTTTATATTGTCACAGGGCTAGAACAGTTATCATGTTAAAAAATTTGGTTATCATACAAAGACTGAAATATTGCATAAATATATGTAGGTAATAATGAAATGATGTGAAATTAACTCAACATTGAAGCGACTGCGGCCCCATTTAATATTTCCCTATCCACTTGGCCACTGTGGCCCCACTTAACATAGTTCCATCCACTGAGCCACTAAGACCCCACTTGGAATCACTCTATCCACTGAGCCACTACGGTTCCACTTGGAATCTCTCTATCCACTGAGCCACTGCGGCCACACTTTGAATCTCTCTATCCAATGAGCTACTAAGGCCCCATTTGATATATATCTATTCACTTGGCCACTGCGGCCCCACTAAACATAGTTCTATCCACTGAGCTACCAAGGCCCCACTTGGAATCGCTCTATCGACTGAGCCACTGCGGCCCCACTTAATTAACACAACATTGAAGGGAGACATTTAAAGAAAACAAAAATGATATTGCATTTCCTTCATATCTCCATGCAATATTCTCTATGCACTAATACAAAACTTTTCATAAGGAAAAAGTAATAATAAAATTAGTTTTTAGAGTAAAAGGTAATGATTGTGTAACCTGATCTTGCTGAAATTCGAACTTGACCTGTATTTTACCCTGAAGATTCGCCCTGCAAAATTTGAAGAGCTTCTGTTAAGTTTCAAGGGACTTATAGGTGTAAAGACAGACAGACATAGATCGTCTACTTATTATATAGGTCATAGGGTGTGTGACCATGAACACACTTTATATGTAAGGCGATCAATGTCAGTAACGGTCACAGAGCTTCAAGATATTGCTGTCTTGTATATTTTTCTGTGGTTAATGTTTTGCTTGAGAACAGCATTCTCTTAGCTGTAGTTTTTGTCAGTCAACAATGTTAGTTCCATTTTTGTTCATTCTAGTTGGGCTCCTGATACCTGAAACACATGGTTACGCAGAAATTCTACTTAACTGTAAGTCTGAACATTTAATGTCTGGATTCTGTACCCCTCGTTATATCGTAGTGTCCGTCGGCCCTTTACAGCCAGAGGTCCTGGGATAAAATTAATTAGGAAGATTGAGTTACTGATAGCAAGAACCTAGGCTAAAGAATGTTATTTTCACTGGAACATTAAATTCAAATAAATATATGAAGATACTATTTGGCGTTCGTTACATCAATTGCACAAATCAGAAGTTTCACACTACCCACGAGTATAAAGGAAAAAAAGATTTAGAAATCTTTTCATATTTCAATATACATACAGTACCTAACAGAAGTTTAAGACCACAGCTTTGTTTATATAATATGTAATAGGTTCCTGGTCTCATAATTTTGTTAGTAATCATTTCATAAATATTTTGCCAATAGTGGAACCTAAAACACGTCGATCTATTTAAAGTTTCTTTGGGATATGATATTTAGTTTTTTAGTTATAGATCTTATTAATTTACGACATTGATTGTAAAAATCCTACATTTGTAATCATGAAATATTTCCACTTTATTTCAGTACGGTATCAATTTATATTTCAATATTGGAAAAGGTGGAAGATCATTTTAACAAAATTAAAACAGCAAAAAATAACTTAGCAAAAATATAATTTTTTATACAGTTTCAAAAATGTAGAAAAAATAATACAACATTCACACGTCGTGTTAGAAAAAAGGGGGAAAAAATAGTACCGATTGAGCCAGCGAAGCCGGACACCGCCAGATAATAGATTATATTTTTCTCGACAGACAGCAATACATCACTAACCTTTGGAGAATTTCTGTTTTTAAGCGGAATTTTTTTCTTTTCATAGAAGTAGCGAATCAAATGTTAAAGTCTTCAATTGTGTAATTGCCTTTAATGGGGGGAAACAACTGTGGGAAAGTGTTTGAAATGGCAAATAATTGGTATGAGAAAATGCGTCGTCTCATAGCCCGATAGCATCAGTGTTAGGCGTGAGTAAGACCTGCGTAACGAACACAATAAATAAATTTACAGAGGCGAGTGTAGTGGCGGATAAACCGCGCGGCCGTCCTAGAGCGACATCTGTGCGTGAAGACGGAAGACTCATTTGCAAAATGGCAAATGTAATCGCAAGGCATCTCTTTCTACAATAAAGAGGGAATTTGAAGATCCTACAAATGTAAAACTTTCAACGATTACAATTTCTCGTCGACTTAGGGAAAATGGACTGTATTCCTATGTTCCTCTAAAGAAACCACAGTTGAATAATATTCACAAGAGTAACGGCAGTAATTGGTGCAGAGGGAAGAGGAACTGGTACATGGAACATTGGGGAAAGAAGACAGCGATGAATCGAGATTTCTGATCTACAGTTCGCGAAACGTAAAGGTTCTGAGGACAGTGACAGAGAAATTTTGCCCTGATTGTCTCGTACCGGCTTTTCAAGGAGGTGATGGCTCAGTCATGATCTGGGGCTGTATGTCGGCTGAAGGTACCGGGATATTAAGATTAATTGACGGTGCTATGGATTCGCAAAACTACATTGAGACCATTCAGAACATGTTGCTATCTGCCCAGAATCTTCATGATGGGTATTTCGTTTTTCAGCAAGATAACACTCCATGCCCCACATCTGCAGCAACTAAGAAATGGTTCGAAGGAAAAGGAATCACAGTGTTGAACTGGCCTGCTAGGAGTCCGGATTCAAATCCAATCGAAAATCTTCGGAACTTCATTGGCATTCGTGTTGCTGCCCACAAGCCAAGGATTGTCCACGAAATTCGCGAGAAGATTTCGAAAGTTTGGAACGAAATTACGCCCCAGGAATGCAATAAATTGGTCCAGAGTATGCGAAAACGTTTCCGAAGATGTTTAAAAATTAAGGCAGGCCCTATAGACTATTAAATAGACAAGTACAGAAGAGTATCAGGGTGTGACAAGCAGAAATTTTAATTTCGTTTAACTGATGAGTCAAAAAATGTAACTATCATTTAATTTATTATGTAAAAGTCTATACTGCTTATTTGTGCCATTAAAACTTGTGTAAATACTATGCAGACACTTTCAAAACTATTTGATGTTAGTATTTTCTGCATAATAAGTAATTTTTAGTGAGTGATACAATAATATTTTACATTTGTTTACATCATAATTTCCGGATTTCAACTCCAATTGCATGTCTTACGGAAAATCTTATGTGTGGTTCCTTCTACCCTATAAATATCGCAGAATATGTCAATAGTGCTTCGTAATATTGTCAAATTAAACATAACAAATGTTAACTTGATAAAGTAAATTTAATTATTTAGCTCTTATGTCAAATTTATATCACATAAAGGGTGGTCTTCAACTTTGTTAGGTCCTGTACATACACAAAAACACACAAATGTACACTATACGGTAATTAATTCCTCCTCCCTAAAGTTAGTAAAAGGCGCCAGAATAAGAGTAAATGGGCACGCAAACTGTTTTTGTTCACCGAGATGCGTTGTCATATCGTAAGCAATATATAATGAATTGTAACATTGTATATCTTATACCTGTATACATATTCGCTTATAAGTAATATACCATTCTCTATCCTTTATACAGCACGTAATTAAGGTTTTGAACGCGCCAAAATGAAATTTATAAGGAAGCAAAAATATCTTAAGAAGGGTGCCAATAATAGATGCGTCCTGCTAAGTGGTGACATTTCGCCACGAAATGTGCAAAAGCCATATGCAAACGTTTTCCACACATATGTAGGCCTACAGCGCCGAACGCCAGCAACGGAGAATTCTATATATTCTTCCGTGAGTAGTAGGGATATGGGCATTCTGGCACAAGGGGATCGGGAAGAGGCGCGAGGCTCCAGGGGCTCGGCCACCATCTTGGATTTCCCTACTTCCTGCTCTGTCAATCCGGTCATTCGACCGCCATTTTGTATTCCACCATGTTGGTAGCCAGTACGTCGCCATATTTGTAGCCAGTACATCTCCATATTGGAGCATCATTTTGGTAAACAGTATGCCATTTTCATGCTATATCATTCAATATCATTTTTCATGCTATATCATTCAATGTAATTTTTCATGCTCTATCATTCTGTTTCTCCTCTCTTGCATTCCAAGGGTTTTCTCCATGTGATCCAATTTTTTCTCTCTGGAATTCTTTCTTTCTCTTTCTTCCTTTTCCTATATCTCTATCTTTCTCTCACATTCGTTTGAAATTTTTAACATCATTTTTTACATTTGTCGCTCACCTTCATTCGACCGCCATCTTTGTTTTTCATTTGTCATTTGTCTCACATTCATTCGACTGCCATCTTGGTTTTTTAGTTTGTAATTTATTTCCGACTGCCATCTTGGTTATAGAGTTGACTGCTAGACACACTGGTGTCGCTCTCATTCGACACCCATATTTGTTTACATTGGCTGCTGCAAGGAGCACTGGTGTCACTCTCGTTCAATTAGTGGCCTTTGCTCCACCGTCGTATTCATTCTAGAGTTGGCTGCTAGGGGTGCTTCGTTTTTAGGACTCAAAATACCATCTGAAATAGTGTGGGATCGAACATGACATGCACTGGCATAATAAATATTTTATAAGAAGTATACAGCGTGGAGATGAATAAATATCTTATCATGGTTATTTAATTACTTTTTAATATTCAGGTTTAAATTATATAATTTTTTAGGTATTTTTAAAATATATAATAGCTTCTTTACTATTCCAGAATTAAGTGCTTACATCATTTTTAAGTATTTTTTCAGATAGACATAATTATTTATTAAGTTTTTTATGTACTTAATTTGCACATCTTATTTTCTTTGACTATCCCAGACTTAAGTATTTTGTCTATATGTAGGAGCTTTGCTACAAACACTGAATTTAGAAAACATTTTATACTGCCTATGTTGAACATTGAATATATACTACCGCTATGATAGGACGTAATTTTTTCCACACACCATCCCTTAACCTAAATTCACTTAACCTAACCTAACATAACCTATCCATCGTGTATAACTTGTATGCACTCCACACACAGTTGCTTAGGACTCTGAATATTTTTTCATTTAGTAATTAATGTCTTATCTCTACTCGACACCTGACCACCACACTCTAGTCATGTACATAAGAACTTAAAATGTATTTTTAATTTTAAAAATATTAAGTGTATATTTTCCTTTTTAAAAATATTTTGAAAAGATGTACCTTAGAAATAAAACACATCATATTATTTACACGAGATTTAGTGTACACATAATAAATTTTCCTTAAGCAGCAAAATAAAATCCTTTACTTTTATTAATCTTCTTCGAGTTGGAAGATTTCCCATTTCTTCTGCTCGGGCCCTGCCATGTAAACCAGTCCTTGCAGATACTGCATCAGCAAGTCGCGCAGCACATTTCCCACTTGATGGTACAGAATCTTGCCTCCATCACACTCCAGTCTGTGGTGGTACATGGTAAGCGATCTCATTGATCACGTAGTCACGCTTGCTCTAGAAACCTTGCAGATTACAGTACATCTTGCTGCTGTCTATGCTCGATGTCGACTAAACAGTTCAAGCATGTGAGTAGTTATATTTATATATTCTTAGCTGTACTCACGACAGTATTTGGTCGGTCTTGTCTCTTCAATGGTACGATACAAGCCAGTTGTGAATTGTCAGGCAGAATGTGTACGTGTGGTTGCTCATGTCCTCAGAAAATTGCAATATTTTTTTCAATATATATGCATCTCAATACATACAACTTTGCTATAGGTTATAGTATTTTATACATTTTGCTATTCACACTTGTGTTGTCTTTGTGCGAAAATATCATGATGTTTACTACACCAACACACTGTGCAGGTTAGGTTATGTAGGTAAATACACATTTGACGATATGTACCAATGTCACAAGAGCCCTGCTTGCAACAAACCTGGTACCAGGGTACTGATGAGAAATGTACTTCACTTTTGCAGGTTTTTGCATACCTAAGTAAATTGTCGCTACGACTGAACTGCTTATCACAACTGTCACACAGATACGACATGCAACAAGGATTTTTGGCACAATCAAAGCACCGAGCATGACAGCTTTTGCTGAAGATCTTTTCACAGAAACAACACTGATTATGACATAGTAGTTCAGGCAAAGACTCAAGTAGACCTGTTGGAGATATAAGTGCTGGAGCTAAAGAAGCAGGTACTGCCGACAATAGTGTTCTCTGTACCTCAGCCAAAAAGTTCGATGGCTTCATTGAAGATTTCATAGACGTAACAGCTGAAGAATTCGTTGGTACTTTTGCATCTGTAGATGATCGTGTTGTACTGGTAGAAGTAGATGCTGGTAGTGATGTAGGTGTCACAGCTGAAAAAGTCGATATCGATAAACCATTCGTGGGCAATATCCAGTCCACTTTAATGTAACTAGCAATGGATTACCTGATGTAGAAGCTGGCAAATATGATGCATCTTTCACAGAAGCCATTGTCAAACTAAGCCTCTCAGCCGACCTCCATACTGCTTATAATATATGTGTATGCAAGCCCAATGATGACATATCGACTTTGAAGCAATCATATTACACCATTAATACTTTGTTCGAACACCGACCAGCTAATTACCGAGTTTTCATGTGACTGCAGTAGGCCAATAGCATGCAGGCACTGAGACATCACACACATGTATGGAAGCTGATGTCAAATTTTAAGGTCTGCATCTGCACTGTGTCAGATAACTAGAGTCTGTATGTGCTTCCACATCGTTTTCACAATCTGCATAGTGTCATATTGTCTATGTCATAACATAGCACGGTTAGCATTTTCCCGCACTTGCACTTGCACAGTGTCAGGTAACCGGAGTCTGTACGTGCTTTCCCATGATTTTCACAATATGCATAAGCCTACGTCAGCACATAGCTGTGTTAGCAGGTCTGCACCAGCCTGGCATCTGGTAACTGGAGTTAACTAAAGAAAATGAGTCAGCAGGCTTCAAGAGCAAAACACTGACCCATCCAGAATTGTGGTGGAGTGTGAAAGACAGAGGAGAGGGAGAAGTTGATATATAAAATTGGAGGAGAAGGCTTGTAATATTAGTTTCATCACTTCATGTCTGTGCAGTTCCGACCTGAAGATGCAGCCATTTACTCCGATGTTATCATGGGCTACCACCACATGCATTTCTGGATACCTCGTATGCCAGAGCATGTACAAGCCTGCAACAGAATTTAACATTGGGTAAACATGAATGAAGATGATGGTTTTTTTCAGCTTGGTTCCAGTACCATGCTGCTTTATACCTGCCCAGTTTACTACCTCCAGCTATACTCAAAGCTTCCTTGCAGCACCAGTGAGCTGATAAGTCAAGCAAAAGAAAAACATCTTCATCAAGTTTGGGGTAATAGCAAAATTGTATATCAACTCAGAAGACCAGATAGCTACAAGATTATTTGGTGATCTGAGCACTGTGATAGAGAACGTCACATCATCATTTTGAACCATCGCAGAACAACTTATGAGGCTATGTGCACCTCACTAACCTGTGATGTGTATGCTGCATTCATATTCTGAGCATCGTTCTTCATCCAATCTTCTTTGGCCAACAATCAGCCATGTTTGGTCCAGAAACATATAGTATGGTCTCTAGCAGCAGTTAGGCTAGTAGTGACTCCACCACCACAATCAGCACCACAATAGCAATCATTCACCATTCCATCAACCAATCCACCCAATCATTACACCAATCCACCTGATCATTCACCAATTCACCCGATCATTCACCAATCCACCTGATCATTCACCAATTCACCTGATCATTTACCCATCCATCCAATCATTCACCAATTCGCCCAATCATTCATTAATCCACCCACCAATCCACCCTATCATTCACAATCTTTATGTCAATCCAAGGGTTTGTCATCTGTATCTCTGTACATATTAAAAAACTTCACCAACTGTCTCCAAAATTTGTAGGTGTCGATGGAATTAAATTACTTGTATGCATTTTTATCCTTAATTATTCTGTAAGTAGATCTGTATATTAATAGTCGAGTGCTCATGGCACCATCTTTAAAGGCATGAGGGATAAAAGGGTACGACACACAAAACAAAAGAAAAAACAATTATTTTATAATTGAAAATTTATTATTATTTTGTAATTACAATTTCAGAAGAAAGCAGTTAATCACATTATCGTCTGTAGCCCTTTTCCTTGATTCCTTTAATGATCGAACATGACTCTTCCATGTTCGAGTAAGCCTCGCGTTTTTGAAGTTCAAGCAAATATCTGAGTCTATCAACAAGTTTATTCGGGTCTTCGGGAAATACTTAGTATTCTCAGCATCTTCAAACGTCTTCATGTCGCTCGTCGGTCAACTGTGAAATAATGACGAAAGAAAATATTTTACATATCTCTTCGGTGCATTAACAGCCTTTAAGAAGTGTCACTTCGTTGGTAACATTATTTACAAGTCCTTTGTGTTAATTTTCGTAATGTGCTCTTTGAGTGCTGCCGACGTTATAATGTTACAGCGAACATCATGAGAACTGCTGGTGAAGAAGTGTTACATCGCCAGTGTCTTCGAAGAGTGCGGGTATCATAAAATTTCAGCAAACTCTATATAACAGTTGCATTCAATGAGCGTCATATGACGTCAGTAGCACTCAGAGTGGTAAATTAATAATTTCCAAACAATATAAACTATACATATCATGCATCGCATGGTTATTTATATAGCCTGCCAAAATTTTCTTCATGAAACTCAGCCTTAATAGTTCCAAATAACATTTTACCATGAATCATTATGTGATGTACTAACAGAGTGCTGTACCAAATACACATTAGTTTATAAAAGTTTGTAAATAATTTACAATAAAACCTATCTAGGCAGGCAATTTGTATTATTTTATCATGCGAACATTGTCAGTACTATTGTTATTGTTTAATACTGTGTACGATAAAGGCTGTTTTCAAATTAAACTAAGGTAATCATGATCCCGTCAGATACAAAAATTTATAAGAAGAATTATATGTATAGTTTTCGTACTTCGTACAGTTATTCCCGAATGTAAAGGGAAAATAAAGTAATGGAGGGTTTTATCATATTAATTTACTGAATGCACGGAAAATTTTATCAGGTACATCAAAAAGTATTTTGCATCCGTATTTATGTACTTGTTTGGGCTGTTCATTCCTATTTGTACAGTAAATTTATTTACAAGTGTTCATGTGTGTATATATATAATTTGTTTACCTACTTTGCAATAATTCTGACCTTGATTATCGCACCCTTAAGGATCATTCATGTCAAAGCTAACGACAAAATCTTAGAAGTTTGTGTCTTTCATTTTACGATCGCTTCTTACATAATTGTCTTATTAATGGATGATTATTTTAATGTAATCAATACATAGCTATAATGGAGGACATCTTTAACTAGTTATGTATAAAAGGATTAGCACATGTTGCTTGCATATTTAGCACAACAATAAATATGAGATAGGCGATATAATCTCATAAAGGCATGTACATTAAAACAATTTTTATATACATTCACATGATAAATTATTCAAGAAAAAAGGAAAATATTATCCAGGTAACATTTTTTGGTTCGTCCACTTCATGTTTCAGATGCTATTACGAATTACATAGTTCGGAATGTGAATATAGCGCTAGTACTAAATATTCCCACCATATTTCATATTTTTAGAAAGGTATGCAGAAATTATATGTTACGAAACATGCTGTACAACAAAAATCAACAGCATGGAATTATTTGCATGGAAATCAGTTAGGAAATGTTTAAAAATTGTGAAAGAGTTGCAAATATAGTAGATGATACATTTTTTCTAATACTTATTTGTTCCGGTATGTAGCATATTTTGTAGAAGGGCGCGAAACAATATGTCGCAAGCCGATGCTAGATACAACGGGTGCTGCCTTTGATTAATAGGATTATCGATTTGATATCAAATTGTTTGGATTAATTGTTAATCCTATCAAGAAATTTAATCTTAATCCTAATCCGATTTAATCGGATGAAAAATGTACATAATTATAATATAATTTTAATGGTAGAAAAATAAATTAGAGGCAGAACTTCACAATTTTGTAAAAGAGATGTAAAAGTGAATAATAAATATTTAGACAATTTTAATCATAATCAAGCATCAAACTATTTAGCTTATCATGGTGTGAATAAGTAATATGGTTGGGCAATATCTCAATATTTACCATATGGTGGTTTAGAATGGGTTGATTATCTAGAAGTTAAACTAGGTTTTTGGCAAAATTATATATTAAATCTTAAGGGTGATTCTGATTATGGTAACATCTTAGAAGTAGATTTAGAGTATCCACAAGATCTACAAAATATTTTACATTTTTCCTATAAAAAATAAGGTAGTTCCGAACAAATCAGTCTAAATTATTAACAACTTCACTTAATAAATAATAGTTTGTAATGCATTATCGCAATTTGAAACAGTGTCAAAATAATGGGATAAAGCTTACAAAAATACATATAACATCAAAGTTTAATCGGTCTGATTGATTGAGAAGGTACATAGATTTAAATACATCGATTAGAACTAATGCAAAAACAATTTTGAAAAAGATTTTTATAAACTGATGAATAATTCTGTTTGTGGTAAAACTATGGAAAATATAATAAACAGGATGGATATAATACTGATCTCAGTCTGTGTTAAAATAGTACCAAAACCAAATTTCAATAGAAGTACTATGTTTAGTTCGAATCTTGCAGATGTTCTTATGAACAAAAAAAATGTAAAATTTAATAAGCCTGTTTAAGTTCGTATATTAAATTCGGACATATCAAAAAAGTTAATGTACAATTATCATTATAAAGTGACAAAACCAATATATTGAGATAACATTGAATTATGCTATCAAAATACCTATTCATATATTTATAATATAAAAACAGAAGATTTTTATGAAGGTGCGAAGTCGATGATAGAAAAATTTGATACAAGTGATTTCCCAAAAGATAAAATACATAACATACCTCAAATAAATAAGAATATTTTAGGTAAGATTAAAGATGAATGTGATGGGAAAATAATGAAAGAATTTGATGGTTCAAGAGCTCAAATGTATGCATATAAAGTTGACGATAAAGAAAACGAAACATCGACACGTGTAAATAAATGTGTAGCTAATAAGTTTATAAAATTTCAAAAGACTGTAAGAACTGTTTGTTTAAAGAAAAAATGCAATATAGAACAATGAATTTAATGAGTGAGAAACATGAAATATATACAGTCGGAGTTAATAAAGTAACATTAAGTCATTGTGATGACAAAAGAATTATACCAGAAAAAATAGATACATTACCATATGTATACCAAAATTTATAGTTTTAGTATTGAGAGTTGAATAATTTAGCAGTTGGCGCAGCAACCACTGAAATTACACAAATTATATTTTAAAAAATAACATCTTCAATTTCCAAAACAATGTCAATATCAGATCCATCGAAATCAATAAGTTTGCCATTTTTATCTCTAATTTCTAAAACAATATGATTAGAACATTTATTATTTAATTATTAGGAAATTGGAAATGTGTGCTCATAATCAATATAATCTCCAAAACCAAACATAGTTTTTTGGTTTAAAAAAAAGGAATAAGCAATTATATTTGTTTCTAAATTATTAGATTTGTCATATTTTATTAACATACCATATGCGAAATTACATTGGATATTTATTGTTTTAAAATAGTTCAAAATAGGTTATTTAGTACATACAACAATTTTGTCTTTTTCAATAAGCACATTTCTTTCAAAACCAACAATATCAGATAGTCAATCATCAAATTTAATATCAAACTTAGAATTTTTAGTAATTCTATTTTTTCACATTATCTGTGGTTAATTCAATGCTGTTAGTTGAAAATGGTTCAAATGAGTTTATAGATTCTTTTAATGGTTTCAACATCATTTGTTTTTACCAACCACACCACTCAATTTTTCAATTGTCATTATAATATTTTCGGATATATTATGTGCCACAAATTTTGTGTGAAAACTAATCAATGCTATAGGTATATCTTTATGAATGATGTCATAGTGATGTGTCTTCTTAAGAATATAACTATTATTTGTCAATTAAATACTTTATAATCTATTTATTACAAAAATTGAATTATTAAATGAAAAAAGTTGATTGGGGTGTTGGTGTATTAATTTCTGAAGAAAATACTAAAAATCAAAAGAATGGTGAACTTTTGCCTGGCAATATGGGAGCCATTATCATCGGGTCCAGTAAATGAGAAAACTAACTTGATGATTAATTTTATTTATAAAACGACATGGCTAAATTTTAATAAAGTGTATGTTTGCTCAAAAAGTTTAAATTAACCAAAATATATTCAGTTACAAAATGACTTTGATGTCATATCCAACAAGTTTAATGAAAATATGGCTTATTTTTTAAATAAAAATGACAAAATAGTTCCACTAGACCAATGTGAAAATAATTCTGTAGTCATTTTAAATTGTCATCTTAGAAAACAAGGATGTTATCCATGAGTACTTTACTATGGGAAGGCATAAAAATGTTGATGTATTTTATTTGGCAATGACTTATTCAAAAGTACCCAAGCAATTAGTAAGAGATAATGGCAATATTTGTGTATATTTAGACAAGATGAAACAAATTTAAAACATATATAATGGTTTTGTCCATGGTGATGACATATGATTAATTTGAAGAGATTTGTTCAAAATGTTGGGACAAAGACTATGGTTTTATGACTTTAGATATGAGTAGTAAAAATAAAAGAAAGGCATTATCATAATAAAATAAAGGAATTTTATAAAATAGCTTCATCTCAATAACAAGTGTAATTGAAAAGTTATCTGTTTGTGCAAGAATTCTTTTATCTGCTTCAGCAAACATGCTGGCATCTAGTTGTGATAGAATATAGCTTTCCTACTGTGCTGCAACCTAGTTGGGACAGATGAAAGCCTTCATAATGTGCTGACATCTAAAGGCAACAGTAAAAAGTCGACTGCATGCACAGAGATTGAAAAGAGAGTCGACCTTGGGAGAGCTTGATACAGTAGTTGTGCCGCACTTGGTGAGTGACTCACGATACAGAAGTTTTCAACTCGCCACACAAAGGTTTTATTTCATTGTAGCAAGCTTCTTGTCATGGTGGCTTTATGACAAGGTATTTGATTTCAAATGTGAAGGTCATAAAATCAAACCCCAGTCTGATCAGATAGTTTAATAATGTGAATATGAGGCACCCTTATTTACACTATTAGATTATCACCAAATCATTCAAAATTTGAGCCAAAAAACCTTGCTCTTCCTTGTTTAAAAATGCAAACATTAGATACTATTAACTCCTAACACCTCAAGCTCCAGAAATTTATTCTGTCCATAGTATAAATGTAATATAACATGCATATAATTGGAGTGTTCCTGTATGATGCAAGGTGCCAACATCATATAGGAAGGGTGGTACTAGAAAATTTCAAAAAATTCAGAAATAATCTTTAAAAAATCCAATCACCTCTCCACTTAAAAAAATTAACAGACCGGCCAAGTGGAAATGTGATTGGGTTTCTCCAATTGGAGTTTTTATGGTGTCAGTATCAAGGCCAGAAAAATATATAACAGGTCACTGATGAGGTATAACAGCCCGTAAACTAGGAAGGCCCCTGGAATGGTGTAAAAACCCGTAAACATTTCGTAATTTTTTAAAATAAAGCTCACTATAGGAAAAATGTGCATTGAACAAATGAAGAGCAACTATTGAATTTGTTTTATGTACATTGAATAAAGTATGAATAAACGATAAACAAACTATGAATAAAAAAAAAGAACAAATTAAAATGAACAACTTGATTTAGAAAAAGAACAACTTGCTATTTAAACTAAAAAAAAAAGAATGAACGACTTACTTTAGAAAGTAAAAAACCAGAAAAATCTAAAATTAATTTTAAAAATGTTATAGCCAAAATTAAACAGGAAAAAAGCATGGCTATACATAATTTGAAACATCTAATCGATATGCATCAATAAATAATTTTAAAGTTGGGAAAACATAATTTAATTGCTATAAATGAAAATTTCAAAACTTCTCATGATGAACAAGATAAATTTTATATTTGTTTACATAATAAAGTTCACAATGTAAACAGTACAAGAACAGTTAATTCATGAGCAATTGGATGCTTTTCATGATAAAAAGAACAAGGAAATATTTGTATAATATTATTATACTTATTAACATTATACTTATTTGTATTATAATTATTTACTTGAAATTGTAGAATAAGCAGTTAGAAACATAAATGCACCTTTTATCAGAGTTTTTATTTAAAGATTTGATTAATGATTTCCCAAATATATGTCATTTAATAATAAATAAATAATATCATGAAACTTAAAACCTCTCAAAAAACATAAATTGTCACAGATAATTGAAATAAAATTCTGAATTAGATTATCATTGTAATAAACATTTCTCTTTCTGAATCAGATAGTTAAATTATTAGGAATATTACCGCCAAATGAATAGAAATAGTAAACATCATTATTTTCTTTTAAATAACAAACCCAATGAGTACTAGGTTTGGATGAAAGGTCAAAATTAACCACAGCACATTCGTGTTTGTGTATTGTTTTTGGTGGTTCGTCAATCATTTCTGAATTTTTTTACGTTTTATATTTTTACATATTTTTCAATATCGAGAATTTTTTTTGACAATTTTGACAAATTTAATTTGAAACCTTTGGCTCCTTTTCATTTTTTTCTCTCAAGTTGTTCCTTTGTTAAAAATGTATCTATACCCAAATCTCTAAGCTGATCAATGGGTATATCGAATGTTATATTTGTTAAATTCATTTATAAGTAAAAATATATAGTTAATTAGTAAATTTGAATACCCCATCCTAATTATCTTTTTGTAGACATAGTTAAAGCAACAGTTGCAAAAGAATTTTTTTCATCGATTGGAATATCTTTATCTAACGTAATATAATTGGATTCTTTTTGTAAACTTTTGTCAGCTTCATGTCTAGATTCTAAATCTTTATGGTCTCTGTAATTAATGTCATGTTGTTTGCAGGCTTCATCTCATATATTTATTCCTGTGTCGCCTCTTCCCAGTCTTTCATTCAATTTTGTAAATGTTCCACAGTAATTATATCCCTGGCAAATGTATTTCAGGCAAATGTAAATTTTTTAATGCCCAATATATTATACCTTTACCCTGCTATTCAGAGTTCTAAAATGAATGTGGAATTACATTTAAAACTTTTATATGATAAGGAATTCATTTTGGATTATTAACAACAAAATCAGAAAATTTATTGTTTATAATATTCATAATGTTCACTTTTTATTGTAATAATTGTTATTTCTGCCATTTCTTCAGCATGATTAACTAAGATTCCATCAACCTATTTTACAACATCATTCATTCAAACATATGCTTTCAGTAAATTATTGTGTTTTTTTAATACCTTATCCAGATCTAGGAGTTCTTCAAGAAATCATTCTTTCTGGTGTGTTTGGTATTGATATTGAACTTGAATCTTTTATATATTTTTCATAAATTGGTCTAATTATATTATTATACTTCCAACCAACGCTTGAACTTGGATTATTCCTTTTCTTATTAGGAACATATTTTTGAAATGCAGCATTGGTATGAAACAATTTCTGTGTAATTTTTAAGATCATTAACATTGTAATTACCTTCAACTCCTGCTGCGCTATTTTTGTTAACAATTTGGAAAGTTCTTCCATTAATTCAGAATTGCTATCTTTGACAAATACAATATCACCATCTATATTTACTTTTGTATCACCAATATAATAATTATGTCCTTCTCAGAACCCGTATTTTTCTTTAATGTTAGTAATATATTCAGAAATATGTGTTCCAAGACTAAAAGTTGAGTCTTTCAGGGGTATTATATCCAGATTCGGATACCTTTCATTAGCAAATAATTCTCTTTCAAATGACATTTATTCAGGAGTATGTGAATAATATAAATTTTTTGCTGCAACTCAAAGTAGTGTTGTTATTAATGTTTTACAATATTCACTAACTTGTTCTACTTTTTTGCCAAAATTTCGTAATACATGAATTAAAGGTAGATCTTTCTTCTTATTTCTTTCATAATCTTTTTCATGATTATTTCTATATATTTTTTAATTTTTCAATGAGTAATTTATCTCAAGAAATTTCCTTTGATGAATCTTTCATATATATATATATATATATATATATATATTTATTTATATATTTATTTATTTATTTATTTATTTATTTATTACTTATAAATGAGTTATAGAAGTATCGAGAGTTTTGAAAAGAAAACTTTTCCTCCAACTGATCAAACTACAGGGGATTTAAATTTAAATGTTTACAGTACTAAAACTGAAATTTATATTCCTATAGGTGATGGATTTTCTTTCCCAAATGATGCTTATGTTTTTTTTAGAAATGTAGGCTACTAAAGAGAGATAAGAAAATGAGATGAGGCAAAATATGGAAAATTAGATAATATTGATGTTTGTGCTATATTTTTTTTTTCCTTTCCAGTTTTCTAGAGTAGAAATCTCAAAACATGGACATATTATTGAGGCTGTTGATAACCCAGTTTTAACTTCAGCAATGATGAATTATTTGTTAAGATCTCCAAGGGAAAAAAATAATTTAGAATTTACTGGTGTTGGTACTAAATATAATGTAAAATATGTCCATAGTGATAAAACAAATTAAATAACCTATGCACTGAGATATCTGTTTGGTTTTATTCGAGATAACAATGATATTTACTGGAAAGGAGGTTATAATTTTTTTTTTGTAATTCATCTGATAACAATTGTTTATATGTTTACTAAACTAAGAATGCAGATGATGCAGTTCAGAAAAATTATGCTGATCCAGGTAAAATTGTTATTCAAAAATTAGAAATTATGTGTCCAATTGTTGAATACGAATCTAACACAGCCATTGCAACTAAAGAAAAAAATACAAACATCCAAAAATACCTATTAGTTTTAATTATTGACAATTTTTAGAAAATTAGTTCCTGCTGGAACTGTTTTTAATTTTGATATAAGAGATCAGTTTAATAATTTACAATTCGATATACCTGATTTTGTAACTATAGGCTTCGCAAGCTAATAGAAAGAATTATGTTGAACAGTATGTACATACTTTCATGTTTGATCACTGTAATGTAAGAAATATTTATCATAAGAATGGTAGAAATGAGAGCTTTCCTAAAGAAAATTGGAATCCAGATATTGAAAATGGCTACTGTGCTAAAATGTTTCTTCCTTATAATGATTTTAGGAATTCAAAATCAAAACTATATATTTTGTATAGAAATAATGAACTTTACTATAAACCAACTGTAAACACTCAAGGTGATATAAATTATTATTCATTTTTTGGCGAAGACCAATATTTGTTATTGATATATATATATATATATATATATATATATATATATATATATATATATATATATATATATATATATATATATATATATATATATATATATATATATATATATATATATATATATATATATATATATATATATCAATAACAAATATTGGTCTTCGCCAAAAAATGAATAATAATTTATATATATATATATATATATATATATATATATATATATATATATATATATATATATACATATATATATATAAACAGTTGTTAAACATAAAACAAATATAAAAATTTGTGTAGATTTTAACAAAGCTGTTGAAGCAGGAACATTTTGTGATGTTCTAATTAGTCAAAGGAATCTAACTTATGTTTATTTGAAAGAGAACATTATTGAAGATATTAAATTTTTTTTAATTAATGAATGGAAGCTGTAAACTATTTTATGGAAACAACAAAATGTTTCTATAGTTTAATACAAATTTTTAGATCTATAGTTTAGTTGTTTCGAATAATAAATAAATTTTGTTAAACCAGAATGAGATATTTCTCCTAGAATAAATTTTTATTTGTAACTTATTTATTTGTGCAAGATTTGTGTGTCATTATTATTTGGTACAATCTACTTTCTCTCTTAATAAATTTCTTTCTTTACAAATAAAAATGAAAATGCCTATGCTACCATGCAGTATAACAAACTTTTTTAAAGGTTGTGATGTTTCAAATACAACTTCCTATAAATTATAAAATGCTTCTGACTAACTCAGGGAATTAGTTTTCAAATTTCGTCCAACTCTACAAAACTTCCAATTATTGCTCTTAGAAAAGATTCATGTTAAATATGTACTTCATGAAATACGTGACGACTTTGAGAAGATAGAAGAAGATTTCAAGAAGTTGGTAGAACTTCGAACTTAGTCTACGAATAATAATAAGATAATATATTTTTAGCTAATTTTGGTTGATTTTGGATTAAATTTGATTGAATTATATTGTTCACTTGATAAATTAATGTTTCTAGAAAACATAAAAAAGTTATTTGAAATCAAAAAATTTACATGATTTTGGCTTAAAATTAGCTGTTTTTTATTTACACAAATCTTGGTCGACCATTTGTGAAAAAATTGAAAAATTTGTATCTTTTTAGCTTAAAATTACATGATTTTGGCTTAAATATCCTTGTTTTTGAGGATTGGAAATTGATACTTCTAGAAACATAAAAATGTTGCTCGAAAATGATAAAATTACTTGCTTTTGAGCTTAAACTACTTTGTTTTTCATCAAATTTCAGATTTTGAGTTTTTTATTTTTTCTTGTAATTTCGTTAAAATCAGCACGAAATATTTATGTTAGTTTTTCATGTTATTTTGATGGAAATTGCCGGTTTGCTGGTTCTCGCATTTCAAATCTACTACTTGGCAGAAAAAAAGTAATTGTTTCAAGTAAACATTGCGTGGCATGGATATGTTTCAATTTGCAGAATAATGCCTTTCTCAATTGGATTAAGTCATTTGTATTTTGTTGGTAAAATCTGTAAATGTTAAAAGAAGTATTATTCGAGGAATAAATCAGTATTTTGAGGCATAGATAAGGTTTTTTGAGGAATAAATTAGGTTTTTTGAGGAATGATTTTGAGGAATAAGGAACTGATAAACGCCCTATAACATATAACCAGTATTAAATTTTTGGTATCTATATTTGTGAGGCGCCCTATACTTACTGGTGCTATGTTTGTGAGGCATTCTACACTTACTGGTACTATGTTTTCTAACATCTGGTACTTACTTGTGTGTGTTTTAGAAATACTTGTGTTAAAAATCATTTGCTAATTTGTTTTAATATCCTGTAGGTTCCTAATTTTTTGTCAATAAGTTTATGTTGTAAAATGATTTTATTCGTACATTTATTTAAACTATCATCTTAAAAAGTGTATTTGTTTTCCTAATAAATATTATAAAAGTCACTAATAATGGTGCAATAAGTTAAAACAATTTATGTTCTTAGTAACACAAATGAATGTTGTAATGAAAAAAAGACAGAGGAAAAGTTCTAGAAGCGAGCTCTCTAACCATTTTTCCATAAGTAATATTATAATATACCAAACTATTTATTATCTGTTGAACCTTGTCATATTCATTTCAAATAATTGAATGTGTTTTTGTTAATCTCCTAAACACAATTGTATCATTTTTTCACAACATAATTCTTATTGAATTTATTCTTTTGTGGTATTTATCGATCTGTATGTTATGCTGCGCCAAAAAAGAATTTTAATTTTAATAATATATAGAACACATATTTCAAGTATATTGTAAACAAGTAGTATTTCATATTCAAATATTCTAATTTCCTGCTTTGCATCTAAATAAATCATTAGTAAATAGTGACAGAGTTGAATCTTAAAATATTTTGTTACAAGTAAAAATTGGTGTGCTCCAAAGCTAGCTGCTGCTGTAGAGGTAGATGGTTAGCTGGAAACATCCTTGTAGCTGTGGTGTGCCGATAGAGATTGTGTACCTGAAAGAGAAACAGGATGTTTCCTACCCCACTTCCCCATTGCATACCATGTTGAGGTAGGATACTGGGGTTTTCTCGATGTTCTACAAATTCCCTCATTTCGTTTCATATTAATTCATTCAGGCATTATATTTTCTCAAACACTTTTTAAATAATACCTTCAATTTCTTCAAAGTAGTGTAATCAAATTTCTATGATGAAATTGTTGATTTAAAATTCAGAGTTTAATTTATAAACATATTTTCTCCCTCACAAAGAAGGAACAGACTGTGAGCTGTTTTTAAGCAAGAAACTTGTATTCCTTGTGACAGGCGCTCTACTACCTGAGGTGTAATTCTTTTGAAGCTCCAAAACTGAATAGCTTACCATCACTGCTACTGATCCAGTCTTTTCATATTCACCAACCATTTTTTCAAAAGTCTCTGCAGGGATATTAGTTTTTTTTTTTTTTTTAAGAAAATGTAATAAACATTCCAGTTTTTTTAAACCTGAAATATAAGAATTTATGTGTACTACTTCATTTTCAGACCCAAGCAATAATTCACAAAATAGTGACATGAGAAATTAAAGACTATTAAATAACAAGACACATTATTCCTTTTTAACACAGAAACATATTTATTTTTCTTTCAGAAATCATTCTTTAAAACTATATATGTACATCAAACATTTTAAGAAAATTCATATTTTACAACAGATATTTTTTAAGAAATTCTTATAACTATATTGTACAACAATTCATATTTTACCAAAACATACACACATTCATACACATTATTTAAAGAAATTTATAACTACACTTACAAAAAATATTTACAAAAAACAGACAACTGATAAGAAATGAACAAACAATTTTGGGCTATGCATGGTTAAGTCATTTATTTATTGTGTCCGGGAACATGTTTACCAGACACACATGTCAACGACAGCTGAAAAACGCTCACACATAGCACTTTGTATTTGTAGATTTTAATTGATGATATGAGATCCCACACTGTGAACAGTAGTTAATTTCTTGCTTGAGTAGTGACAAAGGAAATTGGATCGAAGAAACATTCGATGCAGTTATGAATATGGCTGTAGTTAGGCAGGATTATTCTTTCGAGTTGAGAGAGGGATATCAATATTTGTGCAGGTGATGCTGCAAACAGCTGTAGATATTGCAGAGAGCATTTGTAGAGATTGCAGGCATTTGTGGAGTCTGTGCTGTTGCATGTGGTGTTGGCAGGTGGACATAATTGGTGGTGTGGTGCTGGCAGATGATAGGGCTGAAGATATTATGATACTAAATCCATTGTTGTGGGAAATTTTTTTGACAGTTATTATTTAATGTCCCACAGGTATACACCATCCGATTTATGGATTTCCAATTGTATTAAAACCTTATACCAAATAAAAAAAATATCTGTGCATCAGAGCAAATGAAGAAATTTTTGTGGCTTTCCAAACCGATGTCTTGAGAGCTGATGAGGGTGAAGCGAGGTGAGTAATGGAGCAGTGCCAGATTACATGCCTTCTTATCACCAGTTAACTTGTATTACATAGTGTACATGCCACCTATGGTGAATGCTATGTATTGGAAGATATGAACATTTATGTACAGCATCATTTGCAATGTCTAGCCATAACCATGTGCACTAAACTCCTCAAGCATGTTAGTAAGATAAGGTACTATGTTATAATCATAGATTAAACCCACATTGGTTGAGTGCAGCAGAGGGAGGGATTTTCTCTGAAAATAGAATGTTTCTGTAGCACCTTCCTCCATTGTGATGGTTTTCAAGTACTTGCTCGCTACAGCAATGGACATTCTAATAGGCTGGGGTAATGCCAATACTAAATTTAACAAAAGGTCCTTATACCTCGAGAAAAAAAAGTTCAAAATCTACATCAGTACTAACCCTGTCATTATGTATCCGCACATAAGTTTACCTGCAGGCAAACACCATGGCCAGTATCTCATATTTGAGACTAGATGATAAACTCTTCACTGAGGCTGTGGAATTGGAAAATGAATTACTTTTCATCCCTGAATAAACATATCTACTTTTTTTATAAAATGCTGTAAGTGGAGCTGGTAATGTTTAGTACTGTGTAGTAGGTGGACTCTGAGGAGCTAAATTTGGAGCTATCTGCAGAGCTAACTGCGGACCTGATTGTGGAGCTAACTGTAGACCATGTAGAGCATGTGGATATTGCATAGATTCAGTGTTGCAACTTCTACAATGTCACTTCAAAATACCGCATCATGTAAATTTTCTCTGGCATAAATCACACTGAAACTGCTTTTTTGAATTTCTCATTCCACAGCTAGTTCTTTCATGTCGCCGTAAGTTCTGTAGAACTATAAACTCTTTACTGCAAAAGTGACACATCAAAGACATCATTGCTTCCATACTATTCCAAGTCTAGAATATTACTGAAAAAATGTATGCAAAGAGTTTAATGCGAATGTCTGATCAAATGATGAGCATATATGTACACACAGTTATGAAAACAACTGACAAAAGAACCTGAAGTCGCACACCTTCTGACTTTGCTGCATCCTAAACCAAGGGCATGGCAAGGCAGGATTTGCATAAGACCTAGCAAAACAATTAGAACACTGAAATGGCAGATGCCATGCAAAACCAATTTTTCTGTATAGTTTAATGGTAAGTTGTAAGTTGTAAATGTTTTGCAACAGAAACTAGGAAATGTGGTAATATTCTTTATTTTGAGTATATTCTTTCAATTTTTTTTTTCATATTACACAAATATTACAAGTGGAAACCTTCCATTCTTATCATTCTTACATTTCATGTTGTAAAGTTAACATTATTATTTTCCTTTCCCAGATATAACATATTTATTTAAAACATTTACATAAAAAGCCAGGTTGCCCAAATTTAGAATGAAATAGTCTTCAGGTACCTATACATTTGCTCATATTCAGCTAAAACATGCCGATTTTTTATACAGGTTATATTTATAGCTTTTACTGGCCATTTTAATAAGTAAATACAAATTGCAAAAGGCCATCACAAAATATATTGTGCAAATGACACCAAATTACCAACATTATAAAATGGCAGCTTTATTTCAGTCGAACCTACATTTACTCATAACATTACAACATAATTTTTAGTTCCTATGCCGGGAAATGTCCATTTTGGTAACACCTTACTGGTCATTAATCAAAAATATTATAACCTCAATGGTTATTTCCTAATATACTCGCGATCCCAAGTGGATGGGAGAAACTACTAAGCAATGCCAGCAGTAAATTTGTGAGTAAATTTGATTTTTGCAAAAAGCTCTAAACTTCGTAAATTTCCTCTAAAAACATAATAAAAACAAGGAGTTTTGCATATCTCCTATTTGATACAAAAGGCTAAGACCATAATTAATGCCTTGGTTATGATTGTTTACAAGTGGTTACAAATGTTTGCAATTAGTTACAAATGTTTGCAAGTGGTTACGAATGTTTACAAGTGGTTACAAATATTTACCATTGTTTGCAAGAGATTACAAGTGGTTCCTAGTGGTCACAACCACTTTACTTCTCAGTGACATGGTCACTAATTTCTTATAAGGTTAAAATAACCAGGTTACAAAAGGCAACATTATCGGATTATGGCTAAAAGCCCAACATTTTGCAACAATTTAAAACTAAAAATTTCTGGCCAGCCTGCACTCACCTAACATCAAAGTGACATAAGTGACCTGTTTGCTTTATGAGCCTACATTTGTGTTTCAATAAGAGTGCTATTTATCTCTGGTAGAAGCTTGCCCCCTCGAGGTCGCTGAACTGACCCCAATGGCAGCGTGTACCAATGCAGGTCCGCCTTCTTGTGCTACCAATCAGCATATTTTCCCCTCTAAATTAACGTATTTCTAAGAAATTGTTGGGGTTTTCAATTATTCTTGGGAGGGTTCATGCTTATCACAACCAATAGCAGTTTATGTTACCATACATGGTGACAGCTGCAGCAGACACCAATTTCCCTTAGGGGGTCTGACACAATGAAAATTTAAACACCCAATAATTCTGCAATATGCCATCAACTTCCGTCTTCTTGACCAAGTTTCCGTAAAGAACGTAACGAAACGTCATGTTTTTGGGCGGTACATGCACCATCACAAGCTGGTCATCAAGCTTGCCATGGACTGTGCTGCGCTCCATTGACTAATCACTGAAACATCAGTCCACTACACACTTCTCTGCCTGGTATAGTTGCTGCTGCACGTGCAAATAAGCATGGATATTAACGGTTATTTTCCTGGTACCTCAGATGTTTCAAAGTCTTTTAGTAGTGACGTGAAGCTGGCAAAATATTACAGGTGTGTTTTATTAGTGTTTCAAATCATATCTGAGTTTTTTTTAAACCTCAAAATCAACATGTGAAAGTGTTTGTGCATATCTGACAGTACGCTGCTCAATTTAACAGGTAACCAAGTAAGCATAGTAAGTATTCGAGGGTGTGCATGACATAATCCCCCCATTAATTTTAAGAGTTTTTATATTCGTTGCAATTACTCACAAACATGCAGTGACATGATGCTGCCTGTAACAACTTTTCATAAGTAGTTATAGATAATTCTAGGAAGTGCAAAATGTGAGCAATAGATAAATTTTAGGAATTGTAAATTTGATTAAATTATTCGTTTTTAAAACACAATACGTCTGAATCCAGTATTTTCACTAACCAATCAGATTGTGTCTTACTAATTTGTTTTTCTCCCACAAGAGTACACTTAGTGTCATAATATACATAAATAGCGCTGTAGTGCTGAAAAAAGAAAAAAAAACACTTTACTCACCATGACATATCGATGAACATGAAATAAATTTTCTGTTAGTAACATCCTATCCAGAGGAGGGAATATATATATATATATATATATATATATATATATATATATATATATATATATATATATATATATATATATATATATGTGTGTGTGTGTGTGTGTGAATTTCAATGAATTGCATTTCATTAAAAAAAATTAGATTAAAAATATATATATATACATTTTATGAGATAGTCAAGTTGTGTTTGTTTGGAAATCCATTGGGCTGCTGCATTTTTCAACACCGAGAGTGATATGTTTACAAAAGATAACAGGGACGAGGGTAGAGACAGGTAGCGAAAGTCAGGTTACAAGAGCTCAGGACATTGGGGGAGAAGTGCGACACAATAGGGAGCAGACAAGAGCTGAGAACATGTGTGACAGGCACGGTGATGGTAGCTGTGTACGGCGGATCGAGTCGAGATACTGGAATGTGTTTGAGAAAATCTCCACTGGCCACAGCGGACGCTAGCATACAGAGTCGTTCCTCTTCCCCGCCCTCTACCCTCCCATGCTGTGTTCCATCGTGCACACGCTGCAGTGGTACAGCCAGGAGGGAGACATGCCACTTCCCCTCCACCACCTCCACACTGGCGACACCACTCTACAATGTGCGTCGCCTTGGCCAACAGCTACCATTCTCAAATACACTACTTCGCGACCTGTCTTGCCTAGTCTACATTTCCCATAATGCAGCTCTTGCATTTAGTACCAAGTGAGCAGACTGTGTTTACAACCCAACTTCTCAATGAAATTTTAAGCCCAGTTGTTAACATGATTTGTTTAAGAGAAAAGCCTTACTTATTAATTACCATTTTTCCACTTTAAAAAGATAATTATTTCGAAAGCGATGTAAAATTATTTTACAAGATTAAAAGTTAACTTATTTGTTATGGTTAAATCTTTTTAAAAAAAAATTTAACTATCAAAATTTAATGATTTCCTTCCAAAAAAAATTTTTTGCGAGGGAAATACTGTTTTGCAGTCTATATTAATAGAAGCAATTAATAGTATCTACGCACTTAAACACACTTACTTAAATTTAAAAATTCTTAAAATTTACTTAAACTTAAAATTTATTTTTAGAAAATTCAAACATGTTATATGTTTACAAATAAATAAGCAAATAACATACATATTAATTAAACTGACAAAACGAAATAAAATTATATGTCCCAACCACCCCATCACACACATCAAAACATTACATTTGTCAGAGTTACTCAAGGTTCGTTTATTCATCACAACAACATTCTGAACAATCTTAGGAGCTAGGGCTATGCGCCCTCCACTTATGCTAGGTGTAAGCGGCTTAGTTCACCTTTTTTTTTTTTTTAGCCATTCCATAATTTACACATCAGTCATAACCAAAACCCACCCTTGAGAAATCTTAAAAGTGCTTAAAACTAACAAAATAAACAAATATTGTAAACATGAAACCATTTTTTATGTGGTAAAAATTATTCAATTTCGTTCAAAATCTAAAAGTTGTAACGATTTGCTAAGAGAGTTTAATGAATTTCCTTCAAACTGTAAAGAGTTGTAACGATTTGCAAAGAAAGTTAAAAAATTTTCATTAAAAATGGAAAGAGTTATAACGATTTACTAAGAAATTTTAATGAATTTCCTTCAATTGTAAAGAATTTAACGATTTGCGAAGAAAGTTAATAATTTAATATTTACCCCGAATACTGATATAACCCACAAAAACACATATTGCTTACAATACCAAAAAACACTTTCGAGACATGAGGAGCATAACTTTCTGCAAAAACGATGTAAGGCTTTATAACTGTACATCATACAAAACACTTCATGTTCACTATTATTTGTATTTACTTTTAAGTATTGACTTACAGCTTAACAAAATTAATTTCAGTGCGAAAAGGATCTAAACAGCACAAATGGAATAGTGATCTAACCTACAAATCATTACAAACAAATGTAGAAATACTAAGAAAAACATTACATTATTAATTATTACTGCACCAATGTCTCTTATGGTTTCAGTAATATTAACTGAAACAAGAAAACCATTAGATTAATATTCATTATGGACAAATGTCATGTATGATTACAGTAATCACTCAACTGCACATCGACTTTTGTAGAAGTCACAATATTGAACGGGAAGGAACCTGCGCATGTCTAGCAAGTCTTTTTTTTTCGCTTTCTTTATAGCTATCGCTTCTTCGTAGAGCTGGGGAATTACAGTTGGGAGTGGACGTAAATGTTTCCTTCCTCTGGGTAATGGCCGTATTACATAGCTGTGCTAAGGTTGTAGGGTTCGAACAGTATTTGGTTCGTCTGATGAAAACTGAATCGAATGAAAAGATGTTATCTTGAAATCGACTGCTTTTTAAACATTCCTTCAATGGCTGACAGGCCAATGAAGTCTCCTTTGTCCATGTAGTATGCACTAAATGCCATACTTGTATTAACAATAACTTCAAGCCACTGCTTTGGATGATACGCTGTAGATTTATTCTTTCTTCTTTCAATCAGGAAGAAGTCCCTATCGTGGGGAAGAAAACTGTGGCCACTGACTAAGAACTTCTGGTCAATGGTTGTGAAATATTTATTCACAATCAGATAATGATATAGAGCAATACACTGCCAGTTATTGTTTTGTTCAATACAACAATCTAACCAAACAACTAATCTCCTGATCTCGCCTACTTTGTGTGTTTCAAAATGCAGTTCAATGTATTTCATAATGCATGAAGTAACTTCAGAAGAACCATTTTTTGCCACCGACTCATTCCACACAGACATTAATGGTTTTTCAGTTCCCATGTTGTGAATATATTGGTTATAAGTAGTAAACTGCCTTTGATAAAACATGGAGGAATGATGAAGTGTTGGATAGAACAATACCTATTGAATACCTGTGCAAAGTACAACATATGTGGGGTTCTATTTTGACATTACAACATCCTCATGAAGAACTTTATGAGCAGTCTCAGCCTTTCTGTGATGAGGTGTACTTTGTGCACTAATCCTCTTCTACTCATCTTTGGTATCAGCTGCTACTAGATGAATGTAAAGTTCATCACAATATGAACAAGAGTCTGATCGTGGAGGACTAAATCTAAGCTTGAATTCACTTCTGAATATGTCCGTATAGAAACTATGTGACCATTTAATATTAGGATGACTTCCCTTGAAAAGATTATACATTCTTTCCACACAGTTCTGAACTAAGATAAAACTTGCTGGATGTGGATCTTGAATAATGGCTCTTTTGTGCAGGCATAGAGCTGATATGACCCCTTGCCATTCTTTGACATCAAATAACACAGCACATGGACGATTATGATGTGTCCCTCTTTTGTCATATATGTCAAGGTCAAATTTCATTTTTATCTGAAGTGTTTGCACACGTCGAGAGGAAATTTGAAAAACATCGAGCACAGCTTTCTTGCACACATTGTATGATTTGCCACTTACATGAAGGTGGTATTTGAAAGTTGTCTGCCTCTGAGGGATATCTTCAGCTCCATATTTTCGTTTTATGTCTTCCAGTGCCATACAACATTGGACTAAAAATGTAGACTGTTAATTATATTTTTGTTTCTAGAAATCTTGAAATAACTTTGTCTTCATACCTTTGGAAATCTTGTCGCATTCATACATACAGCGGCACATGGTAACCTGAAACAAATAAACTCACCTTTTGTTGATGGTGTCGATTTTGCCTAATCATGTGTAATACAAACCATTGAAGGCTAGTTTTAGCAGTAAAGCCAGGTCACCAACAAATATTTATTATTATTATTATTATTATATTAAATACTTTTCCCCTCGATACAGAACAATCTGCTTATTTACATGGCGAATCCTGCACACTGTTTTACTACCATGTTTCATTATTAGTAGCATAACATTATTGTGGTTTTAGGCAAATCTTCTGAAACTGCTACAGCTATTAATGAAAATAAACTGTGACCTTTTTATGGAATTTGTAGAAGATTGTCCAAAACATTATATATTTTTTATATAATAAAAATACTAACTTATTTTTTAGGATAGATCACTATTCCACTCACCTTTTCAGATGCACATTTCCCTGGTACAAACGTCCCTTTACTGTTTCTATATGGCTTGCCAGAATTTCTCAAAGCTTTATTCTTATTGTCCTTCCATTCTGACAGTCGTATCTTTCTCCTACACCCTTTATTTAATTTATTTCCCGCACTACCACTAAGCAGCAATGTCTCATCAGCCATCTTGCTGCAGTTAGATCTGTATTCTCTGGAATGCCAACTTTGAAAAGCAAAAAAATCCTCCATGGGATAGAACTATTGCCTGTGTACAGCAGTGGTATTGTGATGTGCTATGGATAGATCATTATTCCGCTATAACTGCAACATTCTCTTTTTTGTGGTTAAATCTCTATCCGAGGTAACTAGTCAATTATTCTTTAAAAGTGTAAAGAGTTGTAACAATTTTCAAAGAAAGTCAATCAATTTTCATTAAAAGTGTAAAGAGTTGTAATGATTTGCAAAGAAAGTTTATTACATTTTCATTAAAAGTGTAAAGAGTTTAACAATTTACAAAGAAAATTAATAAATGTTCATTAAAAGTGTAAAGAGTTTATGAAAATAAATGTAAAATTTCTTAAAAGTTAATGAGAATAGCAGTAAAATTGTAAGATTTTTTTATAATTACTGAAAAAAGTTATAATTAATTAAAAATCGTGATATAAGTTTTTAATTAACGAAAAAGAATTTAAAAAGCCTTGAATATTTTTTTAAACTTATTAATTTATATAAAGTCTAGTAGTAAAGCTGGTAGGCTTCGAAGGAGGGTTGAACCCAGGATCTGGCAGGCTGAGCGCAAACCCCACTACGTCAGGCAAGAATCTGGGGTGGTTGGCCATAATCCCAGGCAAGCTACGCAGGGGTTGCTCCGGTAGGCGTACGCTAAGTCAGGCGAGCAGTAATATTGGGTCCGTTACCATCGCAGAAGATGCCGGCAGAGGCTAGGAAGCGGCTAGCAGGTGACTGGGTTCCCGAACATAGGTGGGTCAACCCCCATAAAAGCTCCGATGGGTGTGTGGGCTGTAGGACCTGTTCACAGGGCGTACAGTCGACAGGTGCACAGCAGAGAAGGGGAAGACTGGCTCCCCTAGTGATACATCAGAAAATGAGGAGCTCAAGGCAGGACCCCCTCTTTATAGGCCAGACACCCTCCCTTGTCGAAAAAATTTGTATGACGCTATTCGCCTAAAATGTACATCAAACAATAGACTAGAGTATTTGATACATTTTTAAGTAAATTTTAACCAAATTTAACACAAATTAAAAGGCTTATTTCATGATTTAACATGTTTTCTGCATTTTAGCATGTATATATTGGAATATAATGTGGAATACGTGTATTTATTCGGTTTTAAGCGAATATTATTATTATTTACACATTTCATTCATCTTTTGTAACACAAGCTTTTTGTAATATGGGGTTTTTTGCAACCAGAATGGTATACTATGATTCAACACCAATTTTTATGCATACAAACACATTTATTTCTTTGAAACAAACATAACAAGGCTCAACACATAATAAATACTTTGGTATATTATAATGTTAGTTGTGGAAAAGTGGTTAGAGTGCTCACTTCCAGAAATTTTCCTCTGTCTTTTTTTTTCATTACAACATTAGTACATGTTACTAAGAACATAAAGTGTTTAACTTGTTACGCCATCATAAGTGCCGTTTATTGTATTTATTAGGAAAACAAATACATTTTTAAAGAGGATAGTTTAAATAAATGTACAAATGAAATCATTTTACAACATAAATTTACTAGCAAAAATCAGGAAACTGCAGAATGTTTCGAAAATTTGCAAATGATATTCGAACACGAGTTGCTCCAAAACACAAACTTACTAGAGCTATGTTTTTTAACATGTACAGAATGTTACCAAACATAGTACAAGTAAGTACAGGATCCCTCACAAACATAGCACCAATAAGTATAGGATGCCTCACAAACATATATACCAAAAAATTCAGTACTGGTTCTATGTTATAAGGTGTTTGTCAGTTCATTATTCCTCAATTCAATCCTAAAAAAAATTATTTATTCCTCAAAAATTATATCATCAAAAAATCTAATTTATTCCTCAAATAACACTCCTTTGTAACATTTAAACACTTGATCAACAAAATACAAACGACCTAATCCAATTGAGAAAAAAAACTTCACATTGAAACATATTCTTATCATGCAATGTGTACTTGAAATAATTACTTTTTTTGATAGAGTAGTAGGGTTAACTACATGTATTATCGTACTTTTTAATATATGCTGTCTTCATACTTCTTGGGTGTAACTTTGATGTAACCTTGTTCCTTAAATGCTGTTATGATCAACTTTTTTTTTTATCTGGAATATTCCCCGTGTTTTTTTAAACTTCAACAAATATCTAATTCTGTCTACAAGTTCGCTGGAGTCTTCGGAAAATATGTAGCCATTATTCACAGCATTTCTTGAATGAATGTCTTTGGCAAAATCAATGTCTTTAGCCTTATTTGCATAACTTGTATAAGACAACTTGTTGGTGCAATAAGACCTGCTTTCTTCACTTTCTATTTTATCATAAATATCGACTTTACTTCTTTTGAAGGAGGTATATTGTTACCGATACTGGTCTCTGCAGCTATTTTTGGTACATTATGTCGAAGATTGTTACATACACATGTTAGTGTATATTTCACATGCTCCAATTCTATTGTATTTCTTGTATTAAAGTTAATTCCCTCTCCTTCTGTGTTATTATGTAGTGGAGATGTCACACATCGTTCTCTCAGCAGGAAGATTATGTTTACAGATCTTGACACGTCGATTCAAGATATCCGCTCGTACAAAGTGTCTGAAACAGTTTCTGCAGTTAAAAATCGTCCGAGATGCTTTCTTCAAACATTCATTCTTCTCATGTCTACGAGCATTGTAGGCGAACATGTATATTTTTATGCAGTATTTGCAGTCTAGTTTATTGGGCGATGCATCCATTTTCATCAATGTCGATTAAATGAATAATCTTTGGTGTGAGGAGAAAGTTTCTTTCCGAATAGATGTTCACCTCACAATGTCAGAAAGTCGACTAACTTATTTCTGTATAGATTTATGTTTTAAACAGTATCTGGTTTAATTGATGATGATAAAATGCCTTCCCTCTAATATTTATGTGTTAATTGTGGAATTATGCACACTTATTCACCATGTGGTTAAATCTATGTATGTTAACAGGAATATGTTACATAGTATCTGGAGTTGGATAATCAGTACATCTTTACTTGATATTCGATTAAAATTAATAAAGAATTATTTTATTTTAGGAGTGTAAAATGGAGAGATGTCTTTCATAGAATTTTTGTAGTGACTATTTAAAGACTTTGTTTATTGAAATGATCGTGTTGGGTAATCTATTAGGAGCTTGTCATAACAGTGTTTGAAATGCACGAATGTAATACGAATTATGTTTTTCCCAGTAAATTTTGCTTGGTAATTCGTTATGTTGAATGCATAAGTTATATAATAATGTTATTTGTTTCGGGTATCTTTTAACGATGTAAATAATTTTTTGGCAATCGGACTTTGTTATCCTAAAAGATGGAGTATACGAATCTAAAATGGCCACAATTTTCCTTTAAATTTGCTTAAATTTGGACATTTGAGGAAATATTGTGGAAATTGGCATATTCCAGCTTCTATAAGCGTCATTTCAAGCTGGATTCGTGGTATTTCATTAATATTAAACCAAAATATATTATTTTTAAATAAAATAAGTTTATATTTGTCTAAATATACACATTCTATGATAGATGATGTACCCGAAAATCTTGCATGGGTAGCTTTTATACATGCACATGAAACTTTAGTTATAAGTAGAAATTTGAGAGAACTCTACACGTGAAACACGTAGGTTTTCTCTGCTACACACGAATATTTAACAGCTTGAAAGTTTCAAATGTGTTGTATTACATTCCCCTGAATGCAAAGAAGTTTTGTTTTAACACATGTTTGTTTCAATGCAAGTTTTCAACATGTAAAAACGTTTACTTATTAATAGCCTAACTGGAATGATACATGTTTGCAAATTGTGTTCTTTGAATACTTAAAATATATAAAAAGTCTTTATCTCTCCTAAAATTGAGTGAGTGAAAATATCTCCTGTACGAAAATATACTTAGTTACCTGGAATTATGGGGGATTAAAAAAAATTAAAAACTATACTGGGAAGTATATTTGACATTTAAAATTTCTTGTAAATTTGCAATTTAAGAATCAGGTAATGATTAATTGCTAGTAATTAGAAAATAATTTTATCAGAGTGCTTTCCTGATAAATGTTATTTCATTGGAAGAAAATATTCAAACAAGCTATTGTCTGGGGTTGAGGAATCTGGCATACCATTTTCTTACCAGGTCATTAATCTGGGAGAGTTCAAAATTCGCAGGCTTAGGAGAGGCAGCTAGACAGGTGTCCGAGCTGGACTATGAAATGGTCTGGTTTATGGGTCGCGGAAGAGGTGGTTAGGGGAGGGGGCCCATAGTGCTAGACAGGACACAGGTCCTCGCTGTCCACCACCATTTTAGTTTGTCGACAACCCACTCTGTGTGAAGTTGGATACCTGGTAATGCTCTTTCCCATTTCACTGCCTGATATCGGCGCTCTGGTGGGGCTTTGGCGTCGACCGAGTGATAGTGGACCATGGCCAGCGGTGTCAGCCAGCGGGCTTCAGTTCTAGTTAAACGTTTTCATCAGATAATATCTGCTCTGGAATTCACCTATTGTTACATGTGATACTATATACATGTTTTATTATAACAATTTTTCTTTTCACTAGTGGGAAAATTTTCGTGTGTTATGGCCGGATCGATATAGTGCGTCGGTTATTTTTAATAATTTTATATTTTTTCTTTGACCAAGTGTTTGTACTGAAATCGTTCATAGATTAATTTAACGTCCTAAGTTTCTACAGAGTATACTGGATTAAATCTTCCGTCACATGATCCGAGTCTCACTATGCTTCGATGTAAATTGTGTTTAAAAAATCATTTATTCTCATGCTAGGAAATACGTGAAATAATGTGAGTGAAATATTTATTTTTCCAAGGAAGTGAAATTGTGAAATAATTATTATTTAAAATGTGGCATTGGGGTAAATTTTTCTGTGCATTTGTACGTTGTTTAAAATTTTATGTGAAATGTTTAACATTAAGGAAGACGTGATTAAATATTTCTAGAGTAATAACTCATTAAAAGTATATTGATAGGGAAATATAAACCGGTGAATTCGTAAAGAGTTAATAATTCTTATTGATTTGTGACATAATTATAATGTCGATGAGTTTCCCCCATAACCTCAATCGACCGAAGCAGATGCAGGTTCTCTTTGCTAGCAATATCTCGCTCAGCTTATAATGCGACGTAAGTGATACAGTCGAGTCATTCCTTCACCAAACTCACAGCCGGACGGACATGTTTTAAAATCTTTTAATGGTGTAAGGTGTAATCTTTTAATGGTGTCGTTAAAGTTGAGAATTTCGCGAAATCAAACATCGTCGCAAATGAAATGCTCTTCTGTTTATGACATATAGTTGCGATATTGTGATTTATATAAATATATATTACATACAATTAGCATTCAAATAGATATTCATTTTTTGTATAATTTACAACCTTATTAACTGCAGATATGGAGGCTATATATTAACGCAGGTATTGCGTTTTAAACCAGAAGTTAGCAAACTAAAATACTTTAATGCAATAATCACTCATTGACAGGTTTACCTTGTACTTTTGCCTCACGACTGCATCATTGCAAGCACACAAATGTATTTTTACAATAACAACATTTTGGAGACCATTTACATGTTGGCATGGCATAAAATTAAAAAATTATACATCTCAACTTTATGACGTGTGAAAATCAACGTTAATGAATCTCCTCCATCTTATCACATTAGTTCGCTGAAGGTGTTTAATAAGTGAACAACAGTTCCTGGGGTTAAGTCAAATTCATAAGGGTTAAGGGTAACTGTATAATGTTGCGTGAAATAAAATCTGTAACACACATGTATATGAATTCTCACAATTCCACGTGACGTCCTCATGCAAAATACGTATTATTTGCGGTTTATTATTGTGGTACCTGTAATAATTTTTAGGTCGACTTAGGTCGCGTAAAGCTTTTAAGTACGGCCATTTACCGAAAACTTACATGTTTGTTCAGACTGAAGCTTTACTGAAATACGTTGCAAATTATCGGTATTGACATATGTGATTGGAAGCATTCTCCGCGTATTAATTCTCCGCTTCACAATTTCTCGACAAATTCAAACGCATATTTGTTTTCTGAAACACTCGTCTACAATGTAGTTTTTCTACCAGTAAATATATTTGAAGATGTGTAAGAAATTTGTTAAATATTCGAATTATGTTATCTTAAGGATCCTATGTACTAAAACGTTTTCTGCGAAATCGTTGTTTATGCGTAAACACGTGTCTCGGTAGATAAATGTTCTGGAAATACGAAGTTTTACCAGAAAGGATAAAAAAAACTATTATCTATGTCGCTATCTTTGTACATTTATTATATTAAGTGCATCAATAGAGAAAAAAAATCGTGAAAATGGTCAAATATCGCATTTTTAAAACTTGCCTATGAAGTTTCTTTAAGCGGTAAAAGAAAAGAACGATTATACGCAGGTAGTTTGATCTGTGTACTTTCATCGCGTGAAATAAAACCGCACTGATACATATCTAGTTTACACAGTAAAATGTTAGGACGGAAACACTGCACGCCTTGCGCGTAGGAGCAATGAGGCGCTAGGCGTACGTGTTAGTGTCGCCCTTATCGCTCCCTCGCTTCTTCAGCTTGAAGGCGCAGCTACATAGTCCTCTTAATTATGCATTGTTAAGAAAAGAAGTATTTGTGGTCCATGTCATACTTCTCTCCCCCTCCCCCCGCCAATATAATTGCTTCTTTAAATATATCCTACGAAACCACAGGGCATTATTTTGATGCACACGACAGCAATTCTCTTCTAAAACCTTCCGGCAGTTTGCTATTGTAATTAAGTGAGAACAGTTTCTTTGCATTTATTAGCGCATGTACATTTTCTTATCTTTCACGGGGAATGTAAAGATAGAAATGCTGTCAACTCCATTTACTCCGCTATTCTTACAGCCGACGTACCAACACCGCTGGTAATAACACATGCCATGGTCACCATTAGTACATGTGTTGGGTATTCACAACTACCACTTTAACTCACGTACGACAGGCTCACTTTAGCAGAACGTGAACACACACGTGGGTGAGCCGACGACCAGAGTGATGACGTACTTCTGCCGACTGTGGAACTGCGGCAACACCGCACGGGTTGAGAGGTGATGCGTCGAATGCCACCTGCTACCGTTCAGTCATGAACACTAGTGCTCCTGTGAATCATTGGAGGAAATACCACACAAAACTGATCAGACTTTTTCCTATCCCATGGCCACTCTAGTGTAGTATTTGACTAAATGGTAGAACGTATTCAATTATGTGAGGAGAGGAGTCATCTTGTATGTGGGACAGTCGGATCGACGAATATCGTAATCGTGAGAAGGCAGAAATATTGGAAGCAATTGGAAAATATTCTGAACTACAGGTGCAGAAGTACAAAAAATTCCATAATTTGATAACTCAGACATGTGAATTTAAATAATATATCTATGTACAGCCGTTGGAAATATAGGTCCTACGTATTTGTTTAATTAAAAAATTAAATTTTACGGACCGCGAAAGACGGGTCTATAACTAATATGACTAATTAATGTGATACTAGAAGAATAATAGAATCAAATGAAATAATGAGTACATAAAAGTGCATTAATACAATACACAATAGAACAACATGTAACGATTATTGCATTAACTTTACATGCTAATCAAGGACTGCAAAAAGGGACTAGAAGGAAGAATGGATGTGCATTAAAAGAAAACTACACATCAAATTGGTAATTCTGCAATGCAATGCGATTTGTCTTCCCATGTATAGTTGCAAGAGAGACTGTTTTTAAATTCTAACTTGGTATTTTTAATGTTCATGCACGTTTTTTTAAAGAAACCATTAGTTAGCAATATACTGATATTCCCAGGTAATTCGCCTGTAGGAATCATGAAGAATTATTTTAGTTCTTCTCTTACATCCTTCTGTGAAGTTCCCATATTTTGACGCGCTACTCCTTGGAATGGAAAATATTTGGGAAACCGTCCTCCCGCCATTCACCAGGCTGTATTGCACAAGTCATCTGTACTATCAGGTCGACAGATGCACGGCAGAGGTATGTTGCATGTGAAGCATTTGAAAGTAAGAAATAGTGAAGCACGCATACGGCGAGAACAACATAATCGGCAGTGGACGGAGGTATGTTCATGGGCTTCCGTAATAGCCTGAATGTGTTGAAAATTAATCCAAATGTATTTTCAGCAATGAATATACGGTTTGGAGCAGGTTGGTCCCTGTAGTAATATGACTTCATAATATACAGTCGCATTGCAAATGCATCATCTGCAATGAAGTAGAAGTCTTCTGCCAGGTGGAGGGATAGGAGGTGGCGACTGCACAGAGCCAGCTTCTAACGCATTATGCAAAGAGCAATTAGCGAATACTCCACCATCTGATATCCTTCCATTGCAGCCTACATCGACATACACAAACTTGTACTCGGAGTCCACGACTGCTAGAAGTCCAATACTGTTGTAAATGTTAATGAGCAAAACCTAAGGCCTATACAAAGAGTTGTATGCCATTGCGAATGTTATAGAGACTATTATTAAGTAAATAGGGCTGCACATCTTTCATAACGATGAAACAGTTTACTGTCGGTTGGTTAAGTAGTATAGTAATTACTATGCCTATATTCAGCAAGATGTAGGTGTGTCATTGAAGTATCTTTTGTACATGAATTATTAGGCAAAAACTGTTAATGTATTGATATTATATTATGGACTAGACATCTCAATATGCACTAATTTTAGTTTACTTCTATAGACATGTGACATGCGGCTTCGATATAAGTAGGCTATTGCCCACTATTACACGACGAAAGTCTACAATAAAATCCTCCATTTATTAGATAATGTAAACATTGCATTATTACTGGGAAAATGTCTTACACGTTAGTAAAACTACCATTAGAAACGTTAAATAATTAAACATGATAGTTCGTTATATTCAGCTTATGTGTTTGTAATACCCGCACCAACCAATTCCCATAGACAACACTGACCGATTATTTTATACTTCTTTCCAGGTTGCGAGCAATGTTCCAGTATGTGAAGAGAACTTACAACAAAACAAAGAAGAAAGTAGTCACAATTATACAACACCACATGAAGGTAAAATAAAACAGCAAAGTGCACCTTCCTCTGCTAATGATGTCATATTGCAAAATGCAGTAGTCGTAATGAACAAACTGCCTGATGAGTATAACATATTTCGAAGAATATGTTACTATGTAAATTCGCGGTTTAAGTTCGGAATTGCTAAGGAAGAAATTCCTGCATTCCATTCGGAAAGCTATAATTGATGTCACAGGCGAAGATTAGCACCTTGCAACGTCCAGTACAAGTACAGTCTCGACATCAACAACTCCATCTCCCTCTGTTTCATTCAGTTATACACTGTCACAACAAACAGCCACTTTGTCCAGCGGTAGTTTCTGCTATAAACATTCACGAATATTAAGACGCACAGGAAAGTTCACATTATATGAATTATATTTCCTAAATGGCCTCCAAAAATGAATAGCATTAAGTGCTGACTTTCAGAAAGCTTTGTAAAGAAGTAAGTAATAGGATTATATTCCAAACCTTTCGAAAAAACTCTTTTAAAAATTTAAAAAAAATCAGAAAAAAATTATTCTAAAAAATTGTTTTCAAAATATTTTTTTAAAAATCCCCAGAAATTACCTATTTACCCTCAAAAATGGTAGAAGCCACCCAAATCCAATTTTCGCCTAATTCAAGTAATTTGAAGGGCTTCGCTAAGACCGACAAAGCAGTGGCAGCCATATTGGTTTTATAGGCATAGGGTATACTAAGGATCCAGGATCAGAGTCATACTTAACCATAAGCTATCTTGGTTCTGTAAGCCATCTTGTCTACCATACTGAGTGCAGGTGGCCTTTGACCTTGATATTTGACCCAAAAAAAATATCCGAAAAAATTCCAAAAAAATGCATTATTGCAATTTATTTTATAATTATTAAGAATTAAATATTTAAAAATGATTTAAAATATATTATTAAAAATTAGATTTCGATCACCTAACCAGGCCTCCGCCCCTTGGTTTGCGACCGCCATATTGGAGGACGACAGCAATCTTGGTAGCGACCACTGTCTTGGTAGGCGACCACCATCTTGCTAGACGACTGTCATCTTGGTAGATGACCACCATCTTGGTAGACATCACCAATCTGCCCCATTGGAAGCCAGTGATGTTTACCTTGACCCCATGACCTTGAAAGACCTTGAAAACCAAAACTCTAGAAGAAATACATAAAAGTCAGCAATCATATGACATTATAGACTACTACCACCATATTATGTGCAGACTATCTCAACCTTGAGCCAATGACCTTGACTGACCTTGAAAACCAAAATTTGAGAAAAAGACATAAAAGTCAGCAAACATATTGCATTACAGACGATTACCACAACATTTGATGAAGGTAACCTTAACATTGACCCAATGACCTTGAATGACCTTGAAAATAATAACTAGAGAAGAATATGTAAAAGCCAGCAAGAATAATACATTACAGACTATCACCACCTTATTGGATCCAGACTACCTCGACCTTAACCCCATGACCTTGAATGTCCTTGAAAACCAAAACCCAAGGAAACTGAGTTATTTTTTGGGGATTTATTGAAATAATTTTTAATATTTTTTAATACATTTTTGTTATTTGTTTTAGAATTTTTTGGGATTTTTGGAATTTGTTATGGTGTTTTAAGGGTTTCTGGTGTCAAAGGTAAAGGTCAAAGTTCAAGGTCAAAGCCATGAATCAGGTGTAAAAGGTTAATGACTTCCAAGAAGGCAGTCGTGTGACATCACAACGTTGGGGGGGGGGGGGGCTCCGGCCCCTTTGTTCTAAGCCCTTGCCTCAGAAGGAACATAATCCTGCTACTGAAGTACACTGAGACATTATCAATAAAGGTTATTTTAAGGAAACAGTATTCTTTCTTACATTTAGATAATCTCTCAGGCAGTCGAAGATAGCCTTCGTCACTTCTGCGACTATTCTTCCAATAGTACATGAAGGAATACACCATTCATACTGCTTGCTGTTGTACATATCACCTGCATCACATTCATGAACAATGGTTTGTTACAACATAACCAAAACAGAGTACAATTAATGGAATGAGTTATTATTACTTTTCATATCCACGTACCTGCTGGTAAAAATAGAAGAGTGACCAAGACACGTTCGTGAACAAAAATCATCTTCCTCATTGATGTATCCCTCTTGGCTATACTTGGGCCAATTATATCAATGAGAAGCTGCACTTGTACTGCAGGCATCCTCGTAAAGTTCCTGTAATGTTTTGCATCTTCGATCTGTATCACTTTAATTAGATTTGTGTATGCACCTAACCTCCCACGCCTGTTATCCCCTCTCTAACCCAACATGTACCCTATTTCCTTATTTTCTTCTTCTTCAGACACACAGAAACCGCCACAGCGGTTTCACTTGCTGCTTCCAAGCCATTACTGGAAAAGTGTGGGTCATGACACGACTAGTTTTATCATGCTTTCGGCAGTGGACATGCCCAGGCAAGATCTTTCTCGGCAAGTTCTTGCCGTCATTCGTCAGGATGACAACTTTCGTTACCAAACTGTCCACATGGACATACCTCAGCTAGTAAATTGGGGAACTTGTTTGCCAAGAATTGGGCCTACTTGCTCGTGTACACCAATCTTTATGAAGAGCTTTCAAAAGTGCTCAATTTGCAACACTGTGATTTTCCAGGGTTATATTTACTTTTTGTTTTGTGGTGTTTCCACATATTATATTTATTTACGGTTACCAAATAGTTAATTATATCTACAATTAATTTAATATAAATTTTCAGATTAATCTTTATTACCTATTGATTAGATGATGTAAACAATGTTCACGGTAAAGTTTGGTTATTTTAATAATTCTTGACATAGAGATCATATGTATATATATTTCATTTTTTTAGACGATATTCAATATTCTAAATTTGTTTGTTATTTTTCATTCTATTCCCTAGAGGGTTTTAAACATTAAAGGTTTATTAAACAAATTTACGAAAGAAAATATACTAGTTGTCTCTCATCTCGCCATTACTGGTTGGTGGAGAGATGTGGCGTGGTAAAATGACAGCCAATTGGAATACAGGTAACAACATAAGCAAGGCGGAAGTAAAATCGAACATAATTTTTTTCTATCAGAAATCATACCACCACCGTAAAAGGCAGACGCGTAGGGTCGATAATCATTTTTAAAAAGTTATAATAAGTAATAATATAGATGTGCAATTTAAGAATTGCTGCAGAATGTGTGAAATTTAATCACTGATAATTGAATTGATTTAATTATTTTGAGAAAAGGGAAGAATAATTTGTCGAATTGGTTTGAGAAGACGAACGAGAAAAAAAAGGGTGAAAAAATTTCGAATTTTTTATTTTACTGAAATGTTACATGTTTACCGTGAAGAGCAGGTGACAAACATTTCATCACAAGCCAGGCGTGTGGGAACACCTTTTTGACTATCCTTTCATACTGCGATGAGTGCATTTGTTTACAGATATCGTAATGCCAGGATAATTCTTTGCAACAGCAATGTGTAAATAAATCAATTATTCGTTTGCCTTGCTATAACCGAAAATCCAAATACGTCAAGATGTCGCTTACTTAATAAAAGAAATATGCCATTTAAATTCATTTCTTACTAAGAGAAAGCCTTGGATCCCACGTTTTTATAAGTTGCACAAGAAGGTGCGCAATAAACCCACGCTATACCACAACATTATTTACGCTACCCGCACCACCACGAAGATCAGCCACCTGGAATAATGGAGTAAAATAACATATGTGATTATGTAACACTAGGTTCCCTAACCAAAGAGCTTGTCAACGAGAGCGGATGCCAACGAAGAGCGAGTAAGCTTGTCCAAGTCACACAGATGGTGGAGTGATGAATCTTGATGTTTTTTGAGGCAAAAGAATCCCAATGAACTGTGTGGTATAGCGTCAAAATATAAAATTCGGTGCGATCTCACAGAAACGGTCACCACCGAGCTATGTGTAGTGCAGAGTTCCAATAGCTGCGTATACTGTAAGCACAATGCTTCGCAATATCAAGGCCGTAACTTATATCACCACAGACCCCGCCGTGCTTGGTGAGGCGGGGAGGGGTGTCAAATGTTGGTTGATTATTTGTGTTTATTTCGAAATGTGCGCAAAGCACACAACATTACCCACACCGCAACGAGCAGTTTACGTACCGCATTACCGCTGTTGTGTTCTCATTCCCGACATCCCTGATCCCTTCATATTTACTGATGGCAGAATTAGCTGATCATGTTGAATAATTAACGCTCCTGGTCACCTGGTCATTCTAACTGAGCGGCTCAACGGGGCAAAGTGTAATTAAATATTTTAAGTAATACTTGCGATATTTTAAAGAATATAAATAACTGTATTTTGATTTTGAACTTGTATTCGTTTATGTAAAGCTATAGTAATTGTACTCTCCCTATAAATTATTTCATTTTAGTTTTATTTTTTTACGGAAATACTCTGTTTTTTCGTAAGTAAATTGCGGTTTTTATAACATTTAAAAACATACAAATGATTTAAGGAATGTATCATGCAAGAACACTTAAATGTTTAGTATAAACGGGAACCAAAATACTTTTGGTTGGACAGCTTTACTCCAAAGTTTTGCCAGTACGAAAGATATTGTATTAAGTGGCAAACTACTTCACGCTGTGTTCATATAAATGTGTGATATTATTGTACCTTTAAGGTTGGAAAACGCAGTGTGATGGGCGCATTTAGATGATGTTTTTTAGCTCTTATATTTGATCGCTGGGGACGTATTAAAGCCAAGTCACTACTATACTACTACAGCCTATGCGCCGAAAGCAATTTTGGGCTCTTGTGTTGCTGAATCGGGTCGGGGTTATTTCCTAAAGCAGTGATTAGGGATTGTTGCTATCCTGGTTGCTGTTTTTGAAAAATCGAGCTATGTATTTAATTGCTGCTGTAATTCAGTGTGCAATTCTCTGGTACGGATGTACGTGTGCTGCTGTCTTGAAATATCTTCTGCACTCATTGTAGCATGGTAACTTACGACTGTACGCAGTAGGCCCGATATGAAGAATTACTGGGTTTATATATAAAAGTAGTAGGATTTAGGGGTTTCCGGCGCAATGTATTTTAAATGAGAGCTGCGTAGCTTGTGCGGCCGGCGGTCTTTGGCTCTCCTCGTACAAGCTCGGTAATCTTCGACTCGACTCAGGGCGTGCTCGGATGCTTTTAAGCCGTCGACTAGAAGGTGTTGAATCTACCCGAAGGTGCTCGGCAGCTACGCCCACTAATTCTTCAAGCATATGTTTGTTTCTGGTAGCCATAATTGTTTTATATGAATAGGGTATGTTATATCTTAAATACGTATTTATTATAAGATTTTAAGAATTATTTTTAATTGTATATTAGGTATTTTATATTGTGGTTAAATTATACATAAAGTATAGCGGAAACATGAAAAAGTCTCACAAATACATTTACAGTCCCTTTATTGAAGACTGACTAACACAGGATTCCAGAATCTGCAAATTATTCAATAACTCGATTGTTTTGGTTTAAGGTATAATTATGCTACACTGAATTTATTTCCAAATATATGTATATATGACTAAACCAAGTCCATCATTCTAATAGCGACCACATGCACGAGCATGCAATAATCTTGGTATGGATTAGCACCTACCAACACTTTTAGAGGCTTAATTGGCGTTATTTTAAATGTCAATACTGCCAGGCCCTGGAGATTTGGAATGCAAAAGGTTGATAAACAATCTTAACATTTGTGCTCTTCTTGACCATCAATCCATCAATCTTTCAATCTTCCCATTAATCTTTCAATATTTCCATCGATCTTTTAATCTTCCCATTATTTTTTCAATCTTCCCATCCATCTTTAGGAATCTTTCACCATCTTCCCATCAATCTTTCACAATATTTACATCACTCTTTCAATCTTTCCATCAATTTTTCAGTCTTGCTATCAATCTTTCAATGGTTCCATCATTATGCTCCACAATCTGCTCCAAAATCTCTCCACATGCTCCAAATGCCCCAAAATTCTGCTCCTTGTGCTCCAAAATTTGCTCCTCATGCTCCACAATCTGCTCCAAAATCTCTCCAAAATCGCTCCACATGTTTCACAATCTGCTCCACAATCACTCCGAATGCTCCACAATCACTCCAAATGCTCCATGATCTGCTCCATAATCTTTCAGTCTTTCCATCAGTCTTTCAATTTCCCATCAATCTTTCAATCTTTCCATTAATCTTTCGCAGTCTTTCCATCAATCTTCTACAATCTTTCCATCAATTTTTCGCAATCTTTCCATTAGTATTTTAATCTTTCTATAAATATTTCGCAATCATCGCCACAAACTGCAACACACACCACAATCAGCACCAGATGCACCACAATCAGAACCACAATCTTTCTATATTTCCATAAATATTTCAATCTTCCCATCAATCTTTCGGAATCTTTCGCCATATTCCCATCAATATTTCACAGTCTTTACATCAATCTTTCCATCAATATTTGAATCTTTTCATTAATCTTTCAATTTTTCTATCAATCTTTCAATCTTTCCATCAATATGCTCCACAATGTGCCCTGCATGCTCCACAAGCCACTTTCAATCGCTCCACAATCTTTCCATTAATCTCTCAATAATTCCTTCAATCATCAATCCTTATACAATACATTGTTTTGTCGTCTGTCTCTAGCCATACATATTTTAAAAATCGTTTCACCAACTGTCTCCAAAATTTGTTCATGTCGACAGAGTTAATGTTAAGTATACAGTCTACTATTCGTGCATTTCTATACTAAAGTCTTTATTATCATTCTATATGCAGATCTTTCCATTAACAGTCGCGTGCTCATAGCACCACTTTAAAGTTGTGCGAGGAAAAAGATTACTACATACAAAAATAAAAATAAATTATAATAAGAATTTATTATTATTTTGTGATTATAATTTCAGAACAAAGCAGTTTATCGCATCCCTGTATCTTTAGATTACTAATGATTGAAGATATCTGAATAATGCAGTAGAAATACTCACATTTTGAAGGTCAATCAAATATCTTAGTCTATCAACAAGTTCATTCGGGTCTTCGGTAAACTTGTAGTCAGTATTCTCAGTGTCTTCTGCCTTCTTCGCATACTTGTCGAAGGAAACACATTGGTGAAATGTGTGGCAACATCAGTGAATCATCATCCTTCTCGTCGTCTTCAGCTCTATCAATGTCTTCAAGTTTCAACGCTCTCTTCATTGTCATCTTTACCTCCTGTTTTGTATTCTAAAATAGTAGTATGATAAAGAGAATTCAAGGAATCCAGGGTCGGACTCGGGGCTCTGGCCGCCCTCTTTGATTCCACCATTTTGGAATTTTAAGTACAAAATTGCTTGTTTTTATCCGATAATAATTAGTTTTTATCAAAGATCACTTCAGAAATCGAAAATTTTACACAATAATTGGGCTTTTTCTCTAAATATTTCCCATTTTGCTTATTCAGCTGCAAAAAAATACCCTCCCCCCCACAATCCTAAATTGCCTTCAGGTACTCTGGTCGTCATCTTTAATTTCAATTTTTTCTTGTAAAATTGGTCTTTTTCGCTTTAAAAAACCTTTTTCCTCTTAAAAAATTTTCCTTTTTGTCCCATAAACAGTTTATTTTCACCTTGAAATCAGACTTTTTCCAAAAAATGCACTTATTTCCTTACAGAAATTCTAAACATTTCCATTTAATATATAATTAAAAATTGTTTAAAAATTATAAAATACCCACACAATTTATAACAAATTTATTAAGAATTAGTTTAAAATTCCAGTCCCTGACGACCATTATCGCCTATCAGTTTTAAGTTCCTAACCATCATGAAAATCATCGACCACCCCCTTCCCACCACCCAATCAAGAAAAACCAAAAAAGAAATCAAAAATCTAAAAAAAAAACTTTTTAAAATTTATAATACAAAAATATATTTAAAAAAATTAAAAATGTTTAAGTATTGGGTGTTATATATCATCGGACTCTTCTTTTAAAGGATCGTACGATGGTGATGTCATATCGATTACGTAATCCATTGTGAATTTCAGAGGCATGACCTTACCTGCTACCCGGCACCTCTTCCCGCTCTGCTCGCAAATCTTTGAGCATGTATCGACAAGCTCGCGAGGCACTCGGCTGACCAGTCTTGTCAAGTCAATCATACATCTAGGAATCGATGCATTTATAAATAATTATAATTATTCTAATTAAATTTATCGTTTGTAAAAAGCAGAAATTAAAATAATACAGTAATATGTATTGTAAATGTATTTTTAATGCAAAATTGGTTTATAAAATTTAAAGAATGTAAATTTTACACTTTCACATGACAGCTGGTAACATTAAAAAATAAGCATCTCATGGTGACACAGGATTCGAACCCACGATCTCATGACAAGAAGGCCAGTATGTTGACCACTTTTTTTTTTTTCCTTCATTTGACGTTGTTGTGACATTTTTGACGTTGACGAACCTCTAGTGAGACCGACTTGTTGACGAATTCCCAGTGCGACAATCGAGCTGAGCATCTGCCACGTCGGAGGCACCGGGGCGCGAATCCGCGACCCTCCGACTACAAGTCGGCCACCCTACCCCTGAGCTATGAGGGTAGGGCTCCACTCAGCTACAGAGCGCCCATGGACAGCAGTGCTTTAATGTTAAATAGAAGTCGTCCAGGCGAAGTCGTTCCTTGGTATCATCTTATTAATGTATTAAACTATTTTTTGTTATGTATTTTTAACAATCAATGCATATATGGCTCTTAACAAAAACAGTTTATAAAAGACTGGCTACCCTACGATATAGGTTTAATAAGAAATAAAATACTCAAGTATTTTTGTTTTTAAAATTTATTAACATATTTTACTGCAAAACACAAAAAAATTAATAAACCAGGCTGCTTATAAACCCATAAACATGTACCAGACCAGTCACTATACCATCATACCAACCAGCGATTATAACCCAAGTCATACCAGACCACCCAATGCTCCATCTCATATAGCCAAAAATGTTTAGTCATACTAATCAACTGCACCACCCAATATGCCAAGCACAATATCTACCATAACTCAAGTGTACCAAGCAACTATACAGATGAGGCCAGCCCATAACCTAACACCCATTCTACTGGTTCTACCAATCGACACTGCTATACCTACCAACCATACCAATACCACCCACTATAACTCTTAACATACCTCAACCATTCGTCCACACAGATCTTACAAAGCCAACATACAGCCCACAACAGTGACACTATCAACTATCTATCATACCATTCACTATGCCGACTGACACCGGTCGAGGTACACTGACCACCCATACCTCTTATTATAACTCAAGCATGCGTTAGCATCACAGGACTTACCAACACACATACTGCCCACACCATTCGACATACACCAACAATTGCAAGACATATATACCGGAAAACATATTATCCAACCACACTAAGCAAATTTATAGCCCATACCAACCTGCAACACAAACATTCTTACCATCTGTCAATGTAAAATAATCGACTGATACCAGCCACCATATTATGACATCGCCCAGCCGTCATGTTGGACCCTGATTACCTTGACCTTTGACCTTGACCCCATATCCCCGAACTCTCAAAAATTAAAATAATAACTTTTATAAAATTCCAAGAAAATTATAAAAATGATTAAAAGGCCAATTTGTCCATCCATCTTTCGCGATCAGCACCCTGACCATAACAATCATTCAAAATTGTTTCACAATATTTTCAAAATCTTTCACAGTCTTTTCACAATCTTTCACAATATTTACATCAATTTTTCGCAATCAGCACCACCACTGTCACCGCCACCACAATCTTTCGCAATTTTTCGCGATATTTCACAATCTTTCCATAAATATTTTGCAATCAGCACCACCGCCACAATTTTTCAGAATCATTCGCAATATTTCTCAATCTTTCACAATCTTTCCATCAATCTTTCACAATATTTCGATTTGTGCCCCCTCCCCCCTTCCCACTCGGCCAATATGTACAGAAATTACACTCGTTCACCAACTGTATGAGGCATTAATATATTAATATGCAGATAATTCATCACGTTCATTACATGCAGTGTTGAGTATCAGCCATTGGCCATATGACGCATGGCCGATGCTGGTTGACAAGCTATTGACCGACTAATTCTCGAGCTAAAACGAACAAACTCTGGATAACTCACCATCCGTACCGCTCACTCGCGAGCATGCCTATGATGATAGTGAATGTAACACCATCCGATCGGGATTCTGAATATTTTTTCCCCACTCGTGTAGGTCTTCTAAATTTTTTTCGCTGGTGTAGGACACATATATATATAAACTTGCACAATGTGTAAAATATAAGAAAGAATTTCCACTGTATATACAACTTAGAAAATGTTTCATGTTCTGTAGATTTTAGAGAATTTTTAACATTGTGTGGGAATTTAAATAGTTTTTTTCCGCCTCGTAAGAGAGACTGAATATTTTCCAATTAGACTATATTTCCAATTATTCTCTCTTTCTCGACAACCACTTCACTTAACATAACTCCACTTCACCTAACCTAACATTGCCTAATCTTCATGTAAGAACTCATTTAAACACGGGACAGTGGTGGCCGAGCGATTAGCACGCTCGCCTCCCACCACGACGAACTGGGCTCAATCCCCGGCCAGGCCACCGGACTTTCATATGTGGGAATTGTGCCGGATGATGCCGTTGGTCAGCGGGCCTTCTTGGGATCTCCCATTCACCTTGCCCCTTCACTCGGGCGCTGCTCCATACTCACCTCAATTACCCTCATCGGCTCTAAAGACCTCGTTGTTAAGAGCCGCCAAAATCTCTTCACTCACTCACTCATTTAAACAACTTGTGTAGGACTTGGACAAATGCATTTAGTCACTTTCGTTCCATCTTGTGTAGTAGTTAGAATATACTTTAATACTGTGTAGGACTCGGAATATTTTTTAACTAAGTCATATCCATTCTACCCCATGTCAGGACTTGTAAATTTTACCTCTGGTGTAGGACTCAACCATTCATGTAGGACTTTAGTTAGCAATTATGCATGTTGCGGCTCAATGGTCGTCGAGGTCAAAGGCATAAAAACAGAAATTTCAATTAGTTTTATTTTTATATATTTATATATACATAATTATTTATAGAATTAGTTTAAAAAATTCTAATTTTACTAATCTATATACCTAAACCTATACATAGTAATGTATAAAAAATTTAAATAATTTTATGTTTATAAATTTATATATACATAATTATGTATAGAATTAATTAAAAATAATCTTATATTTACATACCTATGTATAATTATGTATTAGAAAAATTGAAAATAATTTTATATTCCCCTATTTATATATAGATTCAAAATGAAAATAATTTTATTTTACATAATTATATTTATATACCTACATATAAATTAAATTGAAGATAATTATATATATTATATATTTACACATACATTATTATATATAAATTAAATTGAAAATAATTAAATATTTACATATTTATATGTACATAATTATGTATAAGATAAATTAAAAATAATTTAATTTTTCTGTATATAAAAATGTTTAAAATAAATCTAAAATAATTTTATATTTACCTATTTGTGTACATATACATTATTATGTATAAAAATTAATTGAAAAATTAAATTATATTTCTATATATGTATACATAATTATCGGCATGTTTTCTTCTGGGACGAATGAGTATTTGGTTTTTCAGAGTGTTCCCATACTGCGAAGATGAATTTTCGAAGGCCTGCTTTGCCCTTGGAGTTGCGACCTACATAATCGCTAACTAAAGTCCTACGTGAATGGTTGAGTCCCACACCAGAGGTAAAATTTACGAGTCCTGACGTAGGGTAGAATGGATATGACTAAGTTAAAAAATAATCCGATTCCTACACAATATGAGAGTCTGTTCTAAGTCCTACAAAAGGTGGAACTAAAGTGACTAGATGCATTTTTCCAAGTCCTACACAAGGTGTCTAAATAAGTTCTTACATTTTTTGATTAAAGTTTATCAGGTTATGTTATTTTAGGTTAGGTGAAGTTAGGATAAGTTGGTACTGAAGTGAAGTTAGGTTAAATGAAGTGGTTGTCAAGCAAAGAAGAGAAATTAGTGAGTAAGTGGAAAATATTCAGTCTTATACAAGATGGAAAAAAAAATTCAAATTCCTACACAATGTTAAAAATTTTGTAAGACCTCCACAACATAAAATTTTATTCTAAGTGTGTATATATATATATATATATATATATATATATATATATCTTACACCAGCGGAAAAAATTTACAAGTCCTACACGAGTGGGGGAAAATATTCAGAGTCCCGATCGGATTGTGTTACGTTAACTATCATCATATACATGCTTGCGAGTGAGCGATATGGATGGTGAGTTATCCAGCGTCTGTTCGTTTCAGCTCGAGAATTAGTCGGTCAAAAGCTTGCCAGCCAGCATCGGCCACGTGCCATACAACTGGCTGTTACTCAACACTGCATGCGATGAATATCTGCATTTATAGACTAATATAGCCATGCCTCATACAGTTGGTGAACGAATGTCATTTCTTTACATGTGGATGAGGGAGGGAGGGAGGGGCACAAACCGAAAGATTGTGAAAATTAAATGAAAAGATTGTGAAAGGTTGTGGTGATGGTGTGGTACTGACTGCGAAAGATTGGTGGAAATATTGTGAAAGATTGCGCAATATTGGGGGGGGGGGGGGTGATGGAGCTGATTGCGATTGTAGTGCTGATTCCGAAAGATTGATGTTAATATTGTGGAAGATTGTGACAATACTGTGAAAGATTATGAAGATTGTGAAATATTGTGATGGTGGTGGTGCTGATTGAGAAAGATTAATTGAAAAGCAATTCTTTTAATAATTTTAAAAAAACATTCTTGGAATTTTATAAAAGTTGTTAGAATTTTTAGGAGTTAAAATTTACAGTGTCGAGGTCAAATGTCAATGTCACCTGGATCCAACATGACAGTTGGGTAAAGTCATAACATTGTGGCTGGTATCAATCGATTATGTTGCATTGACAGATGATAAGAATGTTTACATTGTGGGTTGGCCTGGACTATAAATTTGCTTAGTATGGTTGGGTGATATGTTTTCCAATATATCTGCCTTATGATTGTTGGTGTATGTCAAATGGCGTGGACAGTATGTGTGTGTAAGTCCTGTAATGCTAAGGCATGCTTGAGTATAGTAAGATGGTCAATGTATTTTGACTGGCGTCAGTCGGCATGGTGGACGGTATGTGAAGAAGTCGATTGTGTCTCTGGTATGGGCTGTAAGTTTTCTTTGTGTGATCTGCGTGGACGAGTGATTGAGTTATGTTAAGAGCTATAGTGGGTGGTATGGTTGGCAAGTATAAGTGGTGTTGACTGGTAGAACAAGTAAAATGGGTGTTAGGTTCTAGGCTGGCCTCAGCTGTATAGTTGCTAGGTACACCTGAGTTATGATGGATATTGTGCTTGGTGTATTGGGTGGTGCGGTTGGTTAGTATGACAGAATTTTTCTTTGGTTATAGGAGATGGGGTGTTGGGTGGTCTGGTATGACTTGGGTTATAAGGGTCGGTTGGTTGGTATGCTTTTATAGTGTCTAGCATATATTCGACTGGTGTAGAGCAGTAGAGCAGAAAGAATGATCAGTAAGTTAATTTGTGGTAAGGTCAGTTTGGACTGAATAGTTGAGGTATGCGTAAGTTAAAGTTGCTGGTATGGTACCTGTGTGTGGGTATATAAGCAGCCGGGTTCATTTTTTTTTTGCAGTAATATATTTTAATAAATTTGAAAAACAAAAATACTTGAATATTTTATTTCTTATAAAACCTATATCGCACGATAACAAATATGTTATAAACTGTTTTCGTTAAGAGCCATATATGCACTGATTGTAAAAAATATATTTTAAAAAATGTTTAATACATTATTGAAAATATGCCAGGGAATGTAGCTTCTTCGCTTGGGCGACTAATATTCAACATCAAAGCACTGCCGTCCATGGTCCACGATAGTATACGCCTTGAAAAGACAGTTACGGTGACATATATCACTCAATATGTATACATTTTTAAATTTTTAAATATATTTTTACATTTAAATTTTTTAAAAGTATTTTTTTAGATTTTAGAATTTTTTCTTTATTTTTCTTGATTGGACGGTGAGAAGGGGATGGTCAATACTTTTCGTGGTGGTTAGTAATCTGAAATTTTTAGGGATAAATAGTCGCCGGGGACTGGAAAATTCAATTTTTTTAAATAAATTGTTTATACGTTTTTTTTTCGGTTTTTTTTATAATCTTTAAATAATTTTTGATCATATATTTTTGGGAAAGTTTTAAGGAATAAAGTAAATTTTAAGGGAAGTTTTTATGAGGAAAAACTGATTTTAATGTAGAAATTACCGATCTTGGGGTTGAAAAGTGAAATTTTAAGGTGAAAGTTTAGTGAGAAAGACTGATTTTAAGAAATAAGAGGGTAATTCAAGATGGTGGGCAGAGTCCCCTGAAAACAATTTCTGGGCCGGGGGGGGGGGGTCTTTTTTTTTGCAGCTGAGCAAAATTGGAAATCTTTTGGGGTTTTTAGGTAACATAATCGATTTATGAAGTGATTTTTTGGATAAAATCAAATCATTTTTGGGTAAAAACAAGCAATTTTGTACGAAAAATATCAAAATTCAGAATCCAAGATGGCGGCTGGAGCCCCGAGCCAAATTCAAGGATCCTTGTCATGAATTACCTTTACGCTACTACTTAAATTAAATCTGCTTTTATTTGTAGGAAGAGTTGTATGCTCATCGTCAGTAATTAGAGCCGATGACCGTTTATTTTGAAGTTCGTTGACTTCACATGAGTGTCTTGGAAGTGTACATTTCACACACACCGAATAGACTGCACTCATTCCATATTTAGCATTAACTGTTTCGTCACAGTCATCTGTAGAATCAGTACCCACCGATGTAGCAGGGGGTATGGACGGCATTACTTACTGACTCTCAAAAGACGAATCGTTATAGTTCTTGTTGTGGTTTTTCAATGTATCACCTTGTATAAACTGTGTAGCGATTGCCATAATATTTCCTCGTGCGAAAAGGACTCTTCGTACAGGTTATTCTTTCATGTCGATGGGTATTTTGATCGAAGGTGAAAACTCGATCACAGAATCGACATAGTCGGTAAATCAGACATCGATGATGCAGGTCGCGGCCCCACATTCGATGAGGCAAGGTGATTGGGCTTAGCGTCTTGTCGACAGCGAGGTCATTAGAGATGGCGCAAGTTGCACAAGGAAGAGAGATTGGGAAAGGAATGGGAATGAATCGTCCATGGCCTTTGTATGGGACCCATCCCAGCATTCGCCTAGAGTGATTTTGGAAAATCATGGAAACCCGAAATTAGGATAGCCGGGCCGGAAATCGAACCCGGGTCCTCCCGAATGCGAGTCCAGCGAGTTACCACTTCGCAATGTCGCTCGGTGTTCGATGAGGTCAAAAGCAGACCTTCGTATTGCCAATTCATCTTGAATGTATAGCGAGAGAGTGCTTCCAAATCGATGTTCACTTCACGGTGTCAGAGCGTCAACTAAGGTATCGGCATGCATCAGCGCTCTATGTATACAGTCTCCCATTACTCGAAATTATCACTGGTTTTTTTTATAAGACCACAAAAAAAATAATATTTTTTACTATTTCAGCCTTTGAACTCAGGGCCATAAGCCATGCGTCGCCTCCATAAATTGCTTAAAACTTTGAAACAGTTGCGCATTGTTATGGTAAACGAGTTGTTGCTGGGTGCCAACTTCGATACGAGTGGCATGGTGCCACTCAATCACCGTCGAGAGGAGGGGAATTGAGGGACGCGGCCAGGCTATATGAACGAGGTCGCCAGAGTGTCGGCCATCTTTATCCTCCACCACACTCCGGGTCACTGACGGCGCAGGCTGCTGCCGCTGCTGACCAACTTCGAGCTCCAGGTGACGAGTGATGACAGAGGGAGAGGAGAAAATTCACCACGAGGGGATCTTGAGAGGCCTTCCCAGTGGTGAGTCAAATTTGGATAGCTGATGATATCGAAGGGGATTGTTGGACTGCTTCAGTAGCAGCTTATTTGAGGAGAATTTACTATTGAAGATTGATGACGATTTATAGTAATAGAGTCCCAAAATAAAATAACATTTTATATAAGCTGTGGATAGTTATTTTTATAAAGCGAAAACCTATTGTACTTGTGATTCAGGACCAAAGTCCAGTTGAGAAGAGCTGATAAGTAAAATAGCTATGTCCCTAGACTATTCCCTTAAGGATACTTGAAGTAGGAAAGGATAATAGAAAAGCATGAATACTAAACAGTGAGAAATTAATGTATGTACACCACTAAAAAGGCTTTAAAAACTCAGGTCGTTAATCGAATTGCGAACTTCTTACCCTGATCCCTATATCCGGTAGCTAAAACCATCGTTTCGCCTTTATTATAAATTCCTAAAACAGTGTTTGGAAATTTTTATAAGTCCGAAAGTGAGTTAATAATTTTTTTTATAGTTTCGGGTTTAAAACTCAGATCCGTACGCACTACCTCGCCTTTGTAGATGGCTTAAACAAAAAGAAATTAATGTACGAATATCTCTAAAAAGGTTCCAGAAGCACGGGTTATCAATCAAATTGCTGACCTATTACTTATTATCTCACCATTATTCATATATCCGATGGCTAAAACTTACGTTTCGCCTTTAATATAAATTCCTATAATATTCACCGAACACTGGGAAAAATTACCACATTTTTTTCTAAGTCCGATAGAAAATTTATATTTTTTATAATGTCAGGACTCGTACTCAGGTCCCTACACTAAAAATAAAAAAGATTCAAAACTCCGGTCGGTATTCGATCTGTGGACCATTTATCTCACTATGTCATTTTTACTCTTCGTCCAAAATATGTCTAAGAACCTACATTATAAGTCTCATACATCATGCACTTATATGGGATTCATTCCCCCATTTTTTTTACTAAAGTTTCACTTCGGCAGTTCTTACATGTAAACTAGTAGACTAAAATATCCGAGTCGAGCACATCGGGACCTGGCACCAGAGTTCGGAGCTATTCATACTCTTATCATTCTGGTCCCCCGGCGGTCATCTTGGATCCAAGTGGTCTTGACCTGTGACCCTGATGACCTTGACCTTTAATCCAAAAATAAAAAATCTCAAAAATACTTTTAAAAAGGTAATTTAAAAATTATTAAAAATTATTTAAAAAATTATGAAATTTATTTTTAAAAAACTTATATTTCTGGAGATCCCCCCCCCCCCCAACCACGGTTTCTCGTCATTCCCGTATATTGATTTCACCATCTTGGTATTTTGTCCATTTTTTTATACTTTGCTAGAGGCTGCCATCTTGGATTTTTTCGTCTGCTTATCAGCTTTATTTGAGCTATGTTTGAGATAAAACCTCAAACATAGATCGTAATCCAGCCCCTTGGCCCCAACTCCCCTATTATATTCTACTAGAATTACATATAAGTACCACTTAAGTGACACAATACTGGAATAAATTCCATTAAAGTATATGGTATGTGAAACTTATAATATATGTTCTTAGACAAATTTTGGATGAAGAATAAAGATGATATAGAGGGTTAAAGGTTCCACACGAATACCGACCTGAGTTTGGGATCATTTTTAACGACACTAACGCGTTTCCTTCGACAATTGATGAGAAGAAGTCAGAAGATGCTGAAAATACTGACTATATGTTTACCAAAGGTCCGAGTGAACTTGCTGATAGGCTCAGATATTTGATAGATCTTCAAAAACGTAGGTATTTCTTGCGCATTGCTGAGATATGTTCAATCATTAGTAAACTGAAGGAACGGGGATATATCGTATGATGTGATGAACTGCTTTCTTCTGGAATTGTAATTACAAAATAATAATAATAACTTATTATTGTAGATTTTTTTATTTTTATATCATAATATTTTTCCCTCGCAACTTTAAAGTGGAGCTATGAGCACTCGACTATTAATGGAAAGATCTGCATGTAGAATGATAACAAAGACTTAAGTATGAAAATGCAAGAATAGTTGTTTGTATACTAAATATTAATTCTGTCACCATGAACAAATTTTGGAGACAGTTGGCAAATCGCTTTTTTTAATAGGTATGGATAGAGACAGATGACAAGCCGATGAATTCTATAAGGATTAATGATTGATGGAATGATTGAAAGATTGGTGGACAAATTGCGAAAGATTGATGGGAATATTACGAAAGACTGGTGGAAAGATTGAAATATTGATGGGAAGATTGAAAGATTTATAGAAATATTGAAGTATTGTGGCGATGATGGTGGTGCATGTGGTGCTGATTGTGGCGCATGTGGTGCATGCAGTGTTCATTGTGATGCTGATAGCGAAAGTTTGATGGAAATATTGAAAGATTGATGGAAATATTGTGAAATATTGATGGAAGTATTGTGAATGATTAATGGAAAGATTGCGAAAGATTGGTGGAAAGATTGAATATTTGATGGGAAGAATGAAAGATTGATAGAAATATTAAAATATTGTGAAGCAGGCTGTGGAGAATGTGGAGCGATTGTGGAATGGATTGTGGAGCATGTGGAGTGATTGTAGAGGAATAGTGGAGCAGGTTGTGGAGCATTAGAAGTGATAGTGGAGCGGTTGTGAAGCAGGTTGTGGAGCGATTGTGGAGTGTTTGTGGAATGTGGAGCATATTGTATAGATATTGCTGAATGAAAGACTGATGGAATAATTGTGAAAGACTGATGTAAAGATTGTAAAATATTGAAAGAATTATGTAAATATTGTGAAAGATTGAAGGATTGATAGAAATATTGCGAAATATTGATGGTAAGATTGAAAGTTTGATGGATTAGTGGTCAAGAAGTTAAAACTGTTTATCGCCCTCCTAAATTTTTAGTCTCCAGGGCCTGGCAATATTGACATTTAAATTGACAGTAATTAAGATTATAAAAGTGTTGGTAGATGCGGATCCACGCTATGATTGTAACATGCATGTGCATGTGGTCGCTGTTAGTATGATGGGCTTGGTTTAGTCATATACAGGATGAGTCTGAAAGACACCGACAAATACCGGCAGGTGATTCCTTAGGAACATATAAGACGAAATTGTAAGAACCACGTTTTCCGAAATTGATTATTAAGGGAGCTGTGTGCCCCCAAAGGTAGGATTTTGATATGCCTAAAGTGGAATATTTTAGAAACTATTTGCCAATAAGCGACTAATTGGTGAATAGTGGTTTGTATAATGGAGACAGTTCACCTCAAGAAACGTGGTTGGTAATAGCATCCCCTTACACCTTACATTGGGGAAATGGGGGTTGCAACCTGTGTTTGCACGAATCGTGTTAGCAAACAATTGTAAGAGATTTATTGCATGAATGTATTAATCAGCACATCTACGTTAACAAAAAAGGTAGTCTTGTCCGAACACTCTCAGGCGAACCGTTTTCGAGAAATCCGTGGCGACATCATTCAAAACAGAAAGCGAGTGGCCTGGCAGGTAGGCAATCCACAAAACACGTGACATGTAACTATGATGAAAGACAGACAATCTCAATGGTTTCAGACTAATCCTGACGTTTTACATTTAATTCACGAAATAAGACGCGTACATAATACGCGATGAACAATTGAGTAATATACCTGCTTAACTACATGATGTGACACCAATAGCACCCACTGTAGTTTACACGTGCAAAGCATCGTTTACATTCGTGAATTTAGGTAATTTATCGTGACTGTTAAATGAAACCATTGCCCGTCTTTCATCATAGTAACATGTCCCTTCTGCTGTGGATTGCCTATTCGACAAACCCGAGTCGACAGCTTCCGAGGATCCGATCACCTCCTAAATCGAGCTGAATATTGCCGAGCTCATCCGAGTTGAGCCGAAGACCGCCATCTACCCAGCCGCACAAGCCGCACAGCTCCCATTTAAAACACATTGCGCCAGAAACCCCTGTATCTTACTACTTATATATGTTAAACACCCATTTTTGGTGAACAACCTGGAATTCTGTTCAAATTCATGATAAAGAGGTAACTCTTTTTAAAGCTTGTTGAAGGGACAACAACATGCGATTTGCTGTCAATCGGACGGGTATAGGATGCTTTCTGTCGTGATCAACCTTATACCCTGTGATCGGTGTATGCGTGAATCAAACTCTAAGAGCATGGCCCAAGTTTACAGTAGGAGCAGGCGCCGTGGCACCTAGGCTCAATATGGCACTGCTTAACGTTAAGGTGACTTCCTATTAAAATTTTTAAACCACTCAAGGTCACAATGGTGACTTTCGAAAGCTCTGGCATGCGCTGACTGTAGCCGATTTCCTCTAGAATTGAGTTTGCAGTAGTGAAATATGTATTAATACGTGTGGAACCCACGAACTGATGTCATACTGTATTTTTCTCCGTCCACTTGTATGTGATTGTCAGCCATTTTCCCTTTCGCGTATTATTTTCTTTTTGAGTTCACTTAATACGACGAAAATAGAAAGTGGGATACGTAACGCTGTTGGTGCGTGCCTGCACGCACTACCTTAAGAATGCCAAAAGCTAACTGAGTACATAAATTAACTTTTGTCTTTGAAAAATACTAATAATGTTACAACTGACTGGGTGTATTCTTGTTCATAAAAATATACCTTTGAACAAACAGAAGAGGTAAATTTATTGGTCAAATTTGTTTACAGGTCGGTTTACGGCGAATTTCGTGTACGTAGCAGAAGATGTACGCGTCAAAGAAAGTATTGGTTCATAGTGATCTCGTCTTACGTTTAACCAGAGGCAATTTGAGACATTTTCGATGGGGTATTGATTATTACTTTATTATGGGGGTATTCACAAGCGATAGGAACCTTTGGCGTTAAAGAATTTGGAAGAATTGGAATAATTTGAAATTGTATTGATCCTGATTGATTTGACTACTGGTTATAGACTCATTAAAAGACAACGTCTCAGTCGAAGGAGATGGGACGAAGGCCAATATACACAAATCGCGGTCATCAGGGCGAATATTTTTGCACTTATTCCAGGAAACGAAGCTTGATTCAGGAATGTTTTTCAAGTACAACAGGATGTCGGTTGCGAAAGTGGATATTTTCGTATCATAGAGATGATGATAACATTTCGCCATTAAAATGAACGGACTACCTACGGCAATGTAAACAGAACCCTGAACGTCGCGTGGCAAGCAACCGCAACACCCCAGCGTGACAACACATCTTCGTCTCACCCGGTTCGTTTCGGTTCAGTCCTGCATACTACTAGCTTAGGGCATTCATGTACACGACACAAAATGAAATATCGTTCATTCATACACACCTACACACTAGGACGTTTACATACGCACCGTTAAAATAAACACACGTCCATTCTCTTTAAGCGTTTTCTGTAGTACGTTTTTTTTTACAGGAATCTGACCTTTAATGTATACCTTCCATTACCTGAGAGACATTCGTGACAGATGCAGCCTTTCCTGTAATGCGATATCGACAGGTTTCTCGGTGTGATTTCCGTTAACGCACATTGCTGTCTTTAAAAATGCACTTAGTAAAAAAAAAAAAAAAAAAAAAAACAGTGTAAACTCAACATATGCAGAAAAACAATGTTCTAAATGCCGATGGATAGCACCATATAAAATTTTGCGTGCCTTTAAAACAATTGTCTAATGTTATGAACCTTTAAGTATCCTCCTGTCTTCCTATCATCACCAACAGGAATTGTGTAATGGTTCCTCCGACACTCTCATCACGTTGCTCAAGCAAGATTTTTCACTAAACAGTGCTCATTTGTTGTCCTCTGTTTAATACAAAAACATTAATAACAGTTGCAGCTCACGAAAACCAGCGAATGTGACCGAAATTTATATTGTAGTCCTAACCCTACTTCATAAAAATCAAAGCACGAGAAAGGCATCTTTTGAATGAACACTTAAATTTTGAAAGTGAAATTTCGAGGAACTGGGGATAGCAGACACATCGGACCCATCCCATCATGTGTTTCTGTTATTAAGACAATATATACAATAAAATCAAGACCATAACAGGTTAAAATAGCGCATTATTTTAACTGACTAGAAATGCATTGCAACTTAAAAACTCATTAGTTGGTGTTACTCTTGAGTAATACTTGTAGAATAATGAATTGAATTTGTTTTAACTTAGCGTTTATGTATGTATGTATGTATGTAAGTCAACATGTACATTTCCATTAAATCTGTTACGCGCGTGATTTGTCGCCTGGCGCACAAAGTATCGTTACGCGCAGGCCGGTGTAACCGGCGAATTTTACCCCCAGGTAGGAAAGGACGGACACCCTCGCGATCGAGACAGGAAAAGAACGTTCTAAGTACATCATTGTACCATTGGTGAGGCGTCGACACAGTGAGGTGCCGTACGGAAAGAAAAGGTGTGATCAGAATAGGGGCTTTTCTGAAAGATTAACTTTTTTTTGTCTCGGAAAGTAGTACAATTCCACTCTACGAATTCCACAGAACACGAAATTACTACGCTTGAAAAACATCTCTGGGGAAACTCCAAGCTTCGTTGATGCGTGAACGCTTCGCGGTCACCACCTACAAAAAACAGCCGGTGCCTTGAATCATTGTTTTGGGATTAACTCCTCTGCTGTTGCTGGGACTCTGGTTCGGTGCGTAATTTTTGGCTACACTTGAACAGTAATTTTATTTGTGAGGGGACAATGCTTGTATCCTAAATTGTTATTCTAACAAGGGAGACTTCTGGCTAGAAAGTGACGAGGGCAATGCTCTCGGAGGAAAAGTGTCAACCTAATGTATTGTGGTCAGCCGAAGGTTGTAAACAGTGTTATACTATTGTCGCGGTTGTCAGCGGACCGGCCGCCAAGATGCTTTGACATGTGCCGCCACTCGGGCATTCAGGGGGTAAAATCCTCCTGGGTAAAATTCCACTGCTACACAGGCGCGGGGGCGGGGGTGGGGGTTGACATCTCCCCCCCCCCCCCCCCAACCACCAAAAAGTCGTTTCGCTACTTTCATCCAAGCGGTCAGCCTGTCGCGCCGCCCGTCTACCTGGGCCTCTATTGTTCGAAATCGTGCGGTCTTTCCACCAGTAGCTCACCCCTGCTAGCCTTTCAGCAGTGACCTCTACAGTTTTAGTTCCTTGCCATAAAGATTTGCTGTACATCCCTTGATAACTTTAGTAGATAAATAATGTTTCTTCCAGGACAAGGGCTGAGGTCTGGGGATCAGCTGCCGTCTTGGATAACGTCACGAGTTTTCCCGTTTTTCCCTCAAAATTTCCTGTTTTTCCCTTAAAAACACTCAAAATTCCTACTTTTACCTTAAAATTCCCAATTTTTTCCCCCAACATTTTCCATTTTCCCCTAAAAATAGTTAAGGCACCAGAATATGCACAAACGAGGCCCCGAAAGGTAATTTTCGAGTCTCTAGAAAGATTTGGGAGGCTCGTTTAATACTTGTAGGCTTCCAACACCTCACCCCGCCCTCCTAGCAAAGCTAACCTCATCCCCTTCCTATTCTCACCCCCTTGAGATAAACATAAAAAATCTAAAAACCGTCTAGAAAATCTAAAAACATATAACGTTACCATACGCTATCCCTCTACCAACCCTCGCCTCACCCCCTCAACACTTAGATATACAAAATTATACAATCGAAAGAAATCGAAAACAAAATCGAAAAATCGAAAAACATATAATTCTACACTACCCAGTCCCCTTGTTCATTTCGCTATATTCATCTCACCCCCTCGCCATCATCAACCCTCGGTAAATTATTATAAAAACCACTAAAAATGAAAAAAAATCTAGAAAATCGAAGAACATGTAGTACTGCACTACCCTACACCTTGCTCGCCCCACCGCCCTAACAAACCACTCACCCCCTCCCAACAATCTGCCCAGTAACAAAAATTCGAGAAAGAAAAAATCTAGAAATTGATTCTAAAAATCGACGAACATAATATAACGTTAACCGCACACTCATTCCAAAACACTAACATCACTACCTTTCTTCCCCCACCCTTGCAATTATTATAAAATAAAGGAAAATCACATAAAATTCTAAAAATCGAGAAACATGTAATGTTAAACCCACCTCCCCCTGTTCAACCCCAACACCCTAACTTTCATCCCCTATCCCTAGCTTCCAGACTTCCAATCATAGAAAATCTAAAAAAAAAATCGCAAAAAAATTAATTCTAGAAATTAAGGAAAATCTTGCATTGATGACCTCCGGCCACCATGTTGCTTGTTGATAGCCTAGACATTTCCCCAAAAAGCTTGAAACTTAAAAATCCAAAAAAAAGAAGTAAAAATCGAAAGAAACCAATAAATGTTTAAGAATATATTGCATCACTGACCATCACCTTGACCCCACTGACCTACAACTCTAAAAATAAAAAATAGCCAGAAATCTTTAAATTGTAAAAAAAAAAACTACAGAAGAAAAAATTACATACATATTACAACAAACCAAGTTGAATATGCATGACACTGAGGGTTCGATTCTCGTAAAAAAGATGGAAGATCACAGGTACTCCCTAGTTCTACAATCAGCAGCCAACTGAACACCCCCCTCTTTATTTCATTGGTTATATAGCTGAACATTATTACGACTCACAAAATGAATTATTGACTTTACGTTACACACATACCTCCCATCCCCACACATGCCCCAGACTGTCAGACGTCTCGTCGCTCCACTTTCCTCACAATTTGCTTACTATAGCTCAGCCACCATCAAAATCCACATAAGCCCCCCCCCCAAACACCAGTGCAACCCCCCCCCCCTGGTGCTAGCCCCCTCAATAGCTCTGTAATTCGTCCCCCTCATAATCCACCCACTCTACCATGCCTAATAGGTTTCTCCCTCTGTCATTAGCATTAACAGTCTCGTCCTAATTGCCTAGCGAATAATTACCCACCGATGCAGCAGATGTGTTGACGGAAACACTTGCTGGCTCTCAAAAGACACATCTTGCAGTTCATGATGTGGTTCTTCAAAGTATCATCTTGAATAAACTGCATATATTCATTGTCGTAATACTTCATCATGAGAGTTCCCTCATCGCCTGCGAACATTTTATGTAATGTATGAACAGGAGATAATGAAGCCGACACATGCTGTCTCAAACCAAGCAAAAGCATGTTACCTTAATACATGTTTGTATGTCTCTTTAAATTATCACTTTTACCAAACATTGTACCACAGTTGGTACATGAGAATGATTTTGAGGCGGATCCTTCTAAAGATTGGATTTTATAATGTCGACGAGCAAGGTAGCTTCTGCTGAAGATATTTCGTTAGTCGCAAGACTGTTTTCCGTGCAACTTACCAGAATTTGGAGAAAGTACATTCATAGAGGTAAGTTCTACACAGTAGACTTCGTACAATCATTGGCTTGTGCCATCTTCATGAAAAAACCGAGGTCCTTCCCACAGTGGCAATATGTGTATCTACTTGGCCTAGCTACTGCTCTAACACATCCTAACACATTTTCTCAGTGATATTTAAGCACATTTATGTCTTCATTCAACCAGACATTGTATCTAGGTGTAATTTGTGTAGCAGGAGGGGTCATTTAGGTGTCGTTATAGGTTATTAGTGGTCATTAGGGGTAATTTAGAGGTCACTCTGGTGAGGGATCAGTCTGGTTATAGTCAGTTGCCTGTTTTATGTGTGACTATGAGTTCAAGCTTATCAAAGAACTTATATGGAAGAAACTGTTGACGATATAAATGCATGGTAATGTGATCAAGGAACTAGATAAAATGTCTGGTTGAATGGAGGAATAAAATTTCTTAAATCTCACTGAGGAAATGTTTTAGTAAGTCTATATATAGCAGTGGCTAGGCCAAATATATACACATGTTGCCACTGAGGAAAGGATTTCTGTTTTTTTTTTTTTAATGGCGCAAACCAATGATTATACGAAGTCTACAGTAGAGCTTACCTCTATGAATATACTTTCTCCGACTGCCAGTAAATTAAATGAAAACAGTATTGCTACTGTCGAAAGATCTTCAGCTAAAGTTACCTTCCTTATCAACATGAAAAATCCAATCTTTAAAAGGACCCACCTCCAAATCACTGTCATGTACCAGCTGTGTTACAAAGTTTGGTAAAAGTGATAATTTAAAGAGACACACTAAAATGTATAAAGGTAACATGCCTTTTGCTTGGTTTGAGACAGCATGTAGTTACATCCCCCCTTCCCTAACTGCTATTCTGACTACTGAACCAACAATATCTTAAGCACTTTGCTATTAAGACTAGGTCGGGGTAGACGAATATATTCAAGGTGTAGCTCTACTAGTTCATTAACAACTCTAGATTCATAACACAGCTAGTTTATTGAGCATTAAGTATATATAATATATAGGAGATTGATACATCACTTCACAAGTAATTAATTAAATGGACAATACTCAAACATCAGATACTCACAAGCGGCTCGGTGCCATTAAGTTACAATACAGCTATAATCAATTACCTAGCCTTGCCAGTAATTATTAATTAACATTAAGGGGACAATGGGGTCTCGAAGGATGAAGTAACGCCCTTACTGCTTGCTCTAGTTATGCTCACCAATTAACACAGAAGAGAACCTCAGAGCTCCTCAAGGCCTCGGTGTCGTGATGCTCAGGTTGCCAGCTCTGGCAACTAATGTCGTGGTACCTTAAGCATCGTCAAGTCACTGGGCGGGTGGGGGAGTGTGGCATGCATGGCCATTTTATATGCCTTGCCCAGTAGGTCAGTGTCGTGCGCTTACAAAACCTTCTCGCTCCATATCCCATTGTAGCTTAACTGGTAAGTTCCATAAGGCAGTTGAAGCTTAGATGGTCATGATTCGTGGGCGGCCCTTCCTGCCCGTTACACTACCCCCCAGGACAGAATAACAGCCGTCCCTGCTGTGACAATAGAAGAAATAAGTAACTATGTAGGAGCCTTCCAAAGGTAGTTGTGGTGATGCAGGCCGAGGAGCTCAAGTCTGGACGAACGGCGACGAATAGTGGCATTCGCTGTAATAATTAATAGCAGTCACTTAGGGGCAAGGTTAAACTCGAGACATCGTCTAGCAATGAAATAACAATTAAGTATAAGTGGAAATCAGTTAAGGGGGAATGTTTGGTAATGGCAAGGTAGGAAAATAGAAATTCGTAACTATTAGAATGTCAATAAAATAATACAGAACAAGATACATAGTTAAGGTGGCCACTAGAAGCTTAAGTTATCTGAACACATTAAGTAGCGCGACCACAGGAGGGAAGGAGGTATGTCCAACACCACATTTAATGTCACAAAGAAAAGTAACCCCTTAAAGCTAGATGATGGACATGGGTAGAGGAAGTTTAAAGTTGGTGCACGTGTGGTGCGAGTGCACTGAACAACATGACAGGATATTAACTCTTTAAAAAAATTACAATGTTGATAATAATAAAGGTGCCTGCTGCCTGAAACAGTAATAATTGACAAAAGCAAACATAATTGGGGAATGTTAAGTTCGTGAGCAGAAAGTTAAAAATACACAAGGGAAAAATTAATACAAGCAGGGAGACACTACCTGTAAGCAAGGTAGGCAGTACTCCAGAGGTTGGTAGCACCAGACGGCTGCGCCATTGTTTGTTTGGATTGCGAGAGCAAGAGGACTGATGGGGCAGTTTAAAGCTCTGTTTGTGCACTTGGGGAAAATACTTATGGTCTTACACTCTTACAACTATTTCGGTTGGCGACTTACGGATAAGTACAGAATTTTTACACAAACATATTTTGAGAGAACTCTCATATAAAAATAGAACCTAATGCGGACATTAGTGTGATGCAATAAATTGCAATAAATTATTGGCATTGCCATGAGTTGAAGTTTTTAAGATTAATTTACTACTGCAAGTAGCAATTGCAACAAAACTTAACCTAAATAATACAGAATAAGTAGAGCATTATTGAATAGAAAAATAATACATAGCAATAAATAGTTCGAATGTACGAAAACAGTGGAAGGAGGGATACAATAACTTCTGAATAGGCACGCGTGGCATGTAGTTAAAAGTTCATGAACGTGCCATGGTTTACCCATAGTTTAGACAATAGTGTTCACTTTCAGAAGCACTGGTTTAGTATGGTAGTAGCTCGCACACTGGCAGAGCGAGTCCGGTTGCCAAGTAGCACTTTTGTTTTCACTGGAGTTGAGAATATTATAGCTCGAATGCAGGCAGAGCATGAGTCGCCTAATATATTGCACTGTTCGTGTTCACCAAAGTTTAAAATATTATAGCTCGCACACAGGCAGAGTGTGAGTCTGATTAATAGTTTGCACTTTTTGTTAGAGTGTTTTTAACTAATCACTGTTTGTTGGACACGAAGTTCACTGTAGTGCTATTTGCACATTCGAACACAAAGTACAAAAGCCAAATTGGTGGTTGCTTAAGATTGACCTTGCTATAAAATATAGACAGGATAGCAGGAAGTGAAACCACATAGTAACACATTTAGTAGTAATTAGATTAGAAGTGATGAGCACGAATATAAATAAATGTAAACAATGATACATGCATGAGAGCATGAAGTGAAAATATACACATAATATACCTAATAAAGAAGTGCTTTGTTACCATGAATACAAGTATGAATTAAATTTAAATATTAAAAAATGCTTGAGAGCATAAATTAAAATACACAAAAATACACGTAGCACTGAATTGCTCCTCAATGAATAATACAAGTAGAAAGAAATTGTGAACAATAATAGTACGGTGGTTAAACTGAAAAGTATACAGTCATTCCCTATATGTATTTGATTTTCAGAACATATTTATTCATCATGTGTACATACAGTAAGGTTTATGAAATATTACAAATACGTATTTGTAAACCTGCGGATGTGAGGTGAGGTAAGGAGTAAAATAAAAAAAAAATGTGTGAACACAATAAACACAGTACTTAACATACACAGGCAAAGGAAATACCTTGAAAATTAAACTAAAATGAACCTAGTGAGAACCACTATTGTTGGTCTTAATTCATAACATGTAGCATTGATTGCAAGCACGGGAGTGCTGCTTGCAGATTAGTTCCATGAGAATGGAATCATATATCATATCGTAAAGGTAAAGGTAATTAAATGTAAATAAAAGTTATACTAAGTCGTGGAGCAGTGGCCGTTAGCAAAATACTTTAAACACTTAAGAAATTACGCACATATAGACCTGTAGGCCTGAAATAAATGTAATAGCATTGTAACATTGTCGTAAAAGTATGCGAATAGTGATATTGTTTGTAACACCTGTGGTGGTGTGTGTGTCATACTTACACCCTTATGAGAACTGGGTAACCAGAGATATTTAACCAATGTGAGAAACACCATTTGTAATTAATACACTCGGATGCAGACATAGGCAGTTGGGAATGTATAAAAAATTGTACCACTATCGTGTGAGCAACAAAAGCATGGCAATAGCTTTAGGGGGGTGTTGATACGTGCTAGAAGTATAGATATCTTGACCAGTTTCACATACAATGTGATGACAGCTAAAACAAGTAGCAAAAGAATAGCAATAAAGGTGTAATCGAAGTGTGTGTGTTCCAAAACAGAGAAAAGTTTACTATTACTGAATAATACATTATGGTGGGTAACATCAACAGGTTTCAACACTGGGAAGTCAGTTAAATTCAAATGCCAGTCAGTATTAAGTTCATAGGTGTATTAATCATGTGACAAGGCATTCTCAGAGCACACAGTTGACCAACACCTACAGTTACACAATATTCTTCCATTCATGTAGCTTTCTTAAATTCGGGTCGTTACTGTCAACATTTAAATGTTTCGTATCGAAAATAAGTGTGACCTTAATCACGTGATGCTCAACTGGCCTCTCACTCCTGGACAGCAGCTCGCCCCGTGGGTGGAATTTACCTTGCAAGACTGGTGCTCATGCACGGGGCATAACTCTCACCCGCGCAGTGGCAGTAACAGAAACTGGCTTCAAGACTTGTTCATATCTGGTACCTGGGGAACATAACACACAGGCAAGTGATGGCAGCCGTGGCCCCCCTTTATCTGTGGCTCGGCAAGACCACTGATTGGTGTCGCCATAGCGACGAATTGCGCATGCGTCTGGTGTAACTCGCACTGGCACAGGGTCGCCAACAGCAACTGAAATTTGAGGCAGCGCCACGTGATGCCCTTGTGAGTCCGCCGGGAGTGTGAAAGTTAGCGGCAGAGGTGCAGTGGTCGGCTGTCTGAGGCAGTGAAGTCGGTGAGCGCCACGCGCTGCTCGACTATGGCTGCGAACACCGTGCTGATGCGTCCGTCGTCAGCACACTTTAAAACGAAATGTGAGCTGGCTTCATGGGTGGCGGCTCATGCAATGGACTCCTAGTACAAACATCATGTATTCCCCAGGGGAGAACGACATATACTGGAACATATTTATGGCACATATTAAACACGGAACAATAAAACACTGACAATACACTTGAATATACACTAATCTAACACACAAAGGCATGTTTCATGTGCCGCATGCACATGGTGTCAAACTTGGGCGGCCCAGATTTATTGGTCTGGATACATACAGTAGAATTGCCCAGTATACCGGTCACCTGGAAGGGGGCCCGATATCGGTGTGTTAAAACCTTCTGCCCACCTCTATTATGTACCCAGACATAATAATTTACTCATAATGTGTTATCTCTATGAGTACGGTCAAACTGGATTTTCTGACTAACTTGGGCCTGCAGTAAATTAATCCTGGCCGTTTTGTGGTCCTGCAAAAGTTTTTCACACCAATTATAGGCACATGGGCAATGTTGAGCATCGACTACCTGTGTCGGAAGGGCAACTTCCACACCGCGTAGCAAATAGCAGGGAGTAAACTTTGTTTCGGAATGGACACTTGTGTTATAGTTGAATTATATGAACTCTAAGTACAAATCCCACTTTGCCTGATCTACATTAGCACAAGCCATAAGTTGGTCACCAATGACACGATTCGAGGCTTCAACGAGACCATTGCATCTAGGGTTGTAGGTTGTAGTAGATAATTTTTTGATGCCTAGAGATTTCAAAAGATTACTAATGAGTTCATCCTGAAAACTGGCTCCCCTATCAGTCAAAATTTCTTTTGAGCAACCAAACTGGAGTACAACATGTTTAATAAATTCTGTGCATGTGGCAGCATCAATAGAAGGGACAGCTTTTGCTACTATGTAATGGGTTGTATACTCCATCACAACTAGAATGTATTCGTTCTTATGTACAGTAACAGGCAGAGGAACTTTGGCATCTAGAGCCCACCTAGATAAGATAGGTTGTAGCGGAATAGAAGTTAATGTACCCATAGGCTTATCGTTAGTAATTTTAGTTTTTTTGACAAAAGGGACAAGATTTTACATACTGTTTGATGTCTTGGTGCATTGTATCCCAATAATATGTCTGTCTGATTTTCTGCAATGTCTTAAAAATTCCAAAATTGGCCATCTCCAAATATTACATTGTGGTGGACTTCAACAATTTCTGGAACATATAACTTTGGTACAAGTTATATGCCCTGGTGCATATTCACTTTCAAAAATATTTCACCATTTGCTGCTATGCCATATCGGTGACTCAATTTGCGATACTTGCTATCTGCCTGGTCGGGATGAAGTCAGGCTAATTTCAACTGTTTGATACGTGGATCATTATCATATTCGCCAATAAAAGCCGAGGTATTCACAACAAGTGGACGCAACTGTAAAATTTAGTCATAATTGATTTTGATGTATTCTTGGGCATGTGTATGGACTGGGAAAAAGTGGCTTTTGCCTGAATTGAGAACAATGAGAATTTTAATATAGGATCAATGTAAGTGGTTGCTAAATGAGGGGTGCTATCTCGCTTAATGATTTCAATATTTATCTGATATGAGTCGGTAAGAATTCTGCAGATACTGTGCATTGGAAAAAGATCTTCATTGGCAAGTGCTTTGGCGATGCGATCGCGATCTTGTTCTTTGTATTGGGAAATGAAATAATGTTTTACGTCGTGCCAATGACGTTTGGTATACTTGGCAACTGTGTTACGAATTTCGTCGGCTTTACAAGTATCCTGCAAGATGGCTTCTGTGAAGGCTGTGTAAATGGAAGTGCATGTGAGTATGTTTTCTTTTACTTGGAAAGGCGTGTTGTTGACTGTTATTGTATGTATTGGCACAGGAGGGGTGGTGACAATTCTGTGGAGGGCGTCGGGGAGAGTGTGTAATTTACGGCACACAATGGTAAGTTCAAAATCATATTCGCTGAGGATGATTGTCTTCTGGATATGGATATTGTGCTCCACCATAGAACGTAGGTAGTGCAAGCTAGCATGTTCAGTTCCGATCGTAATATTCCTACCATATAAGTACTGATGGAAATGAGTGCACAAATTCCTAATTGCACATTATTCTTGTTCTGTTGTATTCCAATGAGACTCCTTCATAGACAGCCTTTTGGAGGCAAAGGTGATGATTGCACGCTGTTTGGAATGTGGCTGCTCCTGTAGGAGGGCTCTGCCGATCGAATCGATACTCGCATCGCAAGCCAGTTATGATCGGTTGGTTCTGATCAAATTTCTTTAACACAGGTGCTTGTAAAACGGCCTGTTTCAAGTTAAGGAATGCTTTACCTTTGTCGTCCTCCACTTGAAGGGTACCGGCTGCTTGGTCAATTCTATAAGGGGGTGTGCTATGATGGCATAGTTTTGAATGTAATGACGAAGGTAGGTCATGCCAAGGAATGTACATAACTGTTTTAAGTTGGTAGGGGGCGACATGTGCTCTATGATGGAAACCTTATCTGGGTCGATGGAAATGCCATCGGGGTTATGATATGAAAGTCTACTCTGCAAAGATACATTTCTTAGTGTTGACTTTAACATGAAACATTCTTATCATCTCAAATACTTTATTAATGTTGTCCAAATGGTCCTCAAAAGTATTGCTCAGTACAAAAATATTGTCAATATAAGCAATTGCTGATGTCCACCTGAGTGGACATAAAAGGGTGTTTATAAACATTTGGAAGTACTGATGGGAGGTTGAAAGGCCCATTGGCATTCTTTTATATTCAAATAAACCAACCCCATCGATTGTGAAGGCCAGCGTATGGTGGTCTTGTTGCCTAACAGGTATGCTCTAAAACTCTAAAAAAAGAGATCTAGGCTAGTAACATATAGGGGGTTTTGAAGGACTGTTAAAATGTCCTCTGTGCATGGTAAAGGGTATTGGACACTGGTAAGATATTGGTTTAACTTACGGAAGTCAATTAAATATCTTAAACTGCCACTTTTTTTTAACGACTAGGCTGGCCACAGAGTAAGGAGAGTCCGCTGGCTCTATATTATTGGTTTGGAGCATGTCATCAAATTGAACTAAGAGTTCATCCCTAACTTTAGGACTAATGTGATGTGGCCTCATAGAAATCTGCTTGTCCGTGCTTAAGTCGAGTTTAATTCCAAAATTGCAGGCTTTGGTGAGCTCTAAAATAGAATCTGCAAACCTATCTTTATGAGAATTAATTACGTACATGATAGTGTCCTTTTGTTTATAATTGAGCTTGAGGTTGATATGAAATGGTGTAGGACATGGTGATTCAAAGGAGTCCAAGGTGGCTAAGAAGTGCTCAATAGTGATAGGAGTAATTTGTGGTGAAAAAGCAGAATGGAGTGTTATTTGTATGAGTTTACGGGGATCCTGGCCATGTATAAGCATAATGTTGTATTTTAGGATGGAGATGACATCATATTTGGTAATAAAGTCCACACTTGAAATAATATCTTGTTGAAGATGGTACACCATAAAAAATTCCTGAGGATAAGTGTGCCCTGATATTTCTAGGTTAATAATGGTTTCAAATTTACGGGGCTCTTAAATGGAAGTAGTTGCAACCAGCGTAATGTGTTCTTCCAATGGAAAAATCTGCTGGTTGGTGACCAAGGTAGTGGTTATGCTGCTGCGTGAACAGCCAGTGTCGAGTAAGACAAGGAATTTTTCCCTCTAATGGAAACAAAAATGCACGGGGTCGCAGTTCGTATGCTAGGTGGAGGACATGCGACAGTGGAAGTAGGGCTTACATGTTTATTGAACTCACTTCGAGCTGCAGGTTCGCTCAGAATGTCTTGCGAGGTGGTTTCATCATTGCGGACTGTGCTCGAAGCATTTTGAAAGCAAATAGCATTGTCCGCTGTGCATTTACGCGGCGGGTGCTGTAGATAAACTTTCTGTGCCATCAGCCTGAATGCGTTCTTAAAACTTTTGAAACAGGCGCCAATGTCTATACAAAATTCAAAATTCTGGTTGGGGAAAAGTGTACAATGCTGACTTTTATCTCCACCATAGAAACAGAGGCACACGAGACTATGTGGGCCTGCTACCTTTGGCTGCGTGGTGGCAACTTGCTGCCGTCTGGCAATGCTATAATCTGGGGCGCACTGGGGGAGTGGTGTGGCAATGCTGTGCAACGGCTGTGGTGCAGGGGGGGGGGGGGAGGTTATGCACGTGCGATTATTCTGTGGGGCCAGCTGCGTACACGCCGGGGCTCGTGCTGACAATTCACATGGCCGACTTGTAATCGCTGGCCTTGCCAATGGTTTACTTGTGCTTTGCTGAGGGAGAACTTTAACTGACCTAAATGTGCTCGTGGGTGTTGTGTGTGGTGCAATGTGTGAGGCGAGGCAATAATTCTGGGTGTTGCTGACAATAACTTTGTTCTCAGTAACAGGGCTACGTGTTGAGACACTGGGAGGTGACAGGTCATGGTAGGCGTTAAATTTTGCAATGTCTACATACGACCATGTAGGGACGACTTTATTGAAAAATGCACGACATCGGTCTCGAACTCGGCTTTGCTTTCGTGGGCGGGGGATACATGTTTGTCCCTGTAGTTTTCTCTGTAATTTTTCCTTTCTGTATGCTGTGGGGTCTGACCTGAAGGGGCCTGCCTGGTTGTGGGTGTGGTGTTTATAGGGCTATGTGTGGGATTGGTGTCTGTATTGTGCTCTGTTCTGTGTCCACTCGATTACCGTGGGGCGGCGGTACCTGGACTGAATGTGCGTGTCTGTGTGTGCGGTGGGTAGGGGTGGAAATGTAGGAGTTTGAATGTGGCATACTGGACGTGGGTGTGGTTCAGTATATTTGTGTGAGTTTTTGAGTGTTTGTAGCTGATCTTGTAATTTAGTGATTTCCTGTTGGAGTTTGATATAGTTTGCCTGCTGTAAATCGTTTTCAATGGATTGTTAGTATCTGTAGATTCCAAGCTCAATGTTGTTAATGTTGCGTATCAGCTGGTGTAGTGTTGTGTTTTCGAATGGCACGAGTTTTTCAGAAAGGCATGGTGAAAGAGAGATCATATTATTTTGACAAATTCTGACTCTGGCAATTGGAGGTCACACTTATTTTTGTAAAATGTAAGGTTTTCAATATGAGCCTGTGCGTATTCGCCATGTTTCTGTTTAGTAGCGTGTAAGAGGTGTCTGTAGTGGCCTTGTGTGTCAAGTTTGCAGAATGTGATTAATAATTTGTCTGCATTTTGTCGCCAAGTGATATCAGTCGCTCTGGTGTAATATAAATTTCCGCAGGTTCTCTTTGCAAACTATACCAGATAAAACTTAGACGGCAGCATTGGTCAAGTTCAGACCAACCGTTGACATCACTTGCGGCGTTGAAGGTGACTAAAAATTACTGTATGTTTTCATTACTTTCTCCTGAGAAAGTGGGGGTAAGTTGTGGCTGTTGTAAAATGACTTGATTAGGGTGTGGAATGTGGGGTGGATCTGCAGTGTTGTCAGTAGTAGCGTTTACAAACTGTTGTACTGTTGTGTAATTTATGGTTGTGGATTCTTGTTGTGGAATGGCAATATCTGTGCTGGGGATTGAAATTAAAAAGGGTGTGTTGTGTGTAGTGCTGAAAGTGGGCGGGGTCTCAAATAATAGCCACTTTTACTAGGTTGGTTAACTGTAGATAGGTGTTGGTGTTGAGTAGTGTGTTCAAGTGGTGTAAGGTGTTATGTGTTATCACTGTCTAACTGGGATGTCAGTTGTTCATATAATTAAACTGCATGCTTACAATCGCCCAAATCAATCAGCAGACTTTTAAATTTTAACAAGCTTTCTAATGTTGTATCAGGTGAGTTTTCAGTAGTCATGTCGACATGTTAGCAACAATGTATGTGTGTATGTAAATTCATTTGGTGCTGCGCACTTCGTGCAAACTTAAAATTAAAATAAACTACAAAAAGAAAGAATTTGAAGGCACTCTGACAGCACACAAAACAAATGGAGTGGTTCAAGCTAAACAGGAACGGGATGTTCCACATGCATTTGAAATGGTAAACAAGCATTACACTAACTACATAAAATATAAGTGGCTCTGAAAGGACTGGGTGGGCGAGACGGCTAGACCGACAAGGCGTGCTACGCAAGCAGATGACTAGCACGAGTGGGAAACTGACCTACGCTTACAGCATGTGCCCCTGGGTGCATGAAGCTAACAGCTGATACTTTCATTGGCGTGAAAATACTTCAGGAAATATTAGCACATTGGAAAGGGAAGAAGAAAGATAGTCTAATGATAAAGGAAATCTAGTGTGACATAAACAGCTGTGAATAAAATATAAATGGAAAATTGAATTTGGGAGTGAAAGAATTACGCGTAAGTGCGGTGTGACGATGTGAAGCATAGCCACGTGTGTATTTCACTGTGAACAGTTTTGAATGCACTGCATGGGTGGAAAAGCAAACTCACTCAAGTGCGAGGGGGTCGAAAGGCGGCTCCACCCGTGTTACATCTCCCCTTCCCTAACTCCTATTCTGACTACTGAACCAACAGTATATTAAGCACTCTGCTATCAAGACTAGGTCGGGGTAGACAAACATATTTGGGGTGCAGCTCTACTAGTTCACTAACAACTCTGGATTCATAACACAACTACTTTATTGAAGATTAAGTATATATATAATATATAGGAGATTGATACAACACTTCACAAGTAATTAATTAAATGGACAATACCCAGACGTCAGATACTCACAAGCAGCTCGGTGCCGTTAAGTTACAATACAGCTATAATCAATTACCTTGCCTTGCCAGTAATTATTAATTAACGTTAAGGGGACAACAGGGTCTCGAGGGATAATGTTATGCCCTAACTGCTTGCTCGAGTTATGCTCACCAATTAACACTGAAGAGGACCTCAAAACTCCTCAAGGTCTTGGTGTCATGATGCTCAGGTTGCCAGCTCCGACAACTAACTTCGTGGTATCTCAAACATTGTCAAGTCACAGAGGGACGGGGGTGGCGTCTACGGCCATTTAATATGCCTCGCCCAGTAGTTCAGTGTCGCGTGATTGCAAAACGTTCTCAATCCATGTCCCGTTGTAGCTTAACTGGTAATTTCCATGAGGCTGTTGAAGCTTAGATGGTCACAATTAGTGGGCGGCCCTTCCCGGCCGTTACAATGTGTTGGCTTCGTTATCTCCTATTCATACATTACATAAAATGTTCGCAGACGATGAGGGAACTCTCACGATGAAGCATTGCGACAATGGGTATATGCAGTTTATGCAAGGTGATACTTTAAAGTACCACACCAAGAACTGCGAGAATGTGTATTTTGAGAGCCTACAAGTGTTGCCGTCAATACCTCTTGCTACATCAGTGGGTAGAGATTCATCAGGCGATTATTTATGCCAAGGCAGTTAATACTAATGATGGAATGAGAGACCTATAAAGCATGGTAGAGTGGGTTGATTGTGAGGGGAACGAACTACAGTGAGCTATTGCTGGGAAGAGGCAGGGGGGGGGGGTTAGGGTCGTTGGTGTGTTGGTGGCCTATGTGGATGTTGAAGGCAGCTGAGCTATGGCAAGTAAATGGTGAGGAAAGTGGAGCGACGAGACATCTGATGGTCACAGACATGGGTGGGAGTGGGAGGTATGTGTATTATGTAAAGTCAGTAATTAATTTTGTGAGTCGGAAGATTGTTCAGCTATATAACCAATGAAATAAAAAGGTAGGGGTTCAGTCGGCTGCTGATTATCGTACCAGGGAGTGGATGTGTTCAGCCATCTTTACGAGAATCGAACCCTCAGTGTCGTACACATCCAACTTGGTTTGTCGTAATAGGTATGTTATTTTTTCATCTGGAATTTTTAAATTTTTTTAAAGATTTTTTTTATTTTTCGAGTTGAAGGTCAATGGGGTCAAAGTTACAGCCACCAACATTCAACATGGGTTCTGCAGCCAGTTAGGTAATATATTCGATGATTTCTTTAATTTGTGCGGTTTTTTAACATTTTTTCTCGATTTTCGAGATTAAGATCACTGTGATCTATGTCATATTACCGGCATCCAACATGGGTGTCGGAGTCAGTAATGAAATATGTTCATAAATTTGTATTAGTTTCTTAAGATTTTTACAATTTTTTTGTTTCAAGCTTTTTAGGGAAACGTCTAGGCTCTCAACAGGTAACCTGGTGGCCAGGGATCATCAACGTAAGATTTTCCTTGATTTTTAGAGATAGTTTTTTTTTTTCCCCCAATTTTTCTCGATTTTCTATTATGGCTACGGCGATGGGGTTGTACGGGGGTGGGTGGTTTAACATTATATGTTCATCGATGTTTATAATTTTATATGCTATTTTTCTCGATTTTATAATAATTGCAAGGTGGAGCACGAGAGAGGGTGAGGTCCGTGTGTTGGAATGAGTGTGAGGTTAATATAATGTGTTCTTTAATTTTTAGAATAAATTCTTCGATTTTCTTTATCTTTCTTAAATTTTTGTGAATGGAGCAGATTGTTGTGAGGAGGTGGGATTGTTGTTTAGGGTGGCGGGGTGAACAAGATTAGGTTAGTGCAGCATTATATGTTCTTCGATTTTTTAGATTTTTTATTATTTTGAGCCATTTTAAAATAATAATTGCCAGGATTTTGGGAGGGGAAGGGGGTGGAGATGGTGGAATGAGTCATAGCCTATGTAATATCTCAAGGCCGGAACTGAGAGCATTCGAAATACAAGACTTTTTGGTTCAAGGAATCACCGCTAGGGTGCTTTCTTTTGTGCTATACACTGATATGTAGAATATAGACTCTAAACATTAAAAATATATAAAATAAATGTTAGTTAATTAATTGGATTAAAAATATTCATTAAAATAAAATTGTTTAAAACTACCCTGATTTTTGTTAAGTACTTACAAAAACAAACAATTTAAAGCTTTAAAACAAGTTACAAGCCAAAGAGTGTAAAGCTTTAAAACAAGTTGCAAGCACAAACTAAATAAAGCTTTAAAACAAGTTATAATACTGACCTACATAAAATAACCGACTTGAACATTTTCTTTCTTTAAAGTTTTAATATTTTATGGCTTAGTGGTTTCATACATATTTTTTAAGGTTTATCATTACAGTCTTTCACTAATCGTGCTTCGTTGTCCAAAATATGTTTCAGAAATTTAGAAATTATATTATTACTGAGTTTTTCTTGATCACACTTGCAATACTTTAAAAATTCTACGAATTTAGGCGGAATAAACACCTTTAGATTCTTCACTACCTGTTCGTCCCCAAAATCGTTCCAGACAGTGTATGTAAATTCCAATATTTGTCTAAGGAAAAACACAAATCTTCTTGATGGGTAGCGCAGAGCTCCTCGGTCTTGCATTTGTATTAAGCACAGCAATGGATGCCGCAATTAGGAGCTTAAATTTTGTCCAGGCAAAATGTGCAACTAGAATTTCCTTCCGCAACCCTTGCTAAATATCCAGCAATCATTGCCAGTGATGTGATCTCCAAAGTTACAGGAACCTCTGTAATGCACAAAAGTAATTCTTAAAGATTCTGCATGTTTACCTTTTAATTTCTGAGTTCTCTGATTTTTTTTTCCCCTTAATCTATTGACCATTTGAGTTAGTCAGTCATGAGACTGTTTCATAAGTTTGTATTTGCGTTTCACGACATTTAATTAATTTCTGTATGGCAGCATAGATGGCACCTAGATTCCTACTTCATTCAGTGCAGAACTAGCGTCATTGGAATCGTTCAAACCCTCATTGTTACAGGATGTTCGCACTTGTTTTCTCTCGGTGGAGAAATCTCAGACCTACGTATTGAATTTGTTCTGGGTTTCGATTTAATTTGTTTATGTTGAGGATAGCCAGGAAATAGTGATGGTACTATATTGGGCAGTAACCTTTTTGAAGTTGTACTAATGCTAAAATCAGTTTCTCTGAAGTGTTAACTACACACTCATGAACTGCAGTTTGGCAACCAGAGAGATCCAAATTTACCTTGAAATAACTATTCTCCATTTCTTGTTTACCTCTAATTGTGACGGAAAAGTATGGAAAGTATTCTTTTCGCATTTTGATGAATTAGAGGTACAGTTTGGTACACAACATTAAACTGTTTCAAATATCGGGAATCACTTTTTCCTTAACAAAATTTTTTTAATACATGTCAATGTTCTACAGGCGCCAAAAGTTCGCCATTAATATGTATTAAAAAATACCTCATTGATAATTTTCTCACTTATACCTTTCTGAATGATTTTTATATAATAATACACAGTAAATGGCATCTCAAAACAGTGCACAAAGCCACACAAACAAAAAATTTGTTAATATGCGATATATAGTATAGTGTGTTATTTAAGAATGAACAGCACAAAAGAGAGATATCTAGCAGGCAACAGGTGAAACATGCTTGCACAAATTTTTATGCTGAAAAACGTGTCTCTTTCCCGGCCTTCACTAATAACGTAGGCAACGAATGAGTAAGGGGTAGGGTAGTGTAACAATGATGTTTTTTTTCTATTTTTAGAATTGTTTTTCGATTTTATTTTTCATTTTATAATTATTTATAGGTTAGGGGGAGGGGCAAGGTGAGGGTGGTGGGATGAACAATGTATAGTGTATGGTTACATGTTCTGCGAATTTATAGATTTTTGTTTTTTTATATTTTCTAGGGGGTGAGGATTGGAAGAGGGTAAGGTGAGCTTTGCTAGGGGGTTGGGTGAGAGGGTAGAGGTCTACAAGTACTAAGCGAGCCTCCCAGATTTTTCCAATGGCTCTAAAGTTGTCTTTCGGGGGCTCGCTATTGCATATTCTGGTGCCAAATTATTTTGAGTTGAGAATACGAAATTTTGAGGGGGGAAAGGGCAATTTTAAGACAAAAGTAAGAATTTTGAGTGCTTTTAATGGAAAAAAACAAGAACTTTTGAGGGAAAAACAGGAAAATTCGTGATGTTATCCAAGACGGCAATGAACATCCCTCAGCCCTTGTCCTGGAAGGAACATTATTTATCTGCTAAAGTTATCTAGGGATGTACAGCAGATCTTTATGGCAAGGAACTAAAACTGTAGAGGTCACTGTTGAAAGGCTAGTAGGGGGGAGCTACTGGTGGAAAGACCGCACCGCACGCCAGTTCATTGCCGCGCTTCTATGCCTCGGAATAAGAAAAATCGCCCAGCTAAGCAGAACCCTTAAACTAGCCCTAATCCTCTTAGAGTTCCTAGTTATGCACGTGATAGCAGTCGCCAGTAAAGCTAAAAGAATTCGGATGACTTTAAATATTATAAATTCCTCAAAAATAAAGTAATATACGCTTCTTATAATGTAAAACTATTACAAAGTGTTAGGGCTCCTCGAATTACGTTTTAGAACACTACTTATATCTTTACTTGGTTACCATAGATGTAGTTTAAAACATAGTGCCAAATTTGGGGTTCCCAAAATAGAAGATCTTACACCTTTCCAAATTAGGATCCTCGCAAGTCTATTTTAAAAACATAATATTTATTTTAAAATATCTAATAAACCATAGGCTGTAAAAAAAAAAAAAAAAGGACAAAATACTAACAGCCCAGTGACGGCATGATTAAAAATAGCACTTGTTTTTTCTGCAACATGCTGTTCCTGTGACTTCGATAACTACTATAGTTTAATAAACTTCTTTAAATTTTTAAGAATACCGTAAGATTCAGAACTCGCGTAACATATTAGTAATTAAGTAAGTAAACAATAAAACGAGGCAAACTTCTTCAAAGATTAAAATTGTTGTTTCTTCTGATATTTTCCTTCAGTTTTCTACAGTCACCAAACGACACATAAATAGGAAATATGCTACATTATATATGTTTCCCCCGCCCTTGCATTCCAGCGCTGCTCCACACTCACCTCACTTTCCCTTATCGGCTCTCAAGACCTCGATGTTAAGAGCCGCCCAAAACTCTCCACTTCTGTCCAACACTTAGCTTTCAACTTTAAAATGTTTTGACATTAAACTTTATTTGAATAGTTAAAATTGAAACACGGACGAACCGCACAACAAATTTCTAAGAAACATTCTTCATTACATTATAATAACATAAAAGCAATTTTGGCTTGTAACCTGGTGTATTAATTTTGCAGCATTCTGAGATGATTTGCACGAAAAAAAAAAAAATATATAATTAAAATTTAAATAACACATTTCATTCTTTTATGAAACTACATTTTCTCCCTATGCGATAATAATTGTTCTGGTAGTGCTATAATTATTTGCGAATTATTTTGAACACACATAAATTACTTACAATAACCATGATCGCGATTCTAGCTTAACATAATTTCCCGCCTTTTGGCATTAGCTGTTTTCCTGACGTCGCGTCGGAAAGAAACGAGAGAGTAGTTACTAGTTGTCTCAATTCCACAGAACGAGAGCACGAGAGAGCGCGGGGCAGTTCTCTCGCCAGGTTATGCGAAAGAGTACTCTTTAAATTTCAAATTTAGACATGGCGCGTGTAAGGCCGTGTCCCAACTTGTAAGTGTGCTCACACACACATACGCACAATATATATATATATATATATATATATATATATATATATATATATATATATATATATATATATCTAGCGAAATGAGATTTCTGGCCTCTGTATGCCTTCGGCATCTGAACGGAAAGGTAAGAGATATTATAGCTCGCATTTCAGCAGAGCAGAGTACTTAATAATATGCTCGCAATTAACCTAAAGGAAATGTGAACATAACATTCGTAATTTGTTATGTTTCATATCATACGGAATATTGTCGGTATTTCGCAATCGTAATGATTAGCTTAAGTCAATTAAGTCGATAAAATATTTCTAACTCTGCTGTAGAGACAAAAAATCTGTGTTGGAATATTCAAGGTTAGATTTAAGAACAACATGGCTGCCACAGAGGGTGCGAGAGTGAGCTGCGGGTGAACATCGTCGTTCACTCTCCCCACCCAGTTGTGACAGCAGAGAGGACTCTATGTAACGTCAAGAGGGGGCGAGAGAGTACTCTCTCGGCGAATTGGGACACGGCTGAGTCTAGAAAATTATACCGAAGGACGGCGCACCGATTTCGTGCGCACTCATATGAATAAGGATATATTGCATAAGAACTATTTCTTACGAGGCGCTTTTTTCTTCATATTTATTATAAATAAAATATAAATTACAAATAAAATGTAGTTTAACTACAACTTTAACCATAACTACAATACTTTTATGTTAACAGAGGTGCAAAACGCTTGTGATAAATGACATATTTATGTAATAACTAAACACGTCATACCATATGGGATGATTTTTCAAAGGTATGATTAAAAAAGTGTGAGGAAACCGCGAGTAGACTATATGCGACACTGCAGCAAGGTTTGAGTACGGCATAATTAGAGGCCCACCTACCTCGAACTGCATTGCAAATACACGCTTCTCCAATAACTACTAGACGTGCGTCCAGTGTGCAAATCTGCAAAAAGCACACACAATTCAGACAAGGCCTGTCGAGCGATTTCAAGACATCACTTACATACAAACGCCCAGCACTCCCAACAGACAGTAGCTACAGGATGTTCACGGTAAAGTGAGCTTTTTTGTGACCCTCGTCGCTCATTCCTTTCAGTCATTTTTTTAAATACTTTAACCACCCTTTTAATAAAATATTTCCATTTTAAGTAATAAACAGAGTGTATTTATTGACTACTACATCAAATTAGAGGGCTTTCATAAGTGCTCACTTTATCGTGAATAGCCTATAAACAGATAGATACACAAATACTGAAGGGTCCAGCATAGAACCTTGCCACAGACTATCATCCTGTCCGCCAATAAAATTACAGGGTCGCCCGCCACTTGAAGACCTACAGGTACAGGCTGTAGCACGACGACCTTGTGGGGCCGCGGTGGCGCAGAGGCCAGAGCACTCGGCTGCCGCGGTTGTCTGTCTCAAACGCTGAAAATAGCCCCAGGCAGGTGGGCCCCTGCAAGTGCCTACTCGTAAGTCACTGAACTGGCGTGCTTGCGGTGACCCTGTCACTTTGTGACGTAATACTGAAGACAAAATTGTGCTGTAAGCCCCCCTAATCGATTAAATATCCTACACTGCAGTTTTCATACCCACAAGTGATAGTGGAAACGCCGGTTGCAGCCGTTTTTATTTTCAACGAATTCATTTTCGACACTGGGATATTAAAAGAAAATAGTCTTCAGACGTGGAAAGATTCTTAACAGCAATTTTTAAACGTTTATCACTATTCAGCATTCTTTAATAATGTTTTTACGAAAGGTTGTACCACCGTTCGGCAGCAAAAAAAAAATTTCCGATAGGATATATAAAGATTAGGTCGAGTATTTGTTTTGTTTTGTTTGCTATCATGCCTCGCGCAGGACTCGAACCGAAGTACCTCGCATCTCGGGCTATCTTGCCGACTACGGCGAACAGAGTCTACTGTTCCGAGAAGCAGTAGCTTATAGCACGAATCCAATCGTACATCTTGGAAGGTTCGGAATGCCATGGGCCGCGCTAACAGAGTATATTAACATCGACTGACTTACTTTATTTCTAGACATCAGGCGATGGAAAACCTACATCAAATACAATAGAAACATTATTTGCCTACATTAGTCTCAAGCTTTGTTCTCGCTGAACGTTCCTGTTGACGTAAATAATTTCATTTCATTGTATCGATCGGTATCTACAAGAGTAAGGCTGTCTTGTACAGTCGCGCTTTAGACTAGATATTTTTCATTGATATCAGCATTTTATTTGCAATTTCTGGTCTGCACGTTTAAACGCTACACGTTTCGTATTTTGTCTACTGCATTTTAAAAATGTGAGATGTAATCTATGACGAACACGTAAAAATAACGTTGGTAACATATTCTCGAACTATGGACTAATCTTAACAACGCAGTTAAAGCATTTGATATTAGACACGGTAGACGCCTTTGTCCTTGAGCTCCCTTTTATAAATCTGGCAACCATGGCAGCCAGCCGTCTCTACTCCCCTCCACGAGTCACTGACAGGCGATATTTCCGGAACCCTGCAAACGGCCAGCGAGGCTAGCAGATAACATAGCCTCACCACGATATCTCGAGAGCCGCCATTTGCGACACTAGTATCGATTAAAATGACCGTTCAATATCTCGAAACGTTCGAGCGGTCGTTCCCGATAGTCGATACCAAGTTCCGGTCGGCAGGTCGGTCGCGCGCACGGCGGCTACTAACGTGCAACCAAGGCAGCGTGTGTTCGATACTTCGACGTGGTAATAACTGGAATGCGTACTGTAAATATGTTACGACTTTGAATTTTTCTCCAATACGTAGCAATAAATTGGAATAAGTAATGATGACCTACTATTCGTTCGTACTCAGTATATTTAATTTGTGGTTAAGGTTAGGTTTGCGAAGTAGGCCTATACTCAATAAAAAATATGAACCAGACAAAACGCCCACAATTTGTTTCGATTGGCTAATCCGTCGAAACGGAGTTGGGTGGAGCAGGGGTTTTGGGAATGGCATACGAAACTAACCTAAACACGTATGAAAACAGCATTATACATATCCATAACTACCTGTTATTAGGACCCAGGACCTCGTGCTTCGAAGCTAGTACTCATTGTTAACGGGGTTGCCAACCAGGAGATATTTTCATGTTTGAGGCTCGGAAGGAAGAGAGCAGGAAGGGCTAAAGTGACACGCGTTAAGTATTCCATCGGCGCTACAAGCAAGGTTCTGAACTGACGTGCAGTGTTTTTTCATCGTGTTGCTGTACCTTGGGGATTTTATTATTGCCTGGGAAATCTGATCATTGCGATAAATAAATATAATTTATTTGCTGCGCGTATGTAAGAGTGCTTTATATGTATGTGTAATATATATATATATATATATATATATATATATATATATAGAGAGAGAGAGAGAGAGAGAGAGAGAGAGAGCGACAGAGAGAGAAAGAGAGTGTTTGTGTGTATACATACATATAAAGCACACATACATACGCGCAGTAAATAAATCATATTTATTTGTCGGAATTATATATATATATATATATATATATATATATATATATATATATATATATATATATATATATATATATATATATATATATATATATGTGTGTGTGTGTGTGTGTACATAGACACACACACAACCACGCGTGCGCACACCTTGGCCGGGCAGTCCTGCCCCTCCCTCTTCAGCAGGTTTGCCTTTAAAAATACAATTACCTACTTCCATTTCCTAGGCTGTGTTTTCTTTCCGCATGTTAACATATTGGAGGCACTTTTTATAGTTTCGTCGATAAAAAAAAATAGCATTTCGAACATTCTGCAATGGCAGTTCAAGGGACAGGTATACAACTGCCATAAATGTTAGCAAAGTAAAACACAGCTAAAATAGTAACCATAAGTCATTGGGAGCAGATTTCGCCACGGATCTTGGCGCCTCCTTGTCACCTTCCTGGCCACTGAAAAATGACCACAGAATCTGTGTTTGAAGTTCTCGACTAAGTTTACGTGCCCGTATTACTTACCTGTCTTTTTTTAAACACTCGTAAATTAAATAGTTTATCCTGTTCTCAGTCTTTTTCCTCTAAGTCCTCGAACACGTTATCATACATTCTTTGCGTGTGAAGAAAACACGAATAGACTATAAAATGAATCCTTATTTGAAAAAAAATGTTAAACGTCGCAAGGCCACGCCTGGTTTTAAAGGCTGCTCACGATAAAGTGAGCGCTTTTAAAATAAACCTTTGAAAAACGTCACTGGCCATATCTGCATATGTTTTAACGTGCACGCTGAGTTTCATGCGCCCGGTAAAATTGGTAGCGATAGATAGGAAATAGTTCCATATCTTAACGTCGAATAAAAAGGGTTAGGTAACCTGTCATAGATTAAAATTATTTCTTTCATTTTTTTTTTTTTTTTTTTTTTTTTTTTTTTTTTACTACTCAGAAGTGTAAAAGTGAGCAGATTTGTAATATATTTATTTTTCTAATAATTCTACAATTTCACTTGACCGACGCACGAATAAAGTGATGAGGCCCATGGCAATGTTAATTTTACATATGACGGGAGAATACAAAATGTCCGTACACATAGATCTTAAGCAGTGCTCAGTTTGCCGTGAACAGCCTAGGTATATAAGGATGCATTGCGACGAAGCCGCCCAAGACCGCCGGGACGTGCAGGGCGTCCTGACCTCTGGGCTATGTGTTCTTTGCGGTCTGGTGAAGGAAACTTCCTCAGCCCGCAGAGAGATACAAATGCTGCAACCGTCTGGGTGGTATAAGGGCCCTCACAAGGGCTCGAGCACACCCCCGCTCTGAGCTTCGGCAATGATTAGAAATGGCGGCCGCCCAAGACTCGCCGGGACGTGCAGGGCGTCCTGACCTCTGGGCTATGTGTTCTTTGCGGTCTGGTGAGGGAAACTTCCTCAGCCCGCAGAGAGATACAAATGCTGCAACCGCCTGGGTGGTATAAGGGCCCGAGCACACCCCCGCTCTGAGCTTCGGCAGTGATAGAAAAGGCGGCCGCCCAAGACTGCGATATGCACCCCGCGTAGCCGAGTTCCTCGCAAAGTAGATCTTCAGCAGTGGGATATTATTACACGCTATGTAAGGCACTTTGTACTTTCCCGCTTCCCCGTAAGAAAACTGCTTGTGAAAACTCTACAAATTGTATTTTGTAAAACATTCTTCATTGTTTTTTTAGGTATATGGAATAGGATAAAATTAAAAACGGATGGCAGTAGGTAAATATATATATATATTTTTTTTTTACATTTCCTGGAATAAAAAGTAGTAATCACGTATCATTCATTTACTGAGATACGCGTATACTAACATTTCAATCTGGATTCTTCAGTCCACTACAGGTTCAATCCGGATTGAAATGTTACCGTAAACGCACTAATTTTCTTACTACCTGGAGCGCCTTTTTTTTTTTTTTTTTTTTTTTTTTTTTTTTTTTTTTTTTTTTTTTTTTTTTTTTTTTTTTTCCCCACATTTGAGGCCGAGAAGCGCGAGAGGCGATAAGGACGACTCTGTCATGCGCATCAGGTGCGCCATCGCCTCTAAGCGCAAGGCTCTCAACTGGCGTGCAATGTTCCCGTCACCCTGGGTGTACCTACTGTATATGACTTTCACCGGCGACCCTATTGTTTTATAGGTGGGAAGTGTGTAGGAAGGCTCAGTGCAGTGCATGCATGTTTCTGACGCGCATATTTTGAAATACAACGATATATATATATATATTTTTTTAAAGCCATTTGGGAGTACGTTGAAATGGTGTTTCTAAGGTATACGACGTCTTGAAAGAATTCGTCTACAGCCCCCGTCTGAAGTATTGAGTTATTTTCGTAGATCAGCACAGTAGACGCACGTTTAATAGCTTCGTGAAAAAAAAAAAAAAACTCGTTAGCGGGTTCTTCCTACTTTTTAAATCAAATCATTGAAATATCACCTAGTGTAAGATGTTTTTGGTTGTTTCCTATAAATATATCACGTATTACAAGCGTTTTATACTTAAGTTAACATAAAAATAGCATATGTGTGGTTAAATTGAACTTTTACTTATAGTCTTCCTATATATTGTAATATTTCAGTTTTGATTAATGTGAATAAAAAGAGTGAGAAAAGTTAGTAACGCCTAGTAAGAAATAGTTCTTATGCAAAATAATATTACACAGAGTGCCCACGAAACCGGTGCATTGTCCCTTTCATGCAATTTTGTATGCTTTATTAAGTTTTGTTTGTAAGAGGCGGAGGAATATCCTGGAAGTAGAACTTTAGCAGGGCTTTAGAAAAGTGTGAAGTAACTGTGGACATTCTGTATATCAAACACTCTGCGAGTAGGAGGGAGCCTTCAGATTAATAGGTATTATGTACTAAAATATCTTCTGTGAAATCGTTGTTCGCGCTTATACGCGTATTTCAGTACGAAATAAATGTTCTGGGAATACGACTTTTTTATTTTGCCAGCGAAGGTAAAACAAATAATGCAATGCAGTATAGTTTTGTTTTTATTTTATTGTGTATTATAAAAAAAAAAAAAAAAAAAAACGCATTTTTAGTCTTCCTGTGCAGTTTCCTTCAGGAATTGGAGAAACATACTATTAGGTCTATACGTCCGTAGTTTAATATGTAGTCTTTCATCACATGCAATTGCGTCTTGATCTAATTTGCACAGTACATCGCCACGACAGAAACGCTACAAGCCAGTTCGAATAAAAAAAAAATGTCTACCTTTCATAAGCTTCTTACACATTAGAAAACTTTAGCATATGACTTTACGTTTCCTTTCCTCTGACGAAACCACCAATACACAATACAATATTCTAAAGTCAGAGTTCAGACAATTGAGCACCGGTTCTGCGAGCTTCGTAAAAATGTGTATCTTGTTATGTAAATAATTATATTATCCAGGAATGTATTTTACGTACCTTTTTTTAAGAAATAGGCTTAACATTTACACTGAGAGTTTATTTAAAAAAAAAATTATTATTTGTTTACTCTATTAAAATATGTCAATTCATACATTTCCTCTTCACATTATATGTTTACGATTTATTTAATACAAGACGAGGTTTGCTTAATATGCCGAGATTAAAATCGCCCTACGATAAAATAACGCACTTTCCAAATAACCTCTGTTAGAATCTCGGCAAAATGGCTGCTTGACTTTAACTTTAAATTTCAACTTTTCGAAATCGTAAAAGTCAAAAGTGCTTGACTTTACCTTTGACAGATCCATTGTGTCAATCTCCATAAGAAACAACATATCGGAAAGCAACTGTAAAGTCAAATGTTAACGTTTTCAATTGTGTAAGGGCCTTTAGTCGTTTAATGGCAACGGTCTAACTGAATTACTTCTGTAATTTTACTTGTCTAGTGTACCTTCATTGCCTCAGTTGACTATAACAAGGGCGACAACCGATAAACAACAAAAGGAGAAATCATCTCAAACTGGTTAAAAATTCTATAAAAAATATGCTCCGCTACAAGAATGTCAGGGATTAACAAGAAAATCAGGGATTAACAAAGGAGATTTTGCCATTTAGTTGTTTGTAAACGGTTTTTTATGTCTTAATTTGCAGCCAACTTAACAATGACGACAAACAAATTAAACTTGAAATTTGACTGCAATCGTACCGAAGATGGTTTGTAAGTGATAACACTGATCGTCAAAAAGTTATTAAAGTATAATAAGTATAATGTTACGAGATTCGAGAGTGCGTCATTAGAATCCGAACACAGCCTTATGTATTTTCCCAAGTTCGACTTTTTGCACTATAGCTTAACATTAGCGTACTGAGATCACAAGGGAAAGAATATCAGAGGCGTTGATTACGTCTATTCGTTCTCGATTGCAATCGAGAATAGAAGGAGAATCAGTCCTCCATCGATGACACCCGAATGTACAACGTCCAAAACTCATTAAAATGTAATAGGCTACACACACGTTATAAAAAAAAAAAAAGTTACAATTTATGTTGCATATGAAAGAAGACCGCACCGCACATATTTTGTACACTGTAAAATATTTTATTGTAGAATTCATTTATTTAAATGTTTTAAAAAACTCTGTTGATAAGAGTTAATTTCAAATAAATATTCAAGACTATTTCCATGCTGTATGCTTTAGAAAACACATTTTGCAAACTTCTCCGCCCCCTCCCCACCTTTTCATTTTCATAAAGTAAGACCATCTTAATAAAATTACTCTGATAGTATGTTATAAGAAAATTAGCAATTATGTTTACAGGTTACTTAGTAATTGATTTTATGCACGTCAATTTCAGTGTTATAGGCATCGTCCGACACGATTCCCACGTGTGAAAATTCAAGAGCGACTCCGCCGCGAATCGAACCCGGCTCGCCTTGGTGGGAGGCTAGCAGTCTAACCAACCACTACAACTACACTACCACGACCCTATGATAACTGAGTTGAGATGAAGTCTTCCAGTCGTCTAGTTTTCAGACGTGGAACTTTGGTGGTGACGCTTATAGTTTTATCGGTACAAAATAAATGCAATCACCCATACAAGTTACGAGTGTATTCACTTACCAGCTGGTACGTTCAGAAAATGCATTTTACGGCTATGTTGGAGGATATAAAAATGATGTTTGTAATATGCAAATGCGGGCGAGGTATCTGGAAACTGTGTCCCAAAGAAAGTGAATAAAAATAAAGACAAAAATGACTTAAAGTTTTTTTTATGTGGATTTTGAACACGCGCCAATAACACGCCAAGTAAAGAAGTACCGTAAATAATGCGATTATTTGGAAGTTGACAGTGTGAACTTCATACATCTAAATGCAGTATATAATTCCCTTACGATTTGGCCATTTTTGTTGCATTGACAAAATTACCGGTATTTGTTTGTTGTCTCAGTAACCACTAGAAAATCGATCCAAAAACGGCACAAGAACAGTCACTTATCCAAACTAAACAAACAGAATGAATATATCAATAATACTTGGGTGTTTAATGCCACCAAAACTCACCTGGAGCCATAAGAACATCACTACCTTAAAATTCGTTAATTATCCTGAAACATTTCAAAGAGTTTTGGCGGATTCCTTGTGGGAGTTTGATTATTCAACTACTTACTCCGTGTTTCGGACAGTTACAGGATTTTTTCAATGTCGTATTAATTGTTAAGTGATTGGTTTCATTATCCATTCACAGTACATTCAAGTTATTGTACAGTTCAGTAAGTAAAATAAGTACGTAACAGAGAAACAAGCAGGTGTTGCGAAACATTCGGCGTTACACAACACGGAAGCTAATCTAGTACAGGTAAGTTTCAATATTGTATAAATTTTCAGTTAATTTAATTCAGTTGCGTGATTGTAATTGTTTCATTCGAGTTAAAGAGAAAGTGTACAAACTGTTATTGCAACACTGCAATAATACTATGTTAGCTGATAAAATGAACTAATGCTTAAAAATATCCACGCCTGCACGAACGGGTTAATCAGTACTCTCAATTAGACTCTTGCTATAGTCCTGATTTCTCCCCATTGTCTGTTTAAGTAATGCTTGTTTAGTTAAATTCTTAACTTATGAACAGAATGAAACTTTCCCGAGTTTTCTATCAAACATGAAAAATACTTTTGGCACTTATTCTTTATCTGTTTTTTTTTTTTCAATGGGCCATTCATCCCCGTAACAATGAATTCCATAATAGTGCATCATTCAAATTTGAAGGAGGCATTACTCAACACTGCCAATTTTTAAAAGTATTTTTATTAAAATCGTATTAAACCAATTGTATTACGATGAAAACGACACAACATATTCTCCCCCATACCCCACGAACTATGGTATGTTGTAAGATTATTAGTTTGTTTTTATTTTAAAATGTTTGCTTTTGAGCAGTAAAATTAAATTGAATATCTTCATTTTGTGATGTACGCCAACATGCCCCTTTGTGTGTTTCAACCTGCCTTTTGAATGGGGTAAGTTGACACATGCTGTAGGCAACTTCTTCATTAAACAAAACACGATCTAACGCAAAAGAAATAATGTTGTGGTATACAACTGATGCAAAAATGTTGATGTTTGAAACTGTTTAGTCATAATTCATATTAACATAAACAGAATATATTTAAAAAAAGATTATCTGAAACGTTTGCCAACTGGCCTAGGTCTCCCCTACTAACAAACACTACTTATGCTTTTTTTTTTCTTGTAGATCGAGTTGTAATACAAGTGTAACATTTCTTGATCACAAATATAGCATAATGTCACTAAGTAACAAAACTGAACCTATATATTAATTCCAATGATTTGTCGCATTTGGTTTCCTGAGATACAACATAATTTATAAAATAATTTTATAACTTACCTTGCTCAGGTTAAGGACAAAGCAAATTAATCTTCTCGAAGCGGGTATCATGTATGCAAGTATTATTAATAAAAGTCTTCAAATATTGACGGTATTAATAGCCTTATGGTTCTGCCATAGTAAAAGGCAATACGAATGCATTTGGTAAATAAATGAAATAAATAAACGCAATGAAGAGCTTGTCTGAAGTGACCCACGCTGTCTTACAACACGCCAGGCCCTGTATAACACCTAAGTCGTGTTGAATTTTTATAAGTGGCGTAGCTGCGATGTCACCATGGGCGATATTCACCAAGGTGACTACATTTCAGTATTTGTTTCCTCAGATTGACTGCGGAAATACGCATATGGCATAAATCCGGTCTATTCTCAACAATCATCCAAAATCTCATGTGCTTGTTATTTTTATCAAAAAGAACTTTTAAAAAAAATTAGTAACAATGTATGTTTTGTGCCACACACTTAAACCTCATCACCATACGTGTATGCTAAAATATATGAGACACAACTCATCATGTATTTTTGTTCCCTTCTAGAAAAAATCGGTATATACGGCAGAGAACGTCATTGTTACAACAGTTGGGAGGAGGAAGGGGAGGGAGAAATCTTTCTCCGGCGTCGCCGGTGTTGTACGTGTTAATTAGAACAAATATTAGGAGAAAAATTACTTAACAACGTAATAAAAAGCATCACAGTTCACGGCAATTTAAAATTAAATTTCTAAATCGAAATGAAATGTTTATTATTAACTTCAATACCACTACATGGCAACCATAGAGCCCAGTGTTCCATCCCCCCCCCCCCCTTTTTTCCTTCTCTCTCTCTCTCTCTCTCTCTCTCCTACCTCCCAAACACACAGCTACGATACTGCTGTGACAACTTCGCCCTATTCGTGATTCGAACTCCTGTCTCCTGATCGTCAGTCTCAGCGGCGCAGGAAGCGCTTCAGCGGGCGGCGGCAGGCTCTGCTGAACACGAAGACACATTGCAAGTGCAACAGACTTCCAGAGTCAGCCGCTGTGACGATTGAACAGAAGCAGTAGCTCCTCATCGTCAAGAACTGCGTTAACTCAAACGTACACAAGCCGCGTGTATCAAGATTGTATCATCTCGTTAGTCGTGAATAAAGTATCAGCACAATGCATGTTTAACGTCAGTACAAAAAAGTGAACAATTTATGCGATAAAAAATTACGGGAAACCGGTACAGGGAAACCCAGGCAGCTGCTGTCGTTTGTACAAATACACGTGGCAACACTGTGACTCGAACTGGAACGCGAAATGTTGCAACGTTGGACTTGTCAACAAGAGTTTTTGTTCCACCGCACATGAAATGTGTTGCGTTTGCTGCGGACCTCTTCCCGCTTCTCTTTGGATATGGTCTGTGGCTTTTCCCGAATAGGCAGTGTTTTGGTGGGAGCTGTACATAGTTAAAAAACGAATTATCGATTTAAAGTGCGAGGCTATATTGCTGCTCGGTTTGTTGTATAATATACTGTCCGTGCTGCCGTAGTTTCAGACATTCGAATTTGTATAAGCAGATCAAAGTAAATTCACAACTTTGCAGTACATTAAGACCCATCTAATAAAAAAAAAACTGTTATTATGTACGTTAGCCGAAAATACCAACAAAAATGATTTAATTATTTTCGTTTATTTAATTTATTCGCTACAGCTATACTGCGTTTGTTTAGTGAACTTGGTCAGGACATTCAGCACTGCATTGAGATATAAACAATTTTTAGGTCATTGTATCCCTTTTAAGTATGTGTAAATGACTACGAACTAAAAACTTTGGTTACAAAACCACTTTTTTTGGTTTGCACTGTAAGACTACGTGTTTAATTCAATTCGTTTCTGCAATTCTGTAACAACAATACGCGAAACGTACAAAAATCTTGTATTCTGTAAGATTATACAATACACAACACAATATACTCGAACATAGGTTCGCATTCGAAATCTGTAGTGTACTCGAGGAAAATTATACTAACACGCTTCTTCTCCCAAGGCCGAGCGATAGTTGGTGCTTGTGCTATCTGTTCAACCGTTGTGGTCCGCGCAGGTAGAATCTGTCCAATATAGCTAGCACCAACAAAACAGCGCCTGTAGCAAAACTTGTCAGGAGAAGTGTGAAAAGGGGGAGGGGAGGGAAGATTGCATTTGAGATCATTTATAACAGCTATTGTACATACAAATTTAGAGAGATTAAACAACCTCGATAAGAAATTTAAAATGTTTTTCATTTTATATTTGGAAAAGAAAAATAATGATCACAGAATCAAGATAATTATACCAAACAAATAGATTTTTCGAAATTTAATGCTGACCTTGTTCGCTTTCTCAATTAAAACATGTGCATTTATCTAACTTGATTAACTGGGATACATTTTATATGTACTTTATAAGGTTATGTTCGACCGTCTGACTTAGGGGTTAGGCAGCCTATATTAGTGTAATAATCCACACACTTTTAAAAAGTGCTATGTTTAATATTTAAGTACCACATTATGGGGAAAGTTCTGGAAAATCCCATATGGTGTACAAATGTTTTGAAAATTCTAATTGCCACTGTTGTTATTGTCAGTTAAGTGATCTGTCACACTCATAGATTATCTTATCTTTGACACATTTGGTATAGCAAAACATCTGTGTACTTGCGCAGTACTATTTTCAGATAGGATGGAAAATGGCAGTGGAAAACGTGACCTTTGGTATATCGTGGAAGACCTTGGGATTTTAGGTATAGCCTCGCACGGGGTGTCAGTTAAATACTGTGACGTCATAGGTTGCCTATGTTGTCTTTTTGTTGTACCCACATGGCAAGCTGTGATTGGTAGATGAGTCGTAGTAACTGCCATTTGGTGAATATGACTCACAGGTGAAGAAAAACGGGTTTAGAGAAAATGGAGACCCTGTGTGCGAGGCTACGAGGAGCATTTCCCTTCTGCTTTCAACTAGAAGGGAAGAAATGTGTGACGCGTACAAAAAAAACTGACGGTAGTGGAACGTTGCTGTGGCAGTACAACTGTGTAGGTGTTCATAGTTTGTAAATGAAATATGTAGTGAGATATATTTCGTGTGAATTGTGCGTCAGTTTTGAGGCGGTTACTGAGTTCAGCTGTTATATGGCTCTCGCAACGTGAAGTATAATGGCGTTACCCTCGGTTGCCGCCTTATCGAATAACACTAATGCAACAAAAACACACACAGGTAGGTGTTTAAACAATGTTAAGAAATACGATGCTTCTCGTAAAAAGCGTTGTATGACATGAAAGTACTGGCGAATATGAGGACACGTGTTTTATTTACTATGCTGTTTTTGGTCATACTGCCGAATTTAACTAACTATAGTGCTAATTTTCGCAAGCTGAATGTATACAAAGTGAATGCTGAGAGAAGTAATGATCTACAATTGTGAATAAACAACTTGTATTTCCCCTGAGAATTACGATATGTCAAATATGCCCAAAGTGATTGTTACGATTATTTAATTTTTACGTTTGCATATTTAATGGGGGGTATTTCAGTGTTGAAACAGCTTGCAAATTGTAGATAGGATCTCGTATAGAAATGTTTCCCGTGTCGGGGTAATTTTCGCATGTTGACATTCATCATCCGAATCATTCATACCCCTTTGTGTGTACATTCACAAGAACAGAAGACAGTAAAAATAAATATGAAAATATTTACATTACTCGATTGTGTATTCTTTTATTGAAACAAGCAAATCGAGGGAAAGAAAGATGTTTCGTGGGTATAACCTATATTTGTTGTGTTGAGGTTATACACCAATGTTGATCAGCGATCGTAATTTATGTTTTTTTTTTGTATTAGTCTCTTTGTTTTATCCACAATAAAATAAGGGAAATTTTTTTAAGTTTGACACCCAAATCGTTAGTGCTTCAGATTAGGCGAAATTTAGATACAACTATCCAACCGATGTTATATAGACAAATATATATTTTAATACAGGATTATAATATATATTTATTAACCTTTAGAAAGTCTACATTTTAATAGGTTATGTCATGCTGTAATCACATAAAAATAATTCTATTTTTCAGTAGACAATGTTAAATATTCATCAAGCTAATTAAGAGGGTAGGCCTATGCATATATTCATATTTCTTAACTGTAATCTTTTACAATAAAAAAATTGATTTTCATTCCGAGGCAATTGAAAACTTTCATTACAGTGTAATCAAAATAATTCTTATTTATTGCCTCTGTAGTGCCTAGAGGCAGTATGTAGTAGTTGTTTCCAGGCCCATTAAAGGATTTCATAAAATTTCATGGTTGAAATTTTTTTAAATCTGTTTGATTTATTATATTGTTAAACCTTAACAGAGATAATTGATATGTCATATAGACTACATTCAAATACATAGTGACACATGGGAATACAATTCCAGGTTTACATTAATTTTTACAACTTCAGTTACTGGTATGTAATTATTCTTGACAAAGTTTTCAATGTGGTTCTATCTTTGCAAAAATTGAATATGTATTATATTGTACCTACCAGCTTAACTGGTAAAATTGGTGTTTGAAGTCATTAGGGTTGTTAAATAAAAATGGGTGAATCATTGTTTATTCCTGTTTCACTGGACTTGTTATTATTAAGATCAGGGGAATTGTGGGATAAAACTAGTTATAATTATTTAAAATGTATTTGTCAATTGGGTTGCTCTACTTTGCTATATGCAGGAAGACCTAACCTAACTTTCTTGTAATTTCACAATATGTATGTGAATCACAAGGGCGGAAGTGGTTGCCTACGTGTTGTTGCGCATTGGCACGTACACAGGCTTGTAATTCTTTGTACAAAACATTCGAAGCTCCCCAGATGTTTGAGTGTTTTGCACTTGATACTTACAAACAGCTGTGCACGTAACTTGAATCACTTATTTGGGGATTTACTCACCTGCTGGTGATTGGACTCTGGCTCAATGCATAATGTTTGGCAATGCTTGCACAGTATTTTTCAATGTGAGGGGGTTTACATATAACTCTAAACTTCATTGATATTAGAGTGCTTTTCACTGAATATTTGAACAGTATTTTTCAGTGCAAGAGGGCCTGCATGAAACTCCTAGCTTCACAGATGCTCAAGTGCTTCACACTCAATATCTAGAAAAAATTACAGGTGTATCTTGAATCACTATTTTGAGGATTTAACTCTCCTGCTGGACCTGTGGCACTGGCTTGATTTGTAATACTTGGCTACACTTGGACTGGTATGCTGGGAAGAGTGCTGAATGGAGTCAGCTGTGATGTGAAGGAAAAGGCGTATGGCACAATGGTACGGCCAATGTTAGAATATGCTGCAGCAGTATGGGACCCGTATGTGGAGGTGGAGGTGCGAGAATTGGAAAAGGTGCAGAGAAATGCAGCAAGATGGGTGAAGGGTAGGTGGAGAAGGCAGGGGCAAGATGGTGAGGAAGAAGGGAACTATAGGCCATCAGTGATGATGAAAGAAATGGGGTGGAGCTCATTGAAGGACAGGAGGAAAGTTGAACGGTTAGTCGGGATGTACAGGGTGGTGAATGAAGAGGGAGGATGGGGGAGTGCTACACTGCAAGCTAAGTAAGGGGGTGTTTAGGGGAAGAGGAAACAACAGTGAGACACTTCAGAGGGTGTGGAGGAGAACGGAGTGGGGTAGGCAGTCCAAACTTGTGAGATCTGTGAGGGAGGAATTGGGATCTGTGAGAGGGGTTGGTAAATTCAGGAAGGGAGTGGAAAAGGAGTTGGTTGGGTGAAGGAGAGTTGAGAGAGCTCGGCATTGGGCGGTAGCCTAATTGCGAGTGTATGTATGTATGGCACTATTTTTAGACGTTTTGATGGTTCTTTGGATGATTTTGTTTGACGAACACCCGAGTTAATATTAACGGTGCAGTACCTACATGCAGCTGTTAGCCTTGGTGTAATAGTATTTTTTTCTAGTGCGATGGGGCTTAACGCTCGAACATTGTTTACCCACATTGTTTAAACACACAGTAAATACTGTGAACTGCAACTAATTGTGAAGTAAGTGTAGGTTATATCTTATGCATTTGACACTGCTATGTGCCAGCAATATGTAAGGCCTTAATTGCTCACACAATACTGCACAGTACAATTCACTACACGGAATAGGCCTACAATTTCCATACTACAACTTTACTATTAATCTGTGACTATACTTCTTTGGGGATGTATTTCTGATAACTCATGTATTGTACAAGTTTACCCGCTATTCTAATGAGTTAACGTATACACACGCGCACACACACGTATTTCCACACAGTAATTATAATTTAACATTTTGTATGGAAATAACCACAAACACTTGTATAGGCTGTTCACTGTAAAATGAGCACTTTTGAAAGTCCTGCTTAATATCTACTTGTATACATGTTCTGTGTTCCTCCACCTTATGTAAAATTGTCATTGCCATGGGCCTCGTCGCTTTCTTTTTGCGTTGGTCAAGTGAAACTGTATAATTATTAGAAAAGTAAATATTTTACAAATCTGCTAATTTTTACACTTCGATGCATTTAAATAACAGAAAGTGATAGAAATAATTTTAGTTATCACAAATGGTTACCTAGCACCTTTTTATTCAACGTTAAGATATGGAACTATTTTCTCTACCATCGTTACCAACTTTACTGGACTCATGTCACTCAGTGTGTCCGTTAACATATATGCTGGTAGGAGCAGTGACTTTTTTCTTAGATTGTTTTCAAAAGTGCCCATTTTATCATGAACAGCCTTTACTAGCACTTTCCATTTGCAAATCTCAAGCCATCACAATCAAATTCACAAGTAACACCAAATGTGAACTACGCACACTGGCATATAACAATCAACTGATTGCTACACTATGGTAAAATTGAAAGAACTGTTATTGCACATTGGTTTTCTTCAGTACACCATTCTAGTGGGAATTTTTCATGGTAATACATGTAAACAAAGCCTTGTAATGCTTCTTTGAAACAGTTGTACAACATCTATGGAACATGTTATAATTCACTTGTGAATTTCAACATGGTATGCCTTGCAAAATCCAATAGGGTTTGATATTCTTTCAACATGGTTTAATTACCTTTGTTTATTCCTGTAAGTCCTTAGTGCATCAACACACACATTTCATGTAATTCACGTATTGTGTAGGTATTTAGGTTGTTTCCTGAGGTATTCTTACATTTAACATGGTTAAGCAACCTAATTGTTTTATATTTTACATAAATTTTACATGTTTTACCTCACATTCTTCTGATCTTTATAACCCTTCCCACTATCGCAATTGATGGTATATACTGTGAATGTGATGGCCCCATGAAATTAATATTAAGTGTGATTAGTGATATCCACATAAACCATTTTCTTTTATTGTTTTCCTGTTTTTTGAAAAGCGGGAATTCTTAATAATTACTAAATGAGGATCAACGTGCCCCTAGTTTTTGTTGGAAGTTCTCTGTCAACACGTTTCATGCAGGTATATGAATTTGAACTTCATGTTACACACTTCAGGTGTTTACTATAAGCTATTACCTTTGGCACAATCTCACTTAGCGTACATTGTTGTGTTACAGGGTTTTCACATGCCTTGAAAGTACTTAAACAGTGCTTGATTTGTATTAAAGAAATCAAGGGCCCTAGAAAAAATGCTTAAGTTCTTAAAGCACTTAATTTTCATAGTGTTTATCTACATTGTATTTATTCATGACAAATTAGAAGTTGTGTGCAGCCATTATATTTACAGGAACATTAATGATTGTATGAATAGTTTGTATGGAGGCTTTTGCCTTTTTCTTACAGTGTACAGTAGTAGGCCAGCATGATTGTTATGTATAAAATTATCAGCAGTTGTGATGCCACACTCATGGTTTTGTTCTGATAAGACAATTCACTTTCCAGCATTGCCAAACATACGAGAATTCTAAGACATGACAATGTAGGGTTTGTGTACAACATACAAGATCTGATCTCTTGCGCTTTTGTACAAGAATTTCGAGAACCTGCGCTAACAAAAATTACAAAAAGGAGTGAGTGTTATTCCATAATTGTGAACAAAGTTGCTTTATGGCTGTAACAACTGAATTACTCTTCCCCTCTCAGAGGTAAGAAAAATTGTCCTCGGTACTTCTCCCCCATCTGCTTTATCATGCAAAGTTTTGAGCTTTTGACTTGCCTTGATCCTTGTGATGCCCATTTGAGTAAATTTTGGGACCCTCAGTTTTGGAAATAGTGCTTGAAATTTTTTAGCTATAAAGAGTGGGAACCCTGTGATAGTTACTTGGTTAGGTATAGAGTTATACCTGATTGTCTTTCTTAGCTCTCCAAGTGTCTCATTCGTCATGTTTAAAGAAAAGAAAATTAATCCTTAATTCAAATTCATCTGTCAAGAGTCCCCTTAAAAAAATGTATCAGATTTGTGATTTCATGATACTAGTCCTCTTAACAGAATGCACACTGCTGGTGTAGTGGATATGTAGGTGGCTAGTGAGCTGTGATTGGTTCTTTTTTTAAAATAGCTTTGGACACTTACCATCATGTGAATGTTACTGGCAGCAGCCAGTCACTGTGTTTTGATAATATAACAAATGCTTTTGCACAATAACAAGTTTTATAGAACTTAAACTCTGTCAAATTATTCTGATACTGCAAGCAGTATTAGGCTGTTTCTGGGTTGTCAGTATATACATGTATGTACATACATTTGCGTACTAGTTGTGATGTGTACCTGTCACGTACTTGTTGAAATTATTCGGACAAGTCATCGCCTATTCATGTTGGACTGGTCGCACATTCTGGTGGAAATATAAACTATGTGACAACAGAAAAATTCAGTGCAATATGGTGTTATACATATGTTGCAACTTTTATGGTGAAGCATTAAGTAGGTGCACATAACGTTGGCTGTGTTCAATTTCGGGGTAATGTGCCCTTGATCCCTTCCCGTTTCACGAGCCCTTGTTCCCATTCATAGATATATTCGTTGGTGAATTTGGACGCTTATGTTAGTTTCCACTTGGAGTTTTATTCTGTAGAATTTCGCTCTACGTAAGTTTAATTTTTCTTTGTGATGTTTGCAAGTGTTTTCTGTGGCTGTGCAGAGTTGTAAACACAAAACAAACACAAACAAATTAAACATTTCAATCAATTGTGAAACAAAAATTACAGGGCTCAAGAAGGGCATGTTGTTCATGTCCTTGGCTGAAGGGACATTCTAGGGTGCATAATGTGCCCGTGCTACGAATTCGGACAGTGGCAAAGTGATGACACATCCGGGATGCATTTTTCAAGGGCACGAAGCCTGATAGGCCCTCAGCCGGCTAATTCGAACACAGCCTTCATAAACATTTATTTATTTTTGTGTCATTGTTTTGTACCTTGACATCTTACTAAAATGAGAAATTAATAGGAGCATTAGTGGGTGCATATTGTTTACGAGATGGAAATGAAAGGAGGTGCAGAAATATTGTTGTACACTGTTTGCTGGGCAGAGCAGTAAGACAACAGGTGTGTGTTATTTTGAACGAAAACTAATAAAAATAACTATGCCAATATCATGTCTGTTTTTGGTCATTGTACACTTTGAGTACAAATTGTACAGCAGAAGAACAATTTGCAGGAATATAGAAAGTCTTGCATCTCTGTATACTGAGGATATGTTTAATAGTTCATCTTCTCTCAATTTCATAAGTATTTACACCAATAGTCTTAGGATATTGCTTTAATGCTTGATCACGTCATTGGAAGATTGTAAACAAATTTCGGCAGTTGTTATAGATGGGATTTGTTGCATTTATTTATCGTATGTAAAGGGGCATTACAAAGAAACTGGCTTTCTTTCCTTGTCTCTTTACAAGTACCTTACCATGTGTTTGAAGTATATACATTGATAACACAAAAAAGAGAAATACAATTCAGTGAGTTTGTAATAACTTGGAAATGCAGATTGTAAATGTAATATTATATTTGTAAGCATACACCTGGGAAATATACTGCAGACGTCTATAACCACAAAACATACACGTAAATTTTCATGCTTGAAATACAAAATGTTGACTGTTGTATGTATGCAAGTTTTCCCTGCAAGTGTACAATTTCAAATACTTGCCAAGTATAGATTCTGTGTGTACAATACTGGGAATTCCTCAGCGCTAGTATATACATGGTGATGTCACTTCCGGAGACAAGTGTGCACAAGTATGCATTTCTTGAGAATCCAGAAACAACCTTAGCCTTTATATAAATTCCTTCAAACTCTCCTGAGTCATTTAGTAACAATATTCAGTATATTTGTAAAAACTGAGTGCTGAGAAATAAAATTTCTACTATGTCAACTAATTTACTACCATTAAGCAGTTATTTTTTGCACTTATTTTCATAGTCACACTGTTGCCAACATTTTGACAAAGAAGTCTACTAGACTACCAGTGAAAATTTACAAAAATACACTAGATTATGAAACTCTACATATAATCATTACTCAATTAATAACATGTGCACTTATAATACAATTATTAACAATGTACTGTATTAAAAATTTTTTTTCTTATTGTATCTACAGTAGTTGAATTTACACAACAATGCACATTGTGAATGTGTAGTTACAAAGCTAACAAGAAATATAAATAGCAGCAACAGTGTAAAAATATACACAACAATGCACATTGTGAATGTGTAGTTACAAAGCTAACAAGAAATATAAATAGCAGCAACAGTGTAAAAATAAGCACGATGCTATGCCACCAATTCTAGAAATATTTACTTCATCATATACACATTTTAATTAAGATCCCAGCACTTTACACTGTGATATACATGTGTATTTTATCCCCTTCCATTACACCGACAAATTAAAATATCAATTATCCTCTATATGGAATGAAAACTCCCCAAATATGGTGGGAAATACATTGATTCGACGCTGCACCTACCATTGTGACAGTTTTCTGGGATGATGATCTGCACTTTGTTATTGACTTATTTACTCCTAATAAGAGTACACAAGCCATCTGCAGTACTGCCAACAAGCACTACCAAAGTCATACACCTCAATAAGATTGTGGGTGTAAATATTGTAGAGGACTGACCCTAAAATACTGCCCTGGGGGACACTGGCCCTAATATTTCTCTTTTCGGAAAGTGTTCATTGTATAGAAACAGAGAAGGAGCGTTTATGTATGTATGAAGCCAGAATCTTAATGTAGCAATTGGTGTAGAAATTAATGTAGAAATTGGTGCGGAATAGCTTATACAGGAGCCCTGCGTGGAAAACCCTGTTAAAGGCCTTCTCCACGTCTGGAAATACCACAACCGTACAATGGCGCCAATTAAATGAATTGGTTACATGTTCTGATAATCTGACAAGTTTGTGTAAATTTGAGTGCTTTTTCCTAAAGAGAGATTGCTCATTAGGAAATAAATTGGTCTCTCGAATATGATTATTATGACGATGCAAGAGTACTCATTCGTGAATTTTAGAGAGCGAACTTAACAGGCTGATGGCGTACTAATTCTGAAGTTGGTTGGGGTCTTTGCCAGCCTTAAGAAAAACAATCATTGGCACATTTCCAAGGAGTAGGGAAATGGGCAAGATTAAAGCTTTCATTTATGCACTTAGCTATAGTCTCAAACAGGCTATAGGGTAGCTGCTTGAGAATTATAGCCTGCAGGGAGTTGAACCCGGGTGCTTTACAGGGTTTCATATATTTAATTATATTTTTGACCTCTTCAGGGTGCGTGGTATCTGATTCAGCCACTGTGGGCTGTCGCAGATGCATTCGGAGGTCCCTATAAATTTGAGCCACAAATGCTGCATCAGCTGGAAAGTTATTGTGCTGGAAAGCTAATTCTAGTTGATCGACCATGGCCTCAGCCTTCTGTTGAGGCAAATAGTCCACACCTGCATAGCCTTGAAGAGGCGGGGTTGGAGAGTGCTTTTTTGTAAACACTTTTGTCATGTGCCACAGACTATTATCTTGTGTACATAAATGGGATAATTTATCATACGCATGTGTTGTACAGCCATCGAGTGTAAGGTTAACTGCGGTTAAAAGTGTGTTTATTGCTGGATCGTTGTACAATACGAAATAACACACTCGAGAACTGCAAAAAAATGTCTCATGAAAGATGTTAAACTAACCCCCCCCCCCCAAACCCTTCCCCCAAAATGGTGGGCGCCCGCAACGAAATAGACTTGACTAGCTCTTTTAGCCACAGACCAAACGAGCCGAATTTTATACCTAACAAATATTTTGTTAATAACCTATTTTAACTTTGATGCTAACAAGAGGCTAGTTAAAAAATCACAACATAAATTTTAGTACACAAAACTGGGCCACTGTATGATTTCTATTACATAAACATCAACAGAACATTCCCAAAACAGTTAGGTAATGATTGATTCAGTGTAATGAATATTTCACCATAATGATTAATGTCAGGTTTCGTGATGAGTATTAATTTGCAATTGCCTTTATTTGAAAACGAAAGGCTGTTTTCTTGCTCAATCTGAGTGTGCTGTGTTTTTATCTAAAAATGTTAGGTTTGTTTTCTTGTTATATACAGGTCCCCTAAAAGATTATTTACAAATAAGAAACATTCAAAATGTTTTGATAATCATACTTATGTGCCGTAAGGTACTTCATATACAAATTTTTAAAAATTGTCCTAGTAACCAAAGCCCATTGTACACAAAGGTTAAGAAAAGAAGTTGTGTTTTCACATCAAAGTGTAGGATTTTAATTTTCCCATTTTTCCCATGTAATTATCTAAAGTATATTCCTGTTTCCATCAAATATTTTAAGGAAACATTGTTTGTAATAAAAATATTTTGTATAAGCTACTCCTATTATAAATATTCAGTTCTTAAGTTCACAACGAAGCAGACTTGATGTAGTACTACTTATATGCGTAAATAAGCACTGCTTCTTTTGACTATGAATACTTGAGAAATAAGTAAAACTTATTTAGTGACTGGATACATGATAAGCAGTGCTTCATGAAGTGTTACAGCTATCTAGTAAACAGCTATCAACAATACATACATACACTCGCAATTAGGCTACCGCCCAATGCCGAGCTCTCTCAACTCTCCTTCACCCAACCAACTCCTTTTCCACTCCCTTCCTGAATTTACCAACCCCTCTCACAGATACCAATTCCTCCCTCAAACCATTCCACTCCCTCACAGACCTCACAAGCATGGACTGCCTACCCCGCTCCGTTCTCCTCCACACCCTCTGAATCTTCTCACTGTTGTTTCCTCTTCCCCTAAACATCCCCTTACTTAGCTTGCAGTGTATCACTCCCCATCCTCCCTCTTCATTCACCACCCTGTACATCCTGACTAACCGTTCAACTTTCCTCCTGTCCTTCAATGAGCTCCACCCCATTTCTTTCATCATCACTGATGGCCTATAGTTCCCTTCATCCTCATCATCCTGCCCTTGTCTTCTCCACCTACCCTTCAGCCATCTTGCTGCCTTTCTCTGCACCTTTTCCAGTTCTCGCACCTCCACCTCCACATACGGGTCCCATACTGCTGCAGCATATTCTATCATTGGCCGTACCATTGTGCCATATGCCTTCTCCTTCACCTCACAGCTGACTCCATTCAGCACCCTTCCCAGCATACCCAGAGCCCTTCTTCCCTTTGCTACCACCCTCTCTACCTGTTTTTTCCACCTGAGGTCTCCCTGCAGTACAATCCATAGATACTTATATTCTGCTGCTTCTTCTATCTCTTGTCCCTCCCATCTGTACATGTCCCTCCCATCTGTACATGTCCCTGCTTATCATCTTCTTCCTTGTGTACCTCACTACCCTAGTTTTTCTTACATTTATCTTCATTTTATTTTTTCTGGTCCACAGCCATATCTTATCAATGTCCGCCTGCAAATTTCTGCTCCCCTCTCCCACCTCAGCATATACAACACAATCGTCTGCAAACAATCTGATTTTTCCCCTAATCCCCAAACCCATGTCATTTACCATTATGGTAAATAACAAAGGACCCAGCACGCTTCCCTGTGGTACTCCTGACGTAACCTCCTCTTCCTCCAATATTGCCTCCCCCACTTTCACCCTCTGACTTCGCCCCCTGAGAAAGTCCCCTATCCATTCCACTACCCTCCTGTCTGGTATCAGCGCCTCCACTTTCCTCATCAGGGCACCTTATTGAATGCATTCTCAAAATCTATGAAGCAGGCATCCACCTGCTTCCCCTCATCAACTACCTGCACCAGATCCTCTAATAACCCAGCCAGCTGAGTCTCACATGAGTAACCCCTCCTGAAACCATGCTGGGACTCCTCCAACCAATTCCTATTGTTCATTACCCTCACCACATACTGCACCACCAACCTCTCCATTACTTTTCCTGTACTTGATGTGAGACTCACCGGTCTGTAGCTGCCAGGCCTCCCCCTATCCTCTCCTTGCTTGTGTATAGGTACCACCATAGCATCCTTCCAATCTTGTGGTAACTTACTCTCTCCTAAGGACTTTTTAAGCAGCACTTCTAAACATTTCGCCAACTCCTTGCCACCAAACTTTAGTGCTGCGTTTCCTATCCCATCTGGTCCCCCTGCCTTACTGCTCTCGAAACCCCTAATTACCTTTTCTATCCCCCACTCCCTCATCTTAAACTCACTATACACCCCCCCGAACCCTGTTTGTCCCCCTATTCCAACCCTCCTTTGCATCAAACAATGACAAGTACTGTCCCTGCAGCATCTCTGATTTTTCTTGGTCATTTGTCGCATGCCTACCATCCCTTCCTGTTAGCAGAGGGATCCCTTCCTCTCCTCCCCTTAACCTCCTAACATACCTAAACAATTTCCCCCATTCCTTGCCTTTTCCTTTTTCCACTACGTTCCCCAGAAATACATTCTTTGCCTGTTTGATCTTCCTTTCAAGCTCCCTACCCATTTGTTTCCTCATTTCTTTAGATCTTATCATCCCTTCATTTCTCCACTTGGCATGTAATTTTCTGCACTTCTTAATTTTCAAAATCTCCTGTCCATAATATGGAGGATCTCCCCCCAGTCCGTAACTTTTTCATTGGCACAAATTTCTCCAATATAACCTCCATTAATCTTCTAAACTCCCTCCACATCCCCGCTACACCCTCCTTCATAGACCATTTTTTAAACCTGTCTCAGGAAGATTTCTGCCCCCTTCTTGTCTCCTCTCCCATACTGCCACACCAACCTTTCTGCCATTTGCACTACCCTCATCCTGCCAATCCCAATTTCTACAACCGGAATGTGATGGTCGCTTATACCATCCAATACTATTGCACCAACTACAGTATTCCTAAGTCTGACCAACACCACATCCAGCACTGACCCAACACCCTCCTCATTCCATTTCATAGGTGTTTCTACTATCTGGACTAATCCTCTGTTGACTAACTGTGCTGCCATTCTCTGCATTATGCTACCCATTCCTTCTGCACCCTCTACCCATTTCACCCCTGGTGTATTCAAATCCCCTGCTACAACAACCCACTGCCTGTCCTTTAGTCTATCGACCTTCTCCTTGATCATCTCAATTGCCTGCCATCCCTGTCCTGGTGGTCTATACGCTGCCAGCAAAGTAATACTCACTACCACTCAATTTAATTTCCATTACCTCGACATCCTCACTAACCCATTCTACTGCCCCTTTTAGCCCTTTCCTTACACACACCATTATTCCTCCTCTTCTCCCGTCCCTGTCTCTTGCCTACACTCTATGTCCAGTACTTCCTCAGTCAACCAAGTCTCCACAGCTACCACTATATCTGCCCCATATCCTTCAACCTTTCCCCAGAAGCCCTCCAGCTTGTTGTACACACTCCTACAGTTCACCACCATTATCTTTATACTAGTACTCTGCTTTACCATCCTACATTGCTTACCTCCTATCTCCACCCTTGCAGCCTCATCAGTGCTATCCTCTCCATTTCTCTCCCCTTCCGTTTCCTTGCTTCGAACTGATTGCTATTTCAACAACTGCTGCTCTACCCTGACCCTCTTCATGTAGCCAGCTACTTCTCTACCTAGCAGGTCACCTAGAATCTTCTTTCCCTGTTCTGTCAGGTGAACCTGGTCCCTCTCTACACTTTCCCAGCCTACCCATTTCCTACTATCTATAAATGTAGCCCCCAAATCCCTACACACCCTCTCATATACCTCACTCGCAGCCACTGCCTTCCTATAGGATACTCCTTTCCTAACCAGTACACTACTGACTACTGCCCTAGCTCCAGGAAACTTCTCCCGCACTTTCCTCAGCAATCCCCTGAGGTCCCACTCTACCTCCTGCCCCACCTCCCTATGAGCCAGGTCATTTCCCCCTACATGAATGAGAACGACCTTTGCCACCCTGCTACCTTTCGTACCACTAACCCTTTCCTACAAATCTCTGGTATTTGCCCACCCAAAAGCTGCTTTATATGTCATTGCCTTCCTGATATTCCTCAGCTCCACCCCCTTTACAATAGAGCTGCCTAGAAAAACCACCTCTGGCTCCCTTCCTATCAAAATAAGCAATACTTGTATCTGGTATTATGAATTGAAAATCATACTTAAGCACGAGTATAAGTAATTCTTGTTTCTAGTATTGCTCATGCTGACTATGAATTACACCCTTAATGTATTTTTTAGCTGGGGGATCCTTTAAGGGGTAGTATCCTTGCTACCTTACACATTGAATTTTTTTTTACAAATCTTAGTAATCAAACTTTATGACTACATTAAAAATCAAAGCGTAACATGACAGAGGACTACATAACAGAACTTTTTCATTTTGTATTGGTTGATTGGTAACAAATATATTTTTTCCTCAATTTTTAAGTTAGCTAATATTTAATCTTGAAATGAAAAGAAACCACTTACATGTATTGTGATGCTATAATAACTATCTGATATTAACATATGGTATTTACATACACATTACTCTAAACGGCAGGTCATAGAATGTGCTGGTAGCCAAGCAAAGATTTCAGATTTCACCATTTTTTTGGAGTGAATTTATTCCTCTGAAACTATTACATTGACTAGTAAGGCTGGATGTGAAGTTTTGAGAGCAGTGGGTTCATTATTTTGAAAAAAGTGGTATGTGCATAGAGTTTGGTTGTTTACACCTAGTTTGATTGTGGTGTTAACATATAAATAATTGTTAGGCTCTTATGTTTGTTAATTTTCAAATTTATTGAGTTTTGTAGTGTTCTTTTTGTTGTTCATTGAGATTAAATAATTGTAAACTATTGTACATACGAACTGTTTTCTGTTTAAATTATGGGGCTCGCTCCCCTAACAAATGCTTTTCATGAACAGCAAACAGCACCAGTGGAATTAAAATTATTCTACACTGATGACACTAGAATTTAAAGAAGTAACTTAGAAAATGATTTATTGTCAAATGTATTTTATCCTGTAAAGGAGTATTTAGAGTTTTAAGCATTGTAATTTTATAATGTATAAATTGTTTCAGGGCATGTATGTAACTTTTTGTATTTATTGTCATGTTTTTCCACATTCTGGAAACTTTGTGCTCATATCAGGATTCATGGAAAAGTGTTTTTAAATAAATAGATTAATAGGCCTAAATAAATTAAAGCAAGAAAGCACAGCAGTAGTAAAAAGAACATACTACGCGAACAGACCTATAATGTGGAACACCAATAAAAATGTGGTTGCATAGATATGAGGTCTCTGTTGCACCTGTCACATGTAGTAGTGTATTCTGAAGTATTCTGAACAAATGTATTGAAATTAGAACAGAGGGTGCTAATATGGATACTTACTTCAAGTTTGTTGAAGTTGAAATACATACATACATACATACATACATACATACATACATACATACATACATACATACATACATACATACATACATACATACATACATACATACATACATACATACATACATACATACATACATACATACATACATACATACATACATACATACATACATACAACACACACACACACACACACACACACACACACACACACGATTAGGCTACCGCCCAGTGGCAAGTTCTCTCACCTCTCCTTCACTCAACCAACTCCTTTGGGAAAGACACTTGTATATTAATTATTGGTGGGCTATGCTTATAATTGTTCTGATATTGGGCGGTGAATATATCTGGGTGAATTGTATAAATTGAATTTATCCAGGACCAAAGTACCACATTTTCTTGGCACTCTAAATAACTGGAACATCTGTCCAAAGTAGCATACATCTCTCAACATTAATTTGTAATTGTATTTTAAATTAATACTGAAGGTATCATTTATTTACAAAAAAAAATATGAAATGGTATTTTTGATGGACACAGAAATTTCTTACTATAATTAAAATTGTACAATCCTGAGTTCAGTCTATAAAAATTATGACAAAAATGCCAAAAACATATTTAAGTGTGTTGCCTCCACTCAACACACATCTAATGAACAATCAAGCATTGGCTATATAACCAAACAATTACGTTTCCCATAAAACTGATAACACACAAAAAATTGATGTTGAACTGCAAAAACTTGTGATATTTTTGGTTTTTATAGTAGCACTGTATGTTGTGGAATATTGGCACAGGGTTTTTAACAGTGGTGAAAGTATACAAGTGTTTACTATTTAATTGATAACTTCTTGTTAGTGTAGATATTTGTTTAGAAATAATTCATGCAGCATCAGATTCAAATAAATTTTTGCTATTTTATATACAAGAGTACAGCTATACACAATGCTAATTATCACATGCAGAATTAGTTCTGTCCCATAATTACCAAAACTTATAGGTATAGTTCATTTAACCAATTTTGGAAACTTTTTAAAAATATGCCTTTTTTATTATTCCTCTTGTTGCTAAGAATGTTATTATTCCTCTTGTTGCTAAGAATGTTATTGTTCCCCTTGTTGCTAGGAATGATATTGTTCCCCTTGTTGCTAGGAAAGGCTTTTCCTATGTAATTAAATATTTTGTGTCATTCTTTGCTTTGTTATTTCTGGTCAAAAGTTTATTTTGAGGGAGCGTGAGCGCCAGAGATAGGTGCATGCATGGTTTGGAGGACGTGTGCCATGTAAATGAAACACTGGTTACGTAGGCAGCTATCTGGTGATTTTGACAGCTAAATGTCATTGACATATTTGTGTTATCCACATCTCAGAAAGCTTCAGAGCAGATGCTGGCTGTGATTGGATATATGAATATTGCGCCAAAATCTGGGAAGATGGCTGCTAACCCACCTAGTTTCCTCCCAGTACCTTGAAATACCGGGAAAGGTTTATTGTGTTGTTGCCCACAGGTTTATGCTGAACAAAAATACTGGTAGTGGTTTTTTTTGTGAATTTTGTTGTAATTGCATTATGTCAGTTACACTAAACCACAACAATTAATTATTTGGATATTCTTGTTATAAAAAAATGAATGGTACTCTGCAGTACCAATGTGCCACAGGCAGCTTTATAACTTGAATATAATATAGGTATCAGTCAAACAATACACACTTTTAAGCGAGTCGGGCACAGATTCACAACTTTTCTGCACAAAAAACGTTTACCGATATGGCTGCTATGTACACGTGTCCCCACTTGGGTCACCTATCATTTTATAATTTTTTTGGAGGGTTATGTATTTGGGATATTGCGCCAGAGCCCTCGGAATTCGCGAATATACACTTTTCAACGAGTCGTTTGCCGATTCACAACTTTTTTCGCACAAAAAACTCTGACCTGTATGGCTGCTATATACAAGTGTCACCTACCATTTTATAATTTTTTGGCTTCATATATAGTTTGGATTTTGCACCAGAGCTCTTAAGAGTGCACGAATACACACTTTTCAGCAAATTACACGATAATTCACCTTTTTTTTTTGCATTAAAAAACTTATGTCTACATGGCCCCACAACATTTTTCTTACAATTTACAACATATATGCAAGAAAACTCACGATTATGCATCAAAGTAAACACTGCTCATATCAAAATGCAAACATACACATCCTGTAACATTAGTGCTCAGCGGTACTCTGCAATCCACAACACAAAACTTTGATTATGTACAAATAAAAAACCTACATCCGTCATAACTATAATATAATGCAATATTAATTATTATTCAAACATTCTTCAAGAGCATTTTTTCGTAACTCCATTATGTACTTGTTTTTATAACTATAAAAACAGCACATGAAAACATTGTCATTGATGTTAGCAATGAAGTGGTTATTATTTTGGTCTTAACAAAACATCCTAACCAATATAAAGGAAGGAAATTTATCTTTAATTCTAAAAGGTACTCTGAAGTACCATTGGTCAGTTGGTTACTATTTTCAACTTACATTTTGAGATATGGGCACAAATAAATGATGGTACTTAAAAGTACCATCGGACAGTAAAGGTCGGTTGATTTTCACTATAGTTGGGCAACTAAGGGTCAAGCATCTATCTGACACAGTTTTATTTTGTTTTGGACAGTCACTGAACATAATATTTTATTTTAATTTTACAACAGATGATTAGAAGATACGAGTACTCTGAGATGTATAGGAATCTCATTTTCACTGGCTGGCACTCGAAACCAAGAGAAATTGCAAATCATTTATGTTGATCTTGTGAGTTGAACAGTGCTATTGTATGTTCAAAAGTTACCTATAAGAGTTTCGAATTCAGCGAATGTAAGATTCTAAAAATAGATATTACATCATTGTCTGTAGTTGTCTTAACCTTCACCATGCTTGTGCAGAAACATCAGCCCTGGGGGGGGGGGGGGTAGAGTTCCCAATCCCACCTTCCGCCACTGTACAAAAATTTTTTGTATATCTGCATGTATGTACCGTGTATTATGTTGGATGTGTTTCCTAAGGAACCGTTCGCTATTAATTTTCATAATGTTGCAGACAGAATAACTTACTTTTTGTGGTTCATTAATAATAAAACAAATTTGAACCATTAATTACATGGCAACTATCGTTAAAAATATGGGAGCGACCCCGCCAGGAGTCAAACCCTATTACGTACACATTTTACACATCGCCGACTCAATAGTTTTTATTTGCCAATGCAAGGTACAAGGAAGTGACAACTATGTCCTCGGTGTGTCACAGTTTTGAGCATCAGCAACCTTACATGCAACACTTCACAAGCTGCCACTGCATGTTTCAATTAAATGTAACTCAGGTAGAAGAAATTCATCCTGAAAGTATCTTCTTATTCACCTAAATATGCAAACACATGAATCAATATTTTAAAAGGTTCTTTTCCAAAGCAGGGGGGGGAGAAAGAAAGTGTGTGTGTGTGTGTATTTAGACTATGTGAAGCAGTTATTTTCAAACTGGCAACTGATGGAGACTAGCAATATGCTTTGTAGATCATTGTGCTAATAGCAACATTGCAGTTTGTAACTAAAACATTGGAAACCATAGTGAGAGTTTGTGAGACTCTCCTTGCGGGTATTATAGATGAATTACGCATGACGTTTTTGAATGGTGGTAGAATTATACAGGTCAGTTAAATGCATTTTTTAAACGTTTTAAACTTTTTTTTATGAAATTTGTGAACAAGAATGTTGCGCAAAAAACAGAAGGGCTGGCGTGTTTCTGTCTGCATGGAACATGAACAAGTCAGAAACTGCCCCGGCTTTATCTCCCATAAACCTGTGATAAATTTTGGGTTTACAGTTATGATTGTGAAATCAAGCAGCAGTTTTCGCAGTGGAAGTTTTCATCTTTATTGCAACAAAGAAAATCTGCAAAAGTTTTTTTTTGTGGGATTGCCTACAAGGAATTTTCACCTCATATCCAGCACAAACATCCAGATAAGTTGAAAAACAGTTGGCTTCTCCACCACAATAGTGCATGTGCTTACACATTACTCATTGTTAAGACAGTTCTTGACTTCCATGAACATTACAGTGATTCAACACCCCCCTCTCCCTTCACACTTTTGTTTGACCTTGCACACCGTGTTACTTTATCCCATTCTCCAAATGGAATTGACTCTGAAGACCTTTATGTTAAGAGCTGCCCAGATCTGTCCACTCCACTCTACACAATGAAAATATGACAAAAGGGCATCATTTTTAACACAGTTGAGGACATCCAGCCGCAATAATAAGTGGTCCTTACTGCATTCACATGTAGCTTTTGAGGGAATTTGTGTGCGTGAAATAATTTGAAATATGCTGTAATCATTGTATACATACTTAGGGAATGACTTTGAAGAAGATAGTGGCAACTAGGAACTACAGTATGCAACTTTTTTTTGCTGACAAATTTCCTGCACTTTTGGGTAAAACCACATATATAATGAATGCACTGTCAATTATGATGTTACATTTTTGAGTAGGCCTACAAAGGCAATGACTAAATTTTCACTCCACTTACATGATTATCACTGATTAGTCAAATAACTAAATCAGTCCTATTAACAAAAATTTATCAATTCAGTAGTGTATATCGTAGTGCACAAACAGAATGTTTAGTACTGTTGTAAATAAACTGTCTTGTGCATTTATGCAATGGACTACATGATTGGGTGCATGAAGCACTTGGCTCCTGGAAGTAGTACATGCAACCACCTGAAGATGGATGGATCTTGTTGGGAGTAGTTCGCTAGTAGTTAGTTTATCGGTGGTTGGCCTGTAATGTTCATGTATGAATTACAAGGCCCTCCAGGCCAGATGTTTTATGGGTGAGATAGATCAGCAGTTCAATGTGTTTTTGTGCATGTTTATGTAATTGTAATCTACCACACCGATGATCAAAATACAGACACCAGTATGGAAATCCATTCACTGTTCAGATATCCTGTGAAGAAACTAAGACATCTAATCCTTATCTCATTTACAATGGTTTCAACATCTTGGTGATTGCTACAATGAAGTATTCATTCTGCTATGTTTAGTTTCTTTGTGATGTTATTCACTCAGCCTTACATTATTTTTGTAATTTGGGTAAGTAATTTTTCCATTGTATTTTCTCATTGGTTTTGTTGCCTTATGCATCCTTAAATTAGCCAGGATAGGGCTAAGTAGTATTTAAACTTCTCCCCTTATAGATTTTGAACATTTTACAGCCAAACCAGATCATGTAGTCTAGTTTTGTGTTGTGAAATCATAGGCACTAAGGCTTACAAAAATTAACTTTTTTACCCTTTCTGGTTAGTGGGGCGAATGACCATGTTTTGTAGTTTTACCAGGTTTAGTTTGTAATGTAACTGATCAAAATCCGTATTGTCACAGTATTGATGAGATATTTGCATGTATAAATGTGCACTAAGATTGATTGCTTACATGTAGACTGAGGATATGCCTAATGCTTTGGAACTTATAGTATTTCTGCAGGCAAGTGTGTCTACTATGCACTGTGCCATTGGTTATTGGTCACTGGTATGATACAGTCTACTTAAAGGGTACTGGAGACTCACTGCTTGGTCATTCACTCCCGAGTATAATTTGGCAGATGAAGGGTTTGTCTCCCATTTAAATCTCAAAATACAGTATCTATTGGAAATTCCTTTGTAAATCCTAGTGTCTGTGCTCTGGAGTGAAAACTCTATCATCGACCCATTGTGAAAACAATTTATAATGACTTCATGACTGATTATGCTACTTCAGGTCATATGGAACCCTATGTTGTATCCAGTCAACAGAAAAGACAGTTGAGGAACCTTGGAAATACTACAAAATTGCTAGGTCAGCCATTAATTCCAGAGGAGTTTTTGGTGTTAGTGTCAGGATTTTTCTCTCTAAAGCCAAGTTCCATAGTGATATATGTAATACAGTTTTGAGATTTGGGCTAGTATATATAGTGCAATGTTCCAAGTTAATACTGTAACCTATAGACTCCATTTCTGACAATCCGTACCCTGTTCCAGTTGGCCATGAATGAGTATCTCCATTATCCCTAACACAAAATGTTCTTCAGAATCAATTTTTTTTAGATGACATAACTGATGCATTATTGGTGCAGGAAGCACATGTGCAGAAGAATCAGTTGATTGAACACTTACGACAGGGTGGATTCTAACTTAGGAAACAGTCTGGTAACCAGAGGCAAGTTGCCACATTGTGACAACTCGAAGGTGCTCAACTACTGATCTGAGCCTGTGGAGGACATTCTGGATCTTCAGTGGAATAAGGAGATTGATTTTTCTCTTATCATTTAAATATCAACAATGGTGTCTCAATCAAATGCATTGTTTTGTCATAGACAGCTCATGTTTATTATCCCATGAGCTGGTTGTTTCCAGTTGCAGTGTGGGCAAAGATTTTAATGTAGTGGTTGTGGATCAAGAAGTGGATTGAGATGAGCCTTTACTGTCACCACCATAGAGGAGTGGAATCAGTTTATGAAGAGAATAACTCTTCTTGAAACTTAATTTTTTTTTTGTAATTATGTTATTGTAGTACTACATGGCTTTGCAGATGTACTTGAGTAAGACTACGCAGCTGTCGTGTTTAAGAAGTAGTGATATTCAGGGGATTGTGAACATTTATCTTATAATGGCCAAATCTCTGGTAGCTTCACTAGAACAAGTTTCACTCCCTTGACTTGAGATGTGTGGTGCTGACTTGTTGGCAAAATTTATACATTACTGCCATGCATTTCTCACCCAACATTAGCAATCTTTGCCACTCATGCTTGCTTGGACTGGTTTATGCATAGTTTTCTTGTTGATCAATACTCATCTCTATTTGTTGAAAATGAGGCATCTTGAATACACCTACTATAATGATTACGGCAAAGAACAAAAGGATCCAAAAAGCTAAAAAGTACCTAGTTCGGTGCAGCCAATGATGCAATTGAAAATTAAGGTTTAAGTTTGAAACACATTATGCATTTCCGGACTGATTGAGCCAGAGTAATTACCACTCTTCAGCACCTCTGCAGCCTCTTTTATAGCAAGTCTCAAGTCATCTCAATCCACAAATGGAGGTGGGTGAATCCATCACTGCTTTTCGAGTGCCATACACAATAATACAAAATTGGAAACTGCATTATGAGGAGATCAAGTAAATTCTTTTTACCATGAAAGGAGGGAGGGGGAAGGGGTGCAAAAAACTCTCGGATCCATGCACACATGCCCCTTCTTTTTCCCTCTCTAGGAAACAAGTTTCCACAGGGCTGGAAGGAGGCATTGATGGTTCGAGTTTACAACCAAGAGGACGTAAGGAAAAATCCTGGCAGTTACAGAATGGAGAGTCTCACATAGAGTACAGGAAAGGTGATGGAGAGGCTTGTAGTACGGTATGTGGTAAAGGTTATGAGTAAAAATAACTGACTGCAGGAGTACCAACATGGTTTTATGGTTGGGTACTCATGTGACATGCAACTGGCTGGACTGCTGGAGGATTTGGTGCAGGCTGTAGACAGGGGAAGCAGGTGCATTCCTGCTTCATAGGTTTTTAAGAAGTACTTTGATAAGGTGGCCCATGGGATTTTGATGTAAAAGGTGGGTGAGCTACTGGATGATAAGCAAGTAGTGGTTTGGATATGTGACATCTCGAGGGGGAGAAAACTGAGGTGTAAGTAGTTGAGTCCTTGCCGGAAGAAGGTGGGGTTACTCAGGGGTTCTGCAGGGTAGCTTGCTAGGCCCCTTTTTGTTCACCATCATGATTAATGATCTGGGGATAATGGTGGGTGGCAAAGTGAAGCAGTTTTTGGACAATTGTGTGCTGTATTCAGAAGTGGGTGAAGAATAAGTTGCAAAAGGACAGAACAAAGGGGTTGACATAAAGGAATAAAATTATTATCAATGTACAAAAAACAAGATTGCAAGGTTCATTAGGGAGAGGGTAAGGTATGAAGGTAATATAAATGGTATCGGACAGGAAATAGGGGAAGGTTCAAAGTAAGAACCTGGAAGGGTTGATTCAGAGTGAACTTATGTGAAAACAGCAAGTACAGAGAGTAGTTTCAAAAGGAAGATGGGCTTTGGGGATTTTGGGAAGGTGAAGTCTTATGAAGCTATGATTAGTTAGATATAGAATATGCAGCTGCAGTCTGGGACCTACATGGGGAAGAGGAAGGTGGAGAAGATGCAAATAAGGGCAGTGAGTTTGGTTAAGGGTAAATAGAGAAGGTAGAGCAAGAAGGTGAGGAGGAACAAATTTTTTGGTCATTCTTAATGCTGGAGTTGGGGTGATTCTCCCTGAGGGACAGGCGAAGTGTGGAGAGGCTGGCCAGGATAGGGGGAAATTAAGTAGAAATTTAGCCAAGGGACTGTACAGGGGGAGAGGTACAGCAGTAGAAAGTTTTATAGTTTATGGAAGCAGTCCATGCTGGTGAGATTTGTGAGGGTGTGGAATGTGTTACAGGAGGAGTTGGTGATGGTGAAAGGATTTGTGTGATATAGGAAGTGACTGGAGAGTGAGAAGGTGTGAGGGAAGGATACACTTGCCACTGGGCGATAGCTCAGTTGCAAGTTGGAAATTATTATTATTGTTTTATTAAAGTACCATTAAAAAAAAACTTAGTCGCAAATCAGGTTGCTGAAATCTAGGAATAGGTTCCTTCTCATTGTTGGAAACATGTGACATAGAGACAGTCCTGCAGATTGCGCTACGTGTAGTCTGCTTCCCCATAAACAAAGGATGCCTTCTGGTGGCATTGTCTGCAATGGTAAATATACCTATTTGACAAATGGCAGCAATCCCTATTGAATGAGACTTCAGATATCCCACAACTGGTTTAAGTACACGTGATCCCCGTGAAGAACTTCCACTATTGCAGAAACTCTCATCTTGGTCAAATTTGTTCAAGTCATGGCCTATGTAATACACTTCGTAAAACACTGCCGAAGTCAACCTCCTAGCAGTAAAATCCTATTTTCTGTTTAACTGGAGCAAGTACCGGTAACTTCTTTAATGTCTAGATGGAATCAGTGTGTGTGTTCAAGTTGACTTGAAACATTTCCAAAGAGGAAAATGTTTTTCCACACAATTAGAGCATTGGCACATTTGGTGGATCAGTAATGTGTGCTCAGGGCAGATGATTGTTAATCAAATGGAAATGTTGAGTACTCCAAAAAACACACTATTATATTGTCAGATCATACTGTTGTTGAAACCCTGGTTGACTTTTACCACTTTAAGTACCTATTTTTAAATGGATAAATTTAAGTAGTGTATAATTTTGATTTGGAAATTTCGTTGTTTTGTGTTGGTACTGGTGTTAAGGTGGTGGGGAAGTGGGAAAAAAGGTCATTAGAGAGAATATAGTGAAAGTTAAGTTGTACAAAAATGTTTAAAAATAAAGATTGGCAGTTGAGTGTATAAAATTCAGTTCCATTGTTATTCAGTATTACATGTTATGTGCCCAGGATGTTGCTCAATGAAGTAGGCCAAATGTGGAACTGCATAAGTAGTAAGGAAAATGGCTTTAGTTACGGATGACTGCTTATACAATAAAACTTGTAGGTCACCCAAACTTCAACATTTGGAAATTTGAAATAGTTTTGTTGCTTAAAGCTGCATATGTGCATGAAGAGATAGCCATTAGTGTGGAAGATGCTGCGAAAAAGGATAAGAATTGGGTAAGGAATGACACCAAGGCTCAGAAGTACAGCGTCACAATAATTGACAAAGGTATCCAATCTTTATGTCCTGTAATACCACCATCAGGATGTTCGAGAAACTGCCCAATGTATGAAATGGACAGTAGCCAAAATCAAAGTTTGTTGCTTCAAAGTTTTTTCAACTAATAATTAATGTTGCAAGAAGAATTTGCCTGGAAGATAGTAAACAATAGAACTTAAGGACAGATACAAGTAACAGAATAGAGAACCGTATAGTTTTTTGTGAGTGGTGTCCCAATGGATGACTTAACAGTAAGGTTGCCACGTGCCACCCACGACAAACTAGACAAGATAAAGACAGAACTAGAACAGTGGAAAATGAAGTAGGAAAATTCAGAGCACAAGTTGTACCAACTTTCCTGAAAACTACTGGTAGCAGATGCCACCCTTTATGCCAAACCTGACAGAATTACTCTTTTAAACCCTAGTATCATATATATGATATGCTTAATTCTCTCAATACACAACCAGTAAAAGAAAAATATCAATTAAAACATTGATTTTAAAGCTGCGATGTGCACGTTCCGAGCCAGTAAAGGCTGCAGCTAAAAAGATAATCAAATTAACTGCAAACAGCATGCACAAAAGCCTACCAAAGGCACTGTCAGCAGAAACTATTAAAATATAACGTAGACCCAATAAAAGATGAACTTTCACCATTGCATTCAAATCTGTGAACCGGGTTTAATTTTAGTCAGGGTCCTGAACCTGACTCAAATAAAGACATTACTACAATATTTAAAATTACCAAACTATATCGTTCACAGGTACCTAAACTTCAGTTCCAAACTATATTTGTTCTCATTATCAAACTTTAAAAAACCAGCATACATCTCCAGAGGGAGTTGGACAGACCGATGGCGCTTGAAACAAGATAGTAAAGTGCGCCTCAACTTTTCCTGCTACTTTAAACTCACACCGGCCATGCAATACGGGGAGAAATAATTTAGCTGAACCATTTTCATTAAATATCGGGCAATGCGAACCCAAGCAAAACTGTTCAAGAAAATTCAATTAGTCTCCAGACCAGGCAAGAATTAAAAAACACTGTGGCTGGCCAAACCACTACCTTCACTCTCAAGGCTGTCTTAGAAAACTTGTCTCCCCTGAAGAACTAAAAGAAATATTAACTCTCACACATTAGACTGATGGCCTACGTTAGTTGTCAAACCTACCGGGACAAACTCGATGCGCTGCTAAATGTAATGCAGAAGGTGTCACGCAAATGTCACCCACCAAAGGTTGTTGCTCGTTGAAAGGTTAGTGAAGAATAGACAGAGCATCGGAGCCTAATTCAAAATGACAATTTTCAAAAAAATGGTTCTGCTCAATGCACACGTGCAGGTGGAGGGAATACACAGAGATCACAAGTAAGGAAGAGACGAGCAGGAACCGAGGTCAGACCTGCAGAGCGGAGGCTAAATATTTCAAGTTGGCTATAAGGAATCACAGGTAGCCCTACAGTCAGCAAAGTTCAAGACTGAGCATAACCGATTGTAGGTTGCATTGCGGGACAACAAAGTCAGCGTAAGGGAAAATCAAATTATTGAACTTTGGCAAAGCTTCAGACTGAATTTGATCTTAAAATAACTAAGAACCCAGAAACCTTAATTAATGTTGAAATGATAAATAAAAATTAATCCATTTGTCTTCATCAGAGATCTTACACTGCCACACTTAAACGATTCATTATGGACTGTTCAGAATTGGCCTCAGCTGTTCCAGTGAATGAAAATATAGAAGATAAACCCAAAAGGGAATGGTAAGTTTTCATATGGAGAAGTACAGTAGTTGGAAGTCTGCTGTACTTTTCCAATAGAATGAGACTAGACATGGCAATATGCTGTCATATGGTTTCAAGGAAAACCATTGCAAGATGTCCAAAGTGTTAAAAGAATTTTTAGATATTGGCAAGGTACACAAACCCTAGGACTTCTGTATTTGTTGCAGGATAACACTATAGTAATTGATGCTTACAGTGATGCGGACAATGCCAGTGGCTTATATTGAAGCATGTAAGGACACATCATCATGTATGCAGGAAAACCCAATTTCATGGTCCACAAAACACCAAGTATAGCAGAGAGTGGGTTTATCATAGCCAATGAGTGTGTGAAGGAAGTATTGTTTGGCAAATCACTGTATAAGGTGCTACCAGGTGAGGTAATGTTTGTGAACTTACGTTAAATCAAATTACAAAAAAGAGATAAAAATTATGTGTTCAAAAGGTTCAAGAATATCAGTGTTAGAAATTAATGACATTAGCTTGATATACTGTTCTACTAAATGCCACCTGGCTGATGTGTTTGCCAAAGCTGTATGCTGTTAGAAAAGTTCATGTTCAAAATTGTTGTCTAAGGAGAAGTTTGTGTATTATTTAATAGTAACATCAGTCCATTGCTGATGTCTAAGGATGATTTTTATTTTTTATTTATGTGAAGTATAACTTGGATAAATTGTATGTTTCGAACAGGAAATTTTATGGTATTTTGTTGGTACTGGTGTAAGGTGGTGGGGAAGTATGAAGAATAATATCAGTAGGGAGAATATGGTGGAAATGTTATGTAGTGGATGTTGGAAATATGTCAAAGATATTGTGGCAGCTAAGTGTATAAAATTCGGTTCCACAGTTTTTCGGTATAATACCATCTACATGCTCCACCACAACTATTGCAGTCTCAACAATTTTGGATTTTGTTAGCACGGTCATTGATTTGGGCTAGGGTTTTAAAGTGTGCACATTGTTTCTAGTACTAACCTGTCAACAGTCTCTACTAATTGCTGATTTATTTCTATAGGCTGTTCACGGTAAAATGAGCACTTTTGAAAGGTCTGCTTAAGATCTACTTGAATACATGTTGTGTGTTCTTCCGCTGTATGTAAAACTAGCATTGTCATGGGCCTCATCACTTTATTCATGTGTTGGTCAAGTGAAACTGAAATGATTAGAAAAGTAAGTATTTTACAAATATGCTCATTTTCACACTTTGATGTATTAAAATATATAGAAAAAGTGATAGATAATTTAAGTTATTACAATTGGTTACCTAACACTTTTTGTTCAACGTTAATATATATATATGGAATTACTTTCCTCTCCATCATTACCAAATTGTTGGACACATGTCATTCATTGCTCCTGTTAAAATATATGTAGGTAGGGGCAGTGACTTTTTCTAAGTTTGAGTTCAAAAGTGCTCACTTTATCATGAACAGCCTTCAATGACAGATTTACCTACACTTGTTGAGGCCTTTGAGTAAATTGGAGTAGACTCAGGGTGGCTACAGACAGGGGAAACCTGGAAAACAGGGAAAAGTCAAGGAATTTCAAATAGCCAGGGAAAACAGGGAAATAGCAGGTAATTTTAGAGAATTTTTGTATACATTAAAATGTTTAGATTACTTTTAATTCTCCTGTGCTAAAATGTTTGATGTTCTTACAATTGGTGGCGTTGTGGAAGCAACATTTGCTGAATGTCGGCTGGTGAGTTGGAGCATCAGTATTTGTGGCGTACTTTAAATAGGAAACCAGTCTTTGAAAGGCTCCTTATGGGGTGCCACAGAAGTGATAGTGTATTTCATAAAACATGAAAATGTTAGCAGACTTGCAGTAATCGGGTGCGACTCTGGTTGGCTCGGCCTTGTATGACTTTGACTCTGGTTGGCTCAGCCACGAATGGCTTTACACCTAGCTAGGGATCCTCGTCGCCTGCTCTTCCTTAGAGTGGCTGACTTTAGTACCTTCCTTTATGCCATACACCCATAGGCGTGGTGCAAAGTAGCGAGCTAGGAAGGCAGCTACTGCCTCAGAGTCCAACCTGAGCTGTAACCCAGTGCCAACTGCCGTCTGCAGTTAACACCCCGGGAACAAGCTCAAGCCGCCCAACAACAGGAGAGGCCTCACCTGCCACTCCCTCCACACAATCTATTTCAGCCTCCCTACAAGACTACCGGCGAGCCGCATCCAGTCGTCGTTGACTTCCGCCAGGTACTTTTTGTGCCACGTAGCCCTCCGGGGGCTCCTACCAGCACCGCCAGCTGCAGCACCACCTTCGCCCAAGGACTGGGTACGAGTTCAGCCAGCAGCAACAGCAGTCGAGTCAGGATCTACCCTGGGCTACGCCCACTCCGGGTAAGTCTCTGGCTATGTGTAAACCAGTGTTGCTGAAGACAGTTAAGCTCACGCCAGACTTTGTGCCATGCTGTCAAGCCACACGCCTATCTTATATACTGGCCGGAGTCCGGTTAGCATACAATAATGTCAGCCCAGTCGTATCGCCACTGTCTCTGACTGACAAATTAAAACCTTACCCAACCATTATATCATTGTCAGTCACTCAATGTCATGTGTCAACGTATTACACGACTCTTAAAATTCTTCTCATTAAATGGATATGTAGCTGCAAGAGTGTAAGTTCATAGACATTTCTATTAGTTTGTGTACAAGGCTTCAGTTAGTTAAAACGTATGAAAATTTTGATTTTATTTCATTGGTATTGGTCAGGGGGAAAAAATGTGATAGACAGGGAAAACTCGGAGAAGTCAGGGAATTTAGTTTTATGTTTTGTGTAACCACCCTGAGACACTGCTGGATTGATCTCCATTTGCATTAATAAGCTGCATAATTGTGCTACCCAGAAGGCATACCTATCTACCTTCTTCTATTTTGTCCAGGAAAGCGGTTCCCATTGTAGTTGTTACCGATCTGACTGCAGATGGTTTCATTGCTGCTTTTAATTAGATTTGTGTCAAGAAGTTTATCTACTGGTCTACTCCAAGGCACCAATTGTGTTGCTGCTTGAAAACCCTCGAGGAACTAATGACGCTCACCACCAAGTTGAGGCTGTTCTCATTTCATGCCACCTAACACCACTTTCTTCTGATTCATGTGACATGGTAGCATTCACACCCAGACATCTCATCAGTCTGCCTTTTGATGCTGTACCCCAGCCATATACAGAGGTTGATGATTAGTGGTATCCATTTGTCCATAAGGTGGAAAATGTGTGTACTAGCCATCCAATTCTGGAAATGGTGGTACATAGCATACTTGCAGCAACAACTCTGGGGGGAAGTGGCAAACCCAACAACCAAGACTCGCTATGGGAGAGCCAGTTCTGGTTGCAGGATAACATGTACCACCCCTGCGCTGGTGCTTAGCAAAGTTAATCAATCTCCATGTCTCTGGAAGGGATGGCATTACAGGAGTGATTTGAGTTACACATTGAAAAGGGACAACTGTATTCTTGGAGACCTCTGCTGGTCTTGGCTGATGTGTAAATAAACAGTCTTGTGCATCCACACCAAATGGACTATGTGATTGGGTGCATGAACACCTTGCTCCTGGTAATAGTGTACCACCACCAAATGATCAGTGGTTCTCAAGATGGGTCTGGAGTAAGTTTACCAATGATGGTCTATTATTGATATTGGGCTGAATTTGTGTGAGTCACAGAACACTATCTCTCGCACAAACTCCTCCCACCTCTACTCCATCACCTAAGTTGGTCAAAGAGACGACAGCATTTGCCCTGGTGCCCCTATTACTTCCTGCTGGGTCTTTGACCTCTTTGAATAAGTGCTGTGTGTTAATATTTATTGCAGTGATAATTTAATAATAATTCACATCAGTAATTAGCATATTATTTTGCTTTGACTTTAGTAGATTATGAACAACATAAATTAATATTTATGGATTTTTAGTAGGAATGTGTTTAAATAGTTACTGGTTTGACACCACTATTTAATGCTTTTAAGGGGATGGTTCACACCATGAAAATAGTCATTGTTACAAATTGTTGCTCTGAAGATACAAAATGGTAGAAGCTCTCGAAATGATGTCCCCCACCCCACTCCGCAAGCCTGCATATAAACCGGCTACTTCCAGGAACCTTTCAGTCGAGAGAGAGAGAGAGCTGTGGGATGGGGTGGGTGCGTCACTTTACTCTGTGAGGGGTTTTTCGGCAGTCACACGAGTGTCAGAGCTTCCTCCCAACCCCCGCATCTAGGGTCAGACAGCTTGCTGCAGTAATGTTGCCAGACCTCCCTGTTCTTGCCTGTGGCCCTTGTGCTGTCTGCCCGCTCAGTTTCTTCCCAGCATGGTTCAGGCAGGCAGCGAGCAGGCTGGCTTGGTGCGTCCAATCAGCTTTTTTCGCGGGCTGTGCACACGCAGAGTAGAGTTGCATCATTATCTAGTGTATTAATGCGGGTTTCTCATATTACGTAGCTAAAGCATTTTGCAGAAATGTTGTTGTATGTTGGCGAAAATTTATGAGAAACTTGGATGTCTTGTAAATGCTGATTTTAAATTAATTTTTCTCCTCACATAGAAATAAATTGATACCATAAAAATTAAAATGGTTAACTGTTAATAGGTCACGAACTGAAATTTGTTTACACTGAAAACATAATGTAGATTACCAATGAATACTATTTAGAGAAAATTTATTGTATAACTGAAAACCAAAGTGAAAAATCCAATTTATTTACAAATACTATAAATATATCAATAAGTATTTCGCTCATAAAAAATTAGAATGAAGGTTCGTTTTACGTGGAATAACCTCTTTATACAATGTTAAATGTCAAGTTTTGTGTACACATGAACACAAACTTATTTTAAACGAAATACTGTTACGTGCTGCAGTTGGCGCCGACTCAGATGCCCTGCGCCGTTGTCGGAGACCCACCTCGCCCTCCCCTCGCCCTGGAACGATGTGCTCGCAGATTCCTGACATTTCTTTCTGGGAAACCCGTGAATAATGGACAGCGGACTGTCGTGCTGCTCTGTGCCCTACTTGCATCACGGTCTCTCTCCCCTGCTGGAGGTTACTACGAGTTTGGCAACAACACAAGAATGTTCTGGTGAGACTGGCTGGCGTCTCAGCACGACGCATCACGCAAGTTGGGGAAAATTCTAGGTGACTGCCTAAGACACTATATATACTGCCATAACCCAGCGGCCAACAGTCTTTGACGGAGGCCGCCTGGCGAGTGTACGCGAGCAAAGTGAAGTGTGGACGACGAGAGGAGATTGCGGGACGACGTCGGGTGAGGTGTTCGTGGTGTGAAGGGACAAGAGGGTGTGAAACCAACGAGTGAAACCTACTGTGCGTGAGGGTGCTTGGAGGACTCTAGAACATTGCCACTGGCAGGACATGGACTGAACTGAGATGGGACTGAATGGAAGTGTAATACTGATTTTATTGTAAATATTCAAACTTTCAAATATGGGTGCAGAAATTATAAAATAATTGAATAGGTTGATACACTGTCTATTGGGACTGATCTTTAATTATTTAATATTATTGATGTCTGTCGTAATTATGAATTTTATTAATTGGTGTCAATTGTAAAGAGTTAGTGATATCCATTTCTTGTGGGAAGTTGAGTTGAGAGAATTTTTGCTGTAGTTATTGTAAATAAAATTAGAAAATTATAATTAATTATTTTATTTGATTAAGACCTCCATCCCATAATGAACTTTGTTTAGCCTACTTAATTTCTAGAGAGAGAAATTGTAACAATACTAACATTTCTATATTTGAAATTCTGATTCTAATTTATTCATGGTTTCGTCACGCTTTTTGATGAATATTTTGAAAATTCACCCCATGTATGATGTGCTCAGTTGTGACCTAAATATAATTTATTACAAGCGTTTTATGTTTGGATTAACATAAAAATACCCTTTTCATTATTACAATCTAATATATAATAATATTTTATCACTACATTATAATATTAAATTTATAATTAATATGAATAAACAGGCAGAAAGTAGGTGTGTTGGCATTACCAAGTTAAAATAGTTCTTATACAAAATATTACACTGAGTGCACACAAATGTGTTGCATTTGTCCCTTTAGTGTAATTTTCTAGATCTGCTTAAGCTTTATTTGCATGAGGCAGCGGAATATCTGGGAAGTAAAACTTTAGCAGCGCTTTACAAAAAGTTGGAAGTAACAGTGAATTGGCTTTAGTTAGGACTAACAATCTGGTGATGGAATGAACTGAAAAAATGTGTTTCATTATCTTTAATAAGTTGCTGAACGGTGATAACTTCACAGATAATAGAGAATTCCGTATTGCGATTCGATACTCGCAGATGATTACTGACTCTCGTTTCTACAAGCCGCTGTGTGGTGCTCCGCACAACGCTAAATTCATTGCTACTAAAGACTAATTTTACTTGAGCTACAACGGTTGTACATGACAGTGAAACAAGATATCTGAGAGTGATTCAATTTTTTGTTGGTTCTCAGAGTTATTTATGTAAGTGTATACTGTAGCATAATTTGAATACAAGATAGTCTAGATTGAAATTCTGCACAAAACAGTACACAATTAAATCCAAAACAGAATTTTTGTCATTAAGAATTTATTTTCTTCAGAAAAACAAATATCACTATGTTTGTTATGTGTAAGTACTCTCTTAAATTAAGAGGGAAACAAGATTAGATAAATATTTATATTGATAATTTAACCCGTTTTCTCTAATTTTAATAAGTACCACTGTCAAGCGTACCAAAGATATATAAAATATTTATAGTTTACTGCAGACTGTGCTCTTATTACTGACGAACATTAATAGACCATCAGTGATCTCAATGTTCGTCATCAGTAATAGATTGCTGCCACAATATGTGCAAAGGAAGCAGGAATTTGACTACATACATTCGTGACAAAGTTTAACTCCGGACTGACAAGTCTAATAAATAAAATTAATATACTTCAGTGTTAGTATGAAGTACTGTCATGCTTTTGTAAAGCTTCACGTGAAAACAAAGCCTATGCTATACTGCGAAACTTTTATCTTGAAAAGGTTTATACAGCGCATAAAGCTTTCTTTTTAAAACATTTACACATTTCCATATCAGCACACATAAATGTAGTGTGTGTAAGCATTTTTCTGTAACTATACCTACTAATAAAATCAGATAGACAACAAGAAATATTCACCATAAACATATTTTATTCCAAAGACACTGAAACTTAAACACCTTTTTACCATCGCTAACAAGTTACTTCATTATGTTTTATGCAAGTCATTTCAATACATCAAAAGTTTTATTTTTGTTTACGTAGGCCCACGGTAAAACTGAAAAAATTAAATCTTGAAAACGCTTCCTAAAATCAAATGAATTCTGATTAAAGATACAAATATAAGCAACAACAAATACGTAAGTGTATGCTGTGTGTGTGTCATATATATATGTACACACACACAGAAAACACTCACAGAGGCACATAGGGTGATTCACAAGGAGTTACCGCCACTCGCAATGCTTATTACTTGTCATTTAGAACAAAATAAGCCATATAAATGGTCATATTCCCAATATTTATAGAGTAATTCTAAAACTGTGAAAGGTGAAGAAATAACGAATAACCATTTCAGGAGTTAAAAGAATTATTATCATCATATTTGATTATTACAGTTGAACATCGAACGCTGTATCAGTGTATTCTGTGGAAAATGTACGTGGCATTGGAACACAATGACTATACCTCATAATCAAATGCTACAATCACAATAAATGTGCAGAAATGCGCTGTGTTCACGCAGTACACGTGAAACAGAGTGTTACATTTTACAATGGCCAAATACACGCTGTTCACTTCAATAGTCAAACAGGTAGCAAACTGTCACAAGCTGTTCACTGTAATGAATTTCTAATTTTTTGAATTATTCAGTAAATATTACGACTAAGAGCCACATTTATATTACATAAATTGCTCCAAATGACTTGAGGAGTAGGCCCTGTAAGGGGAGGTAACATTAACATATCAATAATCGCCCTGTGTGTATGTATTTATACATATGCGTACACAAATATCATGAACACATATAGTTCTCATAAGTAACGTCTACAGGGTAAAGATCATTTCATACAAATATCAAATAAATAATGAATTTTTCTGTGACCAGCCAACCCAACCCCCCCCCCCCCCCCCCCCCCCCCGGGGATGAGAGATAGAAATGCGGGAGAAAGTAGATGGCATAGAAATTTGTATATGGTAAGCAACCGTATGTAAGGCATGTGTTATAAGATGCAGGTCACCTACAAATGTATGCAGGTTGTATGCAATTGAATGTAGATCAAATGAAAAATCATGTAGGTTACAACAAAATGAACAGAATACATGCGAATAATTGTATAAGTCATGCAACTGAATTTAAGATATACAATTAATTGTATACAACATACAATTGAATTTAAGACATGTAAATAAATGAAGCATTGAACTTGATGCCTCATTTTATTAGAATAATCAGTTTGCCATTGTTTTAATTTTTTTTAAATAAAATGTGTAGATCAATGTTATTTTATTATTATATACCTTGTTCTGACAATGATATCTAACATTTTCGAAATAATGGCACTTTTATAATTATAATGTTATTTGCAACTGGGAAACAAAAATATCTCTCTTCTGAAGATTATTTTTATGGGATATGCCCTTATCCAGACTAACCCTTCAGTTGTAAACAAATGACTGTTAGTCACATTTACAGAAATGTAGGTAACATGTAAACAAAACAAACAAATTGTGCACACTATTTGCGGAAACAGTGACGGGTGCTGCATAAGTTAGAAAAATAAAATAAAATATAAGGAAAATATGTTTGTTTCAGTATTTAATTTTCAGTACGATATTGATTCTTGTGCATTTATGTCGCAATGAAATTAAGTCAGGTTTGAATGCACAAAATACTACGCGTAGTTTTGGGTCACTACATTAGTCAAATCTTTATGTTTCAGTTTTCCATAGAAAATTCTTTACTATACTTATACTATTTTGCTGAACTGACGCTTAAGAATTATTTTACTTGAAGTATTGTTGCCTTCTGCAAACTGTTGTTTGTCATAATTTTCTAATTGTTTATTGCTTTATTGTTTACATCTTCACTTGCCTCTTATTTATGGCGTATTCCAATTGACTACTCTGGGTGCGCATTCGGTACACTCTGAAAACTGAAAAAGTATGTGTCACGTGATTTATGGATTATACTCCCCTGTACTTAAGTGTAAATTTAAGAAAATCAATGAAAAAAACTGTCACAGGTGGTTGCTATTTAAAATATGCTAAAATTCATTTTCTTTTAATTTGTAATTATGGAGAAGATTTACTTTTAAAATGTAAATTTGAGATTTTGCAATAAAAAAAATAATACCTATTAATGCTATTATTAATTATGTATATAGAATAATAAATAGATGCCCAGCGAAGCGGGCGAGCGTACTGCTAGTTTGCTATAAGCTTGAAAATTTCACTCGCAATATGTCAGGACTTTGTACTACTTATTACTTAATTCACAGCCAACTTAATTATTTTATGTTAAGTAGCATTTTTGCAATTGACTGGCCATGAACACCCTATAGTAATTTTTAAGTGACATACTTTCAAATTAGCCAAATTCTAGCTTTCTAGCTGTTCTAGGGTTGTAACCATTTTGCAAATAAAAATTCCAAATTTGACCATTTTTTTTCTTTCAATTTTCAAAAATTAATCAAAACATAGCCACTTGCAAAAAATAAAGAAAGAGTTTAAATACTCTATGCATATAGGCTGTTCACTGTAAAGTGAGCACTTTTGAGGTTCTAGTTGCTTTTTTTTATCACCCATTTTGTATCCTTCCACCACTTTTTAAAATAAATTTTATACCTCCATATAAGTTCACTGGTGGATGTGGTTGGGAGAGACTTTATTTGAATGTCTTTTCATGAGATGGCATTATTTTGTAGTACTCATATGAGACTGTAACTACTGTTTTGATGGATCAGTAGAAAATTTTATTCATACGGAAGTAACATTCTAATTATAAACTGTAAAGTTTTAACCTCACTGATAGAAGAAATTGCGATAAATATTATGTTGTTCATACCAATGCAAACAATAAACGCATTTCATTGCAAGTTAATATTTTGGCAAAGTAAACCTTACACTTTTTGCAATTTTCTACATAGTAAATGTGCTATTTTTACACTACAAATCAGAATTGAGATGGTGGTTTTCAAGGCCACATACATTTCAAACATTCTAATAACCATTTTGAAATACATTGTATGATGCCTCACCGGTTTCCCAAAACTAATAAATGGCTAAACGAAGATACACTTGGTGGCTGATGCATCATAACACATTATGGTACCGAAAATGGTAGACCAAGCCATACATGTGTCTATAATATATTTCATACAGGAAAACTTACTACAAAAGCACCTCTACAACCAACTATGCTTAATGAAATTATATACAAAAATTATTAACTATAGAAAAAATATTCCGATAACACTAGTCAGGAACTCGCATAAATGTGACTGAAAAAGATCACATGCACAATGGCTTCTCAGAGCTGGAAATGTTTCACTGACCAAAACTGTGTGTATTACTCCACAATAATTGCTAGAAATATTTTTTTAAACTGTTTGATAAAAGGCAAAAAAAAATTGTCCAATACTTGTAAAAACATAATTTAAATCACAAATGTTGGAAGTTTAATTTAAGTTTTGAATTACAACCTTCCGTTATAAGTACTATTTTCTTCTATGATGATCATCAATATCGCCAGCATAACGTACATCCCTCAACAAATCATCAGCTGATACAAAAGTTTGCAAACGATAGCATTTACTGTTGACATAGTGTGTAGGTTGGTCACATTGTCAAACTTTAGTGTACTTATATGAAATTCAGTATACCATGTAAGTGTATATATTTCACAGGACTTGAATGTTAACGTCTAACTATCGTTCTGTGAAAAATACGTAAAATCGCCTAATATAGTTTGTATACTTTTTTTAAAATCCAATCTGGAGAAGTTACGAGGTGATGATAAATCTCGGTTTCCTAGACAGAAATAAAAATACTTGTATATGTAGCAGGTTATGCAACAAGTTAGATAGCTTCTGGGGAATTGAAGAATAAAGGGTGGATATAATTGTAGCAACAGACACATGGCTGAGTGAGGAAATGTTATTGAATGTTGGCAAGATAATTTTACAATCTACAGAGATATAGGGACAGGAATGGTGGGGGAATAATGGTGTGCTTAAGAGAAGGTTTGGAGGGGTCGGTGGATTGGTTGTACTAGTGGCTGAAATGAGGAAAATTGAGATAAAGCTGAGGGGGTGGGTAGAAGTATCAGATTGCTAGCAGTGTACCGGTGGATAGGTCAGAGGTGGCAGGCAATAGAGGTCAAAGAAAGTATTGATGAACTGAGGGACAGGCAGTGGACAGCAGTTGCGGGGGACCTGAACATGATGCATAGGATGGCATCACAATTATTAGTGAACAGAGGGCTGGTTCAGGTAGTAGAAACATCTACAAGAAGTAATGGAGAAGGTGTTGGGGCATTGCTGGATGTGGTTTTAGATTCAAGAATGCCATAATTGTTTCAGTAGTCTTAGATAGCATCAGTGATCAAGATATTCTGGTTTTAGAAATCAGGATTGGAAGGCAGAGGATCCTAGAGTTATAGAAATATGTCACAATAGGAGGAGCAGAAAAATTCTTGAGTGGGCCAAGGTAGGAACTGTAGTTTGCTTGTGGAATGAATTGAGAAGAATTTTAGAGAGCATGTTGGAGAAATTTGTCCCAAAGAAAATAAAAAATTTTAGGGTGATCCACCATATTATAGACTGGAGATTAATAATATGGAGAGAAAGCGTAGAAAAATGCACATATGGTGGAAGAACACAGGATCGGATAGTACTAAGGATCATATGAGAATGATGGGAAGGAACTAGGAAAGTTGATTAAGCAGACAAAGAATGGATACCTAGGCAGCATAAAAGAGGAAGGGAAAGGAAAATAATGGAGAAAGTTGTATGGGTATATTATGAAGGTTGAAGGTGCGGAGGGAAGTATCCCAGTGTTGAACAGAAGTTTTTTGAGTGCAACAGCTGACAAGGTAAAAGCTGAGTTGATGCAAACCCAGTATTTGTAATTGTTTGAGGAACAAAAATGATTGATTACCAAAGTGAAGGTGAGGTGAAAAGTAGGATGTACAGAAAGTTCAGGATAAGGGAGGATATAGCTGTGATTAGAGGGGGATTGAAAAGTAGCAAGGTAGAGGGTCTAGATGATATAAGGAATGGAGCCATAAACTGTGGAGGGAAAGAGCTGTGTAGAATCTTGAGGTGGTGTTTAGAAGATTTTAGAGTAAGGCAAGTTGCCATAGGGTTGGAAGGAGGTATTGTTGGTTCCAGTTGACAAGCAAAGAGAACTGCAGTTACAGGATGAAAATTCTCACATGAGTACAGTATAGGTGATGCATGAAAACAACTGGCTGCAGGAGTAGCAACATGGTTTTAGGGCATGTTACTCATGCACACTGGGCGCACTATATCTGTAGGCTTGGGACACGACATACATTGTCCGTTGCAGAGCCCTGGTGGGAGAGGGAGGGTAGCACGAGGGGAGGCAGTGAGCGGATGTACATTGTAACTGGAAACATTGGCTACTTACAGAGCTCATTCACTGCCCCCTTCCAGCATTGTGACACCATCCGTTTCGTCATCTGAAGATGTTGTATTGTCATCATCTCCAGTACTATCGCTGTCACTGTCAACACCTCCGTGTCTAACTATCATGGGATCTATTTCAATATCGAAACAAATGTTTGTTATAATACTCATTCTCAAGTTTTTTCACATGCTCGTGATATGGTTTCCAGTCGTCTGCTCCTAAACTGTTAAAAACGTCTTCACAAATTAGTTTCACGTTGCCTAAATTGCAGGGAATATTATGTGATGCAACTTTTTCCTTTACGTTATCCTAAATATTTTCAATTGGGTTCAAATCTGGGTCATAGGGTGGCAAATGAAGTTCTGTATGCCCGAAATGTTTCAGTATTGTATCCACTGAATAAATTTTTGCCTTAGGTTTATGCTGCTTAATGAGCTGGTAAAGTGTAGGCTTAAGCATATCCTCTGCAAAGGGAATGTTTTTCTGTTGCAACCACTGTTGCATGACGTGTTTTGTTGAGTGTGATGTAGGCGGCCTATTAATCTTAATATTGTGATACGGTGCATTGTCGAAGACGATAACACTGTTGGTAGGAAGATTGGGTATAAGTATCTCTCGTTCCCATTTCTCATAGTTTTGCTGGTTCATGTTGTGATGGTAGTCTCCTATAGCTTGCTGAGACTTCACATTAGTAATGCGTTTGGAACAAACCCCCCCCCCCCCCCCTCACAGCGTGAATCCTTATCAGCTGCTGGCCTTTGTTAACAGGTGTGAGCAGGCAGTGTGTCGAGACATCACTCCAGGACTTCTTGTGTACATGTGACAACAAAATATATGACTTGTCCACATCAACGATATTACGAATATCGTTTCTGAAACGTCACATAGTTTTTTAATAATCACTCCGTTTGTGTTGAATGTCAGATTTCTCAATCAAAAGTAAACATTGCGATTTTGTTTTCTGCCACCGAAAACCTAACCTCTTCAGGATTTTCTGTAACGTATTGCAGCTTTGAAAATCTATTTCTTCTTTCGGTTTTATCCTTAATTTATCAACTGTTGGGACACATTTGTCTGTCACGTAAAAGTTGTATACATTCCTACGGACTACTCCTTCATCAAAATTATCTAGGTGGTATTTACATGTATTTTGTCTGTTCTTATCAGGTGTCACAAAATGCATTCCTTCATCAGTGCGGACATTCTTCGCTTCCCCTTTTATTTTCGACACCGCACCACGAGGCACACCTGTAGCTGCAGTTGTCCACAGCTGAGCTTTGTCCTTGGATATTGGCAGTTCCACAGCATGGGTTTCTTTCTCCATAAAACACAACACATTATAAATGACTTCCCAAGTCTGTGAATGGAATTTTTTACCCTGTAACATCAATAATATTGGCAGCATCTTTGAAAAAAATACATTAATAGATTAACTATTCGTGCCACGCACACATGTACATTCTGCAAGTCGCTTAATTTAACACGAATAATACCGGTTATAAACACATTTATTTACATCCGTTGTACGAATAATAATACACAGCCTATCAGGTTTCATTAAGAACACCAATTAAACTCTCGTGTACTACGGTCCAACATGGATTTCTATCTACACACTGAAGTGACGAGCACATATATTTTCAGGTCGGATAGTACGCTGAAGACAAGTGTGTTCTGTGCATGCGCGGGCGGTCAGTCATCCCCTCCGGCACATCTTCGGCCGTGCGTTGTAACCGTCTCTCAGGTCTACATATATTCTGCACCCATGTAAGATGCAACTGGTTGGACTGCTGGAGGATTTGGTGCAGGAGTATATGAAGGGAAGCAGGTGGATTCCTGTTTCATAAACTTTTGAGTAGGCCTTTATTAAGGTACCCCAGTGAATTTTTATACAAAAAATGGATGAGCTACTTGATGATTAGTGGGTATATGCTATTCAGGGTAAAGTGAGCACATATGGCTCTCTCATTTAGAATAATAGTCAATAAATATAGTTTTTTTAGTCTTAGATGTTAACTTCTGAGTGTGATGGAATGTACACACTGTGTTTATTTCCTAATTAGCAATATTTATTTAAAAAGGTGGTTAAATGATTAAAAAAAATGGCCAAAAGGAAAAAAGTAAGTAGTGCCTCAAAAGTGCTCACTTTACCATGAATGACTGGATAGGTGACTTATAAGTGAGAAAATAGAGGTTGAAAGTGGAGGGGAATCCTTGCTGAATGGAGGTGATTCAGGGATTCTGCAGGGTTATGTACTGGGCCCCTTTTGTTCACCATTTTGGTCAGTGACCTGGGAATATTGATGAGTGGCAAAGTGAGGCTGTTTGCTGGCCCTTGTGTGCTGTATTCAGAGGTGGGTTGGGAGAATAATTTGCTGGAGGACATGGAACAAATGAGGAGTTGGACGGAAAGGAATAAAATTGATATTAATGTACAAAAAAAAAAAATTCTACATTCAGCAGGAAGAGGGGGAAGTATAGCAAGGGCAGGAGATGGGAGAAGCTTCAGAGTATATGTACAGTAGGTGCAGGATATCTGAAAGCTTGGGACATGTTACAGCTTTACCGCTGCTTGGCGCGGCAGAGGAGGGAGGGAACCAGTAGGACTGGCAACAACCGCGTGCACATTGTAACTGAAAACATTGGCTACTCACCACTCTCATGCACTGCTGCCTTCCAGCACAGTGATGCCTTCCATTTCATCACTTGACAATCTCGTATTGCGGTCATTGTTCGTGCTATCACTGTCGCAGTCCACACATCCTAGCGTTATTATAATGGGGTCAATTCGAAAGCGCATCCATGTCTTAATACTTATTTTCAAGTTTCTTCACATGTTCACAATATGGTTTCCAGCCATCTGCTCCTATACTGTCAAACACTTCTTCGCAGAGTCGTTGCACATCAAATTAAAGGTGACATTTTGTGATGCAACTTTTCCTTTCACTTCAGCCCAGATAGTTTCAATAGGATTTAAGTATGGGTGATAAGGGGGTGAACGGAGAGTTATGTGTCCGTAAGTTTTCAATATTTCATCCATCGAATAGATAGCTTGCCGAGGCTTGTGCTGTTTTATAAGCTCAAAGTGTCCGCTTAAGCATATCTGCAAATGGCATGTTGTGATGTCTCAACCACTCTCGCATTTCCTGTTTTGTAGAGTTGGATGTTGGTGATTTATTAATCCTGACATGATTAAGACGACTACACTGTTGACAGGTATATTAGGTACCAGTTTTTCCCTTAACCACTTTTCGTAATTTTCTTTGTTCAAGTTGTGACGGTAGTCTACTGTAGATTGTTGAAATTTCCACATCACTAATGCATTTGGAACAAAACCACTTTCACCTCCAGCATGAACTATATCAGTCGTTGTCCTTTCGAAACATGTGTCAGTAGGCTGTGCACTGAGTCATCACTCCAGGATTTCTGTTGCATGTACTATGACAAAATATATGTTTTGTCCATGTACACAATATTTCTATTTTCGTTTCTGAATCTTCTTATAGTTCTTAAATATTCAATTCGCTTCTGTCGTATATCAGATTTCTCAATCAAAATAAGATGCCGCAATTTTTTTATATTTTTTATCCCCCCCCCCATGAAAACCAATCTTTTTCAAAAGTTTTCGTAATGTATTACTGCCTTGAAAATATATGTCCTGTTTAAGTTTTTTTTGTAATGTTTTGACGGTTGGGACACATTTCTTTCTTACATAGAAGATGTATGCAGTCCTACGAAGTACTGCTTGATTAAAATCATCAACCTGGAATTTACAGGCCCTCTGTCTCTTCTTATCGGGTGTAACAAAGGATCCTCTATCAGTGCAGATCCTCTTCGTTTCCGCTTTTATCTTCTGCACTGCACTACAAGATACACCAATAGCTGCAGCTGCCCGCAGCTGAGCTTTTTCTTTGGGAACAGACAGTTCCAGAGCTTTGGCTTCGTTCTCCATGAATGTCAAGACAATATAAATTACTTCCCACGTCTGAGATTAATTTTTTGCCTTTTATTTTTGATAGGATCGGTGGCATATTGTAAAAGAAATATGCACAAAATTTAATATACCACTGTCATATGGGTCTCTCAGCACACACATTCTTTCAAAAAACCACACAGATGACAAACATTATAAGGACATATTGTGTGTATCCAAATCCTTACACTTTTTTGCAAACTCAAATACACAATTGCGATGTCAGCGTGGCATTAACAAATTCTTAATAATAACACAGAAAAAACGTATATAATTGATGAAACGTCAAGCTGTTTTCCACGGCCGTAATTTTACACAACGCCTACTGCATGCACACTCAAATTCCAACACTGCGAACAAGCAAATGTTGTGGATTCCACCTTCAAACTGCAAAAAGGTTAATATTTTCTGGTGTGATAGTACTAGTGTAACAGGCCTTTTTTGCGCATGCGTAGTCGCTTACTCATCCCCTCCCGCGCACCGGTCTGGGGTAGCACTAACCGGCACTCAGGCTTTCAGATATCCTGCGGCCACTGTAACTAGGGTGGTGATTAAGATTGATTTTGCGTAGGAAAAGTAAGTGCAGAGAGTGGTAGAAAAAGCAAGTGCAGAGAGTGGTATCAAAGGGAAAAAGGGCTTTGAAAATTGCTGGGAAGGGTGAAGGTTTAGTGGGAAGGTGCGGAAGGCTTTATTAAGCTAAAAAAAAGGCCAATAATGGCATATTCAGCCATAGTTGGCACCCATATGTGGAAGAGGAAGTATGGGAGCTGTAGAAGCTGCAAAGAAGTGCAGCAAAGTGTGATATGGGTAAATGGATAGGTAAAAGCAAAAAGGTGAGGATGAAAGGAATTTTAGACCATCCTTAATGGTGGAGTTGGGATGGTGCTTTCTAAAGAGCAGATGAAAAGGGGAGAGGCTGGTCAGGATGTACAGGATTATGAATGGATTGGGAGGACGTAGGAAGTTGAGTGGACATTTAACTAAGGGGCTGTACAGGGGTAGAAGTACAAATAGTAGAAAATTTTAGAGGTTTTGGAGGTGTTAGGAAAGTGGAAGGTGGTAGTCCATGCTGATAAGAACTGTTAGGGAGTGGAATGTGTTGCAGAAGGAGTTGGTGATGGTGAAGGGGGTTGGGTGATTTAGAAAGGGACTGGAAACATGATGTGGGAATGTAATGATTTCCACAAGATGATAACCCAGCTGAAAGTTGAACTAATAATATTAATAATAATTATTATTGTAACATATTATAGTATGTCGGTTGCGAGTGAGGACAATGTATTCAAAATAGCAGTGGTTGCATCTGTGTTGTGGACATTATGCTCTGTCAGTGTTTGTGGATTTGTGATAGCAAATATTGCACATGCAAGATATACACGATTTAACTGTAAATTTTTTGTGACTAAATTTGATTATTTGAAAATCGTGTTTGTTTATTTATCACAGCTTTGTCACTTCGCCCTATTTTTGAAACTCAATTCTGTAACATGCTTATGTTTCTGCGAATTGAATGTCTGCCACAGTCCCAGCAAATTGTTAAAGCCCAACCAGAAAAATTTCAATATAGTAAGAACGAAGCATGGAAATAAATACGAGTGGAATAAAAATTACGGTAGGCCCTTATTGTAGGCATGTTTGCCACTATCTATAAGTTTTAACAGTACAGATTTTGCTTTTCATTTTCACATTCAATTATCTATTTATTTCCATAGCGAGATTTATATATTAATTTTATTTGCAAGCCTTGTGACAGCCATATTGTCACAGTGAGTTTGTTGTCTGGTTGTAAGAAGCTTAGGTTGGTAGTAACGAGCTAATCTGGTGTTTGGCCTTTGTATTAAGCTTTTATTGTATACTCACTTTTTAACAGACCGGTCTATTCTAGTCTTTTTATTATATTGTATTGAGAGTTATTTATTACATTATGTGTGTATTAATATTTATTAATATTAATTGTTGTCAGTTTTAGTAACTTGTAACTTTTATTAGAGTTGGTATATATTTGAATATTGTTTGGGGAGTCGCAGCTTTGCGCTCGCGGCGTGCGTGGCTAGTGACATGTTAGGTCGGTTGAGTAGAGGGAGTTGTAACCTAGCGTCTCCTGAGCAGACGTGTGTGAGCTAATGGTACATGTTGCTGTGGTGCGCGATGTGATGTTTGATGAAAATGCTGGTCAGGCGTTAATAAATTTGAATAATGAAATTGTTTTATTACAGTAGTTTGCCGCCCAAGCTTGCTGTTGACATAATCGTTTTGCGACTTGCAAAGTGTGTCGTGTGGTAAACTGTACTTTGGAGTGTAATATTGCGGGGTGTGTGGTTAATCTGCATATTGCCTACTGCTGTAATTTACCACGTATCAGACTGTGAGTGCAAATAATGAAAGCTGCTTTTCCACTGCTTGATGTGGAGTTGCACCACGGCCAGTCAGCTGTTTGGAGGGGCTCATTCTTCACTGCCTCTACAGCGGGCAGAGCGAGAACGAGCTGTGCGTACCCCAGGGCAGGGTTCTTGAGTGTTCGCCAGTGTGGCGTGTCAACGCTTTGTCGCCCTCCAGAGCTGTATTATGGTTTGAAGTCTTCGTACTTTTGAGAGCCCAAATTAGTTTGTGGCCTGAAGCAACGTCCAAACTGATTATTGTTTTTGCGACATTGCAATTTGACAACCTGGTGCTGCAATATCAAGAGGCGACTCCTTTTTGTGTGTAATTATTGTACGGGTAACTATACAGTAATTTTATTGGGGACCCAATTAATATTGAAGTTTTTTTATAACTTTTGTGTGCAATAACTTGCAAACTGTTAACATTAACTCTACAGTACGTTAATGCCCATAAGTATACCACAAATTTTACATCATAAAGGAAACTATTGTGAATTTGTGTGTGTAATCAAAGCAGCATTTCTGAAATAAATAAATAACTAGGTAAACTGAACCGTATTGGCTTGTTAGTTGGTAGAATTGGACAACCCTTTTTGTAATAATAGCATGCTAGTAGTTTTAATTGACGTAGTTCTTGTATATGTATCAGCCTCACTATATGAGTAATTATTGGGTTGGGGTAGGTAAGAATTTTTCAAGACGAGACTTCTGTCTACCTAGTGTTATTGGTGATGAGTATTAGGTCCAGTAGCGAAGTGAGGCAGTGTTGATGGACCTGAAACCCGCTGGGTAAAGGGTGTTCTCCACCTACCCCCAGTGATTAATTATCAATGTTATTTTCAGGACATCACCTCTATATAAAATTTGCATATATTGTATATTTGTTTTATTCAGGTGATTTGCACACAAGAGATTTTGTTAATTGCATTAAAGCTTATATGATAAAGACGTCATAGGAAATGACGTATGTGATTTCCAGGATTTACCCGTTTTTACGAGGCATCATGAAGGCCCTGACATAAGAATACTCTCTCCTTAGACTCGAAGATGAGCAGACCTTCGTAAGGCTAGACTGCTGAAATAGACGTTTCGTTTATACGTCCGCACTTCTGTTAGGAATGGTGTTGAGAGGTACTGTAAGTAATGATAACTTGTGCAGAGCAAAGCCTGTGAAGAGGCCTGAGGCACATTTTTAACTGAAATTATAGTGCTTCAAGATGTCGGCTGCCCATTCCACCGCTGCGATGACGAACAATCTACAGTAATGGTAATGTGCAGCGTAACTATTATGAGAGGAGAAGGCAAGACATTTTGATATTCTATAAATTATTGAATTTCATAATTAGAAGAACGCAATTGGACTTAACTCATATTTAATTTGCATATAGGGTTAATTCTCCAGAACTGTTCAGTGGCTACTGTATAAAGATCTTGTGTAATCTGTTGAGCAAATAACGTAATTTTATGTGAAGTTTAATTTTATATGCAAGCTACGTGATCAACAAATTAAGTAGTCACTTTCACCACTTGTTGGTCAATATATTTTGAGGCAATAGGGTCTCCAGCCAGAACTACCAAAGAATTAATTTAATGTTCCAGACAGCAATATTTTCAATACTTATTGATCATCATTTCTACAATTTTGATTATTATATTATTATCCGGGATGCCAATTTTGCCACGTAGTAATCATTTTAATAATAAACCATATTTTCTCAGTCTACATTAAGGAGTTATATTTTCTAGTAGTTTTGCAGTAGTAAGTAGATATTTTCTTCATTATTCACATGTCCGTGTCTGGAATTATTTATACAAATAGTATAAAAGTGTGGCGTTGTGTCTCTAGTGAGGAATTTTGATTTGGGCCATATTCTTCCTACAGCATTCCCAGCTAAACTAAGAATCTGCTTATCTGAAGTGCAAAACTGATTATTCTGTTGGATTGGTAAGTTAATGAATTACAAGCCATATTTCTCACGTAATTTTGTCTCAAAGGGAAGCCAATCGGCGTGGCATCAGTGACCTTGTCGATGCCACGCGCAAAGAGAAAATAAGCTGCGGACTGGTATCAAGCCAATTCATTCCGCTATTGTGTGACACTTTCTATCTTAAAGTGTATAAAACTTCAAAATATTTTATTATTTCGTTCACTGAAAAGAATATAATTTATGCATCACCATCCAACTACATATACCATTACATACACGTGCAAGTAATTATAATAATTATTCAACATAGTCAAACAACCTTCCTCTTTTTTTTTACAAATTTTGTCGCTGCTATGTATTAAATATAAGCTGCACAGGTTTAGTACATAAGTTTTTTTTTGGGGTGGAGGGGACGACTGGATGCTTCTTTATTTCCAGTTGAGGTCATTCTTTTAATGAAATAACCCAGACATAAATACTGCCACGTGACTTGTATGTTTTAACTGTCAAGTGTTTTGTTTACTGTTTTCGGCTGTTCAAATAATTTTGTCGTATTTCAAAATCATTCCTTAGGAATTTTCACAATTCAGGCGTAAAACTGTATTTAGGTCAGCTTTATGACTTTTTAACAGTGTGTATATTGACAATAGTTCTTACAGTTATTATTATACACTGTTAACATATTTGTTATACACTATATAGCTCATGCATGTAATACACAATATTTTGCATCAACTGTGTTTAACCCTGTTACAACTGTGGGGGAAAGAGTGAGTGTGAAGAGATTTGGGGGCTCTTAACAATGGAGTCTTGAAAGCCGATGAGGTGAAGTGAGGTGAGTATGGAGCAGTGCCAGAATGAATGGGTGGGGGAATTGGGAGATCCCGGAGGAAACCTGCCGACCAGCGACATTGTTCAGCACTATTCCCCTATTGCGAAAATCCGTAGTGAACTGGCCAGGGATTGAACCTGGTTCGTCGTGGTGGGAGTTGAGCAGTCTAACCGCTCAGCCACCGTGGCCTCACTGTGGGGGAAAGAACTGCAGTATTTAACCACTTGGTATTGATGTGTATTGGGTTATTTTGTTTAAAGTATTGCCTCATTTGGCATAAATATTAAAATGGAGCATGCAACTTGTCACTTTTTTTGTACGTAGCAGTGACAAACTTAAAAGATAGTGGTGAACATACATACAAATAGGCATACTGAAACTTTTGTTCCGCTCATATTTATTTGTATACGTACTTAGTTTTTACTAGCTGTATATAATTATTTATTAAACATTTTCTGGCTGGGCTTAGTATTTTGTTGAGATTGTGGCAAATCACAGAAACGTAAGCATGTTCCAACACATAGGGCAAAGTTACAAAGTTGTGATAAATAAACATATGTGACTTTCAAATAATAAATTTTGTCATGAAAACAGTTCATGGTTAAAACGTATAAATTTCACACATCCAATATTTGCAATCACACGCACACTGGCCGAGTCTAATGTAAAGCAACAATACTTTATCTTGGCTGCAGTCACAACACATGTTACAGTATATTTGTTCCTGCATTGGAAACATAGATTTATCACAATATCGTAACTTGCCTTGGTAGGGTAAAACAACATGTTTACAAACTTGATGTGGTAATTTTAAGTATTTTTTGCAGGAAGAAAAGTTGTTACTTCATTGGTGGTTACCTTTATTTGTCCATTACAGCACAACATTAACTGGTAGAAATATTTTAGTGCTGCTTGGTCACAGTAATGTAAGAATAGTATTGTGTAAATAGAAAATAGTCCATGGAGATACATGCTATCTGTCATTAAAATTGTTTATATATTTATCTTATTTTTTTTTTCAGTTTTTCACAATTTTTATCCCTAAATGTAACTTAATCATTACAATTACATTTTTATTCCCAAAAATTCTTGAATGGTATGTTCTTGACAAATATAAGATATAAAAACTTGTAACATGACCATTAAAGTAGAGTAATATGACATGTATTTTTCACAATTTGTGTTTATAACAAAGAAACCATTTTAACAGCTTAAGTAAGCATAGAGAAATATATAACAATCTCCTATGCATAATGAAATGTAGACATCCAAAGTCAGGTGATAACATAGTCTTCTTGGTTGCTCACAGCAGATGTACATTCTCTTGGTAGAGTGTACCTTGAGGGAAATTTGGCAACTTCTGAGTTTACCAATATGTCTTTTGAGAACATAACCATTGTCAAGCATTATTTTATAATGAAGTCAACCAAATTTTTTATGGTCATTCCCAATTTCCAGGTGGTGTTGTTTTTCAAGTTCCTTCGAGTTTCCACATGATCACACACATGTAATTACATATTTTATTATCTTCTATTCTGGTTCTTTCTTTGAAATGTAATAAATCATCCAGCTGTATTCAATTTTTGTACCTACATAAATGTCTGCCATAGTCTGGCCATTTTAAAGTGGTGTAGCTCAGTATCGATTTACAGGATGTGTTCTGTACTTATTATTGTGTCAAAATATATTAAAAATTAAATATATAAGATATGTGTGTGATATGTGCCATGAGAGAATTTGTTAACCATTATTAGGTAAGTGTGTTAGAGGAATGATAAACTTAATTAACCAGATACACTGGACACTGCAATCACAACTATATATCACTATTATAAAAATATTCATTTAACAAGCATCTACACTACACCGAAAAAGCGACATGAATAAGCATAGGCAATGCAATTTTAATGAAGACCTTTAAATAAATAAATTATCACTCATGGCTCTCTTAACAAACAATTGCTACACCTAAATTATGTTAATGAAGAATAGAAAAGACCTAAACAAACATTTGAAGTTAAAGGAAAACGCAAAAAAACCGGCTGTCAGCTCAATCAAATTATAACTTGGCCCTGCCAACACAACACCAGATACAATATCGCGACCTTGAGAACTTAATTCGGTAAGTTTTCATCTGGTTGCCTCATTTTCATTTAAAAAAATATTATTTAAATGAGTCCTGCTAGCTGTACGTCGGAGGCACTCGGGACCTCTAATTGTTCAATGCGAGATTCAACAAAAAATAAATAAATAAAACTTTATTTTCAAGTTCTCAAGCACTATATCTGTTTAAGGACTTTTTCATTAACTGACATACAATTATACTTGCATAATGACTTATACTGTAGAAGCAAATTTACTCTAGAGGCTGGCTTACTTCAGTCAACTAGGGGGTGATGCTGGAATCCCAGTTTTTTTGGCACCTCGGATTCAGAGTATCTCAAGTAGTTCCAGCTGTCCTTGGGTCACCAAATCAAGTACTCCGCCATTGCACATCCCTGTTGGCAGTTCTCAGTTCCCTGTACATCTTCAGCTTCTCAGTGTTCAGTGAAAATAATTTCCTGTAGCTCCAAAACTCATTTAGCCGTCATCTTAGAGTTTTTTTGTTCTGAAGTCCTTTCTTAAACATTCCATCCAACATTCTTTTTCACTAACTTTCTTTTTCAACAGCCCTCGCATCCCAAGTTTGTTTTTCCAGCACTTGTCATTGCCAATGTTTTTCGCATAGAGGAAGTTGTAATAAAACTTTAAATTTTTCCTTTAGACAAGATAGCTATTAAGTTTACTATGGAAACAGTTTTGAAATAACAATCTTATTCAAAATTATTGTTACCATTTGGAGTGCAAATAGGAATCTGTATCTCATGCAAATTAACTATTATAAGTGCATAAAATGGTATGCCAGATCAGAGCTTTGAATGTCAGCAAACATATGTAACATTTCATAACTACACGATACACATCACATACTGTAGCTGAAAAAACTCTCTTTGATGCACCCGTAGCTGTTAATTTATATTTTAATGTCTGTATATGTTGTTAATTCATTGGTTGTTGGATGTCCAGGTGCAATAAATTTTTTAAGTTTACCTTGCATTAAACAAAAATTTGTGTAAGTATTGTTTTTGAATATTGTTGCATTGTCAGAAATTAATATCCTGAGAAACCCACGCAAGCTAAAGATATTTTGAGGTAGATTGATGGTTGTTTCTGATTTTTGAACGTCTCTTAACATACAAACTTCAGGCCATTTTTATTTTGCATTAGCCAATACAAAAAAATATCCATCTATTGGATCTGCATAATCAATATTTATATGCTGGAAATTTTCTTAAGGATCGTCCCAGTAAGCTTTCACTAAATGTTAGATGTCCTTATCGATATGCTTCCAAAAACAGTATCTTCATGCAAGTTGTTTCAAGAGCATTAACGTTAGTCTTGAAATTCAACTTTTTATTTTTTACGATTTGTTTATGTAACAAGGAAGCCATTTAACAGCTTTAATAAGCATAGAGAAATATGTAACAAGTAGGCTAGAAAATTATTGATATACATAACAGTGAAATGGGTTTTTTCACCAGTGCTACCCGAGTGTGTCAATATGTCAGTGAGTAGTATTTTATGTACAATTGACTTATCAATACCCATTTCAACAATAATTTATACAGTATGTATTTCTTAGTATCCATTATCAACAAACTTTCCATTTTTTGTTTCATTTTGACTATGAAATAAATAGACAAAGTAAAAGGAAAAATTTTATTTAATGAAAAAGTAATGTAATTTAAGGCTAGCGGAAGTAGAAAAATGTTTGTAAAAATATGATTTATATAGGAACTCCTGACAATGCAACTGAGTGCAACCAGTGAATACTAATTAGTCAAGCCTCACAACTAACATAGAGCAAAGTAACTTATGCTTGCTCAAAAAGTAAAAATAAAAATTAGAAAAAATGTTTTGGGTGCAACCATGGTACAAGTAGTGTGAAGCCATTATATGTAGAGCTGTGTGCCATTTTTTGGGAGCATACAGCAACACATTTGTTATGTGTATTATTATTATTATTATTATTATTGTGTCATGATCATTATTGTTATTTATTTTATTTTATTTATTTATTTTTTGCTGGTGTCACTAGCTATCTGGAGTCATACGAACCTTTCTTAAGACCTATCTACTGTTGTCATTACTTACAGTGCGCAGGGCGATCAAGGACTAATGTGACACTTCATTCAACCAGGTGTGTCATATTTTGGAGGCCAATGGCAGGCTGGAGTAAAGTCAGTTAAAACACATTTGAACAAAGTCATCAGCAGCCATCTCCCGACACATGAAGAGTTTTACACTGTACTCTCACAAGTCAAAGCTGTTCTAAACTCGTGCCCGCTGACACTACTGTTGACAGATTCAGGTAATCTCCCTCATTAACACCAAGTCACTTCCCTACTTTGGAACCCCTGCAAATCATGCCTGGGGAAGACTTTGTGTTAGTACCTCCTAATCACCTGTCAATTTGGAGTCTTCTGCGGAAAACTTGTTAGCTGGTAGTTCCATACAATTGGACAAAGGAACTATGAATGTAGAGCGTTATCCCATGATGCTAATTTAAGACTAACCTGCCCCCTCCCCCCCTACTTCCTTTTCCTGGAAGTTTGGCTGTGGTCGCATAGCTCAACATTCCTAGAAGCAGGTTCAACTTAAGGTGTGCAGGATGTATTATGCAATACACACAAACTTTGCCAGACAACCAACGATAGAGAGATTGTCACTAGGAAACTTTCCCCGACGCCATCTTAAGTTCCACTGATCAGGGGGTGGTGCGCACTACTTATAGGATAGAGTATTCACGCGCCCAATCATGGACTCGCTGACATATAATGTACGTGAATGTTTATTTACAAAGAATACTGAATATTACAGCCTGCCGAGATGAGCCAAGGTCTCCAAGAATTTAGTCACAATACGCATTCACTATGTACATTAAGTCACAATTGATGATAACACACTACTGAACTGGCAGATGTTACAGCTTATGTACAAGTCTGCACAGATGTCCCTTCTGTATGCGTAAATCTACCACTCGAGTAACTTCATCCTTTCCAGGATGGAGCTTGACGACCCTCGCTAAGCACCAGCCCAGAGGCGGAACATGCTTTTCTCCAACCAGAACTAGCTCTTCTGCAGCGAGTCATGGTTGCTGGATTTGCCACTTCATCCGGGGTTGTAGTTGCTGCAAGTATTCTTTATACCAGCATGTCCAGAACTGGTTGTCTAGTGCACATATAATTTTCTATCTTCTGGACAAACATATATTGCCATAATCAACCTCTTTGTAAGATTGGGGTACAGCAACAAGAGGCCTACCAATGAGGAAATGCCCGGGTTTGAGTGCTACCATGTCACATGGATCAGAAGAGACTGGCATTAGGGGCCGTGAATTTAGGACAGCTTCAACTCGAGTGGTGGGTGTCATCAGTTCCTTGAGTGTCAGAACTTGATTGCAGATTGTATGCCCTAAATGGTATTTGGCTGATTTAACTGCAGCTTCCCACAATCCTCTCTGATGAGGAGCTGCAGGAGGCAGGAAATGAAAACGATTTCACCAGCCAAAGAAAAGTTTTACAGGAGTAGGGATTTGAGCAACTGTTTAAAAGACTGATGAAGTTGTACCAACAAAGTTGGTGCCACAATCGGAATACAGACTAGTACGTAAGCCTTGTCTTGAAACATCGAGAAAGAGCAGTAACAAAGCTATCTGCAGTCAGATCGGTTACAGCTTGGATGTGGATAGCTTTCATGGCAAATATATGAAGATAGATAGGTATGCCTTCTGGGTAGCACGACGATGCAGCTTATTAACTTGGATGGAGATCGGTCAAGCATAGTCCACTCCAGTCCACACAAAAGCTCCAGCATATGTGACTTGTGCAGTGGGTAAATCAGCAGCCATTAGTGAAGGACTGTTCACAGGCTGGCACCGTAAGCAATTTGCACACTTAGAAACCCTAGACTGTATTAAGGATCGAGCTGACAAAATCCAAAATTGTTGAGACACAAGAGACTGCAGTAGTTGTGGTGGAGCATGTTGGTACTGTGATTTTAGTCTACCAAAGTTTCAACAGCAGTATGGTATGTTGGCAATATGATAGTGTTTTGTGACATACTGAACATTTGCATTTCACAAATGCCCACCCGCCATGAGCACACCCTGCTGATCCAAAAACGGTGTCAAATGCTGCAATCACGTGGAACAAGGCTTTCCCCCTTGGAATTGTTTCAAGTAATCTTCGAAACATAATCTTTGTACCTATACATTTACACACAATGGAAGTTGCTCGCTCTAATTCAACAGATAATAGGATTTTACTGCTAGGAGGTACATCTGACAGTGTTTCACAAAACGCTAACATAGGCTATGACTCGAACAAATTTTGACCAAGACAAGAATATCTGTAACAATGGAAGCTCTTCAGGAGGATCATGTGTGCTAACAAGAACCAGCTGGGATGACGTTAGTTCTGGAATAGCAGAATTTTCATTCAGTAGGCACAGTGGCCACTGGTCAGGTGGGTCCATTAACCATTGAGGGCATGCCACCAGAGGGCATAACAACTTAGTTCATTGGGAAGCAGACCATGAGGAGCACAATCTTTAGGATGGTCTTTAGGAACAATGTGTTTCCAACACTGAGATGGAACCCATTCCAGGATTTGAGGAAACTATTTGCGACAAAGGTTTTTAACAGATAGGACTGAGTCTTGATCCAGGTGAGAGGTACACTAGAGTCAGTCCACGCACGACTGACAGTGACTGTTAAATGTCGGGTGAGGAAGGCATGACAGTAGTGCATCAATTTTGCAAACAAATAAGTACACACAGCTCAAGTCGAGGAAGTGAAACTTGTTTCAGTGGAGCTACTCGAGATTTGGCCAGTATGAGATGTATGTTAACATTCCCATGAGCATCACTACTCTTGAGTACACTACAGTGGCATAGGCTCGTTCAGATGCATCTGCAAAGCCATGTAGCTGTACACAAGCTGCAGCAGGACAAACAAAACGTGGCAAACTAAGGGTTGCAAGGTGGACAAATCCCTCAATATACTGGTTCCACGTCTCTCATGTTGATGATGGTAAGGGGTCGTCCCAACCCCCACTCCTTGGGTCCACAATCACTGCAGCAAAATTTTTGCCCACACTACCACTGGAGAAAGCCAGACCATAGGATAATAAATGTGAGCTATCTGTGACAAAACAAAACGTTTGGGTCACCATTGGAAATATTTAAATAGCAAAAGAAAACATCAGTCTCTGGACCTCACTGAAAACCCAGAATATTCCCTACAGGCTCAGATGAGAAGTCAAGCACTTTGGGATTCTCATGAGGTAGAGAAATGTCATCCAACAACTGAGAGACTGGTTACTTGACCATTTTCTAAGTTCAAATCCACCCCTTTAAGAGTTCAATCAACTGATCCTTTAGCACAAATGATTCCTCCACCGACGATGCATCAGTTATAATGTTGTCTACAAAAATGTTATTCTGAAGAGCATTTTGTGCCAGAGGATAATGGAGACCCTCATCAATGGCCAACTGGTGCACGGTACAAATTGCCATAAATGGCAATGATGTGAGCCTATAGGTTACAGTTGTAAGTTGCAACACTGCAAGTGGGAGAGAGGGGTCTTCACGCCACAGAATAAGTTGATATGGTCAGTCTTCCTCATGGATCAGAATCTGTGTATACATTTGAAAACAACACTATAGAGCCTGAACCTTAAGATGACATCGCATATCTCGGTTGAAGCTTGGGTCCAGAGAGAAGAGTATCAGCACTCGCCATTTTGTACAAACCATGGTGCAAGATAAAACATTTAGAGGTTTCTCGACTTTCTACCTTATGGGTGGATCTGATGTAAGCTTCCATATGACCTGAAGTAGCATAATCAGCCATGAAGTTCTTGTACATTGTTTCAACGTCAGGTTAAGATGTGAGTTTGCGCTCCATAGCATAAAATCTGTTTTCAGCATTTACATATGAATTTCTGATGCTCTGCCCCTCAAATTTGAATGGGAAGCGAACCTTGTATCTAACAGATTCATCTCAAGAGTGAGTGGCAATTAAGTGGGTCTCACAGAAGTCAACATCTGGTTGTTTTGCAATTACATTAGGGGGTTCCTCAGTTTCCCAAAACTGTTTGAGAATAGAGTCTAGCAAGTCCTTAGTCTCTGCAAACGTGAAAATCAGCTCTTGATCAGAGTTGGCATTCAGTTCAGGGTATTCTCCAAGGAGCTTCCATTCAAATTTAGACTTCAGCACAAAAGGCATGTGCTGACCTAGTTCAAGTAGTCTACTCATACAAACCTGTGCATAGATGTGAGTATCCAGCAACATGTCAATGGGACCAGATACGTCAAACTGAGCGTTAGCTAATGGAAGAGATTTCAATCGGGTACGAACACATTGATCCACACTTGCTTATGGTAGGTTGCTGGTAATTTTAGAGGCCACAAAAAGAGAGTGAGTGAAGGAACATTGAGATACAACAGAGGATTGGATTTTACAACTGACAGCCCTCTTTAAGCTGACTGTACCATGCACGAGACCACAGACCCTTTCCTTGACCTTTTGAGCAGGTAAAGACAACTTTTGCAGCTGCCTCTGTCATGAAGGATGCCTGAGCTATACCTTCCAGTAAGCAGTGAATCATGTACGGTTTACTTTCAGTATTATACATGTTTACCAGGGCAGTAGATAATGGAAGTATTACCACGAGCTGAAGAAACACCCAAAAATTGTTTAGTCTCAACATCAGAACTTAGTCATTTTCAACTTGAGTCACTGGATTAGGCCTGGACTGACCATCAACATGAAGTAGAGTAGGATGCCTCGGATTGCATCGAAAACACACAGGCCTATGGGCTGAGGAACATGACTCTACAGTATGGGCTGTTCCCAGCCAGTTGAAGCAGAGTTTCTTACTTCTTACTGCAAGCTATGGACGGTTTTTCTGAGGGTGAGGCATTAACAAATTCTGGACATTTACTTATAAACAGAATGAGTGGTCTGATGACAGACAATATAGGGCTTTAATTGATTGGGCTCAATTAATTAGGCCTACATACGGATTTGGGTGGTTGTGTTACATGACTTATTTTTTTAGAGTTGGCCTTCTGGTATACTTGACTGGCGTGTGTTTTGACTGCGATGTCAATGGCACAGTCCATAGTAGAGACCCTTGCAAGCAGAAACTACAAGTTCTGAAACCTTAGGCATATCATCAGTCCGCCCTGCATGTGAGCCTTCAGAGTGCGCAGTTCTATGTCCAACTTTCTCATCAAGACTGTGACAAGAACAGGATTTTCCTCAGTTGCATTACAGCCTAATCCCTCAAGAGCTTGTGCATTTTCATTGAATGTGCTGACGTAATGCCTGACGGATTTGTGGTTTGTGTTGTTGACAGAATGCAAATTGAGGATTCTGTTTGTGTACATTGTTGTCTGCTTTCTCAGATTTTGGTACTGAGATGTAAAAAGTTCCCATGCCGCAGAATAGTTTTCAGAAGAAATTGTGAGAAAATTTTTTTACCAATTGTAAAGATTCTCCTGTGAGGCAAACCATTAAATATTGAAACTTTTCAACATCATCCAGGCAACAATTGTTGTGATTGGTGGCAGGATACAACTGCGAAAACATAAGCCAGTCTTCCCAATTACCAGAAAAAGTAAGCAAATTGATCTTGGGAAGCCTTACATTTACAGATGGACCAGCAACAGGTGGAGTTTATTCACTCTGAACAACATGCTTAACCAAAAACAAAGCCACGCTATGAGTGTCTATCACTAAAATAAACAACTCATTATGTTTAGAGGTAAAAATGCTTTCATCAAAGTCATCAAGAAGCAGATCCAACTGCAGTAAGTTGTCACATACTGAATTTATAGTATTATCAATTGTCTCAAGTTGTACGCCAAGCGTGTTTACCTTGTGCACAATTTCCACAGTAACAAGTGGAGCACTTGTTACTGATGGGCCGTAATTTAGTTTCCTGAAGTTTCAGTAAAAATGCCTTGAAACCTATGTCGAAATATAACTACAATGAAGCAAGTGATAAACGTTACAGAGAAGACAAAGCTGTAACCTATTTTGTCACAGCACAAGTGAGGTTATGTATATCTGGTTAGGTGGATAAAAAAGAAAATTTCAGAGGAAAGAAATAAACTAGTATGTGGAAAATACTACTCGGACATACTCTGACTAATTCAAAGACAGACGAAGCAACAAACACAGCTGAGAAGAGAAAATGGATAAATTACCCACATGGCGAAATAGCATGCGACTTAGTGGATAACATCATAAAAAGAGGATCTTAACACAGCACAATCAACATTTCATATAGCTATCACGAATACGTTGAATCCCTCGTAATTGATGAGATGAGGGTGCATATCTTGTTTCTTCATAGAATGTCTGAACAGCGAGTGATTTTCTGCGGTAGCATCTGTACTTTATTCACAGGCACGGGAGATTACAATTACGTAGCACATGCAATTGAGTGACGAAATAACAAACAACACATAATTGCTGATCAGTATCACAGGTGAAGCCATCCGGCCCGGAGGACCAAAAATGTTTTGCAATTCATACACTGACTTTGCCGGACAACCAACGATAGAAAGATCGTCACTAGGAAACTTACCCCGACGCCATCTTGAGTTCCACTGATCTTCAGGGGTTGGCACGCACTATTTCCAGGATCAAATATTCATGCGCATAATCACGGAGTCCGCAAACACATATGTACACAGATGTTTATTTACAAAATTGTTTATTTACAAAAAATACTGAACAGGATGTTTCGTGACACTGAATTTCTATATAATGTGGGTTTTTGAATGGGAATTGGTTGAGTGCTCCTTGTGTTCTTGCACTAAGAAGTATGATGAGATTAGAATAAGTTTTTGTTTTTTGTCGGAAGGCAGCAGTTGCAGACTCAAGATGGCCACTTAGGTATGTTTCAGTGCTGGGCACCCTGTCTTCAGGAATTTTGCCCCTCTTTGGTGTTCCACCATGGAACACATTTATTAAAGAAATTTTTCATACAGATAGTTAAGCAGATGTTCCACATGATGCAGTATAATAGTAGTTCTTCTGTTTTCGTACATATTCTCATTGTGATGCAGTTCCCATGTACACAGTGGTGAAAAATCTCCAACTTAGGAGGGGGATCGATTTTAGATGCCCCCTAGGCAGGAGGAGCAGCTTTAGGAGCCTCCCTTGAGACATATTTGAGTCTTTTACAAGTTTAATTTTGGTAAAACACAAAAAAAAGTATAAATTACATGCTTTGTAAAAGACAGAGAAAAGTCTATAACCGTGAAGCTAAGATGTACGTATCAGAAATACTTTATAACAGTTCATTAGAAATTGTGTACAATACACAAATGCATCTTGGTGGGCAAAAATGGTTTAGGTGCCCATTTGCTCTTATTCTGGTGCTTTTTACTTAATTTGGAGAGATGCAGTGTATACCCTGCCCCACTAGTTGTTACGCCACTGCTTGTACATGTTTTCTTAGCACTGCTGATAAAAATTGTGTGCAAGTTGAGATAAACTTAAATTTTTTCAGATTCTCCCGGCACTCTGGAGGTCAAGCAGGAACCTCCTGATGAAGCAGAGATCCGAGAAATGGCAGCTAAGTTGGTTGAAGCAAATAATGCTAAGATGGCTGTGGCGGCAGCAGCAGCAGCAAGGCAAACTGCGCAAGTGGCACCTAACATGGTGCAGCCCGGTCAGCCCGGGATAATGAGTTACCTTACACGTACAGGTGGTGGTGCTGCAGTGAGCAGTGGTACTGCCATCAAGCAACAGGTATTATTATAATGGCAGTAGTTTGTAGCTTAAGGCACCTGCCAACATGGGCTTTACATGCAAGACACTGAATTGGCAAGCAGTCTCTGTCATGCAGGATGCAACTATTAAACTTCATGTTTTGACCTTAGTGGAAAGTATACAGCAAAGTTTGGTGCTCTATTCTAGTGTTACATGCAGGCCTATTTTTCTCAGATATAGTACACAGCAAAATTTTTGAGTATGGAAGAGCTCCAAAATGATGTTAACATTTATTCTGCATTTCATATAACTTCAGTTAATTTTGACAGATGTGACCAACCTGGTTCAAAATCTGTGACTAGCAAATCGTGTTTCTAAAACACAATAAAACTCTGCTTGCTCGGAATGTTTCAATACATTCTGGTCACACAATTTATTTTACACCAAGAACATTTTACACTATAATCGCAAATGCGGAGAACATAAATCTTTAAAAGTCGCTAGGAAGTTAATTAAAGCTCTTGTATTCTTCAGGTACAGGTTTCAGCCAAAAAAGTGAAAGAGGGCGTCAATATGTGCCGTATCATAGCCTCTTCTCGTAAAAGGAACAATTTAAAACTTATTTTAAAGTTTTCATAAAAATTATTACTCGTAGACCAAAGTGGCTTAATGTCCAACCAAAGCTTAGCCAACATAAAATTGTAGTCGACAGTACAACTAAAATTACGTTTCCTACAACCTAACAAGTAGTGACTTGTGGCAGCATCAGAACCACCATTTGACCAAGGTATATACGAGCAGCAAACAAGTTTGACGTTACCAAAACTGAAAACAATCACTGAAACGCAAGTGTTTAGTTGACCTAAAGGGAGTTTAGAACGGCAAGTAAGAAATAGAATTTTGATAAACACAGCTAACAGTTAAAGCCCAATATCAAACACAACTATGCTGCAACATTATTTTCAAATCAAAACTAGCCCAATATCATAGGCTGCCACGACTCACCTTGAGGACTGTTCCATCTGCCAAGTCTATATTCCTGGAGCAGAAATCCCATTTTGCCTCGAAATGTAATGACTGACAGATTTATGCAATTATGAAAAGCTCTTCGTTCGGCAGGCGACGTCCCATCCAGATGTCCATCGGACAGAGTGCAGGGGTAGAAAAGACGGGACAGCAGCTCGTGCAACCCGTTAAATAAACTAAGGCCCCTGGTAGGAGAAAGAGGGAGGGAACAGAGGGAAATCAAGGGAGGGGATCCAATTCTGCCTAGGAACTTGCCGAAAGTTCAGAGCACAAACACCGACGACACACACGATGGTGGCGCCGTCGGTAAATGAAAATTCCAGCATAAAATAGGCGTAGCACGTTAAACAAGACAGACACATCCAGTTATAGTTCTATACATAGAACACAAATTTATATTTAAGCTGTGTCCATAAAGTAGTGCCTAATGGAGGTAAAGTATTTTGTGAAGACAAAATCTCTATTGCTATTCTAATTGTACGGCTGATAGCAACAAAATTTGTATTTATATAAAGTGTAATACTTCAGAGTGGAATTCCAATCCAATAAACTTTGTGGCATGAAAGCAACGTTACATGTAAAGATTTCTTTACAAAAGGGACCTGGTTTTTCTTAGTATTGTAACAGTTAACTCTGTTTTCATACCAAACATCTTGGTGTAAGACAAGGTGTTTTTATATTTAACTGTTACTACATATAATCCGTTAACTACACCATAAACTCAGTGATGACCCTTTGCTAAGGTGCAATCTTCTGACCCAAGAAGTGTAGGGTTTTATAAAAACCGAGTGATTGTGTAGTTTGCATTTTCAAGTGAAAACTTCAATGCGTTTATTTTGTAAGCAACCCGTGATTAGCCTCTTGACAAAATACAATGCGAATTTAAATCTTCAAGAGGAGCTTATTTTTGAGACAAGAAAATACATAAGAATCGGAACCCATAAGTTGGCATAAACCGAGAGTCCCAGATGAATTTCCATAAATTATGACTAGAAGTCTGTGAAACTATATTAGTGTTATAGAAAATATCATAGAGTAAAAATCTTTCAAAAAAATGTGCAACCAATTAAAAGGGTGAGGAAATTGTCATACATATAAGATGCATGTGGTACCTAATTTTTTTGCTATGTACAGTCGTTAATAATGATGATGAAATTATTTTCCTGCATATAAAACTATAGAACAGTTCTAATCACCTTAGGCTATTTGTGAATTTATAAAGTTTGTGTTTGTGCTATCGAATTATTAGCATGCTTTCATCACACTTTGATTTGGCTACTGATTTTTAAGAATAGCAACATTGAATTATTGTGAACAACTGAAAGTGTGTGTTTCTGTTTAAACTATTTAGCTTGGTGTCTTTATAATTTTGCAATAGACCAAAATTTTGACTGCGTTGCCTTTATGTTGCTTTCTATGCGTAACAGAAACTGGTGTTTCCACACATCTCACAAAACTGCTTGTAAACTTTCTGGGAGAACATTGCTCGCGTCTCTTTGTTGTTCAGCTGTAGGCCATGAAGAGAAAAGTAATATTGTAACTAAGTACCATTTGACAACATAGCATTGTCATCCTTTGTCCTTCCCCCTTCTCACTCCCTCCTCTCACTCTTCCCTCCCCATGTAACCCCAAGACTGGCCACATGTCTTACACTTCCTTCCATTCCTTCCTTGCAAGGAGCCAGCGTGAAGTAAAGACCTCGCAACTTGCAACTTCCAAATGATTATCCTCGTTTCTGGTAGAGGGCTGCACTGCCTAGACGTCAACTAAGTGAATTTGTCCCACCAGTACATAAGTTTTTGTAAATTACTTCCATTTATAAATTAGTCTACCAAAGTTTGATTTTACTGTTAATATAATTAATTAAATATAATACTATGTACTGTCACGACTTTTTCGTTACAGTACGATATGCAAGACATCCAAATTGTACCAGTACATAAAAAGCAATATTTTGTGATTTTGAAGGAAAACTTACAGAAAATTTGGATGACGACAAACCATTCTACCTACATGCTACAAAACATAACTTGTTTATTGAATAAAATTTATAACCTGTTCCATGTTAAAAATGCTTGCAATATTGGTTTTTAGTTTAAAATGCAAAAGAATATATAAAACAAGATTTAAGCAATTAGAAAATTATGTAAAAGCATGCACAATATGTCAGTGATGTTATAAGGAGGTTTATGCTCCATTTGGTCAGAGTTAATTTAGAGATCAATACCCATTCAATTGCACCCATACATTTGCAATCAAGTGTGTGTGGTTATTTTAGTTAAATTAAATTTTTATTTGTTTTCATCTTACTAAAGCTGCTAGTGAATTCACAATTTATGAAAAATAATTCTTTCATATTCTTTAACTTTACTGGACACCACGGTGGTGTAGTGGTTAGACTACTCTCCTCCCACCAAGGAAACCCGTGTTTGATACTCTGGCGGGGTCGCCCCTGGATTTTTCGCATGTGGAAATTGTGCCAGATGATGCCACTGGTCGGCGGTTTCCCTGGGAATCTCCCGTTTCCTCCACCCTTGCATTCTAGCACTGCTCCATACTCACCTCGCTTCACCCTTATCTGCTGTCAATACCTCAATGTTAATAACCATCAAATCTCTTCACTCACTCACTGTACCTAAAATATTTATTCTTATGGCGTAAAATCATCCTGTTGCAATTAATATTTGTAAAACTTTAGCACAGTACACTTTTGTGATGTTGAAAATAATATTTTAAATCTGTGGTGTACATAGTATTGTTACCAAAGTCATGCTTTCATTGGGATTGGGTTATTGTTTATGGTGTAATGGCCCTAACCAAGCTGCATGGATTTGATTCCACTGAAGACTACAGAATTCCAAATATTAGAGCCGGTTTCCGCAGAGCTGATTAGATTGAGAAATACTGTTAGAGTGCATGAAAAATTTATAAATATTGTAATGTTTTGAAACGTTGAACAAGAATTCTTTGAATCATGTTGAGAAACAAAGTTTTTTTTTTTACAATTTTGTGCTATTGCTGAATGTGACAAGAAAGACATTACTTATAATTTTTAACATATTTTGATAAAATAAATAGAACATTATCGGTGGGTTGAATTCAACAGAAATATTACAAAACAGGCTTCTCGCACAAGGAAATTATAAAATTCATTAGTTTGTGTTACTAACATTAATTTTCGTACCTTTTAAACTGTTTCTTATTTGCATTTAATGATATCTGTCTTCATCTTCAAATAAAGTATGTTGTACAATGAGGTCATATTTTTTAGAAAATGAAAGTGCACAAATCAGAAGTATATCAAAAATTATTTTCAAATTTTAATAAAAATTTCCCAAAAACTATTTGCAATTTTCTGCCCCAATTTTGGATTGCCTTGCGTGTTAACATACAGTTGTTTGGTTGTATTTTCCGAAAATATTTTAGGAATATGTCTGAAGTTCATGATGAAGTAGTGAATGCTGGAAATTTAAAACTCTGTTTCCCTGTTGTGCCATTAAAGGTTACTTCAAACACTTTCCAAAGCAATCCACAGAATGGAAATTTATAAATTTCGAAAACACAGAAAAGTAATCAGCTTAAATATCTGAAAACAGTTTGTTATTCTGCATCCTCAAGGGTGGAGCAAATTTCTCTTCTCACGTCAAAGTCATGGGTAGCATTTTGATGCTCTCATGAACATCGCCTTATTGAAAAATTGGTGTTTATATATTTAGCACTATATATCCGGGATATTGATAAATACATTACTGTGACTTGAATTCAAAGACTAGATATTTGTTTTAGTATGTTTTGAATACAGAGCAATAATTTTCTGAGTGTATAAGTAAAATTGTTGACAAATGGAAAATGCTCAATGAAATACCTGTATAAGACATAGCAGAAGATAATTTTGCTTACATACAAATAATTAACTCAGATATACCTACTAAATTACATATCTGTACATGCAATAATTTTCCTGCAGGCTATATCAGTTAGGCCCGGAGTAAAAGCAAAGAACATTTTAATAATAATCATGGGCTTAGTATTTAGTAGTTAACGTGAACAAGATAGTTTTAAGTTAAAATTTTCAGTAAGTTACAAAAGTTAAAATACTTATTTCAGGACTGAAGAAAAATTATTTTTATTATTTAACCATTTGAAAAAGAAATTTTTCGTTACTTCAAATGAAACTCTTAAATACTAAGATTTTGTTACTACCCGTTTATTAACTGTAAAGACGAAGTAATACATATTTAGAAATAGTTTACCTGAACATTTCTAATTTTAAAACTTATCTAGGCCTAACAATATTTTGATGTTAAAACATATAAATGCAAAACAATTTTAAATTCCTTTTCACTGGGTTGATAACTAAACACGTTGCCACCGCATTGCATGACATGATGAAACAAGGAAAATAACAGGTCACCTTTAGCTGGTGTGTCTGACTGCTCGTAAACAATATGTTTTCAATGATGAAACTTTTGATCAATATATAGGGAAGCACGACCTTTCTCAGGTATCACACTAGTTCGCCACAGCACGATTGTTTGTCAGCTGTCAGTCGGACAGCCTGCATCGAGTGATCACGTTACTTGCACCAACCAGTGCCTGCGACTTTAACCTTCTTTCGTATTTTGGACATTTCAGTTCAAATATCTATTAAATTTATTTTCCATCGGTGTGAGGAGTCAATAGGGTGCCGGGAGAGAAAAGTAATGATTCTCTCTTGTCTTTGTAACTTTTGAAGTGCTAATGGGTGGCAAAAATGATCTCAATTAGATAAGTTGTGGCAATTTTAACTGAGGGGTTTAGCATGGTTTAGCCGACAAAGGAACACTGGACGAAAACATTAAAATTAATAAAAATTAAATTTTTCTCAATTCTGAAAAATTGAAGTTTTTAATTTAAAGTGAATATTTTATCATAAATTGACTTGGTGGTTTTTAATGTCATCTTGATACTGTTTATTTAAATAAGCATAATATGCATTATATAGAAGTTAAGAACATCAAATGAAAATACAACAGCACAAATTTTTTGATGTGAAATCCTTACTCCGTATGTTTTTACTTTGACTCATAAGTAATGCACGAATAACCCAATAAGCAAATAATCCACAACTGAAGAATTGGGAGCTTGCTGTATTTCTTTAATTTTTTAAGACAAAATGAAACTAGTTTTCAGAATCTGGATTGGTACCCTATCTGGTTATATGATTTTTGCTGTCTTGCCGTGGAAATCCACATAGGTTATTGTGTGTGACAGAAACGAGCGGCCCTGGAGGTGGAAGAGGTGGGACTTGGTTGTAGCTGGAGAATTACTGGGAAACCCAGTCTAAGTAGCAGTTGTATATCTGTCGCCAGATAGTAGTAAAGTCGTGCGCACAAATATTGGTCCCGTGTTCTAATGTTTCTGAGGTTTTGGTGAAAAGTGAGCTCTGTCAGTGATCCAGCTGAACATTAGCAAATCATATTTGCATAATTGTGCATATTTGTTCTTTAGAAAATTTAGCTAATTTTGTGGGTTAATTTATCATTCCCGCAATGGCTTCTAGTAAAAAGAGGAAAGTAATTCACAGTAAGGGACGTGAAATCATAAGTACTATAATAGAGAAGTGCGATGACGTAGCAAAATAACAGGTTCTATCATTACTGGTAAATCAAGCAACTCGTCGCGTGGCATTTTACACTTGGAAAAAACCACTCCACTGTAAACTTCTTTGGAAGTGGATGATTTATGTGTGTTATTAAAAACACTATCCACAATTCTTATGTGTGCGAGAAGAATGTTCCGGCTATTCCAAAACTGTTGCCAATTATCAAAAATCAGATAGATTTTCTATGGGGAGCAAGAACACTTCACCACTTAGTAAGAAGAATGGTATTTAAGTAAAGAAACATAGGTCAAAGAGGAAAATACTTGTTGAAAGAGCCAACATTATGACTTGGCGTAATGACTACATACGTAAGATGAGACACTACTGTGAAGTTGGCAGAGAGATAGTTTACCTTCTTGAAAGTTGTGTTGATAATAATTTGACATTTTCCAAGTGTGCTTGCAGAAGACTAATATTTTTGCACGTAGGTAGTCAGGATGGATTCCTTCCTAATTTATTCCTTCTGTATGGTGCCGGAACTGTCACTGGAGAGTACCGTCGTCAGATTAACCATGTCAACTTCGAAAAATGGATTGTTGAGAAATTATTATCTAACCTCCCACATTATGCCATTTTTGTAATTGATAGTGCACCTTACCATATTGTAGAGCTCAATAAACCTCCTTCAAAATATTCCATAAAAAACTACATATTATTGTGGCTTAAAAACTGTGGAGTACAGTGCAATGAGAGCATGCTTAAAGTTGATCTGTACTTAAGCTCATAGAGATGAATAAACTGCAAGAAAAACATTTAGAATAGATCAGAAACTCTCTCTTTTTGGACACACATTTCTCAGACTTCCGCCTTATATGTGTGATTTAAATGCAGTCAAACTAGCATGGAGTAAAAATCAAGAGGTTAGTAAGGGACAGAAATGTTACGGGCGACTTGTCACTTATGAAAATAAAGGAGATTACTGAAACTTCAATCTCATTAGTTACAAAAGAAGACTGAGCAGGATATTGTAGCCATCTTCAAAACTTCAAAGACGAATATTAGCGAAAGGATGGAATTATTCCTAATGTGATAACAGCATAATAATTAACTTGGGCGAATACAACAGTGAAAGTGACTTGGAAAGTGAAGTGTCGTCAGATGGTACAGCATCAATTAACAACAGTGATTCCGACCCAGAACTTGCGCAGCAATTATGAAGGTTTTCAGACAGATAGTTGAGTGGTTTTGTTCAGTGAATGTTTAGTATGTTTCATTTTATTAATTCTCAGATTAAATTTATTACCTAAAGATAAAAACTATCGGCCTTCAATACCATCGTTGTTCATGTTCCTGTTTACGGTCCGGCAGTTTAAAGGACGTAGTTAGTAAACACTCAATATATATTTCATATGCATGTTTATCTGTTTGTGTGTCCATGCCAATTCATTTTTTTTCAGCTGATTTTAATAAATGAAGTTAGTTTTTACTTGCGTGTGTGAAATTGCAAATTACTTTGACTGGATAATCCTTCTATTGAGCACAAAAAATTACTGAGTCTATTCGCAAGTGCGTTTTTGTAATCATTATTTAAGAAAAACACTTACCTACGACACATTTTTAGTGATTGTGTAGAGATATGGGAAATGTTTTTTATTTGCACAATTGTGTGCCGTTGCCTGCCGGCCCAGACACTATGCCGCCTCCACACCTCGGGTTGGGTCACCCGCATACCTTCCAGGGCCGCTCGTTTCTGTCATGCACAGTACCCATCTGATTGGCCAAATATCCACTTTTTTAAAAGGATGGTTTTACTAGTTTGAGCATATTGTGGCTGATGCTGCTGTAACACATGTTGCGACACTTTCATTACTTTATGAAAGTTGCGTCACTAATTATGATATGCTTGTAATATAACATTTTGATATGAAATTTTTTCCCCCCAACGTTCTAGAATCCAGACTATCAAATTATATCTTTTGCATTGCTGGCATTGTTTTTGCCTATGCAGAGTTCAATTTGTGAATTGTTTCTGTATACTACTTCACTACATTGATGTGTGACATCCTGTGGGCAACTAGGGTACGTCATAACGCCAAGTGCTTTTGGTGGTTTGCAAGGGCAGATGCACCCAGGATGATGCTGACTAGTCCTTGTGTGGGACTGGAGCGCATCCGGAATACAGGACTAGCCGTGTGGCCTTTCGGCAATGCACAAAATCTGAGATGGCTAGTACTATTTTCCGCTTCTGTGAGACCGCTCTCATGGGGTTGCCTGGACAATGCGTAACCTGCAGAAGCTACTGGACCTGCTGGGTTTCCAACTGGAGGGTTGGCCCTCTGATTCTAATGTGCTGCTCAGTGGGTGTTTGGCGGTACTGTTTGATGTCGGAGTTTGGCAGATTGATAGGGGTCCCCCAAAACCCCAAGTTGGCTAAGCCAAGAGACGTGTTTCGTCTGCTCAGGTAGGCCAAGGAAACTGGGTGTGTTGTGCCGTCGACTCTGGTAGATGGCGTGAAGAGAGCTGGTTCGTAGGCTGGTGAGATGGGTCTCTCCAAGCTGCAGACGACTTGTGCTTGTTCCCGGGGACTGTGGTGCTAGAGTTCATTGGGGTTGTGGCTAAGCTCCTGTTAGTACTTAGAGATACTCTCTGTCCTTTCTACCCACTTAACACTATGACAGGAGAAGGGCACGAGGAAAGAGTATCTATGATCAGATCTCGCGGAGGTGGGCAGGTAATGCTGGGATCTTACTTGAGAGTACTTCCACATACCATCTCCGCCAACTCAATGCGGTATCCCTACCTCAGTACCTAGCACCAGAAGCACGACCGTGGGCACTGAGGGTCAGGTCTCACTGGCTGACGGTCCCAATACGTGGGTGAGTTCCTCTTGAGGATCAGTCTTCCCAGACCCAGGGAAGTACTCCTCCCAGCACCAGAAGCACGGTGGAAAAAAACAACCCCATACTGTCAAACTAACTCCAAGTGGAGGAGTACCTAGTTCTACCGTTCTGTACACTGTGGTGAACAGGAAGGGTGGCCGTCCAAGGTCTATGAGAGTGTTTGGTGGTTTGAGGAAATTTCCCGGTACCTGCTGTCCCTCGGACGGGGCTGACGTCTTCAGGGAAGGGTACTATAGCTACTGGAAAGATACCCTTAGTGGATTAAAAGCTTGTTTATTCCGTTAAAAGGAAATAAACAAGGTGGTGTTGCTGCACTACCTCCTATCAATGGGAGCTTAATGGAAGCTGACTATGCATCGACAGGTGAAGGCAACCTGTTCCTAGGCTAAGGGAGTAGGTAGACGAAGTGCTATGAAAATAACTCTTCCCTACTCACCCTATGGTCGTTTTTTGGAGGGGAGGGGGTCACTGCTCTTGATCCTCTGGGTGTGTGATGTCACCGGCCAGTGCTGATTCAGGACTGCATGTGGTGATCGTACTAGTGGTGCCATCCGGCGGTGTGCTATAGTACTTGGATAATCTTGGTACATAATCTCGGTGGCTTGGCTGGTGAACAGTACAAGTCTTCGGGCGTGGAGCATGTGTCATTTCCCGTGGATAAACAGTACAAGTTGTAATGTCTCGTAGAATGCACTGCCAATCAAACTCCGGTGAAAAGTGCAGCGGAGTGATGCACACTGATGAATAGAAGTCAATTTAATAATGTTGAGAAAGATGTCACGCGGCAACATGACTTATTTGTCTTTGACACATGTAACTTTTTTGCAACCCAACATTTTACTAATTATGTTGCCAGTGTTGTTAATACGTAATATCCTTAAGATATAGAAATGAATCTTTGGTTGATAACAGTGTTTCAAACTAGGCAGTTCCTTAATATACATGCATGCACGCATTGATGTGTGATGGGCTGGATATTAATCAAACACCTAGGAAATCAGCGGGTTCTTTGTTCGAAGATGTAGCCAGTCTCTCCTTGAAGGGGTTCAGTTCTGATGGGATATCGGGGCTTTGCTGGTATAAGAACTGGCAGCGTGGCTACTTAGCAGTGCACAAAATTAGTTTACATTCGGCAGGTATGGCAGATGGAAGGTCACTTGGGCGACGTTTCAATAAGTCACAAGTTTTTCTGTGGTGCAGTTGTATGTGGTGTTGGAGTGATTGGTATTTCCTGTGGTCAGTATACTGAAGTAGGTAGAAGTATTGCTGGAGTCAAGTGTGCTACGGCCGGTGTAGGTGGCAGTTCAGGCTTCTTCAGGTATTCTATAATCCAGTCAGGATAAGCTACCGGTCCAGAGCGTACAAGCGTAGAGAACAAATGGCTGGGCACTGGATCTCCCCTTGGCTCTTGCAGTCGGCGTAGAGCTTGGCGCTGTTCCCTGGGTTGCAGACTAGCTAACTGTTTTAACTATAAAGGGCTGATATTCATGCGCTTGCCCGGATGTAGAGAGTGCCTCCCTCACTTTCTCCTTCAATCCCCCCCTTTTCAAAAAGGCATCAGGAAATTGGAAATTACCCCACCAAGCTGCTTTGTACGTGCAGGCCCTCGCTTGGTTGAAATTTGTCTTTCACCGCTAGGGGGTAGGGCCTGGTAACCGTCTACCACTTTGGGGATTACAGTATAGGTCACCAGCAGAGACTGCTCTGGGGAGAAGTCATCGCCAAGCATAGTTTTCGGCTTTACATACAGTGTAACAGCACTAATAATGCATTTAACAGACTTGACAACTTTTAAGATTTTTCCGTAAAATGTACGGAAATTATACCCTTTTTACGATTTTACGAAAATGCCTTGATTTTTTTCCGAATTCCGATACTGCAAAAAATTTTATAGTGAATATTTACTAGAGATGGGACATTCGATTCTTTGATACCTCAATATCAGGCCGTATCGAAAGTATCTAGTATTGTGACGTGCATATCAATACACTTGTTCGATGCGTGAAATGCTATATTATAAACACTTGAATGGCTAGGTCCGCCATTTTCCCAATTGTCATGGACAACCCTAGACAAAGGGGGGGTATAGATGGATATCTCCCACGCATTAATCATTGACAGTGCATGCAGCGCTCCTAGTGGTTGTACCTTGAACTAAATTCAAAATGGTGGACAGGGCTGGCTATTCGAAAGTTAATTCTGATTTTTTTGAAATAAATGTTCCAAACTAAGAATACTTTTACTCACAACTAGCTCTCTCTGTGTGTGCGTTTTTTTTCTAAAGATAATTTGTGTATTTGAAATTGCAGCAGGCAGTTTACGTGAGTTTTAATAGTTTTTATCCATTTTACTGATTGGAAACTTTAAAAGTTTGTGAGTCTGCAGACTTGTATGATCTCTATGAATCCAGCACATTAGCTCACATAATAAATGTAGTGCAATTTTTATGCAGGGTTATGTACATGTGACACATGTTTAAAGCTGTAATTGATTTGTAAAAATCATACTATGTATTTGTGTGTTAATGGAATATGTTCTTTAAAATTAATTCCTTGTGTAAGAAAGTACCATATGCCAATCATACCTTGTGAAAATTGTTTAATTATGTATTTTCATCAAACAAGTTTTCTGAATATATTTTCAATATTTGACAAGACTTTGAACTGTAGGTAGGCAAGGTTGAGATTGTATTGCCATAGCTATTTGCTCATACTGACACAGGTATGCAATCGGTGTAGACCTCTTAATGAAGTCTAATTTTTGTTGCATACTTTTTTATTTACATGTGTCTAATTTGCCAGTGTAATATTATAAACATGAACAATTCAGTTAAATTGTCACAAGTGGGATATTTATTGAATATTCTCTTTTTCTTTTATTATTAAATAAAGTTATTGTAAAATGTTTTATAAAATTAGTACAGTAAGATGTGTTTGTATTTTATATTCTTATTCCATTGCGCCTGTAATTGTTTCTTCATTGCTTTTATTGTAACGATGTTGCTGACTAGTGATTTTGTGGAAAAAGCGCTTTGGTTTGTAAATGATTTTAAGAAAGTCAAAGTTAGGGATATGTGCGATGCATCTGCAGGAGATCGGAACCAGCCGATTTTCACTTAATCTGCAACTTTTGAAGAATCAGAAAATAGCCTATTTATTTCAATTCAGATTTTATTAATTCACGCTAATAAACAATTTGTTAACTATGGCAATTTTACCATAGCATATTAGGCCTAATTTTATCAACCATTATCACCATTTGACTTTGATTCAGTGAAGAGGACATAATATGTTTATTATTATTAATTTTGACTGTAGTGACATTGACAGTAATAACTTAGGAAATCATTTTTCTATGAAAAAATTGCATCACACATCATAAGGGATTTAACTAAAAATGCATGCCAGAATTACTTTCTATCACTGTTATTGTATAAACAATCAAGGGGAAGCAACAGAATTTTACATGGAAGCCCACTGCAAGATTAATACATTAATACAACACATCAAGTGAACTGTAAAAATAAATCTTCCAAATAATTATGGTTGTTGATTTCAATAAACTTTCTGCACTGAAAATCTATTTTCCAATTGTATTTTGTTTTGTCGCTAAAAATAAAAAAACCGCATCTAAACTGATTTTGTATTGCTACTTACTCAAGGCAGCAATACCAAAAACTTGTGTTCATGAATGAAGTTAACGTGTGTAATTTTGGAATGTTGTTGGAATGAGAACATTTTACTATCACACTATTTGTTTGGTGTTAATAACATGTTTTCTCTGTAACTGTTATTTCATGTGATGTTCTCTCGATGCATTTCCAGAGTGAAAAGCTGTCGAGACACACGGGAGTGTTAAATATTTCCTGGCTGAACAGCATACACGTAGGCCACTTGCATAGATGTGAAGTGAATGCTTATTGTTTTACGTGACCAAAAATTTGCAGGTTATGGGACTTAGTATAATAACAATGAGTATTGTGTGGAATTATTTCTCCTTTAAAGCTTGTGAGGAATCTTTTGCCATTTGTAATTTGTGGAAAGGCGAGATCAAATGAGACGGAAAAATAAACAAAGCTTTAGTACGATTTATCTTGAAAATTACATACGTCGAAACGTGACATTTTGACTGTCAAAAATAAATAGCTCACCATAAACCAATTCTCAAATTTGTAAAGTGTATGTGATGATATGCCAAATATAAGTGAACACACGCAACATTTGTGTCCCAAACAGCAGTGAAGGTAACAGTACACAGTCTTTCTCATCTTAAACTTCAGTAAGTTTTTACACTATGTCAGTCTTTTCAAAATGCAGAATAAAAGTTTTTATTGTTTAATAAATGAGAAATAATAATGCTGCTATTCTAAAGCCAAAATTAATTATATTTTTGTTTTTGTTTGTTGAGTTATTTTCCCCGTTGAGAACCTTCTAACATGAGAGACTAGATATTTTATGAAAATAGTCTATTTAATATATCAATTTAGATATCGCACTTTCGTTTCACGAAATTTTAGGCGTAACTGTCAATGTAAACAAACATTTGATGCGGCCATAGAATACTGCACACATTCTAGTTGCGAGTGTTCACTTTGCACCAATGTTACTAGCGCTTAGAGACAGTTTGTTGTCAAACTACTGTAGTTTATTTTGAAGTGCATATTTTACTGCTTGTGTAATATTAGGAATATGTGTGTTTACATTTTGTTATGAAAGGAAAAAATGTCGTGGTGGCATTGTGAGTGATATGATTTCTGAGATTTAAAAATTGTCCCGGGACGAAAACCAGAATTTTTTCATATAGATTATTTCTCTAATGCCTAGAACTCGCACAACTTTAGATTTTTTTATTTATATAGTGCCAAAGTAAATTAGTATACAGGAGAATAGTTCATTTCTTGTGGAGAAAGCTAATTTTGTGAGATATCGCACATTTGTCTGTATTTCGTGTTAGTTCACATTTTAACTTGTTTTCTAGTTTTGCTGTTTTTTTTAATCGTGATTTAGCACAAAATTCTCTCTCTATGCCTGATTAAATACGACTGCAAACACGCATGCTATTTGCATTGTGTTTTCAAGCACCACCAGGTTTGCAGAATATGATACCCAGCAAGAAAATTTTTCAGAATTGAATCAAACTTTTAAATGCAAAACATCAGAACTCTTTGATTCTTCGATTCAGGCAAGAATCGGTGGAATCTATAATTGAATCATCCTATCACAACAATATATATTTCTTTCTACAAACCAATGTGTTACGTCATTGAACTGCAGTTTTTTCTTTGGTAATTAAGTATATGTTTCTGTAATTGTATTTTTTGTGAATACCCTTTTCTGTTAAAGTATTCTGAAGTAATATTTTGGTTTTCCAGTGCATGAAATATATGTTGATACAAACATCTCTGCAGTGTACCGTATTTGTATGAATACTCCGTTGATATTTTGGAGCCTGTATTTGAATATTTCTTTCAGTTGTATGTAAAATATTAAATTATCAGGTGGTCATGGAAAATTGCATGAAATCAAAATAAAAATCCTTACTAAATACGCTACAATGGCGCCGCCATTGTTGCTAGTTCCAATAATGACCACTTTTCGACATTGCTAGAACTCTTCTTTGGTGGAGTTTGGTATTCGTTCCCTTTTCCTCGCCTGATGTCCTACCTTGATTCCCCACCTTTGTGTGTCTTTTTTTTTTTTTAAGAGGGGCGTAGTTAATAAATAGTGTTGCATAACTTCCCCTCGTTCTATTCTCCCGGCATGACTACTAGAAGACTCATTGAGACTACATTCGTTATTGGTCTGAACAGCTGATTGATTTGTATGAGGCACAGCGAATTTGGCACTTCAAACTGTCAATTGGTTCTTAATGTAATTTTGTAATAAGTTTAGTTTTGCTGTGATTAGTGACCAGTAAAAACGAAGCTGTATTAGGGTGAGTTGTGGAGCGTTTTTAATAATTTTGGGCATTGTAGGGTTTTTAATATGTTGTGGAGTAGTGTGTGTTAGTTTGTGCAAGCACGTAGTAAGGTATGGTTTGTCAAAATTGTTGTTTCTTTGCACTTTCCAAATTCCCTTTCACCAGAAATTAATCTTGCTAACTGTGTGTGTTGCTTGTTGGTATATTTTTAACGTGTTAGTTTTGTTGAATGCCGCCCCATTTGGCTTGCCCAGCCTTGCTTGGTTCTACTTTGTCCACAACTCGCCTGCTATTGCGGTTTTACTATTGTGTCATCAAATATTTTTACTGGCTATGTACTTTAGGGTTCAAATGAACTGCTACCCTGCTTATAAGGTTTTTAATGTAAATTTTAAGGATTGTTACTATGTTCATTGTAGGTAAGGAATGCTTTAATTGGCTCTTCTGGCTGCTATTCCTTGCAGTGTAGTCCTGTCTAAGAAGGTCATTATTCTATTTAAATTGAATTATTACTTTCACATCAGTATTAATCAAGATCTTTAATTTAGTAATTTTCTTGTTCTGCACTCGTTTTATGTTGGTTGTTAAATGTGGGCCATGATGACATTTGAAAGGCATGTTCTTTTTAATGAACACATTTCTCACAAATGTTAGATATTTTTAATAACTATTTATGTAAATTAAAGTGAAGCTCTTTAAGAGGTATTAAAAACTTTTAATATCAAGCTTCTAACATGTGCAGAAGCCTTAAGGTGTTTTATAGCAGGATCCCTATACAAATGTTTTTCTATTCAGTACTGTGCTGGTTTTTCAAATAAATGAGGCACTGTCAAATTTTTAAAGGCTTTATATTATTTTGGTATGAGCCAGTTTATTGTAATTTTTTTTGAGCTGCGATGTGTTACAGAATTTTTTTATACAGTTTGAAAATTGCTGTGGTTTACTGGTTGGTTATGCTATTGGATATTGACACAAAATAAACATATTAAACTTTGTACTTGTTCAAATTTATTTGTGCTATCTCAGCACAAATAAAAACTGTGACAACTCTGCTAGGCTTGTAGTTATATTTGTACTTAATTTTGTGGGGTTGTCTATTATTTTCGGCGGGACGAACTGGTCGCATTCCTTCAGGATTTGTACCTCCCGTTCGAGGACAATTTCACAGTTATCCAGTTGTGCCGCTTTGCTGTTGGGTCTTGAATCATCACCAGCAGCTAGGGAAATTGGGCCGTTGGGTCTTATGCTTCCGATTTAAGGTTCATCATGTTCATGGCACCAACAATCAAGTTACCGATGCGCTGTTGCGCATGTTCGATGTGGACAATTTTGAAGTTAAAGAAGCAGAGGCACTGACTGCGGCCATAGGTCTTACATAGGGTTTCCCCGAGTTCTTTGTAAAGCTGCGACAGGCACAGGCAGATGACGCCTTTTGTTCGCTGTTGATAACAGATTTGGATGTTGTATTACCCTATGTAGTGGATAAGGATATCCTATATTTTACGGGACAAAGTGTGCGTGCCCACGAGATTGGCGAGAGCAAAAAGGCTCTACGATGCACCACCCTCTCCAAGCAGCTTGGACCTGGGGTGAGTGGAGCCAATCATTCTCTTGATAAATTGTTGTACATTTCTTTAGAGCAAATTTCACAGCTCTTTTCTTTGGACCCAGTTATAATTCTTCAATTTTTCATTGCGGTTAGAAAGTTGGCCAATCAATGTCTGTTCAGTAGGTATGCTGAAGGTTCTCTCAGTTAAAGTTGAGGATTTTATTTTACAGCTATTACGTGAGGAGTTACCATTTTTAGAGAGAGGCACTTTTGCCGGGTTTAAACAACGTGTCTTGCAAGCCCTGTTTCCTGCACGTGTCATGAGACTACGCGAAAGGTATTTTGTTTTAACATTTTCATAAACCTGAGAGGAGCCCACGTGCAATTTTATCAATTCCGTATGCACTTATCATGACTCACTTTGTTTTTCATTAAGCAATTTTATCAATTCCGTGTGCACTTATCATGACTCACTTTGTTTATCATTAACTGAGAATGAGTTAACGTGCGTCATAGTGGATAATTTAGCACCACATGTGAGAGCTCAGTGTACGTTACTTCCTGTTCCTAATAATTTGCGTCAGCTGCGACGACTGAGCTGTTAAGGTGCAAAGTCGCTTGTTGGCATCCAGTCAATACCGGGGCGAGTATTAGCTAAACGTAGCCTAGCCGATAAGGAAGTGTTTCTGCTGCTGTGAGCGTGGCCACCTCTGGCACTCGTGACTGGCATGGGGCATAGGCCTGTCAATCCAGCTCACCAGAAAGCCCTGCACTCTGTCCAGAAGTGCTCCATCACTGTTACGTGCAGAGATCATAATTTTCCAGCCTTAATTTATACTGGGGCCACACATTGTGTGATGAGTGAGGCGTTCCTCAAAACGTCTCATCAACGTGAAGATTATATCTAAAGGGTGCATCACTGCTGTCCAGGAGAAACGTCTTTGTGTCACTAACAGCGACATAGTGAAATCAGACATGGTGGTTAACCTGCACTTCAAAATTGGTCAATTCTCTTGTACCTTCCGCTTTTGGGTTTTCTCGCATCTCTCAGGAATTAATTTTGGGTTTAGAGTTTTTTGGTAAAATGAGGACATTCATTGATTAGGATTCTTTCAACCTTTCCTTTCGTTCCCAACATGCTTATTGGGTTGCACGTCAATGTGGTTCCGGAAATATTCATGCCTCTGGTGGAGGGAGATATTTCCGATGCCGATTTTAAGCTTTGGTTGGAACAGTTGAGGAAGGAGTTTGGCGACGACATGTCAGGCATCAGCAAATGTGATATGCTCCTTTACAAGTTCGCATTGATGGATGAAATGCCAGTGCGGGACCATAATTTTAGGTGCCCTCCCCCGCATTGATGGATGAAATGCCAGTGCGGGACCATAATTTTATGTGCCCTCCCCCGCATCAATGGATGAAATGCCAGTGCGGGACCATAATTTTAGGTGCCCTCCCCCGAAGCTCCAGGCTTTTTGGGAAATCATTTACAAGTTGCTAGCTGCAGGCGTAATCGTCCCGTCCACCTCTGAATATTGCTCTCTAGGTATTTTGGTAAGGAAATGGGATAGTGTTATGTACCGATTTGTTGAGAATCATTCACCAGTTAATAAAAAGTTCCACAAGGATCACTTTCCTTTGCCAACCATAAATTGCACCCTACAGCATTTAGGCAAGGCCCGAGTGTTCTCTGTCTTTGACTTTAATAACAGTTTCCACCAGTGCCTGTTAAACTCTTCTTGCAGGAAGTATACTGAATTCAGTGCACCGTGGAGCCAGTGCAAGTAATCCCTATGGGTTCAAATTCTGGAAGTCAGGTCTTGTCATGTGTTTTAGATTATGTATTGTCTGAATTTAATTACAAATTTGTGTTCAATTATATTGATTATATAATTTGGTTTAGTGACGACCTTTACTTTCACTTGTCACATTTGCAGCAAGTTTTCCTTAGAATGAGAGAAGTTGGCCTTACCATGAACCTAGAGGTCACTCTAGGGTCCAACAAGGTTAAGTTCGTATGGTATCAATCTGCTCTGTGAGGGGCACCTACTCATTGATCTTGATCGTGTTGTGTCCATTCTGGATTTCCCGTGACCTAAAACACTGAAATTTGTTCAGAAATTTCTTGGGATTATGGGCTATTATTCCCACTTTATAGATAGCTATTCTGAGATTGCAGCACCCTTGAATCTTCTAAAGAAGAAGAAGGGTGTTTGGTTCAAATAGGGCCTAGAGCAAGAAACCATATTTTTCCATTCTTACATCTGCCGGACTTTTCCAAGTGGTTTTGTAGTCTAGGTTGATGTTTCCTCCCTGGCTTTAGGCGGAGTTCTGAGCCAGTGGACGGAACAAGGATTAGCAGCGGTAGCATTCGCCAGCCGCAGCCTGTCTGAGACTGGGCGAAAATTAGGAATATATGAGGAGGAGACCCTCGCTTGTATTTTGGTCTGTAAAAGTTTGCCTTTTACATTGAACATAAGGAATGTGACTTGTTCACAGACAATCAGGCCCTGAGTTGGGTCTTGAATCATCCCCAGCAGCTAGGGAAATTGGGCCGTTTGGTCTTATGCTTCCGATTTAAGGTTCATCATGTTCATGGCACCAACAATCAAGTTACCGATGCGCTGTTGCGCATGTTCGATGTGGACAATTTTGAAGTTAAATAAGCTGAGGCACCGACTGCGGCCATAGGTCTTACATAGGGTTTCCCTTAGTTCTTTGTAAAGCTGCGACAGCTGCCTTTTGTTCGCTGTTGATAACAGATTTGGATGTTGTATTACCCTATGTAGTGGATAAGGATATCCTATATTTTACGGGGCAAAGTGGGCGTGCCCACTAGATTGTTATGCCCTTGTCTTTGCGGCCCATTGTGATAGCCTATTTTCATAATTCCATGTTTGGGGGAACACCAAGGGATAAGCAAGACTTTTCACAAGATAGCTACTTACTTAGCCTGGTCTACACTTGTCCTACACTTAGCCTGGTCCATGCTTGCCAAAAATGCAAGCAGACGCATCAGGTTAATGTGGGGCAAGCTGTAGGTCAACTTCCTGAAGCACCCATCCATTTGGACATATTTGGGCCCTTGATACGCTCTAAGAAGGGTAACATCTGTATTCTCATCTTGTTGGATCTTGTTCACCAAGTTCGTGATTTTGTTACTGTTTGCGGAACAAGAAGAGGACTACTATAGTTAATCCTTACGGAGCAGATATGGAAAATATTTAGTTCTCCTATTGAGATCTTCATGAATAACGCCAAATATTATACGTCTAATGTGTTCAAGAACATGTTTTTAAATGGGCCATTTAACATTTCACTTCAGGTCTGTACTACCCAAAGGATAACCAGGTGGAAAGGTTTAACAACCTCAAGGCTTGCCTTACTATCTTTTATAACAGTGATCATACCCTGTGGGATCAGAATTTTGATCTCATAAATGTTGGTTTTAATAGGGCCTTGCATGGGTCAACCGGTGTTACTCCATCTATTCCTTCTCCGCTGGACAACACGAACTGGAACCAACTGTTTGAAGAGGTGCATAAGTGGCTTGGCCTGGCCAAGCTGCAAGTAAACGATAAATTAAACCAGGTCAGATCTCCCGCAAATTTTAAGATAGGAAACCTGATATTGTGCAAAAGTTTTTCTGTCACCAATTTTGAATAATATCTCTGGCGAGTTGGTGCCTAAATTTGTGGGTCTTTTCAGGATCCACAAATTTCTGGGGCCCAATACTGTTAGCCTAGTGTCACCGTCCACCGGCAGATCTTACAGGAAAGTGCTTGTTGCGCAACTGAAAATGTACGTGCAGAGAATGTAACATGTCGCTGGTGCCTTAGAGAGTTTAATTACCATAATGATACTGATTCTTGGGAGCTTGGTGGGATGATCAGTGTTTAGTATATCTTGATGACATTATAATATTTAGTAGTACTGTAAGAGAACATGCTGAACGCATGAGTAAAGTATTGGAAAGACTAAAGCAAGCTAATTTGCGAATCCAGTCTAGTAAGTGTTCATTTGTACAAGACAGTGTAGAATACTTAGGGCATGTCGTAAGTTCGAAAGGCGTAGAACCAAATCAGAAAAATCTGCAAGCAATTAAAGAACTCCCTAGATCTAAAAATGTCACAGAAGTTCGCTCAGTGGTAGGTTTATTGCAGTATTATAGGAAATTTGTACAGAATTTCATGCATATAGCAAGACCATTGACGAGATTAACTAAGAAAGATGAACCATTCGTTTGGGGAGCAGAACAAGAGGAAGCTTTTAAAATGTTAAGAGAAAAATTAATTTCATATATGATTCTTGTGTATTCAGATTTTTCACAGCCATTTATTGTGAGTACAGATGCTAGTAATTATGCCGTAGGCGCTGTCCTGTCTCAGATGAGGAACGGACACGAGAAACCAATCACCTATGCCAGTAGACAATTAAATTCAGCAGAAAGGATCTACAGTATAACAGAAAAAGAATTGTGCGCTTTAGTTTTTGCCACAAAACAGTTCAGGGTGAATTTGTATGGGTGTAGATTTACCGTTATTACTGATCATGCTGTATTGAGATGGTTATTGAATTTGAAAGCCCCTAGTTCGAGACTCACTCGATGGGCACTTCGTTTAGCAGAGTTTGATTTTGATGTCCATAAACCGGGCAAGAAACACGTGAATGCAGATTGTTTGTCGCGAATGGTAAGTGCGATAAATTCAGAAGATTTAAATAGAGAAATAATTAAGAAAGAACAGAGGAATGATGAAACATGTCTAAGTGTAATTGAGAAGGAAAATTTCTTTATTGATAGCGAAGGCATCCTATACAAACGCAAAGATGACAAAATTTTAGTAGTTGTTCCACAGTCGCTCATGACCAGAGTAATTAGTCATCACCATATCACTCCATTTTCTGCTTACCAAGGCATGAAGTGAACTCAGAACCTCCTCAAAACCTTGTACTGGTGGCCAACATTGAATAAAGATGTAGATGAATATAGTGTGAGGTGCAGTGATTGTCTTAAGAGAAAAAGTACGAAAATGATGAAAGCACCGTTAGGTTATTTACCGCAAGTAAACTCTCCATCCATTTCAGTTGGTATCTCTAGATATTTTAGGTCCCTTGCCGATGAGTGAGAATGGGAATAAATATGTGATGACATTTATTGATTATTTCACAACGTACTGTGAAGCGATACCAATTCCCGATAAAACTGCAGAGACAGTAGCGAAATACTTTGTACATCAGATTATTTTAAGGCATGGTTGTCCTCAAAGCCTGCTTACAGATCAAGGGAGAAATTTTGTGTTTAGATTGATGTGCAAAGTGTTAAAAATTAAGAAGTTACAGATGACCCCTTTCAGACCACAATGTAACTGACGTGTTGAGAGACTTCATCGAACCCTAGCTGACATATCTCATTACGTAGATGAATACGGTAGTAATTGGGAAAAATATTTGCCATATGCAGTGCACGCATATAGGACGGTTCCACATTTTGTGATGGGTTATAGCCCACATTATTTGTTATATGGGAAAGAAGTTAGGCTCCCCCTTTAGGTGGATTGAATTGAGTTGTTAGTCTAATGTGTTAGAGGGAGATATATATGACAGCTAAGGGACACGTAGAAATTTTGAGTAAGAAGTTAAAAGAAGCACATGAGGTTGCTAGCGAAAGGAATGGAGTAGTTTTTGAGATACAAAAAGAGTATTATGACAAGAAGTCAAAATCACCAAATATTGAGGTAGGTGATTACGTGTATCTACACACGCCAAGTGTTAAGAAAAATCAAGTATCTAAGTTTCATAAGCTTTGGTCTGGACCTCATAAAGTTTTGAGAAAAAATAAGTTCAGTCACATTTGAAGTATTACTAGATAAGATAAAAGTTATTGTCCACAGCGATAGATTAAAGTTGTCTAAAAATTATACAGAGCCAAGGTGCTCGTGTCTAGGTAGAGACACAATGTGTAGGGAAAATGCCCCGCAGATTATTGATTGAGTAGAAACAGTTGAGAAATTTTGCGATAGTGAAAGTGATAAAGAATTAAGTGAAGAAAAAATATTGAAGAAAATATAGGCTCAAAGTCACGCCCAATTATAGCAGAAATATGTGAAGTATAGGAAATATGTGTTGAATGCCCTAGGGACAACAGCACATTCGACTATGTTTAATTTACAGATAGCATACTGAAAAACTGGGTTAAGACAATATTTGACTGTGAATTATTTCTTACTAGTCATTGCCAACACATTGCTTCTCTCATTGTTTTTACTTCAGATTAATACAAAATAAATATTACAAGCTGTAGAAGATACTATTCAGTAATACAATACTTTCAAGTTAATCACTGTATATTTTTAGTGTACAAGTTATTTAAAAAACAGATTGACATGTTACTTTTAGGGGGATTTTCTCAAAGGTTCAATATTAGTGTATAAAGTTTATCATCCTTCATCCTGCAATATTACCATTTATGATAGTCAGATATTACAATATATGATACAGAGTCATGAAACAAGGTTAAAACGAATAAAGTGACGTTAATGTTGTGAAAAATAACGAAATTGCTATTCATCACTTTTGAATGGTAATAATCAAATGCACATAATTGCCGAGACATTTTATATAAACTTTTGCTTTGAAAATTTCTTTGTATAATATATGTATAATTACGAAACTTCTGCTTTTATTTTCGATTCAACACACAGGATCATAGATTATATGTATTATATTTCTTGTTGTGAAGATTAATGCTTATTGTAAACTACTATTCAATTTGAAAAGGAAAATTAATTTTTTCATAAATAAGTTATATTGTGTTTAGCGCTATCTAGACTCTATTTCATCATTAGTGGAACATGAAGGTTTTATTTGAGATGAAAATCTGCAATGTGCATGCATAGTAAACCTGATAACAGTGTACTTCGATGATCCTTCGACTAAAATTAGTCTCACTTTAATAGGGGTTTATGAATACAATATATTTAGTCCATCCTTAGTCCGGACTAACCTCAGACCAATTCTGAGAAAGATCATCTCTGGATCATCCTTGGAAGGAGCTCAGACTATGAATAAGGCCCCAAGAGTTTTATATGTTTGTTTGTGTCTTACTTTGTTTTAAATAGTTTTGCAATGGGTAAGTACACTGTAACTATATCCTCCAAAGTGATTAAGCATACTGTTACACCCGGCCACTCTGTGTCCCTTAACCATTTCCGACGGGTGTGCTAGGCGCCATGCTTAAAGATTATGTGGTGATTTACAAAGGGGAGGCTGTGATGCATTTCGTGATAAGTCTATCGAGGGACTCAGGCCACTCATGTTCTTTTAGTTTGAACATCGTGGATTATCGTAAGAAAGTTCGGGTCATTGCCATCACTTCCATGAGTGTGATTCTGGGCCCTGGTAACCTTCTGTATTGGTCCAGCATATCTATTATGTAAGCACAGTGAGCCTCCTAGTTGACAGTCTTGGGACTTATATAGCTGTAAGTGCTAGGTGTGTATTGCCAGTGAAGCCACGAGCGACAGTGACTACAGTAGCCAGCGAGAGTGAGATCTGCGAGCACAGTACATGTGGTACAGTGGAGAGTGAGACTTGACAATTGGGACTATTGAACTGGATGCATGAGTAACAGACATTTGGAATGATGGCAAGTAGACAAATTGAATATGTTTAAATAATGAGTGTGAATTAAGTGACTAACTTATATAGAAACCTTGATGAAGACTTTAATTAGAATCTAAATTTACATTATATTGCAATCTCAGAGAAGATGAAGATTGTGTAATAGAGATAGGTAGTTTAATGTTGTAAATAATTTTTTTTTATACAGTTATGATTAAATTTAAAAATTAAATTTAGTTTATTTATTTTAAGGCCTCTATCCCTCACAAACTCTGTGTCCCTCTGGCAACATGTAACAATTCATTGACTTATTTATACTGCAAGCTCAAGACGTGACAATTCACATCAACTGGACAAAATCTTTTTGAATAACATTGTAAAAATATACATAGCTCTGTTTTCATTCACTTCAGTTGACAGAAAGTTGCAAATCTCAGTTACACAAACATATTAACAAATGAATAGGCTGCAAAAATTCTATATAGATTTACAAAATAATATTAATTCTGTAAAAATACCAGACATGATGTGCTATTATCACCGTTGCCAAAACCAGCAGTATAGTAATTTGTTATTGATGGAAGTGAAATAAGGTTGGTAGAAATGAAAATTATCCATTAACTCTTAGTACCAATGTTGCCTCCAGCATGTTTGCCAACTAAAAATTTGGCTTGGATATAAAAATTTTAAAACATCAATTTTATTTTTTATGTTCAAAACGACAGCATTGTTTATCTATTTTTATACTTACGCTTAACCTTAAAATAATAGCTTTGTAGAAGGTCTGCTCCCAACTTTATGAGCAAACATCATAACTCTATTTTTATTTCCTTGACTACACCAAACAGTTTGGCAACATTCATGGCGTGTGAAATATGTGCTCGAAGAAAAAACATGTAACATGTATGTGTAATGTTATGACTTAAACACAACTTTATTGTGCTCATTTTGCACTTGGTAATTTGGAATTTATCATTTGGCCATTTATAGCTGCCTCTTAGTAATTAACAAATTTTACTAACCAAACTTCTGCTTTTGTTCATTTAAAGCATACATAAAAATATGTTTATAGTTTTTATATTTTTTATTAATTTTTTTAAATTTGTGTTGCATATTCACATTGCAGATATTTGAATCACATTACTGGTTTGTTACTGCTTAAATAAGATAATCTAGTTGGATGTCATAATTCACACATATAAATGCTTTAAAAGTGTTGAAATTGTAAATGGTTGCGATCTGAATGAATAAAAGCACCATGATTTCTATCATCTCTCTTTATTTCTACCCCGTATACACTGGATAATAACGCTGCCATTAGGCCATACTACCAAAAACTAAAGAGGAAAGCCAGAACCAAAGATATAACACATGCTATGATTACAACTAGAAACTTCAACAAAAAGATCTTTACAGGCAAAAGTTGGGTGATGTGCCATAATAAATCTCTCATAACTTGGAAATGTTGATCTTTTATGTCCCTACTTATAACTTTATACATATATTTTTTAGCAACAGAACTTCTCACCCAGAGTATCTCCAGCTATAGGCCATTCACAGTAATAAAGGAGGCACTTTTCAAGGTCTTGCTAAATTTTTCCTTATAGCCACTTTCTATCTTTCTGTAGCTTTTTAATATAAACATGGTCATGTGACAAATAAACATGACACTGCAATAAAAAATATTATTTATAGTTGTTGATTCCTCTTCAGAGGGCCTTCAAAAATGCTCCCTTTTAATTTATTTAGTTTCCACTTTTGCAGAAACAAATGTGATGGGAACTTTTTTAAAGATAAACATGAATATATATACAATACAAAAATTATATAGAAAAGTCCCAGAAAAATAACTTATTGATTACAGTGCACAATACTAAAAAAATTACACAGCTGCAAGATTTATAGCACATTAAGTTCACTAAAAATATTCATCTACACTGTAATATGCATTTTCTAAGAGATACTTTCTAAGCAGTTTCTGGAAAACAGACAACTTAGTGTCTTTCAATGGCTGTCTCAGTGTTCTTGGTAGTTTAGTAATAAATTTTATTGATTAAATGAATGGGGTTTGTTCAAATTTCTTTGTTCTGTGCACTGCAATATGAATGAATTTTTTTTTTTTTTGTCTTGTGTCATGAGAATGTATGTCCTTGATTATGCAGTAATTTAAGTTAGTTAATCTAAAAATAATAATGTTGTAAATATATATTCTAGTAAGTGTGAGAATGTTAAACTTTTTGAAGTAAGGTTTTCAAGAAGAGTGGGTTTTAATGTTGGCTATAATGCTTTTCTTTTTCTTTGAAGACCTTTTTCCAATCTTGAGACACACCCCCAAATATTATGCCATATTTCAAGAGAATATGTTTTCTTAATGAAGTAAAAAAAGCAAAGCAAAAATAACTTAATCTGTGGCATAGGGTTGCAATATGTGCTCTCCATTTAGAGTTACAGTAAATTGTCAGACCAAGTAGTTTAATATCTTTTACAATATGTAGGACTTCCTTATTATGTTTTATCGGAATTTCTATGGAATTGATGTTGGAGAGTGATATTTTGAGAGAGAAATAAATAAGTGAAGATTTTGCTATATTGAGATTCAGATTATTATGTCTAAACCATGTCACCATTTTCTGTAATATAGGTCTGGTATTAGCAAGGAGCTGTTCGTGGTTTCTCTCACTTATTCTTATAGATGTTTCATCAGCAAACATAACTGTATTATTATTTTTTAAACAAGTTGTCACATTTAGAATGGCAAACTTGCTGTGTTCTATCAATTGCAATTGCATTTATATTAGGCTTAAGACTACTACCAATGTTTTCAGCAATTTTCTTTTTTTCCCAGGCCATTGAGATGCATGCCATGTTTTGTATGACAATCTCTGCCCCGTTTTTCTATTCTTTATTAAGGAAACATTGTGAAAGTAATTACACAACTTGTGAATTTTGTTGTTTACATACAGAGACAATTTCCTTATTTACACATGATTTCTTAGTTGTCATACCTACAAGGTATGTCAACAAGAGTAACATTCATGTGTGTTAACATTGCTAAATTGTATTTTAAAGACCTCAGAAGTTTTGCACTTTCATTTTTACAGTGAATGGCATATGTTAACCCTGAGGTTATATATTCAAAACTCAAGATTGTTGTATTGGGTAAGTGTGTGTAATGCTGTTCAAGATCCTTGTATTTAGTCCTTCATTCATGAAATTATTTAATTTGGATCGTGAAATGTGATAAGAATTCATGCATCATGAAATGAAATAGAAATATAAGGAAAGGGATTTATTTACCTAAATAATTTTTTTTTTTCCCAAACTATAAACTCACATTTTGTTGTTATTTGTGGCATAAAATACAATATTTCATATAATTATGCTACTTGATTTTTTAAAAATAGTAACTTAGGTAGTTTTGCTTCACTTCAAAATATCATATGGGATGTCGTGTAGTTGAGCTTTCCAAACACACAATGGTCTTGGCATGCCAAAACCGTTTTAATGAGAGTGAAAAACTACGTTGATCTGCTGAGATAAGGTCTTGTAGACTTGTGTTCAAGATGTAGTTGTTTCAGGGCAGGGGTTGGTTTAAATCTGTGACCGGTATCGTCAGTAAATAAGAGTAATGTGGTAATCATTCACCTGAAGGCATAGATCCAGAATGTATTTCTGTGGAAACTTTTGCACATTTTATTTTAATAAATGATTGATTCTTGTAGAGTTTGGCTATTGTTTAAGGCCACTGTTGCTCGAAATCCATGTATTTACCTTGGTTAAAAATTTCAGGGAATTTTTCAGAATTCTTGGCATGACAAGGCATAAAGAATAATTTTGAACACCTTTTTACATTGATAGGTATTCACTACTATTACTACTATCGGAACACTGATGGAAGATCTTATTTCTCATCTTCCATCAGTATTTGCATAATAATAAAGGTAGTGAATGTTTAATAATGCAAGACGTTGTTATAAATTAATTCTTACGTCTTGTCGTGCCAAGAATTTAGATAAGCCCTCTGAAAAACAAGTTACAACAAAAATAGAGTAAACATACTGCTTTTGTGCACCATTGGCCTTAACATTTTCTGTGTTTGGACCCACTGTTGGTTCAGCTCGTTAATCGCTGTCCTACCAACTCTTGAGTTCCCTGGTTGGGCCCTAAACCCTGGTGGTTGGGAAATTTTTGTGTGGAGGCTCTCATGTGTAACAGACACTGCAGTGATGTGTTTTCATGGGACTCACCTGTTTCCTTCTTTGTCTTCATTCCACTGCATCTCCATCTCGTCTCATCTCATCCATTCTTTGGGGTGACCTGAGCGACAGGTCTGTCCCTCAGGCAGGGCAGCCAGCTCTGATTAGCACCAGCCTTCTCTCATTTATACGTGATCCTGCCTCGGGGGAAACACATGTAGATTTTAATTTTTTCCATTTGCTGTATTGGTGAGAATACAGTTCAGTTTTGTTTTTTCATACGTATTTTTGTGATCAAATATAAAAATCGTGTGTAAAATAGGTATATTTATGTTACTACATAACAATTTTTTATTTTACTTGTATTTTATTTAATGATGTGTGATAAAGATTTTAAATCTTTTCAAATGACTTTATAGTAATCAATAAAAAATGTAGAAGGGGTAAGAATGACGTATTATAAAATGAATACATATATTGTCATTATTTTAATATTACAAAAGGATATCAATATTTTGATTAATAAATATAGGTACTGGAGGAAGAATACTTTTTTAGGATTCATTAACATGCTTAATCTTGCTGCGAATGGTTTGACATATTTCAGCTATTTTTTCTGTCTCACATCATTGCGTTGTTACATTACGTTACTGCAATATGAGAAATTTATGGGCTGTGTTTTTTTGTAAGCTAGCTTGTGGTATTTGTTAAACCTTAAATTTGTGTTTTACCTCACAGTCGAATGGCTAAAGGTGTGGAACCTCGTGTGGACTTGAACCCACTTCCCTACTGACACAGTGCTGTGATTCTTATTTTTATTTTGTTGAATGGATCTTAGATCCATCACGACTTCTGCTTGGCTTGCCTTTAGCTATCATGGCTAAAGAGGATCCTGCAGTAGTTTTAATGGTATAAAGTTTCATTTAATTTTAAATGATGTTTTACCAGCTGCAGCCATTAAACCTTTTTAATCATTCTTCTATACAGATAAAGTCTAACCCCTGTTAATTAAGTCCTAATAGCCCAGAAAAATTTTTGCAAAATGCTGGGAAGTAAAATAAAATTGGGGGATGGACTGAGGAATTAGTGCCATCTGCTTTGTAATACTGTAAGTTCAGTACTTTTTAAATAGGGGTTCTACAATAGTTTGTATTAGTAGTTGTAATGTTAGTAAATTTTCAGCAACAATAAAATTAGCATCAACCACTAAAAATAAGAAGCAGTTTAAGTAGTGAAACTATGATGTAAAGTTGGGATGCCACATTATTAGAGATTTAGTACTTGTTGGATTTGGTGTGTACATACATTTTCTGCATCTTTCTAGGAAAAGAATGCTACGGATGTAATCAAGAAACCATCACTGGATGAGGATTCTCTGTGTGGGAGGTTTGGTTGGGTGACGCTTGGCAAGTGTCACATACCGTACATCTTGCGGAGTGGTGAAAAGTACTGTGCAGTGCGCATGGTGGAAAGTAAACTGCTTAATAGGTACCTTTGTTACTTGAATGCGGAAGTGTACGAATGTACCTGCATACCTAGTTACTACATAACTGAAGCGGAAGCGAAGTTATTCAACGAAATCAACCAAAAACATTGTGATGGACACTTCGGTCGTGATTCGTTTACTTCACATGACCTAGTGGTGAGACTTCAAGATGCAGGGGAGTTTTATCACTTCCTGGACGTGTGTTATAACAAACTCGTACTTAGCTCAAGTAATCCGAAAGACAAGTGTGGGTTCATCCGAATCAACGGAGAGTCAGTTGTGCCGTACACAGTAAGAGAAGGTTTGAAGTATGTCCCACTTTTCTATTTTGAAGGTGAAACGGATAGTTTAAAATTAAGGGCAGAAAAGTTGGAAGGTTGGGACTTGTCGTACCTGAAGTTTTGCTGTAAAGTTCAAGGTATTCGTAGTGAACTTTTTGCACACGAGACGTGTTCTGTAATAAGCTTGAATGACATCAGAGGTTATTTTCCTACAAACACGTTATTTGAGGATTACTGGCCAAGTAAAATGGTGGAATCTCAAATGCTACTAGCTACGAAGGGTAGTTCGAACAATGGGACAGGAGGTATGTGGACGAAACAGCCTCCTCCTAACAAGATAGCACCATCCACTACACAAGTGCGCCCGACAGTATCACCGCAGGTATCTACACCACACAATGTTAGCACGGTGCAGCCAGTGTGTAATGGTTGGTCTGGCTTAGTGGGAGGACAACCTACCTACCAGCCAAACTTGGTGACACAGCCAGCAGGACCAGTCATCAGGTCTCAGCAGCACACTCCAACTTCAATGCATACTGTAAGTACATCTACTGTTAACTTTTTCTTGGATTTACAGTGTTCTTGAATTTTAACATTTTTATTGTGAAATGTGTAACTGTACGAGTGGACAACAACGAGGAACAATAACAACCTAGACATGTGCTTCGCATGTCATTGCCTCTGCGCAAAGCAGTGAACTAATATGCAGTTAAGGGCCTTTGCAGTGGTGACACTCCAATATTTTGTACTGTAACGTTAAAGAAAAAGTGGTGCTGTATTATTTTGATAACTACTTTAAATATCCAGTGTAGCCCTACTAAAATTGTTGTACCTAAAACTTATTGGGAAAACACCTTTTTGAGCCATGGTCACTTTCACATAATACAAATTTGAAATGGAAATAGAAAACTGAAATAGTCTTTGGATGTGAAAGTTTTTTTACAAGCTATTCATAAGCAGGCATGACATCCACAGTGCAGTTTTTGAATAAAAAAAATTTCCCCCATTTATTGAAGTTTGGGTAATAATTTTTGGCAGCTTGTAGCATCATTTGCACTAAGATTTGTATAGTATTTTAATATAACTAAATAAGGGCAAGAAAATATGGGGTAGTTTTTGTGATAAACCCAGGTAATTGGTGCCAAGGCATTACTGACAAACGGATAATGTGACTATGTTATTCAGTAATAAAATTGGATGTGGTTTCATAAGTAAACCTCCCAATGGTTCAGTGGTCCAGTGCACGGGCTTTGTTATGTTTGAGGCTTCTGTATTCTATTCATCATCTAACATTAATATCTAATGTGTGCTTGGTTAAAGTGAAGTTGTTTGTCTTCTATACCATCTGCACTAGCGTTGATTTATACAAGCAACATTTATGCCCTCATAACAGTTATGTTTTCCAAGCATACTGGTATTCATCCCATATGTTTCTGTGCATGAAATTCAAGTTCCAAGTGTAATGTAATAGGTACAGCAAGGAAAATCTCCTCCCAAAACCTTTAGCGTAATGCTTTTTTCAAACACAATCTTCAGTTTTTAAACATTGTGGCATTTACATGTGAACCGTTTATAAATACCGACCCATAAACCAGTATTGATATTTCTTCATTGTGTGTCAAAATGACTTATGAGGGATCCTCTCAGCTGGTTTTCCAAGATGTCCTGAGTGCAGTGAAAACTTCATTAAACTAATCATAATATTTGTGGCAATAGATAACCTGATCTGCAAAGGCATGGTGGTTGTAATTTTTAGGTAACTATGACTTAGTGGAGGCATTGCAACAGAACTCTGAACTGTGTAGCACAGTAATGATGCAGTTCACTGAAGCAGGTACTAGAAATGAGCCATGTGAAGTACAAGATGATTGTGTGGAGATAATCAGATTATTTTATGTACCAGAGAAGTGTAAATCTGGCATGAAGTCAAGGCAAGTCTTAACAGTTGTGTTGAGAAGTAGCCGTAATTTAAATCTCATGCAGTAAAACAATACTGTTATCCAAATGTATTTAGGGAAGGATTATCCAGGAAAGAATTGAAAGAATTTGACCCTTCAAATATCAACTGTCTTTATGGTTTATCAGAGTTGTTAGATTCGTTAGAAGGAATAATGGGATGAATTATACCTACCTCTTTGTAGCTTACTGTAACAAGCTAAGTATTGTGACATAAGTTGTGAAATGAGAAAAATGTGACATTGTGAATAACAAACCATAAATGTGCTCTTTGAAGCAGAACATAAATTGGTTTTAGGTTATAATCCAGGGTTGCCACTGATTCTGAACATAAATCCTGAATCCAACTAACAGCAATTGGGGAAAACCCTGGAAATTTTAACCATAAATATCTTGAAAAAATTATGGTCCAATTAAATGCTGAAAGTCATTAGAAAATGATTGTTGTTGAATAATTGCACTAATTTTGGTGTGGCCTCAACGAAAGTTTTAGGCTATGTCATTATCAGGAAACATCTTTAGCACCAACTTGTTATTTATCACGTACATTTATAGGCAGGTTGTTTTCATGAAAAAAAATTGACCCACAAAAATTGCATCAATCGCATCACTATTTTCCTTAGCAACAAAGCTTCAATGAGACAAATTTTCTTTCTGCGAGTTTCAGTGTTGCCATGCTATTGGAAATAAATCCCCCTCCTGTAAATGCTAAAAATAGAATTATGTACTGTGTAAGTAGTATGGAAATGTGTGTTCACGAATAAGGGGATCGAGGAGCAGAGCCAGAGCCGGGGGAGCAGTCATCTTGTTATGTCACCTGACCGCCATCTTGGATATCATTGACCTTTCATCCCCGGTCCATGTGACCTTTGACCTCAAAAACCTTACAAAAATTCCAAAAACTCCTAAAAAAATTATTATTAAAAATTACTTAACAGATCCTTAGAAATGACCCATTTTTTCCGGAATTGTTGACAGGGATCAGCGCCCCAGGTGACAGGGATCAGTGACTCAGGGTCAGAGAGGTGACCGGGATCAGGACCATTTACCTTTGACCTTGAACATGAAAAATCTAAAAATAAATTCCAAAAAAATTTAATTTAAAATTTGAAAACGTTTTAAATTTTGTTCTTAAAAAAAATTCTTAATTAAAAAGTCTTTAATGCTGCAGTCATTTTTCCCTAAAAATGTAATTAAAAAACTTAATTTCCTGTGGTCTCCCCCCACACCACCACTAATCACATCTTTTCGAAACCAGCAGACGACTGACTCCCTCGCACCCACTCCCTCACCTCTACTCATTCAGCCATCTTGATTTTTCGTTCACCAGTTGTTTTCGTACTACCGGAGGCAGCCATCTTTGTTTACATGCTACTGGAGGTGGCCATATTTGTTTTTTTCATTCTTCATTTGTTTATACATTACTGGAGGCCACCATCTTGGTATGCGACCACCATCTTAGTAGGTGACGACTATTGCAATTGCCATCCTATGTTTAAAAAATATTTTTTCGAATAAATGGTATAGTAACATGCATGATGCATGACTGACTACATGCTTAATCTATTAAATATTTTTATTACATATTGATGCTATTAAAAACCAAGGCCAACAGGAGGATACGACACACAAACATTAAGAGAAACAAATAATTTTATTATAATAATCTATTATTATTTTGTAAATTCATTTTCAGAAGAAAGTTCATCACATCAGCTGATACAACCCCGATCCTTAAGTGCTCTTATGATCAAAACCACCTCTTTCATGGTCGAGTAATCCCCACATTGTTGCATATCAAGCAGATATTTTAGTCTGTGTACAAGTTTGTTGGGGTCTTCGGTAAACATGATCATCAGTATACTCTATGCCTTCTGCCATCTTCACATCTCTTATCGAAGGAAACTCGGGGAAATGTGTGGGACAGTCGAGGGAATAATCGCCATCTTCAACATTATCACTATCGTCATAGTCATCATTAATACTGTCTTTATGATCAGCTTCACTTCCTGCTGCATCCTCAATATTTAGTTTACTTTTCTGTGTAGCAGGAGTTGTATGTTCATCAGTATTAAAGCTGATGTCTGTTTATTTTGAAGTTTTTCAACTTCACACGAACATCTTGCAAGTGTACCTTCCACACAAACCCACTGGACTGCACTAATTTTGACTTTAGCATTAACTGTGGTGTCATTATCATCTGCGGAAATGGTACCCATAGATGTAACAGGAGGTATTGATGACAATACTTGCTGTTTCCCACTGGACGAACCATCTCAACAGAGAGCGATGAACTAATTGAACCCACGCTTGTACCTTCCCCTATGTAGCAGACAGTCCTTAACGATCGTCAAAAATCCATATTTCTCTTTCCAGCACAAGGCACACTTATCTTTAAAATCTGATATAGGTATGTCGATTTTTACGTGATCATCGTAAACATGGCGTAAGTTTGTATCGTCCATGTGAAACAGCACCAACATGTGTGCATTGTCGCGAAGCATTGGGTATGCGTGAATAAGTCTGGCCAAGGTACACACAGTTAACTTTCACGTGTCGACCCATGCTAAAGTATTCTTGAATGAAAGTTGGTTTCTCGCAGGCAATTTGGTCGAAGACAAATATTAAGTTTCCTAGTGCTTCGCACGAAGGTACAATGACTTCGTTATCGCTGCATGGGAAATAACTCGTGCCATCGACAGCTTGCATTACTTGTGTCAGTTGCTGGTATTTCGGTAGCTGAAGTGATTTGGAGTACAGGTATACATTCACGAACTGAAAGCAGTTCTCTTCTTCCAACGGGCTCAGTAGGACACATGGCTTTACCACCCGATGGTCCCGCGATGATGCAGCGCACATTATTTGAAATAGGTTTGAAATAGGTTTCAATGTCGCGATTCGTGGGAGATAGTTTAATCTTCAACCTGAATGTGTATGGGTAGAGTATTTGTCAATCTGTATGTTACCACTACGATCTTCTGGAACAGGTGGAGCCGATTGTACTTGCAGAGAACCAGTGCTACAAGTTTTGGAATGTTTCTTTAACCCATCACTCCAAGAAAAATGTGTCTGACAGAATTGGCATTTAAAAGTCACACTCAAACTTTTCATTCCGCAGGTCGTTATTTCACGTTGTCGTAAATTCTGCAAAGCTGTGAATTCTTTACCACAGAAGCGGCACAGCAGATACTTCATTGACATTTTACGTCCGTACTATTCCATGTCTAAAATGATACTGAAGCAAAAATGTATAACACGATTGTATTTATACATTTTAACCATCCTTGGCCATGCACCATATGAAAATGACTGATACTCAATACTGCATGCAATGAACGTGATGAATTATTTGTGTATATAAGCTAAATATACCCATGCATCATACAGTTGGTGAACGAATGTAATTTCTATACGCATGGGCGGAGGGCACAAACCGAAATATTGTAAAAGATTGATGGAGCTATGGAGAATCCAATCCAGTTAGCGATGATGCATGTCACAGCCCCATGCTTGTAGAGGTCAAAAGGCAGCCCTTCATATTCACAATTCATCTTTGCAGTATGGGAGCACTCTGAGAAAACCCAAATACTCGTTTGTCCCGGAAAAAAACACGCAGTTACTTACATAACAATATGCTATTTAAATATGCTTGTAGGCATATGTAGGCTATATATCTAAAAATAGACAAATTAATTTTATATTCCCATTTATATGTACATACTTATATATAAACATTAATAATAGTTTTATATTCCTATATTTATATGTACATAATAAAATTAATTTATATTCTCATATTTACACACACACACACACACACACACACACACATATATATATATATATATATATATATATATATATATATATATATATATATACACATACACACATTAAAATTAATTGTTTATTCCTATATTTATATGTACGTTCTTATAGTCTGTCTCACATAAAGTTTCCAGATTTTGACAGGTTGTATGAAAGTAGTACCTTGTAAATAAACTGAATACATATCTTTCCGCCACCATGTGCTTTCCATGTGACTTGTCAAAACATGTCAACATCATGTGGGTTTTTGCTTGACATTTCAAACATGCCAACTATAGGTCTACTGATGACAGCATCATAAAAAAAATCTTTAATTCACAACTGAGCAGTAGAATGAACTACGAGAAAACAAATGTCTGCTGGAGTTCTGTGTAAAGGCAATGTCACCATTAGGCCTACCTTAAAAAAATTACCTTTAGGCAGTGAACAAACACAATAAAAGTTAGGCCTGTCAAATCACACACAGAAATAGTTGATTTGAACTGTAAAAGTCTTCTGCTATTAATAATTATGGAACATATTTGTAGCAATTACAGTAAAATAAGCATGTACAAAAAACATACCTCACAAATGGTGCAGACTGGTAGGCCTCTGATAATTAAGTAATGAAAACTAGTGGCAATTACATCAAACACATTGCTGTATGTGCTATTACAGTTAGGTGGATAATTTAATATACATGCCTATCATCCCCAAAAAGATTTCAATACAATGTGTTGTCCTATATTATTAGTATTTATTACCATAGAAGAAAATGTACTTTACATAGTCTTTCTGGACAAACGAAACATTATATATCTCAGTTTTAATGTAATTAGACCCAAACAATTAGTATTTAATTACAACTGCATTCGTGATTTTGGTCTGCACACACAGGCGAGCAATGTAACCTCAATGTTTTGGTAAAGTCAATAAGTACTATTTGTTGTTTATTGACCAAACAAAAATAAATTCAACTGTGACATTAACATACTTTCTAAGAAATGAAATTAATGCTGAACATTTAAATGTTGTCTGCTAAAAACCAGCATGCAAACTTAACATGTTTGCCTTAATTATAAAAGAACTAAACATTTGCCTAAGATATTTACATTTCCCCTCAAAACTCACCACACTCCAAATATTCACGTACATAATTTATCGCTATTTACTTTGCGACGGTTTTTGATGAAATTCCAAGCAATCTGCCAGTCGTTTCTATTTTTTTAATATCACTGTACAACTTTCAAGTTCTTCCATTAGTAACATGTCTTAAGACTCCTTTGGCAACACGTACAATATCTGGCTGTTGTTGGCGATTGCGTGAAGGATTTTTAAGTCACTGCATTTTAAATAACTATTCACACAACATTCATTAATTCGATTTAGAACTTCTAAACTGATACGCCCTCACAATAACATGATGGCGTCCAGTCGTTGGTTTCATTATTTCTGTTAGTAATTTAACAAATTTGAAACTGTAAACACGTTTAATAACCTTATACAGAATACTAAAACGTAATATTATTTACGTTTATTCCTAAACGCTTACTTGTATTTTTTATTTGTACTGTGCACTTCCCTGCCACCGATGTAAGAAAGAATACATGTTATTCAGGGATACCACCACTGCTTCACATGGCGGTCAGCTGATTCGTTTTTTCAAATACGATGCTCCGGTATTAATTACACTTTAAATATGTTGGCAGCAGTAGCTGTCAAATTCTGGAAACCTAAGACAGACTATATATACAATAAAATTAATTTTATATTCCTTTCTGATAATGGGTCACTGATCCCTGTCAGCATTTCTGTAAAAAGTGGGTCATTTCTGAGGATTCTTTTAATAATTTTTAATAAAGCATTTTTTTTTTTTTGGAATTTTTTGAGGAATTTTAAAAGTTTTTTTGAGTGTTTTTTATGTCAAAGGTCCTCAGGTCAAGGTCAAAGGTCACATGGGTTGGGGGTCATGGGCGGGATTTCAGCATTTTGTTTGAGGCGGCAAACCATCCAGTGAATAAAACATTGATCTCCCTAATGAAGGGGGATGTGTGGGGCTCCTCCTCTGGGAAAATTTGGATTTGATGGTTTAAAATGGTGCTATTTAAGCAGTTTTTAAACTTAAACATTTAATATACAGCTGGCAGAAATTGTAATATTTTTACAGATATTTGGTTCAGTGAACATTTTTACAAAGATATCTTTATCATACCCGGAGCCTTGTACCCTGGTCGCTCAAAATCAGTATGATTTTCGTATTAGGAGAAACATAACATGGATTTTACGTACTGAAATTTAAATAATTACAGTGCTTTACCCGAAATACGTTAATTTATAAAATTGATTTACACATCTAATGATGGAGCTGTTACTTATTCTGTTGATATTTACATCTGTGTGTTGATTTAATAAATTTGAAATGAAAACTTTGAGACTTATTGTAATTCATTAAATGTTATGAATAGGCTGCACAATTTTATTACGTTTTAAATTTATAATTTTAAACATCTAGACAATATAGTATATTAAGATATATGATTACTAAGTAACAGAAAATGTTATTTTTCTGTAAACATTGAGTAATTTCTTTTTAGTTTTTCTCTTTCACTGTAAATGTAATCTTCGGTTTCGACTTGAACTAAAAGCAATAATCACATTTGCTGTGTCAATGTTTGTCTCTCGTTCAATGGCTAAAAGAGCCAAAGGAGAGGGACTTTCTTGCCCTGAAGAATTCCTGCGATATGTTTTCAACCATCACAGACATGAAAACGATCGTTCACATGAAGCTGAGTTCATAGGTATGGTACGATACAAACAAAATAGCTCGAAAATAAGTGAAAAAATAATTTTCATATTATTTCCTCTACATGCAACCACTCTTTCTTCAATGCACTTGTTCTTGATACGTTTCATTTTATAAAAACACTCCAGTTCTGCCACCAGACATACCTCGTCTGCGTTGTAGTAGTCACATACAACATCGACACTAGATGAGTCAACTTTGCTTTTGCTCAGTAATGTACTAAGGTGGTTTAGGACATCCAGATTGTTTTCAGCCAGCCTGTCTCTTATTTCTTGCACAAGAACGTCAAGAAGAGGGAAAAGTATTGTAGCTCTGTAAAAGCTGTTCCATGGTTTCAAAAGGAGTTTTACTTCCACCATCAATTTTTGTAGGTTCTGCCTGTTCTTGGTAATTGTGCTGGCTGAAAACCATAATCTTCGGCTACATCAGTGCAGTGATTGAACAGCTGAGTGAAAAAGGCATCGGTCCTAAAAGAAAGCAAAACATCAATTGTGCTGTTCGCCACATATTTTACTGTTTCGTAGCTCACATTACCGTTCTGGAGGGCCTTAGATAAGATGTCACACTGGGAAAGAACTCTTCTTAGCAACAAAAAATTAAATAAGAAATAGAAATCATCTATGCATTTAAGTAGGGTATTGGCCTTGCCACCACAGGTATTATCAGTTGCTGCAATTTCGCTCAAAGCGTAAATGTTGTTTCATAATTGTCAAATAATTAGGATACAGCTTCTACATGACACAACCATCTGGTGTCACTCAGGGACTTCAATTTCCTTGTTCCACCGCTGTAAACTCTTGAGCTTTTGTGAATAATTAAAAAAAAAAAAAAAAAAATGGGCATGACGTTTACTTGATTTTTCAATTAAGTTGTACAAAGTTTGTAGTGTGAAAAAAGTATTCCTTATTGATTTTACAACTGTGCATCAGCTTATAATGCAGAGTTTTAAAATGTGTGCATTACAATGATTGTACATAGAAAGAGGGTATTCTCTCTGGATTTTTGCCACAACTCCTTTGTATAGCCTTAGCATGTTCGATGCTCCATCGTAGCATTGAGTCCGCATGTTTTGTACATCCAAATTTAATGAAGTTAAAACATTCTTCAATAATTTTGCTAATGATTCACCATCAGTTTTTTCTGAATGGTAAAATCCTATGAACGATTTGTGGATATCTAGATTGTCATTCACATGTCTTATCACAACAGCTACTTGCTGGAGGCTGACAGTATCTTGTGTTTAATCGGCAATCAAGGCAACTTATTTAATCAGCAATTTTTATTTGTTATGCCATAATGTATAGCAGTTCATTCTGAAATTTTCCATCTCTATACTGGAAGTTTTTCTGTCAATCACTGAAAAATTGTTTTATTAATGAGCTGTCTTTGGCATCAAGCTCCATCAACTCCAAAAAATTCCCTTTATTTTTTGAAGCAGCAGTTTCACCATGACCTCTTAAGACAACTGACTGCATTCCACAATATATTAAGGATTCACACACTGCTTGTAGGTACAGTCTGTTTCTTGAATGTCTTTAGAATATTTTGGAATAACTTTTTTGGCAATGCTACCATCTTTTTTGGCCTGCTGACGTGAAGTAAATTTCAGTGTTGCTGATGTGTGTGTTGGTCTTCTGATGGTTCTCAAAAGATGTAATAGCCTCCTTCCACTTGCAAAATCCTGTAACTGTAAAAGCATCTTCAGCTTTCATTGCCATTCCTGATTGGTGAAACAGTAGGCTTTGTCGTTCAATGGGCTATACCCCAGCCAAGTATACATTTTGTACCACTCAGACCTGAATTTCCGACCAGCCATCACAGGAAATTTCAACTTGTCTGGCTGAAATGGACCATCTTTGAAGTATTTCATAGCTAGAGATGGATCATTGCAAGGATCGTGTTCGTTTCTGAATAATTGGTCAGGAAATAAAGAGTCGCTTCTAGTCCCAGAAGCAGAAATATCTCGTATCAAAACAGATTCAACCCCAGATGAAGTGGGGTCATTTGGGTTAGAGCAATGAGCAGGCAGTTGTTGAGAAGATAAATTAGATGCCTCCTCTTCTTGCTGACATTTCTCATTTTGTTTCTTCTTATCAGTTGTCCAAAAAAAGACAAAAGTGAACTCTGTCATTTTAGTTGAGCCTGGAAAAGAAATAGATTAACCTAATCTGACAGTAAAATATATACAGGATTTTTCTTTATTCAGTGGACAGACTTTGGGAGATGATTCCTCGTAGAAAATATATTGAAAATATATATACATTCAACCTATAACCTAAGTCCATGCTGGAGTGGTGTAATCACCCTTCAAAGTTTGGCTGAAGCAGATTTTTTTTGCTCATTACATAGCCAGATAGAAAGATAAATGTCTACATTTCTGGGTATCGCATTGTTGAACGATGATGTGCAAATCATAAAAAATGGTGTGCAGTAATCAACCTCTTACCATAAAAATTGATGGGTTGGAAATGCTCAAAATGTTTGGGTGTTTCCCGCTATTTAATAATCTACCGTTCATGGTAAACAGAAAGGCCATCTTGCATTTTTGTGCTAAACACTGCCATTTTTGAAAAATTTATGTATGTTTGGCGTTTGCTGGACGTGGCGATTAAGTGAGAATAAAATGCATTTAAATTTCAGACATTTGAAGTATTTTCACGTGGTTTTGTAATCTACCTTACATTGTAAACAGTTAAATTTCTGAAATTTTGAGATGTTTTCAACAGATTAGTAATTTAGCACAAATAATATACAAAGTGTTTGCTTTGTGGTTTTCACCTACACTCCACCAAATGTGAGAAAATAATACCTATGTGCTAGATGTTATGAATAAGTAGGAATGAAATGAATTAATTTTACAAAAACTGTGGCATTTAGCGTAAAAACACGAGATGTCATCTTCTTCCCGGTAGATTACTAATTCGTTGGGAAACAACCACACGTTTCGGGCAGTTACATTTCTAAATACACAAATGTGTGAACCCATGAATCTGTGACAGCAAAAAATTTACTTTACCGAGTTAAAAGTTAAACTAAAATTACGGCACATCAAATGTTTTAAATGCTGTTAATTGACTACTTTTGGTATTAATTTTACCTCAACCTAAATATAAATGTAAGAAATTTTATTTTATGTATATAAAATGCATATTATGTTTACTGCTATCTATCTGCGACTTGGGAACTAACAACAATGAACAACGAAAAAAAAAGTCTGAAAATGAAAACATTTTTAAGAGCATGTTTTATTATAAATACGTAAATTTAACGATTGAAGAGTATGATATAGTATATGTTTTGATAAATGCATTTAACATTTAGCATATCGACAAAGTCTGCACTGTCTGCATACTGAAAAGTCGGGATGAGCTCAACTTTCAAGTCATGCTGCATAAAATACAATACAGAGTATTCTTATAAAAGTTATAAAATATAAATCTCTGTTACTTACCATCCCAACTCAAGTAGAGACAAGTAATTTGAGACAACTCTGAGACTCCGACACTCACATAACCGTTGCTTCACTACACACACACACTGCCATAACTGAGAAGAGTGAAAATCTTTCATTGTGTTTGGTGAAAATACATCCACTGTGCTGCTATCTATCAGATGGTGTGACAGCAAAATCCACAATACTGTGTTAGAGGGCACTACCTTCCTGGATTTAGGTGCGCTAGAGAGGGAACTAGCAACACTATGTTGAAGTTCAGTTAAATTGTTGTGGAACATTACACCCTACACTTTTAGTTGTAGACAGAAAGAAAATGTCTTCAAATTTATTTTAGCCTGTAGCTACTATTTTATATTGCATAAATGAAAGTGACTTGAGAACTGTGCAAAGAATATTTGACGATGTAAGATTGCAAAAAGGAATTTTTTTTTCTTCTCAAAAATATTGGGATGGCAATGCCCCCCCCCCCCTCCCTTTTTCATCCTCAAATTCCACCTGTGTCTGGGGTGAAAGGTCAGTGACATCCAAGATGGCAGTTGGGTGACGTAACAAGATGGCAGCTCCTCCGGCTCCGATCCTTGATCCCCCTATTCATGAACATACATTTCCCTACTACTTGTGTACTTTGCCTATGTACTTTCCCCAGCTTTAATCATTTGAAGCAGTGTTCCAATTGCTACTTTTTGTTAACATGTCACGTGACCCGATTTGTCTCCAACAACTATTAAGTACTTTTGTAATTTGTGTTTTGTCGTCTTCGAAGCTGCCAAATTAAAAAATACAAACAACTAAATTGTCACACAATAGTTTTGTGTGTTTGAAACATTTAAACACACATTTAGGCGAGGTAAATGTAATAAAAAATCTGCATTGTTCTTGCAATAATTATTTCACAAAGCATGTTCCTGAAATATTCTTGAAATAGGTATCTTCTCATGACTCAGTTTTGGTTAAGTAACAATTTCACATCATGTAGGTTTTATTTGGTTAATTTTAAATTCTATGTGGCCCTTGGAAGACTGTGGATTTTTAATTTTGGAATTATGATACACGGAAAATGGCAGCATGGTATGCTAGACAGTTGAATGTTGTAGTGTTCCGACAAAACCTTGCTAAATCCTAATACAAATGATGAAAAACAGAACTTATAACAAATTGGAACATCGTTTCATTTTCCTACTCATTTATATCGCTGCCTAAATGGAGCCCGATATGGCAATGCTTTATGTTTTTGTTCATATTGACGCCGTCGGGTGAGACACGAGACAAACGATGACACAAATTATTTACTGATGATATGGGCACCAGTGGTGCTTCCCAATCACCACACCGTTGGGACTAAGGGATCTCAGGGATGCTGTGGGTTCTGTGTGTCCGTCTCACCCGAGTGTACTTATGATACACATTTGCAATACTAAATTTCAATACTAAACATTTTTAACACTTGAAAAACACAGGTGGCAAGGACACTGTCACTACAAAATAAAAGAATGAGTCACTGTGAGACTTGTTTTATTTATACCATGCGTAGAAATCACGTGCCGTGAAATTTAAGGATACAACTCGGTCGTGTCAAGCTAACTCCGATTGGGTGCTCCCCAGCCCGCAATTACTCTAGCGCATGCCTACATGAATGATCTCACCGTTGTGTATGAAAACACAACCTTCACAAGGGAAGAGAGTCAACACTGATGGTACGGTAGGGAGTGATACTGTTAACAGTGAAGACTCTGCAAATCTACCGTGTTCATGGCAGTGCTACACTTGCTGAACTTCTCTCTGAGTTTTAAAGTGTGCTGTAGCTAATTATTCTTTTTCATAATTTGATGGTATCTGTGACTTTTTTCAGTGTATAATTGGAGGTGAGGGTAATATACAAGTGCCTATATCCTTTAGTCTCTCAAACACAAAGCTAAGATATCTTCTTACTGATGCACTGTGTAGCGCCTCTCTTTCCTATCCTATCCTAACTTCGTAACTGATGCTCCTATCAGGTAGCTGCTAACAAGTGAGCTCAATACCTGTGTACTCTTTAGGAATGGGAGACACAAAGGGGGTGTGTAGTCAGTGGTTATTCTAATAAGTTAAGAACTCTTTCTATAAAACATAACAATTACCATTACTCCGAACAATAAGCATCGATGACTCTTACCGAAGTGGTATTATTGTAAGTACGTTTAGCAATGAGTAGAAGTTATAGCCCTACCCTTGCCAGAAATTAATGATTAATTAATCAAATAATTAACGGGACCTCGAGAGCTGGGATGACGCGTAACTGCCAAGCCGAACTACTTATGCTCACCATATACTGAAGATGATGTGCGGCCCATAGCTCCTCCAGACCTAGGAATCAAGATGTCCCCGTTGTCGATGTCGCTCTATCAACTTCATGCCGTTCTTCTTCGGTCGTGTGTCTGACTGGGGGGGGGGGGGGGGTGGTGCAGCAGCTCACCATTTATAGTGGCTGGCAGTGGGTCAATCAATGTATGTTTTGGCAACAGGAGGCTTGCACAAAAAAATATAGCCCGTGCTACCTTAACTCCTCGTGTGCTGCCCCCTGGCATCTGCAACAACTGTCAGCATTTTTTCAAAACTACTTTTAGATGATCTGGCTAGGGCAAGCAGTGTTCATCGTAACACTGTGTGTTACGATGAAACTACGAACAATGCTAACCAAAAATAACTTCATGTAGCTATCAAATTTTCAGAAATGTTTAAGAGAGCTCACACTCAACATCTCCGAACATATTTTATTGGATCTGCCACTGCTGAAGTTCTTGCTGAGAAGATAGTCAGCTCTCTATGATACTTCTCTAACACTTCAAAAAAATGTTGATGTTGGGTAGTGATGGCCTGAATGTAAATAAAAAAGTAGTGTGTCTGATCAATGAAGAGGTAGTGTTGGTTAGAAACAAGGACCTTGTAAACATTGGAACGTGTAATATACATATATTACATAATGCATTTCTCGAAGGTTTCAAGAAACTTGGTGAAGATGCATCAGATTTGGTATTTGCAGTTCATGATTTCATTGCTGGCTGGCCTTCTAGTCGTGGAAATTATTTTACGATCCAGACAACAGAGTTTTCCCAATCACAGTTCCATGAAGCATTTGTCTTCAAGATGGTTGACTTTAGGAGCAGTAATGCGACTTAGAGCAATGAGAGGCTCTTTGTAAAAATATGTTATAATTTGTCACAAAGAAAAGAAATGTCTTCACCAAAAACAAGAACTTCAGAAAAATAGTTGATTTTCTGAAGAAACCAACAATGAAGGTGGAATTAATGTTTGTATGTTCAAGTGCTTGGTTGTTTTCTCGTTTTACTGGGGTTTTTCAAAGGGACGAGCCCATGATTCATGTGATGTATGACAACTTCATAATGTGGTCAAGCTGTTGGCGGAGAAGGTTTGCAAGGTTTCTGTTATCAAGGAACTCAGAATGTGTGAGTCTGTAGTTGAAGCAGGAAACCTTGTCCCTGTTCTTCAAGTACAAGTTTCTGATGACATCTCACAAGATCTATCCAAGGTGAGAATTGTTTATATTTTACCCTACTTTAGGGTACACAGTTATTTAAATTTAATTAATGGGGTACACAGAGTAATAACCTAGTTGAAATGTTTCTTTTTACAAACCACTAGTTTACTGCATGGTAGGTATAATTTAATGGTCTAAAAATGTTGTCATTGTAAACATTACGGTAACTGGTACCTACTATGTGTGATTTTTAATTTTTACCAAGCCTTTGATTCTTTTCTTGTCATTACCAATTTCTCATGTTCCTTGTGCTATAAACTTTTTCATAACTTGACATATGATCTTGTTCTTAGCTATTTCTAATATTTTCATTAACTTGACAGTTGAATTTAGCCCCTCTCATCCAATATAATGTGTTGCTGCTATGTAAACTAATAAATATGGGATTGTTCATAAAGTAATTTAGCCTGTAGACATGCATGTTGTCTGACAAAAAATTTTTATTCATTTCAGTTACACGAAAGACATCTGGAATTCCTAAGTGATTCCTGGAACCATTTTGTTCATGCCTACCAGCATACTTTTTCAAAGTCTTCATGGAAGTCGAAGCTTGTATTAAAATATTTTCATCTTCAGCCAGCAGAGAGAATTTCCAATTGTAGTTTTGCGGATATTGTTTCAGTAGCGAAGGTCCTACCAATGGATATCAATGTGCATCAGCTTCAGGATGAATGGAAGCTTCTCCAGCAGGAAAAGAATTGTACCAGTGATCACATTGATGATTACTGTGGACAATTTTTTCGTCTTCAGACCAGCCTAGGTGCAGTGAAGTATCCAAATGTTTTTTCAGTGGTTAAGGTTGTAGGTATTGTGTCTTTCTCAAGGCAATGCAGATGTAGAGCATGGCTTCTCAGTATCCAACAAGTTCCTGAGTGAAGAAAAGCGGTCCATGGGAAAATGAACATTAAATGCTGCATTGTGTGTGAAGAGTGCCATGAAGATGTTCAACATGAAGCGTCAATTAGTTTCAGTGACCAAAGAACTGTAGACATTGGCTCGTAGTGCACACATCAGTTATTGGGCACACTTGGAAAACCAAAAGAAATTGAATGAGGAGAAAATTAGAAAAAAAGTAGAGGCTGAAAAAAAAAAAGGGCTGTAGAGGAAATAAAGAAGAGAAACTGCATCTTTTGCAACTGATGAAGAGAAACTGAAGTGTCTGAGTAAAGAGGAGGAAGAAGGGAGGAGCACTGCTGTTAAAATGTTAGAAGAGACAATTTTAAGATTTAAAAATGCTATTCCTCAGAAGAACCTGGAAGAAATTGGATTAGCCTAAGCTATGCTTGAGGGTGTGCACAATGTGAGGAAAGAAGACGCTGAGAAGTAACATGCCATCAACAACACGCAGCTCTCCATTGTTAAGAAAATCTAAAATTATATCAGACAATTGTTCTAAAAAGTTGAAGGATAATTAAATTTAAATGACCAACTCTTTTTCCTTCACTTGGCAAACTCTACTTTTAATGTAATTCAGTTTTGTGTCGAAATTATCAATTATCTATAAAATTTTGTGAAGCAAGCCCAGTGTTATTTACAAAGACAGTGAAACTATTCAAAACTGCATTTTGTAACTTTATCAGTGTTCAGTGTAGACTGTTGCTATGACTGCATGAAATAGGCCAGACTTTTTAGACAAACTTTATTTGTGTAATTGTTACAGTAATTGTACTGCCAAAGAAGTGATTTAAACTACCAATGTTCTATTAATGGTTTGATTGCTACTCTGCTAAATAGCAGTGCAGTAATGACATTCTCGTTACCTTGGCAAAGCAAGGCATAACGGAACTTTGTGTACGAAAAAAAGGGCAAGTAACTTATTATACTTAATTATTTTACCATCTTCTTTGTGAACTTGTTGATTCAACAAGTGTGTTCTTTTACATGTATTTATTATTGTTAGTAATATTTATTAGATAAATTTTTTAAGTTTTCATGATTACATGTTAAGTTACGTAAGCCACTTTTTCGAATTGTAAAGTCACTTTTTATTTTAGTGAGCAAAAATTTGTGATAGTTGTAGAATAGAAATTGCAACATTAAAATATCAAAATACTGTTTCTTTCTTCTTCTACTCATCAGGATCAGGAATCAAGTTTAAATTCTGGTAAAGATCCCAGTTTTTCTGCATCCTCAGAGGTGATTGAGACACTAAACACTTCACTGCAAGAGCTGGCGGAATCCCCTATTGATAGTTTTAAAAAATCAAATCAAAACATTGTGCAACCAGGAAAGTAAAAATAAAAATCGACTCTGCATGAACTTTTTTTTTGCAGAAGATTCCTCTGAAAATGATGGTGAGGATCTAAAGGAATAAGATTTGCAAAACCGTAAAGCCAATTTTTGGACTTCTACTAGTAGGAGCAAGAAGCTAATGATATTAAACTGTCCACCAGAAAATTAAGGAATAAGAAACAGGAGTTTAAAGAGCCAAACTACATGGTACGACAATCATAAAATCTCCTTAGCAAATGAGGACTCTTGGAAAGTTCCAACCCCAAATCAGGCAAACACCTCTCAGAAACAATAGTTGAAGTTGTCAGTTTGTTTTACGAAAATTATGAAAACAGTATAGCAATGCCAGGTGTTAAAGATTGCATAACAGGTGTTCAACTAAATAAAAATAAATTAAAAATTTGAAGAGGCCTTATTTTGCGCAACCTGAAAGATGCATACACATTATTTAAGTACATATTTCCAAATACATATTAAAGTAAGCTTTTCAAAATTTGCCGAACTTCAACCAAAGCATTGTATTTTAGCAGGTTCAAGTGGCACACATGCAATGTGTGTATGTACATTCTATCAAAATGTATAACTGATGATTGAAAATGCTAGATTAGGAGATTTAACAAATGGTGAATTAAAAACCTACAAACATTGCCTACCAAAAGTGATATGCAATCCACCAATAATAAATTACAATATTGGTAACTGTACATATTGTCCTGGTAGTGCTGCAATATGGACCGTCCTTGAGAAGACTTTTGAAGAGAACCTGATACAAAATATCACATTTCTGCAGCAGATTTCAGTCAACTGTTGCAATTTAGAGATGCTGTCACTCTTTAGTCTCCTCCCACGACTTAATTGCAAAAGACATCTTTCATGAATCACATAAAGGAAAATTTTAAAAATTCGATTTTGCAGTGACACTCGAATTTTCAGAAAATTAAAGCATGGTTGTGCAAGATGAAGTCCAGACTTACCACTGGGCTAGGAGACATGCCACAGTTCACCCTTTTGTGATATATTTCAAAGGAGAAAAAAAGTTGATCACTTGAACTACGTGTGATCTCTGACTGCCTTTTTGACTACAAAATTTTGGAAAAGTTCCCCAAAAGATCTTTAAATAGCATTTTTCAGCCACAGCTTACGGTAAAGGGTTTGTGATGAAGTTGGTGGCACGGTTAAGAGATTGGCAGCTAAAGCTAGCTTGAAACGACCCTACAAAAACCAAATCTTAACCTCTCTCTATCTCTATGAATGTGCAGTTAAAAATATATCTTCTACTAACTTCACATTTACAACACTGGAGGGTTACTTAGAGTGAGAAATATTTTTAAAAGATTTTTTCAATCAGGCAATTACCATCCAAGGAACTCAATATTATGCCTTAATACCTGTTGACTGAAGCACATTAAAAATAAGTGAAAATATTTTCTGAAGCTACATACTCATTGCAAGTAATAGTTACAAGATCACCAAACTCCAATTAGGTGACATGAATAGCTACACTACCTACGTATATGACAAGAACTGGTGGCTAGTTTATGTGATGAGAAAAATGAAAAAAATTGGTGAAGTGAAAGTACCATTCCTTCATCCAGCTGGACCCTCACCATCCTTTTCTTATCCAGGGAAGATAGATGTATTATGGATTCCTCTTACAGAAGTACAGTATATCCTGTGACACCAACTGAAAGAATTTATGTGCTATCTCCAAATTACATTTTGAAAACCAATGAGGCATTATTAAACCACTTCCTTTGAACAATATAATGCCAAATATGTCAGGACTATTTTCCTGACCAGTTTCTTTGTTATTTCACATAATTGTATTATGCTTTGTTTTGCTGGTAATATGTATAGCGTGAGTTATGATGAAAGGGGATTTTGTTTTCAATTATTTTGACTATGAATCCATTAACATTCCACTCTGAAACTTTGTAAATAATGTAATAGTAATATGTAGAGCCACCATTTTCTAGAATTTTCTAAAAAAAAAAATTTGAAGGTCCATCTTTTTCAGAATTAAAATTATTGCCACACGCACGCACACACACACACACGCACACTGTGTTGCGTATCATATGAAAGGCCATACAGAATGCTGGAAAATGACACCTGTCTCAGCCTTGTAGCTTAATTATAGGCTGTTCACGGTAAAGTGAGCACTTTTTAAGGCCCTACTGAATTTTCCTTCTGACAGATTTCTATGTTTCTATCAAATTTTAGTGCAAACATTGCCTTGCGGCAAACAAATGATGTGTATACTTTCCTTCACTACCAAAAGTTATGTCTGAAATTGTAATAAATTATGTTTATTAGTGGTTAATGCCTGTAAGAAGGGCCTTATAAAGTGCTCACTTTACCTTGAATAGCCTATAGAAGAGCTGCAATGGCAATTTAAAAATGTCTTATGCCATTTTGGGTATTTTTTCAAAACTTTACACAGCCATGTTTTCAAAATGGGTCAGTATATCATAATAAAATTTTGCATTTTCCTTAGTTTATTTGGAGGCTACCTCTGTGCAAAATTTGGTAAAAATCTAAGATGGTGAGGTTAAGTCTATGTTTATTTGACATGGAATGACCTCGCGGCGAATCTCCATCTCAGCGCCTATTCGTGTGCTCCTGTTAACTACGCAGTGGTGCCAGGCCAGAGCAGCATGGAAAACTACAGACTGGCGATGTGTGGTGTTTAGTGAAGAGTCTTTCTTCATTATGGGGACTGATAATCATCGCACCCGAGTGTGGAGGGCCCCTGGTGAACATAACGTTCCCAATTGTGCTACCAAGCAGCACTCTTCCACCATGGTAGGCATTATGGTATGGTGATCCATAACCTACTATAGCTGATACACTCTTTGTGATGTTATGTAAAACATTGATGGAGCAGTGGTAGGTGGATGAGATCCTACACCCCCCTCCGCTTCCATATCTGGCTGGGAATCCAGGTGCAACATTCCAGCAGGATAACAACCTATTGGGACATGGTATGGTTCACCCAGGACTACCTCTGTCATGTCCACACGCTACCATGGCTTGCCTGTTCCCATGACATGTTCCCAATAATGCATGTGTGGAACCTGTTGAAATGCCAGCTACTGCAGTGCCACAATATCCATGTTTTGCAACACGCCGTCCAATAATTGTGGGCCCGTCTACCTCAGGACAACATCCGGCATCTGCTGGATTCCATGCCAGGCCATGTTGCAGTGTGTACCGTATTGCGTGGGGGTGCAACTCACTATTGAAGATCACCAAACAGCATACCACGTATCCATATGTAATTCTGCTGCTGCTCTGTTTTATGATTATGTGTAGGCTCCTACATATTACTCATTTATATCACTATCTCTATACTGTTTCAGTAGCTTTCAATGTATCCTGTTTTGCACTATTTTTATTGTCTGGCAGCGTACATTGCCCTTAATGCCATAACTCTACATTTTACTTTCTCAGCACATTGGTAACTGCATAGAAGTAGTGTCAAGGTAGTTGGTATGTGTTAATTTGACATTATACATCTAATGGTGTGTGGTAAAGTCAGTGGTTCAGAACCACTGTAACTTTACAATTAAGTTATATTTGTTTCTAGGAAAACATACCATTATTATAATTAATATCCAAGCCAGATATAAAAATTGATTTTAACATTTTAAGATTAATGTTCACTAATGTGTGGGATACCCTTACACATTAAAGTCCAAATAAACAAACAGTACCAAAGGGCAATTTTAAATTCTTTTGATAGTGATTATTCCTTTTATTTTAATTTGTGACACTGTTAAAGGTTTTTTTTTAATATGTGTATTTTTCAAAGCTTTTTTTTTGGGGGGGGGGGGGGGGGGAGTAAGAATTGTTAAAACTTTTTTTAACTTAATTTTCTCTTTAAGTGATAGAGGGTGCTGAAATTAAAGAATTATTAGCTAAATGTTTTGTGTTTAATGAGTAAAAAAGAAATGCATGTTAATTTATCAAGATGTCGAACTTTGTTGCAGTTAAATACCACCACTAGTACCACAAGGAGTGTTGGTAGACAAAGGACTAGTATGCATCAGTTTTATCCTCAGGTAAGCTCACCATCATTAGTACTGTATTTGCATGTACAGGATGTCTATAAAGTCATCTGTTGTTGGATTGTGTAGGTAAACGCTGCAAAATAACAGCAGTCACCATAAATATAACTATTCAATTTACTCCAAAAGCAGTTATACCTTCACATGGTCGGATCCAAAAGCACGACTCGTTTAAGTGGATTCTACATATTCATCATTGGTAGCTGCAAGGCTCAAATCGCTCAGTGAGACAAATTGGTTCGTGTTGGTGAAATGTGTTGTTACTAGTTGTTTTTTACCAGGTTTGGTACTACCTTGTAAAGTCACTAAGGTAGTGTGCTGTATTTTATCGTGTTATACTTATATATTTTATAGGCCACTCTATGAATATTTAATATACGCATTAGTGAATGTATTTTTACATATGTTTATATCGATGTATATTTAGCAGTGGCAAATATGTTTTAATGTTTTATATTTAACGTGTAGTGATGTGTTCGTGTAAAGAGTCGCCACTGGAGCTCGTCACTTGCGTAGTTATGGCGTTAGGCCGAGTGCAGCGCGGGCCGCGAGAGTGGAGTGCTGTAGGTAGTCGAGTGCAGTATGCAGTGTATGTTGGCAGACAGATCCAAGTGCCGGTGACTGCTGGAGTATGGCGAGAGTGCCGTCGTGGTATGAACGGGGCAGTTGGCCCAGGAAGGCAGCCTTCAGGTTACGCAGCGAGCTGATAGTCTTTCGGCTGGAAATATGTACGTTACCAATATAAATTTTAACATGGTAAATGCGTGTGGATCGCGGCAGAAAAATACTTGTTGGTGAAAAATTATAAACTGTTCTGCAGTGAATGATTGCCTGTAAATCATGCTGTTGAAAACTTGCGTATGCAGATGTGCTAATAGTAACTGCTTGCTTGGAATCATGCCGTAACCAGGGAGTGTTAAACTGTATAGCTGCAACTTTGGAAATTTTACGCAGCTGTTTTGTTTTACATGCAAAATATTGGCACATAGTTTCCAATGGTTAATTCTAGCCATATTTTGGCATTGTGTGGCGTCTTCAGTGGGAATCAGCGATCCCATGATACCTCATCGTGTGGTGCGGCAAACAGTCTGTTATTCATCCATGTCCCATTTCATGGTGCTCCAGCACGCTGCGCGCTGAGGCGTGTGTGCAGGCCCTGGGTTACCAGTACATCGGAATATTCTTCAAGAAGCCCCATCGTCAAGACATGTTTTCCACAGCGTGCAGAATAAACAGCTATGAGAATGACGAACCACTTTTATGCCCAAAATTTACCGTGAGCTGTTATATTGCACAACTCAGTGAGTTTGAATAATGAGAGTTCAAGCCAGAGTATCGCCAGGTTTGGTGACGACTCATTTTGTGCTACTTATTGAAAGACATTTTTTACATAATTATTTGTGTAAGCAAATTATTTTCGTATTGCCAATATCATATTGAGGTATTTACTAGCATCATGGAAATATTTATATAATTGCAAATGTGGTGATCTGCATAAATTGGCGTAAACTTTTAATAGTAATTTTAATGAAGAGTGTGCCTGTAAACAAACTGAATTTTTGTAACCAAGTTACGTAATGCGATGAAAATAAACTAAGAAATCAAACTGAAGGCTGGGGATGTAAATAATATCTGTGTTGTTGAAAACCTAGTGGCACTTTTAAATAAGAAATTTTCTCTGCTATGAAAATAATACTTGTAATGGTAGTAGACAGTATTAATAGAGATTTTTTGGTCCGTGATATAAGAGCACATTTAAGACTAGGCTCCTTTCTGCCCTACAGGGGTGTGAGATATTAGGTAGTGTTGTTTTAAGAGTGAGGCAGGATTAACCTACCTGATACCCCTGCTGAAGTAGAGGGCGTCTCAACAGCTGCTTCACTGGATGCATTCTGCAATATCCATGGTGTAATTTGTACAACTACTTGTTGAATACGATCCTCAACACTTGCAAATTGCCAACTTTTGTTTGCTACACTTGGACTTTCGCAAATCCCCAAGCAAAGAAATCCAGTGGAGTTAAATCAGTCGATCTCTGTGACCAGGGTCTGTTACCCCCTGCCCAATCCAGTGGTCTAGAAACCAGTCATTGCTGTAGTCTTGGACAATGACTGCAGTGAGACTGACACGGTCTCCATCATGTTGAAACACATCATTACGTATGATACCATTTTGAACTAGCTGTGGCTCTAGATTGTTTGAGCATGTCATGATACACAGTCCCTGTTTTTTTTTTCCATAAAGAATAATCCTTTTGCCATGACATAAGTTCTCATGGTTTTTCAGTGGCCCAGATGTGACAGTTGTGTCGAATCACCTTACCGCAAGTGTGGAACCTTGCTTCATTACTAAAGAGGGTGTGTTCCATTAAACCTTTGTTTTCAATCCGTTCAACTAATTATACACACATTGCTGCTCATGTTGTGTAATCCTCAAGGTCGTTGTGTAGGATTTTAATCTGGTATGCTTTCTTCTCTAATCTTGTCTTCAAGATCTTATTGATGGTCGCTCTGGGGATCTGTAATCTCTTGGATGCTATACAAAGTGACGTGTGGTTCCTCTTCGGACATTTTCCATGTCAGTTAACACTCTGGTCTGGTGTTATGAGTTGTCCACTTCTTTTTGCATTAATAAATGACCCTGTTGTGTTAAACTTCCAGCAACCCATGAATAGCTTTATCTGTGATCCCTGGTTTGTTGAAACGTCTTTGAAACCTCTCCGTGATATTACACTTGTGTCCTTGAATGTGAAGGGTGAAGGGTCACAATGATGATAAGCTTGTCTATTCATTCTTGTTCACAACCTGTAACACAAACTTAATCAATTATGAATTTAAAAATATAGATAGTGACTTTATAGAAATCCTGTATATTTTTTTACACGTGTACACATGATTATAATTAGATGAAGTAGTAAATCTTTGACTTTATAAATATTAATGAAAGAATATTTTATAAACCTATCATTGGTAAAAAAATTTAATGGCTATTAGACTTAATAGATTTTTTATGGAGGGGGAGTAGTTACTTAGCAGGCTGGCAGGTTTATGATTCAGACAGTGAATATTGCCAGATGAAAGTGATTTTAGTCAAGTAATTATCCAAACAACATGTGTTATGGAATTAAAAAGTGAACAGTGAGTTTGTGTGTTTTGTAAATAATGTTTTTGAAACGGTTGCTAGAATTTTGTGTGTGTATGTGGCCTAAAAAATGACAATTTTTACCCTAGTTAATTCTATTGAAAAACCAACTATTCGTACGAGTAAAGTGAAATTTGCTGAAAATATTTACAGAGTGCATTTTTCACTTTGGTATGAACAGTGAAGTATTTGTGTTTTGTTCTGGCGGGAAGTTTTGAAATGTTAGTTACTCTATTACATTTTTTAAAAATCCAATTATTTGTGTGTATGGTTAACTTAATTGAAAATGTTTAGTGTGCATGTTTCGTGCTGGTATGAACAGTGACACATGTATTGATTTCTTTTTTTGGTGAAGTTATAAGTTATAGTAATGATGTTATTTCTGTACGAACAAATTTTTCCACTGCATTATGAAACCAATATGCAGCTGCTGATCAGTTATTACAAAAGCTGCTGAACAATTCTGTCTCATGAAAGAAGATAAACTTAGAGTTTCCCGCATCACCAATAAAATAATCAGAACTATATTACTGGATCATAACAAAAATAAAACGAGTTGGAATGGCAAACAGCTATAGTATCCTACATTAAGTACTCAACTGAAGTTTTAAATTTTTCGGTGCCTGCCATTTAACTCTTCGAATTTGTTTGCAAACCTTGTTATCTTCACTGACATAACAGCTGCTGCGGAGGGATTCATTGTGACCACTCTGAAGTTACATGAAATGGAAAAGTCTTTGCTGTGTGGATGAGTATATCGTAGTGCTGATAATGACGAAAGTCAAGGGTTGATTGGGGCCGCGATGGCTGAGCGGTTAGACTGTTTGGCTCACACCAAGGCAAACCGGGTTCAATCCCAGATCGGGTCACATCCAAATTTTGCAAGTGGGAACTGTGCCAGACTATGCCCCTGGTCAGTGGGTTTTCCCTGGTATCTCCCATTTTCCTCTGCCCGTGCATTCCAGTGCTACTTCATTCCCACCTTGTTTCCCACTCATCGGGTCTCAAAATCTTATTAAGAGCCGCACAAATCTCTTAAGTCAAGGGTTGATCGTCTCCACATTGAATTGTCGAAAATCATGGTGGTGTAGTGGTCAGAATACTCGTTTCCCACCAAGGTGAACTGGGTTCAATTCCTGGCTAGGTCGCTCCCAGATTTTCACACTTGTGGGAATCATGCCAGGGGATGATGCTGCTGGTCTTAGGGATGTTCATTTCCAGTACCCTTGCATTCCTGTGCTGCTTCGTACTCACCTCAATCCACCCTCAGTGGCTCTCAAGGTCTCTTTGTTAAATAGCCGCCCAAACATCTTCACTATACGTAATATTCTCCAGACTTCTGACTTGTAATATACACCAGGCATTGCCACTCCCACACAGTCTTTCGGATTGCTACAACACACAGCATGTAATGGATGCCATTCCATTTTTCTAGAGTCTAGTCTCATTATGCTTTGCACCATTTACAATTATGGGTGACATTCTGTGCAGTAGTTCTTCTATTGAATCCAAGTGCAACCACATCCCGGTGAAAAGTAAAATCACTTACAGAACTTATCTGTTGATGGAATGCTCTTAGACATCTTTTGCACTGTAGTCTTATGGTATAACTTCGCACTGCTGAAGTTTTAATGCTCATAATTTATCAATGTTTCCAACTTATCTGATCTGGGTTTGTATGCTATAACAAGGTGGCTAGCATTAGAGAAAGTAAGGAAAGCTTGGAAATATAGGGAATTTTACATTTCTGGGAAAGTTGGATAAATTAATGTGATGTCAGGTAGTATTAATTGGTTAGAAATGTATTTGATAAGAGAGTAGTGATGTAGAGTCTAGCACTTCTTCTGCACATGCCATCTTATGAAACATACTATTCATGTGGAAAAATTAAGTAAATGTCAGGTAATTTGTTATGATGATACTGCTAGCTAACACTTGCATTTCTTTTTCACCACGTCACCCACTCTTGCCCAGGGTATCATGAATTAGGCTAAAATCTTATAGGTAGAAAGATTAAATCTGTCAACACCAATAATAGTGCTCCATTCTCCTTTACCATGCTCACTTTGTGTATTCATACTAGAAGCTGTAGCTTCTATACATGTCAGCTTACCATTACCGGGCCTGTTGTAGGAGTATGATGTGTAGCCACATCCTCACTTGCTTACCGGGATGTGTCCAGTGTATGTTAGAGTTTTATAGTTGGTTCTTTACAAAACTTCAGTGCTGCGGTGAACCTCTGATCCACACATGAAATCTCTTAAAGTTTGGGGCCGCGGTGGCTGAGCGACTAGCACGCTCGCCTCCCACCAAGGCAAGCCGGGTTCAATCCCCGGCCGGGTCACCGGATTTTTGCAAGTGGGATTCGTGCCGGACAATGCTGTTGGTTGGCGTTTTTTCTCAGGGATCTCCTGTTTCCCCTGCCCCTTCATTCCGGCGCCACTCCATATTCACTAGTCACCCTCATCTGCTCTCAAGACTTCGCATCTCTTCACTTCATTTCATTTCACTTCACTTCGCAAGTTTTTTTAGTACAGTACCTAGTACCAGTTTCTGAGTGATCATATATCAGCCCCAATTTAGTTTGTAGCAATGCCTCTTCAAACCTTGTAAGGCAAAACAATATTGTGGTCTATGTTCTTGTGTGCCTTATGGCTGATTGATATAAAAACATTTATATCATGGTTAATCATAGGCTGAGCATATTCTCAGTCCTGTTTTTTGAGTACTTGCATGGTATTTAGTTTAAATTACGTAGACTATTGTTTTGATGGGCTTTTTTTTTTTTTTTTTTTTTTTTTTTCCCCAGTCTTTACTTCCTGTAATACCAGAATCCCACCAATTTGTTTCTTTGTGAGTACATGTATGGCACAAAACAAAGGGAACTCTTAAACATTCACTAAACTGACCAAAAATCAATTGATTAAAATGTGGAGTGTAAGAAAACATTTTTAAGAACTTTTAATTTCCAATATTTACATTGAATGAAAACTCATGGTCTAGTATTATAAGGGAAAATGTGGCACTTTCGTGAAAACCAGAAGAATGAATGAAGCCAAGTGACTCCACACACATATGTTTGCAATGTGCCCAGCAGCTAGCCTTGGTTTCCTTACAAAGATTAAATTTTTTCTCTTCAAATTTTGTATTACAATTAGCTTTATATTTCTGTTAATTAACTCCAAATTAATATGAACAGAAGATAAATGTGTCACTTGTGCATAGGTTGAGTTGATTATCGAATCACCAAACAATTGTTTGCTCTGTTAGGGAGTTTGAAACACAATAGTTTGGGGGTTGGAGATTTTAGGATTTGCAGTGATTATATTTTTATATTAAAATTATAACTTTCATTTATTTTGGATTTTGTAACCTTGTGAGTAATGTTTGAGAAGTATGTTTCTATTGAACATTATGTGGGCAGGTGGCGATGACTATGGCATCTCAAGCATCTCATATGTCTGCACAACCACCACCTCTGGTTAGGGTAACGGGAGCACCTTCACTCGGGTGAGTATTATGATCCTTAGTTTGATTATAGTGATGTGTTGTTTAGAGGGTAGTAGTTAGATTAAATTGTGATGCCCCATATTATATACTATGGAAATTGTAACTATTGTAGATTGGTAATACAGTATGCAACCCTGAAAAGTGTTTTCTATTAAAAAGTATTGATTAACTCAATAATTTTCACTTAGTTTTCTTGACTATTAATTGTGACTTTTATTAAATAATTTGTCTTTACTACACTTTCTTATATTGCTTCTTTTGTACGTCAGTAATACATAGGCATGTGCGCTGTGAATTACTTTCATTGTTGCATGTTCACGTTTGCTGCATGAACCATCCAAGATAAATTGGTCACCACCACCATGGACTTAATTTTTTTTGTTAAAAATTCTATTTCAGTTTTTGCAAGAAGTTTTTGGCTCATAGTAATTTCCATTAATATCATCTGTTTTATGTCCTTTTTTAATATCATATCAGCATGGTTTTAATGTAAATTCTAACCATGTGGTTTCAAGTTTGTACCCATAAAATATTGTATTTACTTGAGTCCAAGATGCCATCATTTCTAAGATGCCATCAGTCTTCTGATGTACTCCACTTTTAGTGCTTCAAGTGCGTAATAAAAGTTATCATGCAAATCTAAGATGCACTTTGATTTTAAGTACAACCACCAACATATATAGCTTGAGGTTTTTCCTCTCAAACAATAACCTTGCCCAACATTGGTCTCTTGTGAACGACTGCCACCAATGAAACAACAGATATTGGCGTTAGGTCTCTTCAGCACAATGCTTGTATTACCAAGCAGGATGTGAGAGGACTGATGTCGGCAAGGAGACCAAGTATTAAGAGTACTTTGGCACTGAAAGTGCGTTGAAGAGGGAAGGTAGAGCTTACAAGCTTGGTTGAGCAGGCTGGTCAGTTCCTCAGTGGCTAGCGCAGTGAGAAAATGGAGACGGGTCAGTTCTAACCTCAGTAGTGAGTGCGGCAGGGAATTAAATACTGGTCCCGAGTCAGATTTTGACTCCGTATTTATACTCTGCTGGGCAGCTGCCTCGGCGTTCATTGGCTGGCATCTCTTGGCGAGGGGTTGCCATTGAGAGCGGAGTGGCGAAAGCATAGCTTCTCTGGTGTGATGTCACTGGCTGGCTTGGAGAAGGGAGGAAGACGACGAGACATACTGAAGGAGCCATCTAGTGGTGGGTAGTAGTATTCTATGTCTCTGATGCATATCCTCGGTGGGCTGGTGAACAATACAAGTTGTTGGCTGAAACGTCCATTCTTGCCATGGCGAACAGTACAGAATTAGTCAAGTGGTGGTCAACAATGACAAACTCCGTTGCAATCAATCAAATGCAATGCTATGCCAAGCTGATGAGCTGAAGTCATTTTAATTACCATTGTTGCCACCGCATCATGCGTCAACACCTTTTTCAGAAACACTGTAAGTTAATAGTCGTACAATTGGTTGTTAGTTTTCTTTCAAACAACTTAATAATTTATTTTAATTTTAGGTACATGTACACTAAAGAATGGGGCCCAGTGGCTGAGCAGTTAGACTGCTCGCCTCCCACCAAGGAAAACTGGGTTCAATCCCCGGCCTGGCCACGCCCGGATCTTCGCAAGTTGGAATCATGCCGGACAAGTCCGCTGGTCTGTGGGTTTTCTCGTGGATCTTCTGTTCTCCCTGTCCTTGCATTCCGGCCTGCTCCATTTTCACCTCATTTCACTCTGATCCATGTCATCGTTTGACTTAGGATACATGCCTGCACTGCAGTGTTTGCTTAGCTCACTGCAGTGTTTGCTTGACCGGGAGACACGCACAGTGGAAATGCGCCCTGTGCATCTCTCGGGTAGAAATGCTCCTCCACCACAAGCATGAGCAGTTCATCGCGAGCAAGCAGGTTGTACGTAGTCTGACCTGTATTTGAAAAGACCTGATCGTGAGAAGGCGGATGTCATCTCGGGGGAACCATGAGTACGTAACGTCACCTTGTTTGCATGGACATGCACCAGTGGAAAGCTCACTTTGGAATGCCTCCTTCACCATCTCTCTTGTTTCTCACACTATCTCTCTCAGGCTGGATAAGAGCGCCTGCAACAGCTGTTTGTGTGTGTGATGCCGGCGTGGCAAAGACACACCCACCATCAAACTAATTGGCAAACTAATTAGTTTGAAGTCACCATAATTTGCTGTTGCTGCCAGTTGACCTGCGCAGTAGCACTAGGAAGCCCGGAAATATTTACAGAAATACAAAAATTCATTGTGGCCCATACTTGAAATATTAATTATCCCTAATTTTTTATCAAAACTTTGGGTGCTGCCTATACACATGGTGAAATACTTATGTTGTTTCTGCTGGTGAATTTTGTATTAAAATATATACATATTTTTGAAGCCTTGTAGGATTAAATCCACTATTATGAACATAGTACTGTATATTATACAGTTTTTTGGCCTGTATAGGCTGCACATTTTTACAAAAAAAATGACTACAAAAAGTGAGGTGCTGCTTATATACAAGATATTGACAAAAAATTGTTTACCCCTAAAACATGTTCAGGAATTTGTCAACATACAGTACATTTTAATGTTTTAACTTAGTTTCGAAGGAAGGGAAATAAACTTTCTACTCATGCAATTATTTGTGCACTCGCATTAATAAACAAAATAACCTTCATCCCGCATGTGTAAAATGTAAACATGTTGTAGCTCGGCCATAGATGCCGTACATGAGAAAATAATTTCTCTGCTGTACATGAGAAAGATATCTTGCATCGTTTGCACGCCCGCTGTCACGCTACAATACACATTGATAAGATGCCATTTTGTGTAACATGTTGCAGAGGTTTTTCTTCCTCAAATCACGTTACCATCTGTGGAATAGTAATTGTGCAATGTATATTTGTAAACATTTGCAACTTAATACAGATTTTCTGTCACAAATATTTTGTAGGTGAGGAATTAAGTCGGAATTTACTATGTTTGTGTGGAATTGTGACTTCACAATATTTACAGGAATACAAAAATTCAGTGCGGCCCATACTTGAAACATTAATTGTCCCTAATTTTTTACTAAAAACGTTTGGTGCGGCCTACACTTGCGCGTGGTCTATACACACCAAAATACTGTGTATTTTATGATTTCAATGTTTAAGTTTGTTAACTGCCGATAATAAATTTTTGCAATGTGACACAGGGTTTATGTGCAATATGTACATATTTTGTAATGGGCATTTAAGTGAAATCAGTATCGTCTAACGCAAGAAATATTGATGAGCTGAGTCAAATGTTGCCCCTGCTTGCTTGTACTTGATCTGTTGCAGTGTAGTTTGAATTAACTTCACCCAATGGCGTGTTTATTCTGTCAGTGATGAAAAAAATATAGTATTGTAAAGTTTCGGTATACCTGATAATATGTTAAGGAAAATGATAAGATACTGCTGGGAAATGGGGAAAAGTAAGGTAATTCGTAAATGAAATTCCAGTGGACATCCTGTCTATTTTTTGGAGTCACTGGTCACTGTGTTAACCTTGTAAAGCGTGTGTCCTGATGGGATGTGCAGAGTATCACAGAGCGTATCTGATGTTTTGGGTTAAGAGAAAGCTTAAGATGGTCATGCTGGGTGGAGAAATGTCAATTTTATTTATTCTACCAGGATTTTGCAGAAATGCAAACCAACCACTATTTGTTACTGTAGACTGCTACAGTACTACATAATCACATTTGTTTCTTAGAGCTTTATATATTATATATCTGCAGATGTTGTCACAGGAAATACAATCCCAGTTTTGGAAAATAAAAAATATTTAGGCAGAAATTTTTATTTTACTCTAGCGGTATGAAAGTGTGTAGTTTCTGGATGCCTGCTATGTGTTATGCTCAACTAAATCAGCCTGTAAAATTGTTTCTGTTGCAGTGTATTATTACTATTTAGCAAAGTTGAAATTAACCTCCAAAATATTTTCCTTTTCCCAATTATAAAGTATTCTAGGAGTCATTACCTGCTCTTCATACTGCTTTTGAAGACTTGCATATACGCCAGTTTATTTACTGTACCTTCTGCATAAAATGGCCCTTTCCCGTGTGCTGTTGCTGAAAAATGTCATTTTGCATCAACATGGAAGTCTTCCTTGTAATGGCACAAGTTCAGAAAATTATTCCTTTTGGTTATTAGACCCACACAAAAAAATTATATATGTGACTGTGTTTTCTGAAAATCTCAGCTTTGAGTCTATTTTCCTTTAAAACAGGTAGACATTGCTGTATTTTGCTCCAGATAGTCAAATATAACAACAAAGCTCAAATGGTGGATGAAGAGTTTCTTGGTTACTGGTATTTGTCTATCTGTAACCTTGGGCCTCATTTTTCTCCGAGGAGTCATTAACTTTACTCCATTCATTGTTAATTTCCAACTTTTCTGAAGCCATGCTAAAGTTCTACCTTCAGTGTATTCCTCCACCTCGTGCAAACAAAGATTAACTGTCAAGGAAATTATACCAAAGGGATGACTGCATTTGTGCAAACCCTGTTGATGTTTTTTGTGGTGTTTCCATGATACATCTCTCAACATCCACTGTGTGATTTTTTAAAAATTATGTACTCAAGTGTATTTTATAGTTTATGTTTGAGTTAACTACAGTTACAGCACAGGATGATGACTAATCGAAATAACAGTCAATGTTTCCTCTTACCAGATCTTGAAAACTTTTATTTCCCCATTAGTAGGCGAAGGTACTAGGGCAAGGCTGCCACTGATCTTTCAACAAAAATCCTTGATCCAGCTCCCAAAAATCCTTAAAACTCAAATGTTTGTATCCATTCAAATCAATTGCGATATAAATAAAGTAGTTGCGCCTATAAAATATTGAGCATTATGAGCATGCTTACTAAAGTTAATAAAACTGGCAAACAAACATCACCGCAAGTAGGAAAGGAAGAGAATTTTATATTATTTATCAAATTAGGCCAGAACAGTTCATTATATTTACAAGATTATATTAGGCATTAACTTGTGAGTAGAATGTCTTTTTCTTTTGTGGATGGGGATAATGTTAGCAACCAATAATTTCATACAATGGTCATGTCATCTTAGACTTTGTGACAAAAGTACTGGTAAATTAAAATTAAAACTTTTGTTAAAAAATATCTTGCAAAAAAGGCCTATGCTTTGTTTCAAACTAAAATTGCAAATTTTATATAAGTGGTCAAAATAAAATCAGAATTTAATTCACAAAATTTATTTTTGAAACTGCAACATAAGACGTTCTTAATGTTTACACGCCTCAGTAGGCTTACTTTTTTTTTAGTCACATACATACAGTTTTTTAGTCACATACAGGGTCTTTGGTAGCAAAATTGTTTTTTTCATTGCAATACTTCCGTGGAATTATTAGCATCTACTTTCCACGAATTACAAACATGTCGACTTCAAAATTACCTGGTGCAATTGTAATCTTATTACATGGGCAGTTAATGAACATAACACACAGCAACTTTTCTCATAAACATATGTATAGATATTTTACACAACAAAAAGTGGCAAAGTGATTTTTTTCTTGTGCCGTGTAAACTTACCTCACTTCAGAATTTTAAAATTCACAGCGACAACAAAACACAACTTGGGAAAATGAACGCACATTATGTACAATAAATACTGTACTGCATTTTTCTGGTGTTACGAATCATTAATAGCAAAACCATATTTTTAAATGTCCAGAATTAGATATCATGTAAATGATAGAACATTCGGACTCAAATAATTAGAATAAATATTAATAGTTGCATTCTTGCGACGTGTATTTTTTTGCGAGCGTATTGATTTTAGATCACGTACAATGTATATAGAAACTAGTCATTAATACTCAACATGCACATTCGATACACATGCCATACTTTTTATGTAAGCAGAACTTGCAATACACGTTCACCTGATTAATTACTATTTTTTTCTCATTGCGTGGAGACAGTTATTTTACTCCTATTGACATATATAAACAAAGCATTTTTAAATAAATATCAATTTCCAATATTGTGAAACACAAAATTATAATCTTGCAATTTTTGTTTGTTTTGCCGACTATAATACTCAACGTTTTCAAAGAACCCTAATTTGCTGAGCAACAAGAGTTTGGGCCATTTGAATCTTACCATGAAACATGTTTTTAATTCCAGGTGTAGTCTTGCAGATTTTGCCCATTCCATAAAACTCTTCAGTAGTTTTCGCAGAAATGACCTTACTCAGTAAACCATGTAATGTGGGGCTTTGAACTCCCACATTGTTTTCTGTACATTTGTTGGGCTCCTCAGCATTCTAAAAGTACTGTATTTTTTTCCTTTGATTATTGTCCTCATAGTGAGGGGTCTGAACAGTGGGCTTCTACTGTATATGTTCCATTGTCTTTGAAGGAAACACTAATGCTGGCCTTAGCCACACTGCATGTTTAATTAAGGTGTTGGTTCCTGGGTCCTTGGAATAGGAGCACCCTTAACAGAGCAGTGACCAACTATGACCATGTATGTGTGTTGCATGCAAAATATGAATCTCACAGTAGCACAAAATTCAACTGTCGTCTTCAAATAATGCTCCTAAAACCCTTGAACATTGTAGGAAACATGACTTCACCAGGCAGACTGGCAGCATGTAATAAGATTATTTTTATTTCAACCTTATTTGTAGCAACCATTTTCTATAACACCCTGATTTTGAGGAACTGTAAAAAAATTTGAAGAAAAAAAAATAGGGCTGTGGAGTGGTTTGGGTAGCTCTTAACATTGAGGTCTTGAGAGCCAATTAGGATGAAGTGAGGGCAGTTTTGATTGCACATGCAGTCCGAGGGGGAGGGGAGGTGAGGCAAGCAGTCTGTGGTTGTAGTCTGGAGGCACCTGGCGAGGTTATTGATCATGCGCACAATCATCTAGGGTAAGCAAGACATGCCAGCCAACCTCTGGCCACCTGATCTGCGCATGTGGAGCAACATTACTTGACCAGTCTGTCGAATTTTGAAGTGAATTATATTATTTCATTTTGAAGTCTTTTAAATTTTGAGGCACTGGCAAATTTTTAGTGATTAAAAGGTTTATTTATGACCTTCAGTAATTAATTACTCAAACTTGGCACTTACAGTGAGCTATGGATGCTTGCTGCTTATGCATTATTTGACAACAAAGAGGTTTCCTATATACCCTTCCAGGATATCAGTTTATTCAGAAGAGAGGTGTATTGAAAAGAGTAAATATTTAAGTAACAAATCCTCTTATCCTCTCATTTTTTCTAAAAGGAGCCACTGAAAAGGACATTGCACTGAGTCACAGCGTGATTTTAAACATCCATGGCAACGAGGAGGATCAAGTAGACGTCTAGGGTATCATTTTAATTATAAGTCTGTCTAATGAATTAAATTAATATTCCATGCTAAAATCATGATTTTATGCCAGAGATGATTGAACCTAATTCTTGTTGAAACCTAGTGCCGCTTGGATGTTTTTAACATTATTTTGTGAGATGGGGAGGTTAAGTGTACGCGTATGTAGTGCTTTCATTTCACTGTTCTTTAATTGTTCTTCATATTGTTTTCACACTAGAGATAAGCTAATCTAACTTTTGAAAATATAGTGAAGCCATAAATTATTTGATATATAGGTACAAGAATGAGAATTAAAAAAGAAATATTCTGCATTAATTAAACATCTAAACAAGGAAATATTACTGTAATGTAGTTATGATATAAAGTAAGTTATTGATAAAATTGTTTCACAAAATCTGAAAAAATACAGGCCTTGTTGAAAGAATCCTGAATTTTATTGAAAAACCTGAATGAGTTGGAGCTATGGATCCCTTGTGTCAGCAGGGTACAGTTCAAGCCAGGTGTGGTGGCATCCTTGTATGGGACTGTTTATGTGGAACAAAGTGGGTCCCGTGGTACTCATTCCATTGTCCCTCACTGATGACAGGTCATGTGCACCCATTTCTGCGACTACAGCACCTTGCAAGAGACCTGTACATGCAGCAAGATAATGCACCAGACCAGTGTTCACGAATTGTAACAGTGGTTGGATGAAAACTCCATGGACTTGAGGTTGTTTGCTTGGCTCCAGTCACCTGATCTCATTCCTATTAAGCTCATCTAGGAAGCTGCCGAGAAAGATGTGCGTGTCAGTGAATCCTGCCGTGATCAATCTTTATGCATTGTGGGAGGCTGTGCAGTGGTCACGGATCAATATAGCTCCCTACCACTTCCAGCACCTTGTTGAGTCCAAGGAAGAAATGAGAGAAGATAGTCATGATGCTGGCATTCTGCTTATCATTGGCATTTGCAGGCTGCACATGCTACATTTTGCTTTTATAGGTTGTTGTAGGAGCAAGTGAAGTGTAGGAATTTTGCAACTGTTAACTGGTTCTACATTATTATTTTTCAGGGCATTATATATCTATCACCAATTGGGAAGTACTGTAGTTGTATAAAATCACTTCCAAAGAAAGATAATTACAAGAAAAAATAACCAAATTAACAATCAAGGAAATTTAGAGTATTCTGGTATTAGACAACTGGAGCTGTCCCGGTAATTAACGCCATGCTTATACAACAAAGCTCACTGCATACAATCGCCCATGGTAAGGTCAACAGCTACTGATGTAGGCTTTTCAAGAGCTATTCACTTAGCAGTTTGATTGCCTTACCTTACATGCTACTAACTTTAGCTTAAAACCTGGTGTGGGAGGTGGTTTTGGCTCGCTGTTGATGTTAACATGTTTGTCAAATGATTATTGAGGTTAATTCGCACGTGAAAATGGTTATATACCAATAAAAATTTCCTAAGTTCTCTTCACTTTCGACAATAAATTATAATATATTACTATTATCATGATAAAATAGATGATGTCGTAAATTCTAGATATCTTATTAAATTTCTGTAAAAAAAATTTATTGTTACAAGTCGCTGGTCCGCACCGCTGACATTGGCTTAGCAAAGACAGAGTTGTTACATGATAGCGGTGGCAGCGTGAGCAATGGTGGCCACGTATCAGTTACAGAAAGGGAGCCGACACGATAATCTCTGTAGCAGTACATTCTGCTGACCCTGGTTGTATTGATTTCTGCCTTTATCTGAAAAAGGCTAATATTAAGCAGTGAAGGACACGGCTGGCAGGCCGGACTATTGGACGAGGTGCGTTAGTGAAAGACATAAATTATGGCAACACACAGACTGAAAATGTGCTAATAATGAGTACGAGTTAGACTGTAGACAACAGAGAGAATTAAAGAGGACGTTAATTAGAGTTGAAATAGACATCAAATATTGTGCTCATTGTTAAATAAAAAGAGTAAAAGTGCGGACAGATAATTTAATGCTGTAAATAGTAGAGTGAATAAATTAAAAAACTAAATTTAGTTTCTTTTATTTTTATAATAAGACCTCTATCACTCACGAACTCAGATACTCCCCTCAGGCATCACATGTAACAATATATTAAACTATTTGATTTTGATTATGCACATTGTACAAAGTTTTAAACTGTGCGCAAATTTTTTACTAGCACCAAGATGATACAAAGCATTTTAGAGCACTATTTGTTATGGAAAGAGAATGAATATCATTACCTTTCAAGTTTACTATGCACTAAATCCTGCAATACTGTTATTTTCTGGTGTTCATGTAGACAACAGTCATATTAAGAAGGCCATAATGCTGTGTAGTCAAATATACTACAGCAAACCTTACGATTGGCGAGCATTCCGTAATAACAGTGCATAGTGAATACCAAATTTGTGATGGTGTTGGTAAGAGATCCAGCGTGTACATGCTACTGACCGTAACTGGCAAAAGTTAGTGAATACACGCCCTGGTAAGTTAAAAATTTTTGAAGAAATTGTTGCTTCTAAATGTTATTTGTGTTTATAGGAAATGCATCTGTAAAATTATAAAATACTGTAGTTCATTCAATAAAAAAATATACGGTTTTACATGAATGCATCATGATTAAATGATGGTTTTTTTAAAGTGCTGCTTCACTTGAAATGATTAAATGTGCTGACATCATTATGGTTTATGTTATATGTTAGTTCAAACAAAAAGTTGGTGCCTACTAAGAAAAGGTTAATAAGAAAATATGTTAAACATTTTCTCACATTGTTGATTATACACTTGCCTTCACATTTACTTCTTTCTGCGATGTTCCTTTTCTTTATAGGACTTCCCTTTAAATTTCTATTAGTAGTCAAGTGTACTGCTTGTAAAGATTGTTTCCACAATTTATTGTAATTTTTTCTTGTCCTTTCGGTTTTATATCATAATAATGGCTAGAACAGCAGTTAGTCTCTTAGTTTCTTCATTATGTATCCTATTATTTCTAGTTATTTTTTCATTCTTCTTTTATACTTCATTTTTCTAATGTGTCCGTTTCTATAAAGTTTCTACGAGTGTACATGTAAAATGTATTTTCTCTGTTGGGTTAGAAACTATCTTCAAAGGTATATATTAGTGTGAAATTATTGTGGTCCCACATTTGGTTTTTGTGTTTTTTATTGTGTGTGGTGTATGTATATGAAATTAATATTGGTGTTTGTTTCTGTGGTTATCAGTACCTTGAGTGCCACTCAGTAAATGTCATTTCCTAGTCATTTTATCCTTTGAGCCCACTATTGTGGTGATGTCTCTATGTGGTCACTTATGTAAGGGGTGGGCAGCAGTTTCTAATATTGTTATGGTTAATTGTGTTGTTTCTTGTAGTTACCCAACATATGGGAAGGATAATTGGTGAGTGGTTTGGTTGAATGTTACTGGAATGTTAATTGGTTGTGTTTGCAATAATGCAAGGTAAATAATTATTGCTTGCTAAAAATTCTTTCTGTTAATTTGAAGTGTAGGAGGTTCTCTTAACTTGCATATTGGTTTTTCGTGGCAGTGTTCATCATTAACTTTGTTACTATTGATTTCATGAAAGTTAGGCATCATACAGAAAAATGGCATTTTGTTATAAGTAATGATGCATGTTAATGGATTTTTGTAAGCATTTAATTTTTAGGGTGTGTAAAAGTTGTAGTTTCTCTGTATACACATGCATGGGTGACCCAGGCATTGCTGTCTATTATTCCAAAGTCCAAAGGGTGCTGTGGTGTCTACGTTGTATGTGAATATTAAAAAGTTTCCTTTAGTCATACATGTAATGTGTACATGCTGTTACAATTAATGTTCTATAATATTAGTGTCTGTGCTAAAACGTACAGATCTTCTGCTGAACAGAATATAAAAATAAATGTCTGAGAATTTGCAGTTTTACTTTTCAGAAAAGTGCTTTGCAGTAGGGAAGTTTTACTTTCCAGCAAACTGCTATGTGAATGTTACATCATGCTTTCCTTTACATCACATATTTTCACAAAGAAATACATCAACCTTTAGTCAGTCTGATATTGGGATGTCAGGGTCACGCATGGTCACAAAGTACCGCATTTGTGGTTTAATAATTCACATCATTTCACAAAGTAAATTCCAAGTTAGTGTTTAATTTCACACATGTGGTGAATGTTTACTGTATTAACTTTTATGAGATCTGCAAAGCAGGGACATCAAAATAAACTATGGTACATAGATTTAAATTAAAGTTGCTGTAAGTCAAGACCGTTGCACATCACTTTCAGGATTATACTGTACATTCTACTAATTGTGTGTGTAATACTGTAATTTACATACAAGTAACAAAAGCTATATTAGTTTGTTTCTGCAGATTGTAAAAGCAACCACTGTTCTTGGCATGGCAGCAGTCAAATGATGCCTGATCTGTGTAGTCATGGCAAACACCTGCTTTTACTTGTATTGACTGATTGTGTATTGTCTTATCCAGGATTGCAGTATACATTATTTCAAGAATCTTATTTTGTTGAGCATGTTCTCATATTTTATTCCTCTTTGAGTAGGATATTTATTTTTAACATTTACCAGTGCAGAATTGCAAAACACAAAAATATCATTTTGTCTCTGATAAATGAACTAGATTGACTATACGTAAGGGCACCAGTACCATATTAAATTGAAAAGTAGATGAACAGTTCACTATTATTGATTGAAGTTTGGCATGTGCCGCTTTCCTGTATAATACTACGACGACAATGACTCATCTAACTCAAGTATTTTTACTTCACCTGAGATAGAGTCAAACCCGGCAACTTATTACACAAGTGTCTTGGATCGCCATGACCCTGGACAGCGATTCAAAACACATGGAAAATAAGGTTACGCAAGCCAGCAGAAGGACCCTCCCGCACTGAGAGCCTACAAGCTGTCAACCACCTCAGGGCTAAACCAAGCGCCACAGATTATGCACAAAGCCAAGCAGCCGGGCAGAGGGTAGCCACCCCCACCCCAGCCTCGCACGAAAGAGACATCATGAGGCGATGTCAGACCTCCCATCGCGGCCCGGCGCTGCACCTGTCCTTCGGACTATAAAAGTCAGTGCACAACTAGGCTAGCCAGTTATTTCCTTCTCCAGTAGCTCGCTCCCACTTTGTGTGCTGGGGCCTTCTACTTCTCAACAGTCTTCAGCAGCCACCATAGGCTGATACCATTGACATTACCAGAGGCTCCTGCACCCTTTACCAGAAGCTCCGTTGCTATCACCAGAGGCTTCTGCTGCTGGAGCTACCAGAAGCTTCATTGTCAACAACCACCACCATCTACCAGAAGCTCTTCTTCTTCACCACACCACACCTTCCACTGCTGCTCCTCCTGGAACAGCAGTCGCCGCTACTTACTGGTAGAGGCAACTACACCCACTGCTCTTAATAAAGTAGCGGTACCCCTTTTTCAATTTTTTCTTCTAGACGCCCCTTGTATACAGTAGCTGCAACTGAGTTATCATAGCTGTCGACGCCACTAGTTTTTGGATAGTTTAGGAACAGGTCACCTACACCTGTCTAGCATAGGTTACTTCCATACTCATTCTGTGCGTGGTTGGGAGGTAGCACACGTCACATGTATTTATTACATTAATAAATACAGTTTGTTCGTTTCCCGACAAGTATCTGTTCTAGAGTTATTTCCCTTGGCCACAAGGAGTGTATTATACAGTATGTTGTCGATCAAAACCGGGTTTTCGTATTAGTACGAACCATAGAGTAGGACTGCGGAGGCCCTTCAGGAATCCGTACATCTGAGACACACACACCATCCGACGACCACCCTTTCTAGACCGTTAGGGATAGACGGTAGAGCCCTGACCACTAGAAACTCAACCGACGGGAGCAAGACGGGCTCCTTGAGTTGTATCCTACCATAGCGCTTATGATGTTGGCCAGGATATTTGCTCGAGACTGACTGCCTACCTCTGTTGTGACCTACACCCAATAGTAGTAGGGAGGCGGCCCTCACAGTACAACACTCTAGGTGGCTTATTGCCGCCAAGCAAGAGTGTGTTCTAGCCCCGCCTACTCCAAGTAGGCAAGCTGAGCGGGATCAAGCGTCTCTCATCCATCTCCTGGAGAGGCCTTGCTCTCCAGTATTTGAATACATTTATTTCCTGGCGCACCCATACATTACCAGGGAATATCGCCCAGTAGTACGGAGCCTTATACAGTATACCGAGGTAAAGTACGGAGCAGCCAATCCCAGATTCTGGAGCCAGGATTTAACAGAGTGGAGTCGACGGTACTGTGTTGAGTCTGCACAGTATCAACGTCCGACAACCTGCCACCAGCTTCACCACTTCCAGCTAGTCTGCATCAGCTCAGTCACTACTTCTTCATAATCCCTGGTAAGACAGGTAACACCAAATCAACTTTGCACGCCAAACAAACCAGTTGCCATTCTGGTAATGGGAAACTTCATTCTTAGTCGCCAACCGACATGTCCAGCTAAAGTTGCAAGCACTAAACATAAAATAAACGAATAATCAGTGAACCACCAGAGTGAATGGTCTAACACTACCAAAACCACGTTGACCGTGCATTCAGTTCAAAGCCCGGCACGCGTCAAGTTTTCAGTTTCAAATCCAAGTAACACAGAATAGAAATGTGAGGTGGTGTTGCAGAATCCAGATTGGTTTAATCATTTCAAAAATAATGTGTATCATGGTTTAAAAAAAAAAACTATTATGGTCTCCATCTGGCTGGCGAATGAAGTGCTTTGCAGAAGTTTGTTAGAAAACACATGGTTAAAAAAAAAAGTTCCATATTTTGTAGTGGTGTCTAAGCCCGAAAAGCATTTAAGGAATGGTTTGTGCCCAAAGACCATTTTAAAGTTCTCATTTCAACCCCAAAGATTATTTTTGTAAGCATGTAAATGGTTAAAATGGTTGTTTTTAGAATAAGTTTTAGCTGCTAAATTTTCCATAAAAAAACTGAGTTTTTTTTACACACACACCATACTTTAATTTTAATAGTGTGCCATAAAAATATAGCTCACAGCTATAAGTCGTGTTCAGGTGAGTCACTGATGAGAAGAATGCATGCCATGTGAGCTTGCACATAGAGATGATGAGGCAAGTGGTAAGCAAGCAAGAGTGTATCTTACATCTCTCACATTCCGAGGTCTCGACTGTGCAAAATAGCTGCAGAAGGGCCATTTCTCACGGTGCTGACTTCACAATATTGAGAAAACAAATTCCACAGTTCAAGGTTAGTTTAAATAAAGGATAAAAAGAAGAGTAGGTCATGGGTGCCGCCGGTGTAGGTTAAAGTGCAGACGTTAGTCTGAACTTCCATGTAAGTTGAATTAGCGTAAGAGGTAGCACAGGGCCACTGTGTTATTATTACTCACCTAACATAACACGTGAATTCCTACGTAAACACACCTGCCAAAGTGAAGCCAGCAAACCATCAAGCACATAGCTAAATACACACCCATTAAGTTGGCCGCCCAAACACTCTCACATGGTAGAATTTGGTAGAGCCTATACCACTAGTAACTCCTCCACCAGGTTAATTGAGCAAACTACGTTATTTCATACTCTGCCACCGCTTCTTATGGGGCCAGAAAGGAGCTGGAATTAGCTTGGATTGATCGACCCCCTGTGGATACCACACCCAAGTTTCCAGTCAAGCGCTTAAGCCAACCACCGTTCTTTCCACAGCTTTCTCTAGGGCCGGATGAAAGGAGCAATTCGTCGTTGCCATGACAATACCTCCTATGGGCAAAAAGTGTTATTTTTGCTTGTGGTAGAAATGGATACTGTATGGCAATCTCTATGGAATGGTCGAAGACTCCTATATGTAAAATGTATCCAATAAGAGTAAAATAAATAGTATAACTCCTATGTGTAGGGTCAGAAATAATGGCATTGACAAAAATTCCTGACACTTAAGAGGTAATTACTTAATGTTTACTTGGCCAAAGATGTAATGGCTGCACACATAAGTTCTTTTGTTCTTAAGTTCTCTATAGTTTGTTTGTTAGATGATGGTGTTTAGCAAGAAAAAATATTATTTTCTAACTGTTTGTACTAGTGGAAAATGAATCGGTGAAGAATGAAAATTATATAATTGGTATGTTTCTTTAGAACTCCTTGCAGATAATGTGATGATGATTTAGTATGTGAAAGCAATAATGTTAGTATTCTTTTGTGAAAATTATTTAACAGTCGATAAACTGTTTAGCTTATAAAAATTTACTGTTTGCCAATCAGAAAGTGTTGCATATTATATAAATGTTTTACTCCTACTAAACGTATATTTGATACCATAAAATTTCTTGATCATCATATTATCAACATGAAATACATATGATGACATTTACATCAGTTAAATGTTACTTTCAAAGTTATTCATAGTCGGGCTAATAGACACATTTCATAATTGGCTGAATATACATAGTAATTAATTGTCATTAATTGTTTATTCATATTTTTTACATTATACCAATTTCTACTGTACTCTTTATATAGGAAGCTATTCATGATGAGCAGCAGATGTCACAAATTACTTCAACTTGCCCACCAGGGGCTAGTCATTGAAACAGCTAATGGCTCACAATACCAGAAGGAAGCGTAAGTAGCCAAACAAGAATTGACATCAAAAGACAACGGTTTAGTCGATGGACGTTTTACAGAATCATCCAGTGAGGAACATATTAATCATATCCAGTCTGAACAAGAAATTGGTGTTTCGTCAGTTATTGACAATACAACTAAAAACAATGAGTTAGATACTGGTCTTTCCCCTGTGAATCAGAAACTGGCATTTCCTCTATCATTGACCACACAGTCAACAGTAGTGAATTAGTGTTTATTTTATCACAGAATGATATAGAACAGGTGAACAGTGCATATGAGTTTATAAATAAACACTTAGTTGGCCTACCAGTAGAAATTCAAATTGATAAAGAACTCACTGAATGTAATTTCAGCTTACTGGATGTTGAAAATTATTCAAACATTTTGGATGTAACGAGTGAGTCTGAAAAGACTTTAAGTATTTCGCAAGCTAATAGAACCATAGATAATATTGAAGAAATTGGTACTACGCCCAGCATTGTTCGGTCTAATGATGTGGAATTGACATGTACAAAACAAACTGAAAATGTAAATTGTTGCCACAACAAAGATGAAAATAAAAATTATAAAGATGAAGCTTGGGAAGCAAATGATATCAGCAGTTCAAGTAGTGAGGAATTATTTGTAACTGTGAAAACGAAAGAAAAACTTGAAGCGAAATCTAGAAGAGTATTAGGTCAATTGTACATGGGATTTAAAGTTGTTGAGAAAAAGTCTCAAAAAATGTTCCTAAAGAAGAAAGAAAACTGAAAGGAAGATGCAACCATTATGTATCTTGAGAGGGAAAGTGAAAGAAGTTTTTGCTGTGGGTTGATAGCAGATATTGAGAGACAAGAGATATTTGATACATTTTGGTCAATGGACACTTGGTCAGAAAAAAGGGGTTATGTACAGGGTCTTGTAAATACTAGTCCAATAAGGAGGAGAAGAAAAGAGTAAGATGATAATGACAGTAAAAAAAAAATGTGGGGCATGACATATTTTTGAATACTGTAAGTGGGAAAAGATGTCGAGTGTGTCGCATGTTTTTCATCAATACTCTAGGGATTGGTGAGGATAGTTTTAAGAGATGGACACAGCCTAGTGCACCTGTACATAGTGAGACTGAGGTGACTTCTAATGGCAGCAAAGTTCCACTTCTCAACCAAAACTTCTCATCAGAAGAAGGAAGACAATGTGCGAAATGTAAAAAAAATGGTTAGATTTACTGCCCAAAGTACCAAGCCATTACTGTCGTAAACCTTCTGAAAAACTTTATGTTGAATTAATTTTCAATTTGAAACTGCACATGCACTCAGTGTATGAATAATGGTGTCATGAAAACAATATAAAGCCAGCAATTAGAACAATTTTCTGCAGGACAGTTGATGAAGAAAACATTGCCATCCACCAGTCTAGGAAAGAGCAGTGTGATGTTTGCATTAGCTACAAGCAAGAGCAGATAACAGAAGAGGTTTACGAAGTTCACATTAAAAAGAAAGCTCTAGCAAGAGCAGAAAAAACAGAGAGAAAGTGGGTGCTTCTGAATCAAAAAAAGGTGATTACCATGGACTTGTGTCCAATTAGTTTGGCATCCACCATATATTATAACTATAAGCAGAAACTAACTGTTCATAACTTTAGGATAATGGAACTCAATGACAAGCATGTTCGTTTATATGTTTGGCATGAAGTTGATGGCGGCGTTGGTGCAAATGAATTGCCTTATTGATTACATTTAGGAACTTCCGGGATCAATTCAGCACCTTGTAGTATCATATGGCTGCAGCAGCCAAAACAGATATAAAATTTAGTCAACAGCTCTATCGGATGCTGCACGACATAAAAAGTCACAATTGAGCAAATTTATCTCCAAAGGGGCTACACAATGATGGAGGTTGATAATGTTCATGCCACTTTAGAACATTATTTCAAGACTCCAATATACACACCTACAGATTACATTTCGCTCATGCACATGGCACGTCCTGAAAAACCGTATGATGTTAAGTGGTTCACTATGAATTTTTTATGTAATATGCAAAAATGGACTCAGTCCTTCCTTCAATCAGACCTGGACTGCAGGTTGGTGAAATGTGTATTACCAATATTTGCAAAATAAAATATCTACCTGATGGATAACTTTTTGTGAAGATTGATTTTTCTGAAGATTGGAGAATTTTGCCTCATAGAAGGCAAAAGTTTGAGTGCTTCCAGAAGCTAAGGAACCTCAATAGTAGTGAAAACTTAAATAGTTCAAATACAAAGATTATTGATCAACAATATCATGATTTCTATGACAAGTTACCATTCAAACCTGACAAAAATTCCCTCAAGAGACAAAGAATAAGTGTCAAGGAAATATGTTCACCCAAAGAAAAAAGCCAAACTGTGATTTTGTGTCTGTAAGTGTGAAAGACTTACAATGGCAGCAAAGGAAGACAATGATACTTTCTGCAACTATATATAGTAAAGCTACTTCCTTGCTTCTAATATAATGTACATGGTTTTATTGTTGTGATACACAGAAAAGTGTACACTATAAAGATGAAAGGTACTATTGTGTAAAATGTTTGTCTCAATATATCCTATGAGACTACTGGTAACAAGCAATACCTCTTATGTGATATTATTTATTAGTATTCCTGTTTATTATATGTTTTCACATAATAATGTATTAGCACGTGTTTTGTATGTTCTCAGAAGAAAATTTTCAGAATTAAGTGTTGTAAAGCATTTAAGGAGAGATTTTAGGATGTTTTTCTTACTTCCTGAAAAGTAGCTAACATTACACATAGGAAGTATTGTCATGGCAACTATGAATTGGTAGTTCCTGCCTGTGTAGCTGTTTCTCTCAGAAGTACGCTTTAAGGAAGTAAGTTACCGTCTTGCCTTTAGTAGCGAAGCTGTATTAGTTCCTGTCCCCTTATGCCGTACTCTCGGAAGGGAGGTGTGTGGAGAAGGTTGAAAAGTTCAGCATACTCCTCCGAATGTACTCCAACTTGTCTACCCCCTACCTCTACTGCCCTCAGCAGTAGCTCAAATGAGCGAGGCCGAGTTCAAACCGCTCGCATCACAGAGAGGCCACACCCAGCAGTAATCCACAAGTCAAGAACACTCCACCATCCACAAGCAACCAAAGCAACCACCAGTCTTCGCCATGCCAGGGTAACAGTCTCCAGCTGGGACCACAGCAGCAGACCAGCACACCACAAGGTAACTGTATGAACAAGGGTCAGCCAACTCGTAGGGCCATGACAGAGGTTATGGATTTTGAGCCCCTCAGAAAGGCCACCAGACCTGTCCCATACTGTTCATTCCCTCATTTAAACATTGTGCGACAAAAGTCACCGTAACTTTGAACCCGAAACGTCTTTAAGTCATTGTTTGATGCAACCAGCGTATTTATTGTTTTATTTTCACTCCCAGGCACGCATCATAACAAATAAGATAAATTAAAAAATAATTGTGTATTTACTTACATCCTATGTTGTCTGATGTATAAAGTTTTCCTCCAGTCCAGTAATTTTAATGGGAGTACCATATACAATGGAAACTGTATGTCAAACACAATGATTAACAAAAAGAATTTAATACTTTCAGGCAGGCTATATTTAAGAATTATTCATTATCTACGCAGGAATGATGCATGAACAGATAAAATATGTTATTTTAAATGAAACTACAGTGGACTCTCAATGTACTGAAAACATATGTACCGATTAGCCGCATCCACAGTTAATTTTCAGTCATCCAGGCAAAAATTCCTCAATAAAAATTGATAAAGCTACTTGCTTTTATCATTTATAAGATATTACGTTGATCTAAATATCTTTCGTCTAGCAAAAAAAAAAGTCTGTCCTCTCTCTCAGCCCCATGTGCTTGTCTTCATCCCATCCACGCCTGGCTGCAGAGAAAATAAATTACACCTGGCAATTATAGAAATTTTATGAAGATTATCCATCGGTTGCACTTATCATCTCTGGTATTTCAAAGCAAATGGTTTTGCCTGAAAATGTTGCAATACAGTTTAATGAGGAATTATTATTTGGAAAGATGTTTTCTTTAGTAATTGAAGGTAATTTTTTCCTGTAAAATTGGTGTTCAATTGTACCTGGCAAAAAATCCAACATGATTTTAAAACAAAACATTAATTTAACTCAATGGACACCATCTTTGCGAATAAAATGATATGCATAATTGACCTCCCCTTGTACCCAAAAGTTGTTTGAACATCTAGCAAATTCTATTACCAAGCATAAAGTTAATTTTCAGTAACTTTCTGCTGGGAAATCGGAGGATTTATAGTAATTTATTTAAATAGACACATCTTTTGAATAAACTGATATCCTGTAAAAACCTATTCAACACTTTTTGTGATCTAATGATGGGTAAACTCCTAGCCCGAGTGCAGCGTAATGCATGATAGATGTAAGTGTACTGGAAAATCAGAAAACATGGTTTTGAATTAATAATTATGAAATACTGCATTTTAAAATTTTATTTCCCCCTCCCCCAGTGAAATATAATTAATTCTTTTAAAAGACAGGCATTTACCACATGCGCAAGGTGTTGTCAACATGTAGCAGCATGAAGGGGTACATTGTTTCACTTCCTGCCCCTCCCACTACTCCATCGTGCCAACTGTAAACACTGCTGATCTATAATCTCTCAGCGTGCTCTCAGCTTATTGAGTGTGCAGGAGACATTCAAAATTTGGCTGGAATTCTTTGTCATATTTTATTTTAAGGGAGTTTGAAAGTTTTAGGTTGGCTTGCATTTGGTGTCTGATACATTACAATCAATTATTTACTGTATTTTGAAAAGTTATATTCTTTGGTTAAAGGAGTTGAAGTGAAATGTTTTTTAATGTATTATTTACAGTAATATTAATACAGTAATACTTATTCCCATTTTTATTGTGTTTAGTAATGTTAACCTTTATTCACAGCTAATGTACAGCTCTCATTATACTAAACATGAACTCTAATAAGGTTAATAGTTGTATTTTATTGATGTACATGTCAGAACCTTCATCTTCTGAAACCTGCATGTATGGAAATCTTTTGATAGTTCCCGGAAAAATTAATAGATAGGAAGTTCACTATATATTTACATTGTATACAAGATCAGCATCTGTTTTGTGCACATTCATAATTGACCTCAAAGGGCAACAAAATGTACAACGTTAAACCAATTTAATAATTAATCTCTATAAGTAATCTACAGGTTAATTATTAAGAATTGTTGCTTTGACAAAAAAAAATTAAAGCATTTCTAGACAATTGTATGCAATGTCAATTCTAATCATGCCGAATACAAATTTGGTGGTGGGGAAATTATAGTTTTCAGGTTTTTTGCTAGACTCCAACAAGTGTTGAATTATTCCCGGATAAGTTCCGAGTTGGTAGAATGCGGCTATAACAGGGCACAGTGTGTCGTTCGCACCTACCAGCCTAGAATTTCGGGGTACTACCCTCCTGTGTTGGGTTGCATTGGAGGACGAACGAATGAATGTTCTCTTGCATATTTATGATCCTTCAATTGGTTTATCTGCATTTTGTCTGCCTTGTTAATGAGTTACGTATTTGTATCAAGGAAGTATAGTGATTTTTTCGTTGGCTAGTTGAGGTTTTATTATTGATCAATTTTGTAAAATGCATTTGACGCTTTTGCTAGTACCGTGGTAGCACGATATGCTGTCGCGACCTCATGAAAGAAAATATATTGGCAGCGACAAATATAGCATTTTCAGATTGGTAACTTATTGTGAATTATCATTGTGTAGTCAACGTGCATAATATATTATTTGTTTTGTCAAACATGCACTTGGTATAAACTGACGAGTGGTTGTTAAAACGTAAAGGTCAGGAATATTGACTAATAATTACCCATTTCTTGAGAGGCTCGTTGTGTGAAGAGAGCTTGGTTGTTAGGAATTTTGCGGTTTTCCTATTAAGTTAATAAGTTTTTATGGAATTTTAATATGTTGCATCGGCTCACAATTTACCATTCCTCTATTTAGTGTGGAGTACACTGTCTTGTAAGTCATGTATACTGGACTAGTGTCCTAGTTTAATTCTAAAATTAAATGTGTTAACTTTATAATAAACAGTCTATAGTCATTGGTGACACTGCACTGGCAATATTGAAATATATTATAGGGTATAGTTTTGTTAGCTCTCTTCAGAAATATTTAAGCTCAAGAGCACCTGTAATATTGAAATTTAAAGGTGTGATATTATGGGTTCCTAATGATATTAATTTTAATGGATCATATTATTATATGTGTAATAGTCAGTGATCCTTGATGTGGAAAACTAGTAGCATAGCACTGCTAGCAGCTTGCTTTGAAAGCAGTACTTGATTTTAAATAGTTACAGAGAAACCGTGGTTGGCCACGCAACTGTACACGCAAAAGTAGATCTCGTTATCCTAATTATCTTTTACACTGATTTTTAATTATTGTTAGGAAATGTTGATTATTTATGAAAGTTGTCACTATGTTTGAAGAGGTAAAACGGCCTTGTATAATCACTGGTTGAAAGAATTTAAACGGCCTTGATTAGTCTAGCTGTTGTTCTAAACTGCAGTGTTTTAAAAAATATTGTACGCCACGAGTGTTTTTTCAATTTAATATTTTGTCAGCAAAATAATCAATTTCAATATTATGTGGTTTTGGAAGCTCGTATTAACCAAGTGTAACAACATTTGTTTTGTATGCCCTTTGTTAACATATTTCAATGGTGAGCATGTAACAACATTTGTTTTGTATGCCCTTTGTTAACATATTTCAATGGTGAGCATTGTAACGAAAGAAAATTTTTGTGTAAATAAAAATAGTTCACCTTGATTGAGTATTTGACATGCTGTGTACAAAAGGTTTCCTGGAGTCCTTGACTTTACGGCACAACAGTTATGTACCTAGTTACCTCATGGTCACAGTCATGGCATATTCCTGGTTACCTCATGGTTCCAGTCATGTACTCTGTTACCTTGTGGTACCATTCAAACAGATCAGGAAAATCAAAAACCCCATAGAGAATATTAATGAATACCAGCCTGTGTCCCAACAGACTGTTGGCCATGAAAGCATTCATTGTCCTCAACCAATTAAGGATTGGCTTCACCTATTATGCTGAAACTCTTAGTTTTCATGTCATTTCAATTTCAGGAGTATAGTTGGAACTGTTTGATCATGAAAATGTACAATATACAGTACTATTTGTTTAATACTTTTGTATCACATTTTCACTTAGTGTTATTTTCTGCTTGCAAAAAGGCAGAAGCTTATTGATAAAACAGGGCAGTATGGCACAATGGTAACTCACTGGACTCACATTGGAGGGACCTGGGTTCGATTCCCAGTCAGGCCATCCTGATTTCGGTTTTCCATGATTTCCCGAAATCACTCCAGGTGAATGCTGGTATGGATCCTTAAAGGCCATGGCGATTCCTTCCCAATCCCTCTTCCATGATCAACTTGCTCCGTCTCTAATGACCTTACTGTCGAGACGTTAAGCCCAATTACCTACCTACCTACCTTATTAATAAAATATAATTACGTTCTTGACTTGTTAAAAATAATTTATTTGACCATGCATATTTTTATATTAATTTTAAAACCCTTTAAATGGTAGTTGATGTAAAGCTGAAGGAGACATTGCATAGAATAAAAAAATTTGAACAAGAGAATTATTTTATCATATATTTTGGTTAATGATGGGAAAATGTTGGGAGGGAAAGTGAGCAACTTCAAACCCAAGTCGCTTCTTGCTGTCATCATTCCTTTTCTCCTCTTTCTCTTCCATCTTATACAAAACTTTTAGTATGCCAGCCATCTAAAATTCCTGAGGATAGAAAATTATGGAGAGGTTACTTATTAGGGTTGTAGTTTTTACCATTTGAGTAACAAGGATGTATGAATTTACATAACTTTTCTTTTTTTGTCAGTATCCCACATTGAAGGTCTTAACATAATTTACTCTAAGGTCCTATCCTGCCATTCCCTAACATTCAAAGCTACAGGTATTGTATTTAGCACATGCCTCGCCTTACTTTGCTTCTTCCCCTTCACTTTCATTGTGATGTAACTTCGTAAAGATATATAAAAGTGGACAGCTTTAGTTTTGTCTGATGTGGCATCAATTTCAAATTAATGTATTTCGTGCAAATTTTCAGTTTTAATTGCTATGAGCTTATATTTCAATTTCCTCCATTGTACACTACTTGTTAGTATGCAGAAGTGAAATATAGGGTTCAAGCATGTGTGTATTGTTTTAGTAATTGATTTTATAGGTGTACTGTAAGACTGATGAATGTGTATATTTACATTAGTGTGCATCTGTATGTATGTAGGCCTAATGGAAGTAACTATCTGTTTAAGTGTGCACTTTGTCTTTGTAGCAGACAAGGTGCTGTGTGCATGTGTACATATGTGCATGCAAAAATTTTAATGCTTGAATGTATGCGCTTTAGTGTTAATATTTGTGAATGTTATATGGTTAGTGTAGAAAAATACTGTTAATTTTTTGCAGCAAGCAATACAATTAATTTACCCTGCAATAGTTTTTATTTTCTAAATTGGTTTAGATTTTATAATGCAGTTTACTCTAATGTTGAGTACAAAAGTTGAAATTCTATAATCTGTTAGTATTTTATTTGCTATTCTGATGTGTAACCATTTCTGAAGTACAGTTACTCATTTTATTCCTGCATGTGGAAGGTGGTATGAACAATAGCTTTTTTAATTTTCACAGTACATACATTCTTGATTCAATGATTTAAGGAAGGTAAATTATTCTATGTGCCTGTAGAATGTTATTTTCATAAATTTGTACAGTGTATATATTACCAGCTGTGTATTACAGTATTTTGGCATGTATAGGCTGCACATTTTTACAAAAATAATGACTAAAAAAAGTGGGGTGCTGTTTTGTACAAGATATTGGCAAAAAAATGTTTACCCCTAAAACATGTTTAGAAATTTGTTAACATAGAGTACATTTTAATGTTTTAACTTAGTTTCGAAGGAAGGGAAGAAGACGACAGGAAAAAAACTTTCCACTCGTACAATTATTTGTGTACTCACGTTAATAAATAAAATAACCTTCATCACGCACGTGTAAAATGTAAACATGTTGGAGCTCTGCCATTGATGCCGTACATCAGAAAATAATTTCTCTGCTGTAGAAGAGAAAGATATCTTACGTAGTTCAGACGCCAGCTGCTGCACCATCTGTAGAATAATAATAATGCAATGTATATTTCTAAACATTGCAACTTAATGCAAATTACTACAATTAATACAAACTTAATACAAATTTTTACTTCCTTCATTTTTGGCCTGAACTTAATTTAATCAGTGAAAAAGGCTCAGTATTCTAACTTAATTTTGAATACAGTTTTCATTATTGTGGTTGTAAACGTGCAGAATAATGGAGAGTTATCTGCCAACTTATGGGGTATTTTGTTTATCTACATGATTTCTTTTTGATTCCTATCATATCTTTTTGATATTATTATATGTTCAATATATTCTGTATAAATGTCAATGTTGCGTGATTGTTTTCAGAATCATACTGTTTGTTCTATTTATAAAGCACAAATTTATTTCATTTATCAAGTATGTGTTTATTTAATTTATAAAGCATGTGTTTATTTAGCTGTAATATGCAATACTTACTACAGAGAAATGAGACTTACACTTACTTATATAAGCATTAGGGGTTTGATGTTGTGGTTTAATATGTTTTTTAAGTAGTTTTTTTTTAGGTCAGATGCAGTACTCTGAATTGTGTTGCTGTTGTACACAGTCGCAAAATGTTTTTAGTTTTGTGGTGCAAAAATATGGAAAATTTGAACATATTTTTATGTGCTCAAAACATGCAAAGAGTATATGAGTTGTCTGGTTTTTAAACAAGTCACATCACTTTAACCACATTTTTTCAGGAAACACAGAAAATGTAGTGAATTCTAAAATGTTGTAAAGAAAACAAACAAAATGTTTGTTCTAAATGTTGGAAAAGGTATATGCATTTGTGAACAAGTTTTGAAAATAGTACACTGATTCATCATAGAATTATAACTGTTTTTAATTTGGTTGTGGATGGTTTTTATTCTAACACTAGCTGATTCCGGCGTATGTTGTCTCGCCTCTTTCACGTTCTATTTTGCCTTCTCAATGCGTCCTCTCTATTATGTCTTGTACGTCGACCTATGTTTGGCCGTGGTATCACTGGCATTTTTCTCTTTTAGATCAACAAACATTTCCTGCAAGTATGAGCAAAATCGGTCCATAAAAATAGAAGTTAGACTACAGCGCCAACCTATCGGAACCTAACCTTCCTAAATGCAAAGCACAATAAAAACAATTTCCTTTAGATCAACAAACATTTTCTTGAAATTATTAACAAAATCAGCCCATAAATGTTGAAGTTGACTCCAGCGCCACCTATCGGAATAAAACATAACTAAAAACCTTACTCGCCACGCTAATAACATATGGTGTGGATATGGTCTCAATTGATCCAGTGGTTTGTTACTAATGATGCTGTTTAGTCATGCACAAAGGATTTTGTATATAAAGATTGTTGATGTAGCCTATTTTGAAACTTGAAGTAATGCTGTTGTTGGGGGGTTTTTTTTTTTTTTTTATATAAAGAAAGTTACGATTAGTGATGTAGCTTGTTTTGATATGACCCTGAATGATCTAGTCTAGTCTGTTTGAAACTACAACAAAATAATATGTAGATCTTGACAATGAATTATATTATTTTCATTCAACAGCACTGTAAAGCATAATAAAATGTTTTTTGATGGATGGTTTCTTGATTGGTTGCAGCTATTGTCCACAATACTGTGCTCTCGTTTCAACATTACATTATTTCAATATTTTTTTAATAGGTGTACATCAACCATATTAAGACCACTTGGGAAACCACCCTAATTGAAAAAATAAGGTAATCATTTTCATTTCTCTTCAATAATACATCAAGTTTGATGTTGAAATTAAGTTTTAGTCCAGGGCTGCCGCCAACCTTTGAACAAAAGCCCGTAATCCAGCTTCCAAAAATCCTTATTAATTCTTAAAGCTTAAATGTTTATGTCCATTAAAATAAATTGCAATACAATTGTGTACATAAAATATTTAACATTGACGTGTGACGTCCTGTGGCAATGGAGGTACGTCATGGCCCAAGGGTTTTTTGTGGGTGTGAGGGTGAACACACTCGGTGTGAGATTGGATCTCTAGTCGTTGCGCAGAACTGGAACCCGGCCAGTATATATGACTGGCCATGTGGCTTTCCGGCAGGGCACAAAACCTGGGACAGCTAGTACGATCTCTCGTGTAGGCAGACCACTCTCACGGGGATACCTGGGCGATGGGCAACTGGTGATGGCTGCTCGACCTGCGGCGGTTCGGACAGAGGAGAACTAGGGCTGGCTCTGGGGCTTGGTGTGCAGACAGGTATTCTTGGGTGCTGACTATTGCCGGAATAGGTTCAATGATTGGGATCCCCCAAAACCATGGGTTAGCTATTCCATACAAAGTTCTTGTCTACTCAGATGAATACGGGGTGACTTACTCCATCGAGCTTGATGGGCAGTGTGAAGAGTTCAGGTACTGGTGCGGGTGATGTTGGTCTCTCTAAGCGACGGATTGCTTGCGCTCTCTCCTGGTGACTGAGGTTCGCAAGTTCAGTGGAGAGGTGGCTAAGCTCTGGGTGGTACTTAGAGATAGTATCAGTACTTTTTATCCTCTCATGGATACCACTTTGACGGGAGAAGGACTTGAGGTAAGAATCACACAAAAACCAGACTTGCGTAGGTGGAGCAGGTAACGCTGGTCCTACTCAGGTGTACTTCCACATACCACAACTGCCAGGCCAAAGTCGCCCCCTATCTTAGTATCCGGCACTAGAAGCACGGTGGACACTGAGAGTCAGGTTATACTCCGGCTGTGTGTCCTAATACATAGGTGAGTTCCCCTGAAGGGTTAGTCCACACGGACGTGAGGAAGTACTTCTTCCGGCATCAGAAGTGCGGGGGAAGAGCAAACCTCATAAAGTCCAGTCCCAAGAGGATGAGTACTTAATGTCGGGGCTGTACCATTTTGTAAACCGGGGCAGAGGTGGACAAAATTCCTAGCATGGAAAAAATTTCAAAATTTAGGTCAAAATTTCCCCAAAAATATCAAAACATATTTTTATAACAATTCCTTTACGATGTTGATTAACATAACACTGTAAAACAGTTACAATTTTCAGTAAATAGTTACAAATGCACACTTCGCAATTTAGGGTATTTAGAAACAAGAGATAGGCATTAAAAATATTTTCACCCCCAAAACATGTTTAAAATTAGAAATTGGTCAACATATAGTGCATTTTAATGTTTTAACTTTGTTTCTAATGAAGTAAAAAAAATAAGCACAAATGAATAGCTTTTCATTCGTGCAATAATTTGTTCACTCATGTACATAAACAGAAGTATTTTGGAAAGCTGAGAAAATCTGTGTTAGTCAGTGTCACACTATGTACTATTTGATGCTTTAAGTAATCATACAAAACAATAGGTAAATTAATTTCATATAAATTCTTCAAAATCGGAGAATAAAAGCAGCACTCGAAAAATACTTTAGTAATATATTTTTTAGCTTATCTTAGGCCAGGGCAACTTAAACAATTTATATTTTATACTTATCAAATAGAAAATACTAAATCTTCAAGATTGTGTATCACATTTCTCAGAATAATTCAACTTTGTTTATATTCACAATATTAAATATATTATCAGTACACCATTGTTTTACTGTGAGTAAAATTGAACCACTGCCAGTTGTCAGGTAATTAGTGTCATATTTCATACTGTTATAAAAAGATTTTAAATACTGAAATGATAAGGTGGAGTTGCAGTGTGACGCCTGCAAAGCTGCTAATTCGGCGACCTGCAATACAGGTTATAGATGATTATCTCGTACAGCGCCTGTCACAGCAGGTGGCCACAGTGGGTTGGGAAGGCATCTCACTCTCTCACGCTTCCTGTAGATGTTTATTTCTCAACAGGATAGCTTTTTACACCGCCCTTCCTCACCCTTCTTCATTGTTAAGTGCCAGTCTGTCAGTTTAGTTCTGAGAATGTAAACAGCAACTGCTGCCTCAAAACAGCAGCAGTTGAGCCTGTCTTACTCCAAAGTCACCACCCTATTTATTATGCTCTGGTGTTATGGCCAAGCATAGGAACTGTGGTATCTATGCTGAGTATTTGAATTTCTTTTGTCAGATTTTTACAATATGGATACTATAAATATCGGCAGATGCTGTGGTATCGGCATTGACCCAGCACTAAAGATTTCCCCAGGCTTAAAATATTTCCCACAAACCTGGTTCGGGTGTTCACACATTTTGTCCACCTCTGACCTGGGAGCACTGAAAAGGTGGCCATCCAAGATAGGTGTTTGCATCTACTAGTGTGTTCGGCGGTTGAGAGTTAATTTCCCGGTCACCTGCTGTCCCTCAACAGGACTGATGTCTACAAGGAAGGGATCTATTGCTATGGGAAGGATACCCTTAAGTGGAATAAAACTTGTTAATTTTGGTAAGGAAATAAACAAGGTGGTGTTGCACTATCTCCTATCAACAAGAACTTAACGGAAGCTAGCTACGTTAGACAGGTGAAGATGACGTGTTTCTAGGCTAACGGAGTAGGTAGGAAAAGCTGCTATGAAAATAACATAACTTAACCCTAATGTCACAGTGTTACCCTGGAGGGGCTAGAAAGGGTCTAGGTGTTCCAGCGACTTAAACTGGTGATAATCTTTGAGGCGAAGAGGGGTGTTCAAGACTTGGACTTCAGCACCAGGAGTGTGGTGAAGACCAGGCAGAGCCGATGGTTCCTTCGGCACCATGAGTGCGGTGAAGGAACACGACAGACTGGCATTCCAAGGGATGTGCCCCAGTATTTATACTCTTCCTGGCTTGCCCTTGGTCAGGTGGAAGGGGTTCACAGCATTAGATCCTCTGGACATGTGACATCACCGGCTGGCTCAGGACCCAGCTTCTACAGTCTCTGCGTTTCATACTAATAGTGGCATCCGAAAGTGCGCTATAGTACTATGTGACCTTTGCTGTGAATCCACTTTTAGCTAACAGATCTTGCTCTATTAAGGGGGTTACTTACTGAAGGCAAAGACGGGATTCGGGATTCTCCTTAAGCATCTTTTTATAAATATCTATAACTCACAAGAGTACACAACTTTACAATAATTACATTCTGACAAACGGGAGAGTAATTATGCTTTACTTCTATTAATTATGTTAAAGTCACTTGTGTTAATTATCAAACTAAAGTCTCTCTACATATCGGCAGCAGCGGTCCCCGTTACACCCCTCTCGTGGCCCTTCTTGGGAGGTCAGCCACTGGCTGATGTCCGACGGCATCTCCCGTGTCTGGTTGACGACTGGCCTTGTGGCGAACCGCATGCTGGCCTATATTGGCGCTTTGTTTGGTGTATCACCATACTGTTTACTGTCTACAGTTTATTGCAGTGCCTGGTTTCTGATTACCCGTTGAATGTGTTGCTAGGTTCACGCGAGCGTCAAGTAAGGGCTCGCTTAGATCACAGCACCTTGATGCATAGTCTTCGTGGCTTGGTCGGTGAACAGTACAATTTTTGGGGCATGGAGCGTGCATCTTTTACCATTGGGCAAACTGTACAAGTTCTTGACGTTAAGTATTATACTGCCAATCCAATTCAGTTGAAGTGTGCAGCTAAGTGGTTCGCACTGATGAGTAGAAGTGAATTTAATAATGTCGAAAAGATGTCATGCGTCAATGTTAACACGTTTACTATAGTTCACTGTTACAATAAAACTGGCAAGCAAGCACCACTGCAAGTAAGAAAGTAAAAAATTTTTATTATTTACAAATTAAGCTAGAACATTATATTTGCCAGATTATATTAAGTAATATCTTGTGAGTAGTAGTAATAGTTTGTAACCAATAATTTCATACATTAAAATACCGGTTGTCATAAGACCTGCTTGTGAAGTCACTGATGTTCTTAATGTTTACACTTTACTACGCTTACTGTTTTTTGTTTAGTCACATAATACTTACAGGGTCTTTGGTATTACAATTTTTTTTTTTATTTCCATGGAATTATTAGCATCTTATTTCTACGAATTGCATGTATGTTGACTTCAAAATCGCGTGATGTAATCATAACCTTATCACATGGGCAGGTTATGGACATAACACAGCACAGCTTTTCTCGTAAACATATTTATAGATATTTTATGCAACAAAAAGTAGCAAAGAAATTAATTTTTTGTCTTGTGCCGTGTAAACTTTCCTCACCTTTTGGAATTTGAACATGTCACTGCGACAACGGAACACAACTTGGGAGAATGAATGCACATTCCGTACAATAAATACAACACTTTTCTGGTGTTGCAAATTGTTTATAGCAAAACTATATTTTTAAATGACCAGAATTAGATATCACGTAAATTGCAGAACACTGACTCAAATAATCAGAATAAAAATTAGTAGCTGCATTCTTGCAACATGTATTTTTTGAGCTTATTGTTTTTAGGTTGTGTATGTACAACATATATTAAAATTAGTCAACTAAGCAATACTCGACATGTACAATGCCGCACGTGTGTTTATACACTGCATACATTTTATTTAAGGTGGAGTGCATATTGGCACGATACGCTACGCGACACAGAACTATACTTATCTCTATACAAGACATTTGTATGAGCAGCGGTTTCGTGCCCACTGGAGCAATGCGACACACTACACAATAAGCTCAGGGTAGTTTTGCATACACCGGCTTTATTCGCAAGTATGTATTTTGTTGTCATTATTCTAGTAACATTATATTTCTTTCCTGCGAATATAAATTTCAACCATCATATAATGTTTCTGAATTACTTTGTTCATGTTCATAAATACTCATAACATGCTTCCTCCCCTCCTCCCCCCCCCCCCCGCTCACACACACACACACACACACGTGTATACCCTTGATGGTCTATGTAGAGGTATGCACATGCAAATAAATATATTTAATATTTACATGCGACAAATGTTTTGTATTACATCGTAATGAAATAATCATACACTCCTTGCACGTAAATATATTTATATATTACAAAATGGCACCAATATATCAAATATCTATCACAATGAGTATAATTCAGATAAAATAAGAAAAATAAGAATGAGATATAATAAACTTACTAACAACATTTTATTAAACACACACATACTCTGATGAATGACCAACACAAGGAAAATTTCTTTAATGAAAAAAATAAAAATTATATATAAATAAAAAAGGTAATAAAAATAAATACTTCAAAGTATATACGTAAATAAAAACTAAAAAAATAAAAAAAATAATCAAAAATACTTAAAAAGTAAATCTTAAAAAGAAATGCTTACAAAAGAAACAATTGTGGAAATAAGTCTGGGATAGTAAAATAAAATTATTTGTAAATAAAGAATGTAATGAAAAATACTTACAATGTAAAATTTGAAAAGATACTGGAAAAAAACTTATTACTGGGAATCAAAAAAATTATTTATATGCATTCGAATAACGATGACAAAATGTTTATTAGTCCCCATATACACCATATTACATATACTTCTTTTAAACCATTGTCCCATCACATTTCCTGATAGCTGAGTTGTCTAATATGTATTAAAAAGATAAAATTCATTAAAGTCCAGGTTTTAGTTCAAATGTTGCAGAAAATACATGTTAAGATCTATTTATTTTAATAGCTGAGAAAACAAAAAAAAAATCAATATTTTGAGAGGTAATTAAAATGAAAAAACCAGAAAAATGGGGTTTTTTTTGTGGGTTTTTTCCCAGGTTTTTCTTGAAAAATCCATTTGGGTTGGGTTTTATTATAAAATCTGGGTTTTTTTTGCCAACCCTGATGTCTGATGGATTAAATTGTTGAAGATATGTTCTCTTATGTTCCCGTCATGTCTCCGCTTGGCAGATGTCGCGCGACACTGCCTGTAGAACACCAGCACTCAGTGTCGCCTCGAGTGATACAGCGCCGACATATGTCAGTGTCCTATTGCTGTTGTACTTGTGTGCATCTGCTGTGCCGCTTCAATACAGCTTACATGTTAACAAGCATTGCATGTTGAATTTGTATTGTATCGTGCGACATATTGCTTACTGTATCGTTTACCGACACGCGGCAGTGTGCACTCTGCATAAGCGGAACTTGCAATACATGTTCACCTAACTAATTAATATTTTTTTCTCACTGTGTGGAGGCAGATATTTTACTCCCATTGTCGTATATAAAACAAAGATTTTTTTAATAAGTAACAATTTTCAATATTCTGGAACACAAATACCAACAATTGAATCTTGTCGATTTTTGTTTGTTTTGCCTACTGTAGACTTACATTTGCAAAGAACCCTTGTTCTTATTCTGTACAAATGTTATCAACTGCTCAAAGTTGACATCTCAATTGTAGTATAGTTCAAATTATTATCGCCTGGGGGCTCATTGTATGTTGACAATTCTAATGCTGGCGTCCATATTACATATGGATATGACTCTAGCCCTTTGTTTGTAAACAAGGTGACTGCAACCGTATAAAAAAAATCAGTGATTTTACCTTAAAATCCATTTTTCTGTTTGATACAAAAATCCTTCAAAGCAGATAAAATCTGTAAAAACTGCAGCGTTGTTTTGGTCATTCAATACATACTTCTTTAGTCCATCAATTTACACCTCTTTAACTGCTTGTTCCCACAGTGCATGTTTATTGGGATTATCAATTTATGCTTATTAATCATCATTAACTTCAATAACATTGTTTTTGTAAAACTTCAACACATCAATGATTTCCATTGATCTTCAAAATGTTTTGCCAGTGTGTTGTCAACATCCTTCAACTTCAGTGCAGAGATTCATCTTCAAGAGCTAAAATCTTAGGCATATTTAATGGCCCTGCGTACCAAGCCGGCAGCAACGAACTTCAAATGTGTAATCAATGTTAATGAAATTCCTTCTCATTGTGTCAATTATATATAAAGATAACTATTTAAAACAAAAAGTATTTTATGTGAAATTTCTTAAGGAATGTTGCTATGTTCAGACGTCTTGCCGATTGTTTTGTTTTAATATTTTTTTTTTCTAAAATGTAACATAAAAAATTTTTTTTATAAAAAATTGATAAATATAATTTTCTCCCACAAATTATTTTACTTAGCAATATTCTCTGAGAAAGTCACATCAAATTTTTTTTTTGTTTCAAATAGTTATCTCTAAATTGATGCAATGAGAAGGAATTTCGTTAAACATTGACTCTCTATTTGAAGTTCGCGGCTACCGGCTTGGTAGGCAGGGCCGTTAAGTTTCTGAACTTTAGGTCTTTCTTGCAAAACCGTTTGAATGTTCCAAACTCTGATCTGTAGTTTACAGTAATTCTTATGTCATGTCCTTTTGAACTTCGTTTCAAATAAAACCTTTTGGAGGCATTGAACTGGTAGTACCAATATGTGATTGGGCAAACTACTTTACACTTTCTTTTATTTAGTTTCTTCTCAATCCTACCAAAAACTATCAGACGGCGGAAAGTAATGTCCTACTATTGGGAAGAGATACTCAACAAGTTTTACTGTGTCAGGGGCCCTTTCGTGAAGCTTTTCCCAAGCATGAACATCATGAAATAATATTTTTTTCAGCCTCCGCAGCCATGAGAAGCCAAACGAAGAACATGTACATTTTCCGGTATATCAACTTTAGTAAGAAAATCATACACAGCAGAACAAATCTCATTGGCACTTTTCCCAAACTGGTTTTCCTCCGATGGTAAATAAACACATTGTCAACCTTTTCTTGGCCCTTGAATCCCCAGTAACAATTTGTAGATTGTGCTTGCATAATTAATGGAAATAATATGCGCTTTGATTGGGAATGTTGGGAACATTTCATTTTCATTTTTCTGACAATCAAAGCTAATAGTTTGTAAGTCATCTCGCTTTTCCTGAAACAATTAAAATCTTTAGCTTTTAATGATTGTACCCTTTTTTCAGCCATGAAAGTTTGTTTTGCTGTGGGATCTGAGCAATTTTTTTTTTTTTTTTTTTTTTTTTTCGTAATGAGATGCAAGTTGAGCTGCACTGCGAGGACTCCCAAAAAACCAATATTGTTCTCAAGATGTGGTGAAAATATGGAGGCTCGACTTCCTTTCTCTCATCTGTAATTTTACTGCAGTACGTTCTCCACATCATACTGATATTTAAATCTGAACTTAGGTAAACTCGACAACTAGACTTTGCTACGACAATAGTGACATTCAATAGCTTTAAAGGATTTTATAAAATCAATAACCGTCCTTTTTTCTCTTCAGACAAATTAAGCTTATGTTCCCTCCACTGCTTTCTTTTGGCATTTCTCTACTTTTGAAATGACAGGAAATCACACCCTTCACTCTGCTTCGTGATATTATAAGAGTATCAGTGAAAACTCTACTTAAAACTGGTACACATTCTTTAGTGGAATATTTGTAAACGTAATACTTTACTGTCATTCCCTTTTCACCTCTCGAATTGTCTTTTAACATACTCTTCTTAGGTCTGAAATTACCTATATACTCCAAAATAAATTAATCTTGCTTTAGTTTTAATTGCAAAAGTTTTCCAGCATTGGTGTAGAATTTTTTGTCTCGAGGGGTTATTTATTTAAATCTGTAGGTTCCTACTTTTTTATGATTACAAAAGCTTTTTCTCTGGACCCGGGGGTGCATATTTGAAAAGAATAAGAAAAGTGTGTACTTTCCCCACATGCTACGTTTATAAAATGGACTAGCTTGAGTAAGTGTTCACTGAGTAAAAAAAAAAAAAACTGGTCGGGTAAATGGAAAAGGTAAGCCTACTACAAATCAATCAACAGAATTACCACAATCTGTCAGTACGCTTACAGAAGTTTTCCCAAAATAAAAGCCAATCTTATAATATAACCTCTAAATGGATTGCATTTGCATTCTTGCTTTAGCTTGTTTTAAAACTAATATCTATTTTTAACCATTTATAAATTGCTGTTGTGGTCTGTTTTGAACCTTACTGCTTTGCACAATTATAAAAATGTGTTTGAACTTAGCAAAAACATCACACACAATCTGATGAAAAGTGACCAAACATGACATGGGACATTTTGAAACTAGATGACTCGTATATACTTGCTTGTGTGTAACTATTTTTTTTTTACAGGGTGGGTGTTGTTTTTGGTAGTGATAATATATAAATTAATGTCAAGTAACAGTATTTGAATTGAGTGGTTGGTGATGTTGGCAGGAATGCTCATACGTACACGACAGCAGCAACTGGTATGCAACCTGGCAGCATGCACATGATGGGAACCCTTGCCAGTGCTGCCACCTCGCATCAGATGTTGCCTCCAGCAGCTCCTCCCCCGGCAGGTTATGCTCAGCACTCACCCCACTACTCACCCATAGCGCAGCAAAGGCATACTCCACCAAGTAACACCACTCCCGTCTCCGTTGCCTCAAAATACCCTCCGCCCCTTCTTCCAGTATTGAATGGCACAGTACGTTACTCTGCTGGTAATATCGTGAGTTATGGTGCTGATGTCATTGACCTATCTTCCCCCCCACAGTCTCCTCACCGGTCCAGTAGCAGGAGTAATGGTGGCGGTGGCAACAGTGGAGGTGGCAGTTCTGTGGCTATTGCTGATGGCGGTCATAAGCAGCTCATTCAGATAGCAGAAGCCCCAACATCTGGCACCCACATTCCGTACAAGGTACTAACTTCAGTATATATACTGTTTAAATGAAGTTTTGCTATGTAAAGTGTGTAGAATTTTTTTTTGCCTTGATTGTGGTTTGCAGTTAATTGCTGTACACTTTCCTTGTGTTTATTGTTATTAAGTCATATCAGCCACAATAGTGCATTTGTAAATAGTGTTTGATCAGTGCTGTTTGTGTCATCATAAGGTTGTAGTAACAACAGAGGTTCAAGTTGATGATACCAGTACTCAATTTTGGAAACAACTCTATGGGTATTGGAATGAAAGTGTGCAGTTCACACAAATAATTAGAGCTGACTGTGCTACTGCTGCATGCAAGCAGGATCTTCAGCAGCTCATGCTTCAAAAGGTCTGCTTGATGGAGTACTTAGCTTCGGTTAAAGCTCTGTGGTTGATTGGGCCTCTCTGTACAACACATGTCATATTGCAAACCAAATTCATACTGTGTTACATCCAGACTGTGGGAGGTTGGTTGAGGCTGCAGCATGTGTTTTCAACTGGCAGCAAAGAGTTTGTAGTAGATAACCAAATATGTTTTTTTTGTTCCCCATAAGTTTAAATGTACCGTCACTTAAGATTTCACACGGCAGTTGTTTGTATATGAAGCATTAAATAAAACAATTGCGTGCTCTTATTTCTTAACAATGCACAGTTATCCTGTCAAACGTGCTACACCACACGGCAGTCGTGGATTATGCGACGGTAATCTCCTATGGCACCGCGCCGTTCTTGCATGTTTCACGCGTGACGTCTTTCTACATATTATTTAAGACTTAGATTCATCAGCCCAACTGAACTGGGAGCTCATGCAACGGAGTTTGATTTGCCACCACCGAGACGTCAGGAACTGTTTTATCTACCCAAGGCAAAGGACGGACGCTCCATGCCAGATATAATGGTTCGCCGGCCGAGCTACAGAAGCCATGCATCGAGGTTCACCAAGTACAGCAGCTCGCTGCCAGATGCCACTACTTGTACGAGCACCGAGACATGAGCCTGGATCCAGCATCTGCCACTGACATCACTCACGCCGAGGATCTACATCATGCAATTCGCAGCTGCTTACCTCCTCTCCAAGACTATCCCTATGTCAGGCAAGCACGGGGCATGCTAGCGAAGAGTATATATAGAGAGCCGCACCAAGGCTCTTGGTCAGTTTTCAAGCAATTGATTTCTGTCCTGTTCCTTCACCACGCTACCTGATGCTGCGGAAACCATCAGCTCCTACCTTGGTTTTCATCGCGCACTAGTGGTGCCGAAGACTTAACCTCTCCTTGACTCTTCACCACACCCTGCGGGAGGCCGAAGATTCTTCCACTGTCTGCTCTTCACCAAAGAATGTCGCCTTACGTTGTCGTATCACTGAGACTCGTACCGGTCCCTTCAGGACAACAGTCGTAGCACTAGGGAAAGTCAGATTATTTTTATAGCCACTTTACTGCCTACCCTGTTAATCTAGGAGCAGGTAGTCTTCACCTGTTACTTGACTTCAACTGTTACTTCCGTTAATCTCGCATGAATAAGAGGTAATACATTTACCATCACTGTTTTTTCTGTCGAAAGAAGTAAACACAAGTTTAACTCATTTAAGAATATTTCTTCTATAGTCCTAATACCACTCCTCGTAAGCATTAGGCCTGTACAAGGGACAGCCGGTGACTGGGGTTTTATTATTTCCGTAAAGACGCCTCACACTAACTACAATACAATCTTGGACGGCCACCCATTCACTACACTCGTATAGTGAGCGGTAGAGCCACGACACTAGGATACCGCTCCCGTAGGGATTGGACTGCCAGTCTGAGGTCTACCCCTCTCATCGCACACTAGTGGTGTGGAGTGGAGTACTTCTCTGGATCTGGGGAGACCAACTATAACGGGACCATGCCCCATATTGAGACTGTTGCCAGTGCTATGCAGCTCGACAAACCCCGCACCCCAGGTGCTGGAGTTTGAGGATGAGGTACGGCATTGGCAGGTGGGTGCAGTATACACACTCATACCTGCCAACTTTTACAGTTTGCCCGTAAAATGTACGGAATTTATAGTGTGTTTGTGAGTTTACGGAAACAGGCTAAAGTTTTACGGTATTTTGTTCATCATAACATTTTTGTTTTCTTTATTTATATATTTTTCACATAACTGCCATAGATAGCGCAATATATGTCACTGTAACAAAGAATCAGGTAGCTAATTGCGATATATCATTGGCTGATTGAAGTTGTAGACACTGCTGAAGTCGTATTTTCGTGAAGTGTTCATGAATGCCATCTTTGCATCACACAGTGTGCGTGTGCTTACTGGTCAACCATGTTCGTGTTGTAGTTCCATATTTTTACAACATTGTTTTCAGTAGTAATTGACCAAATGATTGGAAAATGTAAGAACCTATTTATTGATTTTTAGGAAAGAATTTCCATGTATAAATTTTCTAGCCATATTTCCAGTTTCCAGCCCGGTGAACACCATTGTACGTGTGCTTTTTTTTCATTGTGTTTATACGATTATCTTGTTGGTGTTGTCGGAATATTTTATCGGTAGTTAATTATTTTTTTATTTGCTTTCTGTAAGCATAGTTGCTTGTAGGTACCATTGTAGTGCATTTTCTTGAGTGAAATGTAATGTTAATCGGCACGTGTTTACTGCTTCATAAAACTGCATGCTTCGCCATTTTCCTTAACTGCCGCAATGAAGCGACACGTTTAAGGCCCGATTGTAATATTCTCTGTCTATATGCCATTTAAACCATAGTGGTGGTATTCGTAAAAGGGTGAAACGGGCAAAGGCTGCCTCTAAGTATTCACTGGGGCTTAACTACCTTCCTGACGGGTTTGAGCTTCTCAGTCCATGAGAGCAGGCCGCAGTACTCTGCAGACTCGCCATTCCAGCTGACCTAACCTACGAAACTGCCACAGAAGCTACCTACTAAAATCGCCAAGGGACTTCACCCACTAGTTCAGGCCTACCTCAGTGGTCAAGACACCTTTCTGTGTTTTGCCAACTTGTGGTTTTGGGGAACATAGTGCAAACTGCCTACCACATTGACAGCCGAATCTCTCATGACAAGGCTGACGAGCTCACACAGCTCCGGGGCAGCCCCTAGCATGCAACCTGTTGAGCCTCAGTCGGCACAGCCGCAACAGTCAGCCAAACGTCACCCAGGTTTACCTGAACGAGTGGTCCCGCCAAAATGAAAAGTAGTGCTTGCAGAGCCCAACTTTGTCCCGTGCCGACAACTAACCTGTCCATTGCTATAAACTGGCAGAGCTGCTATCCCACACAGGGATTTAAAAATACAGTGAAACTCTGTTGGGAGGTTTTTATAGGGACTGAAGAAATAAAGCTTATTAACTAGGAAAACTTCTTAACAGGGTTTCACGTAATTACAGCTCAGGTGTTTCTAGCCTAACACTGACCAAAAATCAATGTGGCCTTGTGAAGAGACAACTGCCACAGTCTGTCACGCATCAAATAATAAGGGATTTATCTGGCACCAGGTCAGCATGACCCTGAGATAAACTAAATAGCCGGGGAGCCTAACAGCCATAAAGAACAGACTTCTGGGAGTCTGAAAATACCCAGTGGCACTCAATAAACCGCAACGACGCTGCCCATGCTGAGCATTGTGTGAAACCAAACTGCCCTGGCAGAGGGATCCATCACATTGAATGTGCTCATTGCCAGCGGCAATTTCACTACGTCTGTCTGGGTTGGGCAAACGTAGTTCGCCATACTGATAGACTAGAGTTCCGATGTGAAGATTATCGAAGCAGGCAAATGGCGTACTGTAGCTGGGTGACCTGCCTAGGGCATGGAACACACACCATACGGTGTATAATGTGTGCAAAGAATTCCATCACAGCTGTATTGGCTAGCCTGATGAACGAGTAACTTGACCCGGCATGGTCTACAGGTGCGAGGTATGCAGACACGTCGCAGAATACTGCCCACCAAACCCAGGACATGCCACCAGAACTAATACTGTACATAGCATTGGGGATCCCCAGATTCCTGACTTTGCAGGCAAACCCCACAAGGACCCTCTTGTATTCCTCACAGAATGTAAGAGAGAGCTATGAGAACAAGAAATCCTGCCTAAACAATGGGTAAACCAAACTCAGGGCAAGCTCAAAAGAAAGGCGTTGGAATGGTGGAACCAATACGGTGAATTTATAACTGACTGGGCTCACCTAAGTAACAGACTTGCCACCAAATTCACCAGAGAAGAGATGCTAGCGAACCTCAACACAGAGTGCTACAGCAGAACGCAAAACATGGGTGAAGAAGCCAAGCTGTTTATACTGCAAAAAGTTTAGATGTTCCGACACATTTTCCATGAAGAAACGCTCATAAAAATGTGAGAAGAACAAGATGACACTCTTGACAATACTTCTAAGCTGCTGACTGAAGCTAACGAAAGATTGAAGAAGGCGTTGAGGAACAAGAATCTTAAGTAAGCTGCATTAGCACAAGCTATGATAGGAGTTGCTAAAGTACAAGAAGCTGAGAAGCAAAGACACACTGTGAAAAGTATAGAAAATTCTGTAGAAAGCAAGAAATCAAAGTTGGTCTGATTTTTTAATAACATTAACTGTGACAATTATTGAACAATTTCAACTGACATTTTGTAGAGTAGTAAATTTTTTTAATTTATGAAGTTAAGTGTTTTATTTTTGTAAAATTACAACTATAAATTTTGTATTGACTGTACGTGTTGAATAATTTGTAGTAAACAATAATAAGATACAGTTGATAATAGAAAGAAAAAAAGATAGGGGGTGGCTGGGGCAGCTTTTTTCTCTTTATACTTACCTTATTTCTTTCTTGCATTAATTCCAGTGCAAGAAACAGTGAAGATGCTTGAGTCACTATAAGTCTATTTTTTTGTATCAAAAAGTCGTTGTGTGTGTGTGTGCGTGCGTGCGTTTTTTTTCTATGACTTAAGCAAAAAAAAAATGATTTATAGCAGCTGGTTAATGTTATTGGAAAAACGTGCAGATTCAATTGTATTATCTTACCTCATACAGTTATTGTTGTGTTTGCCTAAAATGAAAGTGAAGTTGACACCAGACTTTTTATGTTCATAATTCTTTTTACTGTGAATTTTTGTTTCTTTTTACACAAAAGAATGTTTACAGCAGCAGGTATTTAGAACAATGCAAATAAAGTGTGACACTGTTGTTGAACAGAACTATAATGATGCTTAGAAAAATAAACTTGTTACATATACTGGTAATATTAGTATTACTTGTATAGGGTGATTGAGGTCTTTAGATATAATAAAACAAAACTCATTAAACTTTTGCTTGATATGAAATCCAATTTGACAACAGACATTTTGTTTGCATAAATATGTTCGGAATCTTTGTTGCTTTCATAAAAATGTGTAGCTATTACCGACCCGTACGGAAAACAGACATTTTAAACAAAAAACCGAACCAAATTAAAATGTGAGGACTGATCAGCTCATATATAGACACACGCACACATTGATGCATGACAGTCGCGAGACAAGAGAGCATCAGCATCTCAGTAGGTGATAGGTGTAAGTCTCTTAGTTCTGTGCTAGATCAGTCACACTGGTGCGAGGGTACAGACCTTACTGTGGAGAGGCGTGTAAAATCTGGCGCTTGGCCTTCATGGTGCCTTTGTAGAACATTGGGCAGGTAGGTCGTCAGCTCGGTACGAAGTCTAGCTGAGTTAGTATGGGTTTGTGTGTGCGGGTTGTTGGCGGAGCTGCTGGCTTGGTCCTGGTTGGTGGGGCTAGTCCAACTTCATCTACTGGCTCGAAGCGTAGTTCCAAAGGTAGGCCTAGGTGGAGTTATTCTACAACTAGGTGTGCAGCTTCGGGGACTTTCACCAGTGGACCAAACAAGTGACTGGGGTAATTGAGAGGTGTGGCCTCAACAGTTGGCGGACGGCGTGAGCTTGTTCCCGGAGGGTTAAGTAGCTGAAGACAAGGTTTTTTAGTTGCCAGCTAAGATGGCAGCTGGTTGCTCCACTTACTACCCCCTCCTGTGGGTGAACTGCATTTACCAAGGATGAGGTGTTACGTTTTACTTATGCAACGGGATGGCAGGTAATGATAACCATAGCTAGAGTGTATCGAAGAAGGGTTAGATACCTCCTTGTCATACTTGATACTCCCTCTGGGTTTATACATGGTGGAGGTAGTGGGTTAGTTGACAAGGGGATTCTAGCCTCTTTATCGAGTGTCTTGCTAGTAGCCGTGGCCCTACCGTTGTATGCACCAGGTACCTTCCTTTGCGTGCCTGTTCCACAGTATGGGTGGCCGTCTAATGGGTTTTGTTTTGGTGATGTACATCATACATCAAGTCCTTTTTAGAGGTCATGCCGTAGTCCTACACTAAGTTTGGCAAAACCAGTATCAAATGAGCAGTTTACTGCCTCTCCTTTGCAGGGTGACGTTTATCAGGGCTGACTAAGCACAATTCACACAAGAAAGAGCAGACTGGATATGTGTTTTATTCTATTCAGAATAAAACACTGTGACCCGTGCTCTCCTACTGTATTCAAGGCACTGATTAACTCTCGGAAGGTAAAGCAAAGACAGGGGAAGCTACCTGTCGGCTTAAAGAGCCTTGCCTGAAGGATGAGCTAGAAAAGCACGTAGCAACAAATAAGGTTGCTGTTGTGGTGCCTAGCCAGGAGTACGCCCTATCTGTATCCTTGCATAATACTATTTGTGCTCTCTGGCTTAAGGCCCCCAACTATTTACCAGGATCAACTATATTAGCTCTTCTAAATCACTACCACCAATTTCTTTATCAATACTAAACTTTATTATAATATCAATACTGTTCTTGATTACAAATTACAACGATACAATAAATGTTACTCTTCTTGATTCTTTCTACCTTTAGTTAATATTCAGATCTCCTCAACTATCTTACTTTATAATTACTGTAATAATTTCATTACATTCGTCTCTGATTCAATAGTTACTTTTGTTTACATTTGTCGCTTTTCCCGACTCGTATTGCACCCTGCTCGCCCTTGCACTCTACTCAAAACCACCTACCTGGGTTGGGCGGCACGGTCCCATTTCGCCTGCCTTTCTGGTGTAGGTTGAGGAAGTGCACTCAACTGTTTGGCAGCAAGGAGCACTGCGTGTCGTTCCCTACTCTTTTGGCCATGCCTCTGACTGAAAGGCGTAAAGTCTCTGCTCACAGGTTACTGGGTACACCTAGACGCGAACAAGATAAATACATGTTATAGCGTAAGTCCGGTTTTGGCTTGCTAACCAGGCTATGTAAAGTCTCCACTGATCCCCCATGCTAGGCGGGCTGATCAGAGACAGGGAGCTGTTTGGGTCACCAATGCTGCCACTGGATGTGTATCCACACAGGAATGGACGGCAGGTATCAAGCCACAGTTTATCCCGGCACTGGAGGCAATAACTTGAGACTGTCACCCCTCTCTGGGTGAAGGTGTTACTAGTGATTGTGGCTCGTCTGTTCCTCTCCACCGGCACTGGAAGCAATGCTGTGGTAGATTGGAAAGCAACAGATGGCCGTCTAATGGGTGTGTGAAGATATGACAGACCCCTGAAGGGCGCCCGTGGCTGAAGTTAATTCGGTAGTTATAAATTCCCCGGTCCTTGTCAAAGGTGTACGTAGCAACCTGTATCTAGCAGGCAAACAGACAGATACTCTTAAGAAATAAAAGCTGAGAGGTAGGAAACATCAGTATGTTTATTGAATCTCAATAAACATGCGATGCGTGATACCTCCTACCAGGTAATTGAGTGCTGAAGGTTACTACACTGGCCAGGTGTAGGTGACCTGGTTCTAATAGAGAATGGGAAAGAATTAGCTCAAGGAGAAAATATATAATACTTCTAAACTGTCTAATAAAGATGTCTTGAGACAAAGTGAATTTAACATGTTGTGTAAGCGTGTTCGCTGGTTGTCGGGTTGACTGGTCCTCCACGGTGAAGTAGCCACAGGGGGCATTACTCAATGCTTCGAAGATCTCTGGCAGTCCCAGCACTGGCAGCAGTGCTGTGGGATAATGCTAGAGATGGAACAAGAATGACTGCTCGTGCCGGGCAACGTCCGGACTTATAAAGTGGAAGCTTGTAGGCTGCCGGCGCAGGATGTGGGGAAGGCATGACGTCCTTCTGCCGTTGTTGGGCGCTCGGGTTTGCCCGAGGTCTGGGCAGCTTGTTGACTCTCAGCACAGGGAAAAGGGGGAGGGGCTGCTGAGTCGCGTATTTTCCAGGTGAAAGGAATTCGCTCATAAGTTCCGGCTGCCTGTAGGGTAGGCAACGTGTCACGTCATTAATGTTGGAAGAGGTACTCGTGGCGATGAGTCATAATTGTATTATATTAGTTGAATAAGCAGCACACTTTCATGTGTGGTGCCAGTTTAGTTTTCAGTTGGTGTGTTGTGATTTATATTGCTGATTACGTGTAACGTGTGATATTTTCTTTTGAACAGGTACAGAAGGCTCTAGTAGCAGAGAATGAATTGGTACCATGTATCAATCAGAAACCATTCATTTATTCAGACCAGCTCCTGATGACTCTGCCAGACTTCATAAGCCATTTCTTCCCAAATGTGACACCTGCGCAATGTCGAGAGATACTGCAAGATGTTTTGGGAGTGGACCTGTATCGTGGAAATCGGTAAAGACATACTTGTGATCATTTGAAAATACGTTTTTATAAAATGCTACACACCATAGTGGGTAGTTATTAAGGTTTTGCCAAAGCTGGATAATTTTCTGTAAAATTGGTGGATATCTTGTGTATGTTAGGCTGTGAATGAATATGTAGACATTCAAATACAATAGAATCTTGTTGTAGTAATCACGGCAATAGCAAGAACATGGGTATACCGAGGTCTTTTTGAGGAACTGTCAAAAAACCACAAAAATATTCAATGAAAAATTGTAATTTTATGAGTTGAAACGTGTACGACGAGATAGTGTGAGGCAGGCTTGTGGCGAGACTCGTGACCGTGTGAAGCATGCTTTTGTTATCTGTCTGCCGTAACTCCACTCCCTCGCCCAGCCTCCTTTGTTTCCTGAAGTACCTTGTACCACTCTCATGTGTAACATTCTTCCGCCTTGCCTTCTAACCTCCCATGCAGGTTTTGTTAGTTGAAAACTTTAATTTTCCAGTGACTATCGTATTGTTACAATTTCTCTCTCTAGAAATTAAGTGGGCCGATTCAAGTTCGTTAAAGAATGGAGGTCTTAATCAAATAAAAGAATTAATTATAATTTCCTTATTTTATTTACAATAACTACAGCAAAATTCTCTGAATTCAATTTCTCACAGTAAATTGAAATCACTTACTGTTCACAAGTGACACCAATTAATAAAATGTATAATTACAACAAAGAAATCAATGAAATTATATAATTAAAGATCAGTCAGTCACAATAGACAGTGTAGCAACCTATTTAATTATTTTGTAATTTATGCGTCCATATTTGACAGTTTGAATATTTACAATAAAATCAGTATTACACTTCCATTCAGTCCCACCTCAGTTCAGTCCCTGTCCCACCAGTCGCAATGTTCTAGAGTCCTCCAAGCGCCCTTACGCACAGTAGGCTTCACTCGTCCGTTTCACACCCTCTCGTCCATTCACGCCACGGACGTCTTGCTCCCCGTCTTCCCGCAATCTCCAGTCATCGTCTTCACTTCACTCGCGCACACTCAGCCAGGCGGTCTCTGTCAAAGACTGCCGGACCGCTGGGTTGCGGCAGTACATATAGTGTCTTAGGCCGCCACCTAGAATCTTCCCCAACTGGAGTGATGCGTCGCGGAGGGCTGAGGCGCCAGCCAGTCTCACCAGAACATTCTTGTGTCATCGCTAAATGTATTGGAAGCTCTAGAAGGCGAGAGGAGGTCTGTGTCTCTGATTATGGCACGGTGCAGCTGAGTCGGCGCCAGCTCTAGCACGTAACAGTATTTATTGGCATAGTTCTCACACTGGCACATTTCTTGCACTGGCACAATTCACCCCCTCGTTTTATGGTGCCGAACTAGGGAAAAAACTTTTCCTTTCATGTTTCACGCAGCATGTTTCTCTCGACGAGGCATGTAATGCTAACAGGACCACGTAGTGCACGCGTTGTTCGACTACGCCAGGTTGCTGAACACTGCAAGGTCACTGGACCCGTTATCGATTTCTGGCTGTCGCGCCCATGCTTCAAACATATTAACAATATCAGTCACTGAGAGTATTTGTACCCGGGTGGTAATTTAATGCAAATGGAATAGTTTACATGTATATTAATTTTTGTTTAGTACGAATGCATAATGTAATGGGTAAATATTCCAGTCAAACTGCTGCATTTAAACTTTCAGTACTTGCGTATGCAGAGGTACAGAGCAATAGAGAAGCGGGTCGAAAAGCCATTGTTTCTGAGTTTAATGTGCACATCATGTTTTCTTGCTTGCTATAATAATCGTGTAGTGACCGACCAACAGCTGCCCTGCCCGAGGATCTAGGGCATAGTGACAGTGGCAAGTTGCCGTGCCCGGCCGCGATACAGAGAATGTAGGCGCTTGCCCGGCCACTGAGGATGTAGGAGCTCGCCCAGCTACATGCACATGGCAATGTTTTCACTGATAGCCCCAACACATGAGTGTTTTAATTTTGAAATTGTATCTTCATATCTATTGTCAGTAAATAAAGTGCTGTGTTTTTAAAAATGTATCTCCCGTTGTTGGCGAGGGATTATTTACAGTATATTCCATTTTAATGTTTACCTGCACATGTCTTGGCGTTTCCTTGCATAATTTGCGCGCCCTAAATTTTTTCACTAAAATCTTGTAAAATAGATGTGAAATTATGCCAGTAAATATGGGTGTTTGGTTTTAGGTACTCGTGCAGAGCTGTAATGGGCGAGTTATCACTTGCAAGGCAGTGCTTTGGTGACCGATTAAGCAATAGCGGGAAATGCTGCGTAGGCCAGGCAACATGATTGCGGGACAATGCTGCGTAGGCCAAGCAACTGATTGCGGGCTGGGTGGCTATACTTACGTGGCGCGGTCAAATTTTCCGCTCATTTTCACACAATTAGTTTTCATATAACAGGATATTTTTACGTTATGGTGGTTTGAACACAATTTAAAAGCTATTTTAGGACTTATTTAAGTAGTAGGCCTTACTGGGAATCAAAATTAATCTAATTCGGGAACAGCGAGGACAATCTTATTGCGAGGATCGAACCTGGTACCATGACATCTTGCTATGACTAGACTCTACTGTACATTAGCAAGTCAAACAAAGTGAGGTGGAATTAGTGATTGGAAGCTCAGAAAATTTTTTGAGTGATTCTAAAACTTTTGGGAGGTAATAATGAGCTACATATTTGTCGGTGTTTTAATTTTCTGAGTAACTTTTTAAATAATTTTATAATGTATAACTGTACAGTTGCCTAGCTAAATAAATAAATAAACTTTAAGAAGTTTGGATGGCATGGTGTATTAGAATGTCTGCAAATATCAACTTAAGACATTAGTGACTTTATCTACAGATGTCAATTATTATAGGCGGTTCACGGTAAAGTGAGCACTTTTTAAGGCTTTCCCACCAGGCATTAACCACTAATAAGTATATCTTATTGCAGCCTTGGGCATTAAATTTTGAGAGTGGTGAAAAGTATACACTGTGTTTATTCGTCACTTTGCAATACTTGTATTAAAAATCTGCAGGAAGATAGAAATTGGGTGAAAGTAAAAATTTTAGAATGGTCTTAAAATGTGTTCAATTTACCGTGAACAACCTATATCGGTAGGAACACCTGATTTTTGCTTATTTCATGCATGCTATACTTAAATTAATATTCTATGTGCACACCTGCTGTATTCCTCTCGTGATTAGCTATGTTTCTTTGTTAGAAGACATTTGGGTTCTTGACTGGGCCAATCAAAAATAGTAGTGATGGGCGAGTTTGATTTTTACAGTGTTGAGTTGAGTCATGTTGTATGAAACTCGAGTTGAGTTTAAAGTTGTATGGAATCGAGTACAGTCAAGTCAAGTTCAGTATAGAATTTTTTAGTTAAAATCGATTTGCACCATAAATGTAAATGTGTACCTAAGTACATGGGTATAACTTCCTCCCCCTCTTATAGTCACATTTTACCAAGAAAAAAGTTCAGGACTAGTTTCTGCCAATAAGAATAATTATTTGCCAGGATGAATGGTTCACAGCTCTACTGTTTTCCTCTTGGAGACGAGTGAGACAATGGTAGGAATGGTAATGTCAGCCACCTGGTAGAAAAAAAATAAGACAACTGCATACTATTAGAGGGAATGAGTATGGTATGGTATGGTATGGTATACATCGGCTTGATTTTGTCTTCAAAACCTGATGCACATACATCATAACTGTAAGATGATTGAGAAACAATATGTCCCAAGTATTCAGGTCTGCATATTCGGAGCAGTTTCCATTCATTCTGAAATTGGAGAAAGGTGAAAAGTATGCGTTTTGTTGTGTGTGTATAAGTACTATTTGTCATGGTGAAATAATTGACATTTCAAATCATGTTAAAAGTGCATGTTTTTATTTGGGAATTTTTTGAACAATTACCAGAATTTTGGGTTCATGCTTGATTTTGTAACTGACGTAATGTGCGGACAGTGTGGTAATATTTGGTAAGTAGCTGAGTTTTTCTTATAAAAAAAGTAATATATGTGTTAGGCTACATGTAATATTATTGTGTTCTCAGTTGATTCATGAAACCGAGAAGTATGTAGTGTTACATCTAGAAATAATTATTGTTGATTTATTATCAAAATGTACATCAATAATTTTACGATTTCATAACAATACCTGTAACGGCAGATTAACAAGAAAAAATTTATATAAAATGCAGTAACTCGATTACTTACAATATCAAGCATTCTTCGATCTTCTTGATTTCAAACTTTACAAGTTGGCAGGTCTGTAATATTCTTCTTATGCATTTACTGCATTCTTAGGTTGGCTGCAATGAAAATGAAACACACATTCTATGACACTGATGTTATTGTAAATGGAAAGTGAAAGCAAATGCACTAGATTTTGGCAAGCATAGTTTTAATTGGAAACTGTCAGCTGAGGGTTTGGTTAATGTGTTAAAGATCTGAATAATACTCGGCATGTAATAATTGGCAAAAATTGTCCCAAATATATCAGTTGTCATTTTAACCAAGGTATTGAGTATGGTTTGGCCAACAATACTAAGCGAAAATATTAATATAAATAAAAAAGTTTCGCTCAATTTCAAGTGAATATTTTATATTCAATTTATTTCAATAAGTTCTTTTTAATGACATCTTTATGCGGTTGGTTTAAACAAACATGCATGTTGAGGTTATGCATGGTATTTCTCAGATCTAAAATCCAAGTCCGCTTCAGATTGCCTGAAGTTTTGAAGGTTAACTTTTGACGCATGCCACACTGCTGCGCAGCGTAACTGCACACATTACAGGCCAACTTCGCTCTATCAGCGAGCGCTGAAAGCCTAGGGGCAAGTTCTAAGCATCCTACGTGATTCCAAGTGGCTACAGGATTGATTCATAAGCTGGACAATTACAGACACTAAAGATAATTAACACAATTAATTATTTAAATTGTACAGTCCGCCCAAACTTCGACATGCGGTCGCCACCCTCTCGACAGAAATTGTTCTACTCGACGAGCCATGGACCAGTCGATAGCCGAAAGTTATGAGTCACCACAGGATCGCAACACTCGTGTGCCTAGTGACGTCACAGCAGCAGAGCCTCCAGCAGAGGTAGTAAACCTGCCGCCAGCCTCAACTCAGGGTGATAAGAAATGCACTGTGCCATCCGCTACCCTGAGATAATCAGCCCCTGTGGAGAAGGGCTAGCATCCCTCGCACCCCTTGGAAAACCCTGAAGTGAAGATTTTGGACTATGTAAGGAAGCTCAAAATCGCCTCTAGCCAGTTAGTCAGCCCGCCAACTGCAAAGGTTGGGGACATCTCCTGGGTCTCCAACCGCAAAGGTTGGGGGCCTTTCTTGGGTCTGGGCAAGACCTCCTCCTCTTCCAGCTTGTGAAGGCTCTACCAGCTCCAGCAGCTTGCATAAGGCTCATCAGAGGTAACCTCAACATCCTCACCTTGCACCCTTTACCCGAAGTCTTTTTCTTGACTCCATGGTAGCAGGCCGTCGCGACGTCCCCTCTTTTATGACCACCCTTTAAGAAAGTAACTCACTGTGAATTGCGACCTTTCTAGGAATAGCTATTTGTGGTTATAAAGTTTTTTTCAGGTTTGTCTTCACCTGAAGCAATCATGTAAATTAAATTACATTCTAGATTATACAAGAACAAGATTCCCCAGGGTTTTCCTTGGCGTTGATAAACGTTACATCAAAGGTTATTTAGTTGAATCTGTTCTTTGCTTACCCATCTCATTTAATATCTAACTGAAAGTGTTTTCAGGTGGGCACATGTTTTGGTACTTAAATTCCACACTGCAGAATAAATGTGAGTAAGCCAAACCCTCAGGATCCAGGGCCTGAAGAAGGCAGCAGTCCGAAAGGACATGCAGATTCCTGGGAGTGTCTGGTACACTCGCACTTGTCCACAGTTTCACTCCAACTCTCGCTTACCATTTCTTCCTTTCAGTGCCTCGGGAATGTCTGAGTAAGACATTCCCGAGGCACTGCCCAGACACAGCCCAGAAGGACTGAATGTCAGCAACCGAAGGGGAAGATTGCAAACAGTAACTGTCTCTATTATATAGTCCCAAGTCGAGGTGTATTTCTTTATAGTATTAACGTGGTACATATTCCAAAATCCGAAGTTTAGATGACTTAAACAGGAGGTGGGTTACCTAGCAGAAATTGACGTAAAGAGCGACAAGCCTTTCTGCGGAAAACTGCAGACTAATACCAACACGCTAGTGGACTCCCCTCGCGATGTCGCACTCCCTTCCCCAGTACCTGAAATCACGGTTCCAGCACCGTGTCCCATTTCACCGATTGCTGCGTGTGAATAGACCCTCAGTTTGGTATCTGTTGGCCGTGATCCGACTACGAGTATGTGAGCTACAACCAACCGACTAAACCCGCATCCATTGCAACACTGCCTACCCATAACCCAGTTAAAGACATCAAATCACGGACAACATGTACAGTCCGTACGAGCAGGGAAGGTGATCAAAATAGCTTTACTTCCCAAAACCACCCCTAAAGTCCAGATAGCTCCCCCACAACTTAATTTCGTTCCCAGTCGTAAACCTACTACACCTGCTTCTTTTGGATGCCCGGGTAGTGAATGGGAACCTGAGCTCGACTAATCCTCCGGAGCACGATCCGCATCCATTTCATTTTCGTCACCACACACGACAACCAAATAACTACTTCGTTAATTGGGATGGCTTGTGTCCCATTTATTGGCAGCCTTCATGGTGAGTAAAATTGCACTCCTTGGGCGGGAGATGTTTGCAATCCTACTCACCTTGGGGTTTGATTCCCTTCCACACTGATATAACCCTTCCACTAGGTGGTACCGAAGCAATTACATCAGCGTGGAACAACCACGACCTTCCAGGCAAAAAGGAACACCACGAGAAATGAATATGCCACCGAAGGGTTGCAATTAATATACCGGAGGGTAATCAGCATTCAGTGTCTCGTGTTGGATGGAAGTACCTTCCCTGCCACAAAGACTCAGAAATGAGAGCCACCCTTTTATCCAAAGGAAAAGAGTAGAGTGCGTCAATTTTAATGAATTCATTTTGTAATGAATGCTGTATTATCTGGTAACAGTTTTTCCTCGACTTTTAAGTTGCTTATTTGTCCAGTTAAATTGTCTGTAGTATCGTTTATTATCAAAATTAGTGTTGTATTTCATTTATATACAAATTGCTTAAAAGTGTTCACAAAATTGAATACTTAAATATATGTAATAAAAAGATTGCAAATAGGCCACTAGGCTACTAAAATATGTAAAGGAACAGGAATCCAAGTACTCAGTCTACTACTTGTTGATAGGCTCACACACAAAGTAGGACAACACATTTTTTCCACACGGTTGTGCAATCACTATGTTTTGCTGGCTAAGCCAGCTTCATCAGGCGGCAAGTTGTAGTGTGTAATAAAAAGTATTTTCAAATATTGGGAATTATGATTGTACTCATCAAAACTGGTATTGGCATGGCTGTAATCTGCGGCATCGGCAGTTGAGAATTGGTATCATTGGTATCGGCAAAATGTGGTATTAGTCCATCCCTACTATAAATGCCAGTGCGTGGTCGAAGACGAGTAGTTATCGTCTCCAGTAGCTCGCCTCAACACTTTGTGTGCTGGAGCTCTCTACTGAAACTTAGGCCCTCACGGCCCTCTCCAAGAACTCCAGAGACTTCAGCATCGCCTACCAGCAGCTCCATAGGCTTCTACTACCAGCTGCAATAAACTCCAGAGGTTTCGCCTAACAGCCACCTGCAGCCCCAGAGGCTGCTGTCAAACACCTACCTGCGACTCCAGAGGCTCTGCAGAATCTACCAGGCACTCTCCAGCAGTAAGCTTGCAGATCTCTGCTCAACGTCTACACCAGCAACAACACTTGTGTCGTCATTCCTCTTGGTTCGACGATTACCACTACTTCTGATAGTGGTCCCCTAACTCTCTTCGAGACACCCCAAGTCATTCTATACCTAATTAGATTAGGAGTAGGTCTCCTCCACCTGTATTACCGTAGGATACTTTCGACCACGTTTTGTTTGTTAGGAGATAGTACATGTCACCTTGTTTATGTATTACTACGTAATACGGATTTTTCCTATTCGAGAGTTGTTAACTCAAGAGGTAAATTCCTGCTGACCATTTGACCTATCTTTGTATACGGCAAGGCCCGATACTCCGACAGTAACCTGTAATCTTGATCCAGGGCACCTGACATAGCACAACCAAAACTACATGGACCATATCGCAGTTCAGGCTCCAGAAAGTGAGATGCATCACTATAAATATGAAATGAGAAAAGTTGATGTGTTGTGTTCGTAACCTGCACATGTGATAGGTTATGATTGCATCATGTGATTTTGAAATCAACACGTTTGCGATTCATGGAAAGTAGATGCTGATAATTCCAGGGTAGTATTGCCATGAACAAAAAATTGTTACTATTAAAGACCCTGAATATTGTGTGACTGTAAACAAAACAGTAGGCCTAATGAAGTATAAACATTACTAGGAACTTCAGTGATTTCACAAGCAGGTCTTATGTTGCAGTTTAAAAATAAATTTGGTGAATTAAATTCTGATTTATTTGGAGCACTTATATAAAATTTGCAGTTTTAGTTTGAAACAAAGCATAGGCCTATTCTGCAAAATGATTACTTTGTAACAAAAGTTTAATTTTACCAGTACTTTAACATAAAATTTAAGAAGAAATGACCATTGTATGAAATTATTGGTTGCTAACAGCATCCTCATACACAAAAGAAAAGACATTCTATGTACAAATTAATGCTTAATATAATCTTGTAAATATAATCTACTGTTCTGGTCTAATTTATAAATAATAGAAAATTCTTTTACGTCCCTACCTTTGGTGGTGGTTGTTTGCCAGTTTTATTGTAACAACGTGAACTGTAGTAAGCATGCTCATAAAGCTCAATATTTAATAGGCTTAATGACTTTCTTTATATTGTGAGTTATTTTAATGGATATAAACCTTGTTAGTTTTAAGGATTTGCGATGATTTTTGGGAGCTGGATCAAGGATTTTTGTTCGAGATAAGTGGCAGCCCTTGTATAGATCATATTCAAAAACTCAGCAGGTTTTTATTTCCAGGCAGAAAAACATAACTTCTGAATAACATGATTTATTATTATTATTATTATTATTATTATTATGAAACAGTCAGTTGTTAGTGCTGTTTGAATTTGAAGAGAGACGTATTTTCTCAAATCCTTTTTGGCCAGACATTATTTGCACATAAATTTTTGCAATGAAAGCAAGCAGTTTGTTTGACGGATATAAAATATATTAATTTTAATGTCTGTAATAGCAAACATTTTAACAGTATGTATGTAGGAAATTTCGCCAGGACCATGGAAAGAAGACAACAAATACTGACATTTGTATAATGCTAATTCACTGAATAGAAGTTCCACAGCAACTGTAATGCTACACCTATAGATTTTATTCGCTTAAAATTCTTTCACAACACATAATTAAGATTACCATGTATTAAGTATGTAGGCAGAATACAGCAGCCCCTGGAGGAAAAAAAATATTGTTTATTAAACACATTAAATGGAAACAACACATAATCCAGTAACCATGTTCAGAGCACTCCATAATTGAGACAGTGTCTTGGTATCCTCAGCTATTGTTTGAGCAGAACCTACGTGCTTGTGTGGACAGGTTTCCATGTGTTTGTGTGGTTGTTTTTTCCAGGCAACAGATGCAAGTGCTGCATGAAGCAAGCAAGTGCCAGTCTGTAAATGATGTACTGCCGCTCATTCAAGTACGCGACGTGATGCAGTACATGAGCCAGATGAAGTACATATTCAACAGCATCCCTCTGTCTGCAACGAGTAGCGATGACGGGAGCAGTTCTGCGAAGAGGCAACGCACCAGCTAGGATTCAGCTTGCTGGGCAACCAGCCATACGTCTTGGGGTTTCGGCTGGCCTCAGCATTACGGACTGTGAGATATGAGAGGCAGGCTCCTATTGTTCCTCCCAAGAATTTATATTAGCTGTTGTTTCTACGGTGAAGACTGGCCAAGTGATCTTGTACAGGATATTTACGTTATTATTGAAGGGCATTTGAACGTGCTCATATAGACAGTGCGGCCAGTGTCTTGCTGAGAGATTGTTGCCGTGTAAGATTTCGTTATTTCAGCCAATTGTGCAGTGTATTCTTAGGATACTGTCATCTCTTTGGTTTAGATGTGACCAAAAATGCATTTTCGATGTACACACACAGAGTACCAGTTTTGTTGTGCTTTTTTGGTTTCGTATTTTTTAGATCTCGTCCATGTAGTTACAGCATTTACAGAAAAGTACATTGCCTTGGCACTTGGCACGTAAGTTTTATTTTAATTGTTTTTGTATTCTGACGTTTGTATTTAAGAATGTATAAATTGTCTGTACATAAAGTATTTATTTATATGTAAATCTTATTTTAAAGTATTGAATTAGGTTATTTCCATGCCACGTGAATCTTTCTAACCAGTAAAGACTGTGACCGAATATTCTTGGTGCTAAACTACATTTAAACTTCTTTTTATTAAGTTCTTTGTAAAACAGGAAGCAGGCAGTTTATTATGTTGCACACTGTTGCATGTACTTTGTGAAACACCAGAGCTGTCATTCCCGCTCAATCTTTGCAAGTATAGATATTCTCAATTAAATTATTGCAATACAATCTATGGTTTTATATGTAAAGCTTGTTTGCCATCACTTTCCAAGCCATATTTGAAGCACTAAACTATTGCAGCCTGAAATGTGTGGAATATAGGTTTTTCGCACTTAATAAATGAAAAAGTTAACAGCAGCATATTATATAATGTAAAAAAATATGTGCAAACATTCTTTTGAATGTTTTGGAATAAGTAGTTTGCTTAAATATTTTCAATTGTTAATTACAAAAGTCTGGATTTTTTTTAATGAGCTGTGCAGTTAAATTTGTGAACTTCTTTTGGTAGGGAGGTATACATTGTGATCATTTTTTGTATAGTATAGGCCCTACTAGCAAGTATTTTAGTGTTCATATTTACACAATTTACCATAGTCACGTAACTGGAAGTCTGTAATAATCAATTTTCTGGCAAAATGTTGCCATGAAGCTCATTCCAATATGATTGTGTTGTATATATCCAACCATTTGGTTGAATCAAAAGTACATAAATTCTGTGATCATTGTACATTTTACTGAAGAATTCTTTGGTTGCAGAAAATTTCACTATCTTTGTATGAAGCAAGTTTTTTAGCATCTTATGATGTAAACATATGTGACTGCAAAGCAATGCAAAAATAAGTTGTTGGCTCTAAGTCCATTTGGTTTTTGTTCCTTTTTTTTTTACCATTAACATGAAAGAATTCAATGCATTATTTTGAAGACATGGTATCTTTACATCAAGAAATGCTAATCACTTACAGGATTTAACTTTAAATATGAACAGCAATTCTGTGTGATGTAATGAATTCATATTCAAAAATATAATGTGTACTGAATTATAGCAGCTCACAGCGTAAATTAATTTGTTGTAATTATTTCACCCAAGCCCACATTTTTACAAGTGATAAGTAACCATAATCTTTATATCTAGTCTGTGGTTCCTTCAAGAAAAAAATGCATTTATAATGGTTGTGTAATGCATTTGTTTACTAAAATTGTACACAATAACCTGACTGATATGACATGCCATGGTTTCTAGAAGTAGGGTCTTGGACTGTTTCCGGATTGTCAATATATACGTGTATGTACATTTGCATACTAGCAGTGATGTGTACTTGTTGAAACTATTTGGACATGTCATCACCTCTTCATGTTGGTCTGATCGCACATTGTGGCGGAAATATCAGAAACTATGTGACAACAGCAAAAATGTGGTGCATGATGTTATATATACAGTAAAGTTTCATTATAACAAACGTCAATAAAGTCTACATTTTTGTTCTTAATTCTGAAATCTTATTATACTGAAAGTTGTAATTTTGAAATCTTAATGCGGGATTATGACTACGTATATTAGTTTAGGGGCAGCAATACATATGTATTTAGAAATTTTCAACAAAATTAGTGATATACTATTCCTGGAAAGATAATTACATGTGTATAGGTCTCCACAAACACAAAACAATTCCACTACACCGACGCCGTCAGGTGAGACACGAGACAAACTATAACACAAATATGTATTGGTAACTTGGGCGCCAGCGGTGCTTCCCAATCACCGTACTATTGAGAGGGGTTCTCAGGGATGCTGTGGGTTCTGTGTGTCCATCTCACCCGTGTGTACTTACAAACACGTAGGCAATACTCAACTTTTACTAAACATCACTGGAAATAAACGCTTAATAAAATATATGTGGCTAGGACACGGTCACTACTGAATGAGAGAGTTAAGTTCACTGGAGACTTGTTTTTATTGTTACTATTAGGGATGTAATGATTCCGCTTTCCTTAATTCTCAATCTCAATGCCGATACCACTCTCAATTCTCAATTTAAAAACTCGTGATTCCTTTAGTTACAGACACTTACTTTACAGAATTAATTAATATATAGGATGGTTTTAAATTTAATTATTTAAACTATGCCTACACTAGTAGTAGTACTATTACTAACGTAAATAGTTTAACACTTGAACAGTAGGCGAATATTCCTACAAAATTCCCAAAAGTTCAAAAGTGGCATATGAGATAATATTGAAAATGTACTTATATATCATATTTCGCCCACATAGTTTATTCAAAAATATTCCAATCCTCACTTGCCATAATAAATGTTCACCAACATAAATTATTAAAATGTTTGCAAGGTGGGCACTTATTGGAAAGCAATCATAGTTAAGAAATTTTAAAGCAATAATTATTTAAAAGGTTCCAATTTTGAAATACAGTATCATTTTGGTTAATTCACAAATAATTTTTCTGGAAATGCAAAGAAGTTTAAAAAAAAAAATTATTTGCACTAATAAATTTTAATGCAAAGGGATTATGAGATACATGCATAAACTAAACAAGCAATAACCACGTAATATCAATATCATCTGCATTATTAAAAAAAAAAAAAAAAAAAAAAAATTGACCAGTTCAGGACTGTGTTTGTATTAATTTCTTTCACACTTCAAACTCGCCTTTGCATTTTTATCTTTACATAAAATGTCCAAATGATAAACATTTTACAGTCTTTTACATCGGCTGCAGCATCTTCTATAATTTATGAGACTAGATGTTTTATGAAACAGTCAGTTTAATGTGTCAGTTTAGATATCACACATTCGTTTCACGCACATCCGTCAATGTTAGTAAACAAGTGGCTGACATAGATTACTGCACACATTCGAGTTGTAAGTGTTCACTTCGTACGATTGGAGGTGGTTTGATGTCAAACTCTCTGTAGCTTATCTCAAATTACATGTTTTACTGCTTGTGATATCTTCGGAATGTTGGTTTACATTTAGTTTCGCAAGAAAAATAATGTATTTATGTGTGTTGTGTTTAGAACTATGATTTCCGAGATGTAAGAATTGTCTTGAGACGAAATCGAGAATTTTTTCATCTCTAGAATTTCTCAATATTCCAGAGACTCGCGCGTGTGTAGATTTTTACAGTGCCGAAGTAAATTCGTGACATAATATAAAAGAGTTTATTTCTTTGGGAGAAAGCTTATTTCGTTAGATATCGCACATTTGTTGTATTTTGTGTTATTTCGCGTTTTAACTTGTATGTCGGTGTTATTTTGTTTTATCGCGATTTACAAAATCATGCCTCTAGTGATGTGTTATGTATTTGTAGGAATCTGGTTTTAATGCTTTGATTCTTCGTCTTCCAATTCTCGATTATGCAATTCTTCAAGAATCGCGGGTATCGAGGAATCGTGGAATTGAGTTTGTCATCCCTAGTTACTATGCATACACATCAATGTGCCAATGAAATATTGATTATCTCAGTCATGACCAGCCAATACCGCTTGGGTGCTCACCAGCCCGCAATTAATCTAGCGCACGCCTAAATGGATGAGCTCACCGAAGTGCGTGAAAGCACAACCTTCACAAGGGGAGAGGGCCGACAGCCACTAGGGTGGACTGGCGGTTTTTCCCTGAAGACAGGTCACAGTGAATTACAAATGAAACTCTTGGTGAACACATTAACACGTGTGATTACTCTGCATCACTAACGCAAACTCGTCGGGGCTTGCCCTCCAGCACGTGGGTAGTGTGGTGACTGCCTATACACAGAGCTGGCTAGGATGGGTAATTGCACCATACACAAATTACGAAATTACATAAACAATCAAATGATACATGAAACAAGATGGGACATGAAATTAATATTCACAATAAACACACACGTGTAAAAACAAGCGTAGAAGGGGCAGATGCCACTGGATGAAGTTCGTACCGGACCACATGGTGCAAGTGAAATTGCAATATTTCTGTGTGGAAACTGCAAACTAAATTCAGATAAAATATTATTTGTGTTGAGCAAGTGGTTCTCTTTACGATTAGTGTTGTCACAGGCTTGTAACATGCCTGATGGCGGTGAAATCGAACATTACTGTGACTGCGTGGTCAAGTACAAAAAGCATCAATTTACGTGAGAAATACATTGAATCCTGAATAAAACGGACATAGAACCCTGAACGAAATGATTGCACATACAATGTTATATAAATAAGCTCTTAAAATGCAACAATGGCGTATACAAAGACTTGGCTTCTGTCGGCCACGTGGTTATACGTGATGTTGCCGTAAAATATTCAAACACTAAATTTACCCTCAAATACATACATAGAAATAAAGCTCTTAAAATTGCGTGTAGCAATTATGCAGAAGTTACACTGAAATGCCATAAACATAGGCAGATGGCACCTGATTCAAAATGTGCGGGTTACGTGACCCTCCGGCATTAATTAATGAAGCAGAAGCATGATGCTGGGGAAAATGTCTGGCAAAAACGTACGCAAGCAAAGGTTAACTGGTAAACTAAATTGACTATGGAAATCTAAATCGGTGAACAAAAGTTGTAGTGCGTACGCTAAAGTGTCTTACCTTGCCAGCTCTCCTCTACAGACTGTCCAGAGATAGCATAGCACGGTCTACCATGGCCGCCTACGGGATTCACATAAAGCGGAAGTGCTATGCACGCCGAGAAAAATATTTAATTACTGAAAATAAATTGGCACAAATTAAATTAAGTATTGTTTTACATCTCTATAATTTTCTTGTAAATTTTCATGATATTTTAGTGTGTCTTTATAATGGCGTACATGTTGGAATATTAGTGTTCTTAATCTCTGTGCTTAATGAAATTTATAACCAAACAATTTAAAAATAGTAACAAACACTTGAACACAATTTAAGATCTATTAAACCCTGCAAATACAATATGACACATTTTACACTGAAAAATAACATATGAAAGTTCAAAATTATTGTCCTCCTTGCACACGTGCGGGACACGTGACACGTGCGTGGTGAGCGCCATCGTGGGCTCTAGTGCCGCTGGCTGTTAGCCGGCGTCCACACATTTTCACATTCAAGAGTTAAAACTAACTATAGCAAAACTTACACTATACTACAAAAAGTTGAACCAACATTGAAATTTGCTTGTTAAAAAAATCAAAGGTGACATAAAAAAACATGCACAATAACTCTTTAACATTAACACATCACCTAAGTTAGTGAAACCATTCCTGCAAACAACTTTTTGGAGTTTTCTCAAAAAAATGAGATATTTAGTTTTGTTTGGTATTTTTCACCAGAGCTTGCCATACAAATTGTTTAATGTCATACAATGATTGCATCACATCGATTGGAACCCTCTCAGTATTTGAAATAAATTTTGCCAGTTTTTCTAAACACACTACTGCTTCGTTCGAAGTGACATGTTCTTCAATTTCTTCGTCATCTGAAGAACCGCTGTTGCGTTTTTGCTAATCAGGTTCACTTTTTCAATGTCTGGTAAAAGTGGTGGTGTCTCAACATTGTTGTCTACACAGACATACTCTTCAAATGTGATGTTTCATGTCAAACTGTAAGGTACAAGCCCCATCTTGCCAAAGTTCAGCAGGAATGTTGTCTTCACAAGCACTTGATCCACAGTCGGGTGTAGTATCAGTTTCACTAGCTGAACTAGTACTGGTGTGGTCTTGGGTGGCACTGCCACTGATAACTTTCCTCCCCACGTACAGTTTTTTTTACTATGCCAGAATTTCTCCAACAATTTGCAGTGGTTTCTTTCTTAACATTCTACCAACCACCTGAAATGAGTTGAATCGCTTGGCGAACGTTGATGTTGGTGGACAGATTCAGCCGAATATTGATGAGGATTCTCTCCACAAGATGCTTACGAAAATGAACTTTGGCATTTTGAATTATACCTTGATCAAGTTGCTGTAGAACAGAAGTGCAATTTGGTGGTAGGAATTCCAATCTTATGTTTTCAAGTCGTACGTCAACAACATGAGCAGCCAGCTGTTCAGCAGAGTAACAATCTTTCTTCCTTTCTTCTCCATTTCCTTGTCTGGCTGCACAAGCTAGTTAGAAAAAATTTCCTTTCACATTCATGATTTGCTATGATTAACATAGTCGGCTAGAAGGGATGCAATGTTCTTGAAACACTGTGGGTTTTTGTACTTCCCGATTACCAAGGGTCTTAGCTTCATGGTTCCTGTCGAATTGCAGCAAAACATCACTGACAACCTTCCTTTAGATTTTTTTCGCCTTTATATGACATTGTTTTATTTGGAAGGAGTTTGTAAAAATATGCTGTTTTATGAGCAGTAAATATGTCGTCTGGGGAGTATGATTCTAGAATGAAATTGAGCTTTTCCTTCGTCCATTGCTCAGTAGTTTATGTGTATGCATCTCGCTCCTCACTTGATATGACATTTCAAGATGTTCCGTACCATTCACGAAAGCGATGCAGCCAACCAGAACTCGCTTGAAAATTATGAACACCCATAACAAAAGCAAAGTCTTTTGCTTTAGACTGTAGCATGGAGCCTGTAATCGTCAAATTTTTTGTTTGTGTCCCCTTGAACCACGTGTTCAAAGCATCTTCAAGGGCCTGGTTATCACCTAAACGAAGTCTTTTGCATTCAGAACAAAGAGATGATTGTTCATGTAGCTTCACAATTTTTTCCTGATCCTTAATAAATTTGGATAGTGTCGAAGGTACCAAGTTAAACAACATCGCCACATCTGCTTTTTTGTGCCTTGATCTACCTCCTTCAAAATGTCTTATCTTTTCTTTCAAAGAAGACTGCTTGCATTTTTTTTTTCGGGGCATCGCACATATTTTCAGATGTAACACAAAAATACAATGCAACATGGAAAACGTAAACAAAACAAACATTGTGATACAAGAAGATGTCAATAGAACATACCTTATTTCCTGACACAATTCTCGCACCTTTTTTTACGGGATGTTAGTGCAGAAAATTACTGTGGTGAATTATGCAAGGAATCACCAAGGCATGTGCATGTAAACATTAAAATGGGGTTTACTGTAAGTAATCCCTCACCAACCGCGTGGGGTACATTATTTTAAAAGAACAGCACTTAATTTATTCATAATAGATATTAAGATACATATTCAAAATTAAATCAATCATGTGCTGGGGCTAGCAGCGAAAACATTGCAGTGTGCTCATAGTTGGGCGAGTGCCTAAATCCTATGCAGCCTGGCCAGGTGCGGCAGTCAGAAATTGATGATGTGACCAGTGACCTTGAAGTGTCAGCGACCTGGCATGGTTGAACGAAGCGTGTGCCCGTTAGCATTACATGCCTCATTGAGAGAAACATGCTGCGTGAAATATGGAAGGAAAGGTTTTTTCCCTAATTCGGCACCACAAAATTAAGGTGCGTGAATTGTGCCAGGGCAAGAATTATGCCAGTGAATGCAGTATCCGTACAAAGAACAGCCTGCCAAGAGTCTAATCTTACAGCCAGGACTTTGGTTGTATTCGTTGAATCGCCGCTTGGAATGTATTGTTCGTTGCTGGTTTTGTGTGTGTGTACTACTGGCCGAATGAGTTTAATGCATTAAAAAGAAAGTATTTCACATGTTTCTCATACAGCCAATGGGCAGGAATTCAAATTGGTTCGTTAAACTGAAATATTCGTTAATTTGAAGTTTGTTGCATCAGTATTTTACTGTGCGTTATAACTTCTATGGTTATGCATTAAGATGAGACAGTCATATAAACATTTGTTATTTATTTTTGTGTTATAGTTTTGTACCTGGACATCTTAAGAGTTTAAGCGCTGAACTGCCAAATTTTACGTTTCTGCTGGCCTGCTATTTCTGTTTGTCATGCTAGCCGTCTTTGTTGTCAGTCACTAATACCGTTACTGATGTTAGTGGTTGCACTTTTCTCAAGCTGCCATCATATACTTTACATTTGTTGTCCGATGCAGCGTGAAGCAGTAAATTACTTTATGCCAGAAGGGGAACTGGGGTGTTTAGGGGTGGGGGAGTTGCAGGCTGGGTGTCAGAATTTTTTGTCATCACATATCGCTGCCTCTGCTTTACACTCCATTTCGTGTTTTACTTCCCTCTTCCTGCCTCGTTTGCTGTAAAAAGAGTGACACATTACAGACACAACAGCCCGTAGTGTGTATAAATAAAATGTGTTATATTACCATATTTTGGCGAGTATGGCAGTGTGCATGTATAGACCACTTAAGAAGTTTTTGAAGAAAAATTCAGGATAATTATATTTGAAATAGGCCACACTAAATTTTTGTACTCCCGTAAACATTGCAGTGATGTTTTCATTGGTTTTTAGTCTTACGATTGTAGGTTCTAAGTAGTCGGTGTACTTTGGATGATGGTTTCGGTTAATATATATGTAGCTTTTGCATTTATTTTCATTCACTTAGTTCCGTGATATTAGGAAAGCCACATCACAAATAATTTTACTTGTTAAAAGTGGTGAATCCAGAGATGTTGCTGTAGATGAGCTGCAAAAACAGTTCACATCTTTGCAAATGGAAGAGTTGCCAGCTATTATTTTCAAGCAAGACAGAACTGATGCTGTTTGGGCATGCATTGGTAGCATAAAAAATGCAGACACTTATTTGAAATAGGAGAGAATCTCCAAAGTCGTGTTGGCTATTCTGTTGGTGCCACACAGCAATGCTGTATGTGAGCGGTTTGTTAAGTGTGGTTAGAAATAAATAAAACTGTATTCAGGTCATCATTAAGTTGTAGAACAATTCTAAACATTCTGAGAAGTGCTAAGACAGCTACTTCACAGTATTTGCAGACCCAATGCAAATAGCCATTACTGTGATTTTTGATATGGGAAGTTTATATTAGGTGACTATCATTCATGTAGATTGTGTAATAATGGTTTTGTGTGGAATTCTATAGGCGTGAGACAGTTATAAACTGAGTTTCCAGAAGTTCTCATTAGTGTGATAAGTTTTTGCAAGTGTTTGCATTGGGGTGGTTATTTTTGGTTTAGTAGAACTGTATTAATTTGCGTATTGTGTTTCTATTTGTGTACATGTATTTTCCCACTTTTTTATGGTGAACAGCTGCATTTTAGTAACTAATGTGAAATACCGCGAGCTATTTACGCACTATTTGGAAAATTTTAAAATCTTACTGATAGACAACTTGAGAAGTTGGCAGGTCTGAACATGGCTTTAGCAGGGAATGAGGAATTAATATGCCCATTAGTGGGCGCTTATTATGTACAGGAGGGAAATGAAAGGCGGTGCAGAAATATTGTTGCAAGACAACAGGTGTCTTGTTTTGAAGGAAAACTAATACACACAAATATGCCAATATAATGTCTGATTTTGGTCTTTATACACTTGGAGTACAAATTCTACAGCAGCAAAACAAATTGCAGCAATATAGAAAGTCTTGCACCTCAGTATGTTGGTGTTATGTTTATCTGTTCAGCTTCTCTCTATTTCACAAGTATTCATACTACACCAATAGACTTTGGATATTGCTTTACCATGTCAGTGGAAGATTGTAAACAAATTAGGGCAGTTATGAGATTTTTTGCATTTATTTATACATAAAGCGGCATTGCACAGAAACTGGCATTTTTTGCTCGTCGCTTGTTACGTACATTACCATGTGTTTGAAACATACACATTGATAGCAAAAGAAAGAGAAATACAATTCAATGGGGTTTGTAATATCTTGGAAATGCGAATTGCAAATATACACACACAAGTACACATTTCTTGAGAATCTGGAAACAGCCTTAGTGATTGTCACAACAGATGCGTACAATTACGAACAGCTGCATAATGTCACGTTTTTTTAATTAAAGTTATAATTGTTGAATTTACAATCATTTAAATGTTATTTTCATACAGCAATATTTGCTCCATCATAAAAATATGCAACTCAAAAAAGAAATACTTGTAAGAACCTCAAAACAATGCTCTCTCACAAAAGATGGTACACTAAAGTCTCCACCCCCTCGCAGTTTCCTTTTTTCCTCAAAATAAAATAAAACAGTACCCCAACAAATTACAAAAATAAAATAGGTTGGAATTTCAACCTAGCTGTAATATCCTACATTAATTGCTTGCTGGATGGACGTTAACTAACGTCAGACTGTTGGTGCCTGCCATGACAGTGAACACTAGGATAGAGGAAAATGCATGTGTGCATTGGGCTGCGAACATTTGCTTACAAACGTCTTTTTCTTCAGTGACACGCAGCTGTGGTGGAAGGATACATTGTAGCCATGCTACATTTCTATAACTGTCAAATTTTACCCCACATTTCTTAAATTTGGCTAATGTTTTCTTAAACTAATCAATTGTAATTACTGCATTACTGCTGTTCCTTGTATTTAATAATTATGTTTCTATTATTCAGACACAACATGTGCCTTAATTTTCTTTCAAAACATTCTAATTTACCAAATTTCTTAGTTTTCAAACGCATTGGCTTGGGCACTGCTGCACTTGCATGGCGCTGAGGTGAACTTCAGCAGGTTGTTGGACGACGTGGCGAACGGTCTAGGACCAGGGACGGGACACATATCAAAATGTTTCAGCACATTATTCGTAGTTTGTGCGGCGCCTGGATGTCTGGAAATTTCACTGGTGTGCGCATGTTGCAATACTGCCTCACATTCAGCTGTCTGTACATAAATATTCCAAATGTTATTGTGTACATCTGACCGTGACCACAATATGCCAGTTCTCTATTGTTTTGCACATTCTACCTTCCAATTTTCAGAAATAGGGCACTGTAATTGAGCACTGGTTACTGGTCTAGCATGTCCAGATTTTTCGCAGGAGTAAACACTGTCACGTTATCACACTACTGGCGGTGGTGTTGACGCAAGTCTGGAATTATATTTGGGGGGGGGGGGGGGGGGGAGTAAATCTTGCACCTCGTCGGTGGCAATGGTTTCGCCCAGCGCACAGAACAAATAGGCAGCCAGCTGGTTAACTTTGCCCGCTACATTATGCACTTCGAAATATTAGGTCTGCAAAAAGAGTGCCCAGCGTGTTAGCTTGCTTCAGCTTTCTCTTATACTGTGCAGGCATACGAGGCAATGGTTGTCAGTGAGGAGCATGCACCATTGCTATTCGAGCAATTGGTGGTAGTTTTAAAGCTCCATACTACTGCCAATCACTCGCATTCTTGCACGTCGTAGCAGCAATCAAATGCACTGAATTTTGCACTGCTACAGTCTATGATCTGGCGGTTTCAGTCTTCTCTTAATTGAAACAGTAAGGCACCTATGCTGTGTTTACTGGCGTCTGTTTGTGGGTACAGATAACGGGTTGGATGGTGGCGTGCAAAGGCTGGGGTCTCACGAAAATGGCATTTCAGCTCTGCAAAAATTTTTTCCTGTTCTCGCTACTGAAATGTTATGTTTGGAGTTATAAGCACAGTGAGGGGTGCTGTGGTGATGGCAAATTCTGCCATGTACTCTTGCAGCTAGTTTGCAAGACCAAAGAATTTTCTTACCTGCTTGTTGGTGGTGGGTGCTGGATAATCTTCGATAAGGCATAACTGTTCTTCGGTTGGCCTACTTTCCTTCTCATTCACCAATTGTCCGAGAAATGTAATTTCTGCCTTACCTATGTGGCATTCGCGGTTTGTGCATGAGAGAGCGTTTATGGCTAGGCATTCAAGTATGGGCAAAAGATGGCGGATATGGTCCTCCCACATCTCGGACCACACGACTACATTGTCAAGTTAGGCCATGGTAAACTCTCCGATGAAGTCGTCTAGTACCCTCACCATCATAGCATGGAATGTTGATGGTGTGCACTTGAGGCCAAATGGCATAGCACAAAACTCAAATCTTTGCTCGTCGGATGATGTGACGGCTGTCACATCAATCTTTTGGTCTTACCGGCACTTGCCAATAACCACTACAGAAATTTTCATGGTCAGAACTTTGGCACGGCTGAAAGTACCCAGGGCGTTCTTCACATGAATGTAGGGTGTTTATGCACGTTGAGTGACTTGATTTAACTGGTGAAAATCCACACAAAACTGCCATGAACGGTTTTTTTAGGTGCTAAGATGATCGCTGAATTAAATTCGCTCTTGGATGGTTAAATTACTCCATCTTGGAGCATTTCGGAAATTTGCTCTGATTATTTTGCACTGATGGGGTTAATAATGATTCTGGCCTTCATAGATGGGTTTGTCTGTGGTGAGTGTAATGCAGTGTTCCGCCACTGTGGTGCGGTGTATTGGGTCGGTTGCAGTTATGTCATGACACTCATCCAGGAGGTGTTGCATGGCATCGGAATTTGGTTGGTACTGAGTGATCGAGCAGTACTGGCTAGGTTCCCAACAGGTATCTAAATTGTAGATGCTTCGCAGTTCTTTCTTACCGAAATTGATCCGGCGTGCTGCACGTTCTACCACTGAATTGTGTTCTCTTAGCCATGAGATACCCAATATCAGGTCTTCCTGAATGTTGTCGGATACATGCGCAGTGGTGTTTGTTTTTATATCCCGGATGCATACAATGATGTCAACTTCTGCGACTTCATCGGTATGGTGGTGGGTGGCTAAGTGAACAGTCTATTGCATGGGCTGGATGTCAATGACGTTAATAAAGGCTGTGTGTTTGGAATTATGAGGGGCTGCCATATCGATGAGAGGTTTGCAGGGATGTTGATTGATTAGGACTGAAATGCAGATGGAATTATTGGTGGGTCCGATTTGTGATAGCAATGTTTGTTGTGGGGTCGGTCCAGTCACCACCGTATTTGGTCTGGGGCAGGTAGTGTCGGGCTGCTCTACCCCGACGTCCCGTTTCCTGGTGGTGCTTTGCCCCTCTGCTGCTGCTGGTGCTGTTGTTCTGTTGGGACATTCGTTGTTCCAATAAGGTCCCAGATCCAATCTGCACTGTGTTTGCAGGATTCTCGAGTAGGTGTAGTGTTGCCCGTTTACTGGTGCCTTGTTTTAGTGGGTGCTGTGTGTATTGGTGCTTGATGACACTGTTGCACTAGATTGTTTTTCCCAGAACTGTCCTGGATTCCATTACAGATTCGCGGCATGGTTATGCCTGGATACTTGTGTTGAGTAGCATGATGGTCTGAATAAAGTCTGTTTCCGTGGCATGCATCACTGGTGCCAAGGCAGCATGGTATTCGACTCATGCGGTGCTGGCCCCAACATCGGAAATTTTGCGTGATGGCATTTCTGGATGGTTAGGCACGTGCCGAAATTGTAAAGTAACTCCTCTCCTTGTTCTTTAAGGATCACTCTACTGCGTGGCCTTAATGATGAGAAGGTACTTGCAAACGACACGTGAAGGAACTGTTGAATTCTGTTACCACCCTGCCATAATGTGCTATGCCGCGCCACCATGTTCTGGCATGATCCTCCCAATCGTTCTCTTATGCTGTTTGGCCAGTATTTGACGATGTAACTGTGAAGTCTTTTGGCATCGTCGTGTGTGAAGGCTACCATATCTTCACTGGCTAGCCCTGAATACGGTGGCAGCAACTGGAATCTTACAAGTGTGGTGGTGGGTGGGCTGAAATGTTTTCACCCCGTTGGCTCACACAGCATAATAAATTCCGTAGTACTGTCATCCATGGTAACAGTGCCTGCCTGGAGTAACAGCATGGATTGTGCAGGGGACGTGGCCAATGTTGTGGTCCCTGCACACGTGGCTGATGGTGGGCATAGTAGTGAACACTGTGGTGCATGGGTGCACAAAATTTTTTTAGGCTGTTGTTCCCTCGCCTCTTCTCTGAACATGTGTCGTGCTATGCTTAATTTTATGGTGGGAATTTCTTCCTTGCTGTGGGTGATTTTCGATCGGTGCTTCTGTATTACTGTGGGCGCAGTTTATGAGGAATGTTTCATGCAATGTGGCTCATTCTCTGGGTGTGATACTCTCGAAGACATGCAAGTGATACGACTCCTATTACTTCACACCAACTGTGATTTGAACATGTTCTGAGGTTGCACCAAAAGGGAGTTGGTGTGTGTCCTGTGATTATTTGACTTCCGGAAAAATTGCAGAGTGCAGGCACGTAGACGGGGTCGACTAATTCCTGGACCTGTTGAGGTCTCGTGCACTGCACACAGACATCTTCTAGTGTGTCCACTGTAGAGCTCTTAATTTACGCTCTCGATGTTTTCCATCTTGCACCGAGATAATGCTACATCTTCGCAGAGGCAGGTGATGCCTTGGAGGAAGCTCAGCAAGAATAGGTGTGGTGAGGTAACGTGATGCATGCATTTCGGGCGTAATTTGGATGGCCGTCTATTTTCTATTTGCAAGTCCAGGATCACCTGCACCTGTCCTGGTTGACACGGGAGTTTCATCTTGCCATTAGTTTACATTTTCCGTTGGGCCACGTGGCCTGACAGAGTCGCGGATGTCACTTAGTGGTGCGATGCAGAAGGCAAATAAGGGAGGCTGGTGGCGTGCTACCCCCCTATTGCTTCACCAAGATGGCAGCTCTGGTGACTGACGTCGCAGGCTGCAGCGATCGATGCATCGTCCCACGCAGGTGCCAAGATGGTGGACTCTCTCTGGGGTTTATACCATTGGCGATTTTCTTTGGTGCCGAAATTCCCTGTTCCACCAGTGTTTTCTGGCTTAAACTGGCATGTAAAAAGTACTTGTTAATGGATGGATAGCATTAGAAAATTTCGCCAGTAGCGAATATGTGTGGACTATTGGTCCGAAGGAACCTATTTTTGTGGTACACGTGGAACAGCATATGAGCACAAAAATTGAATGAAACACTTGAAAAGACAATTATGAATCACTGACAAGGAATAATACAAAACACAGGGATGTACATGGTGACAGGAGAAGCATTGCATTCAGGGTAAACGATGTCTGGTAAAATTGCGGGATGTTCTGTGTGTGAGGCGAGGTACACTGAAGTGCGCCAATTTGATGGTTGGCACCCTGGAGACAAAAAAAAATGATGCTAGGCAGAATCATTTGGTTGCTCGGTAATGACGGTCTGGTTTAGCAGTTGTGAAAAGCCACATGGGCGGGCGCCATCTGACTGATATAACAGTCACTTCAGTCTGTGTCTCTAGCAACTTGTTCCATTTGTAATGATGTTCAATATAAAATGGGTGCCGGTAAATGTGTATCAAGTAAAGTGATAACGAATAAGCCAATATAACCAATACAAAATAATTTGTAAAATGTGTCTAATCTTTCAAAACATCATTTTACGAGGTAATATGATCCCTCGAGCATTTCATTTCGTTTTCATGTAATCATCACAGTGGTCTGTTTGAAGATTTAAGAGAGTATACAATGTGGTGAAGAAAGTAGAATCACATACACTTTGTTTTAACAATCCTAACAGTACCCATTGAACAAAAAACCAAAAGTAAGAGTATACAATTTAATCTTCATGATTTTGCGGTTAAATATGAACTTGTATGTTTTCCTCCTTCAACATCAACTTGGCTTGGCAGCGCAGATGGTAATGTGACGACCTAAAGTGGAATGAAGTACGAATTCAATCCCACTCCCTGGCAGAATTTTTTTTTTTTACTTTTTTAAATTACGGGAAATTGCACAATATAAATAGTAAATTATCATAAATATGTTTATTTCACGCAGTTATTTGGTTACGTTCAATTAATACAATATTTAGTTCGCTACTGTGATCAGCTTATTTATATTTTATTAAAAGTAGGATAAGAATTTGCATTGCTGTTATTTTAGTTATTTTGGGTGATAAAATATTGTTTTTTTATAATTTATGATATTGTCGGAAAAAGTTTATTTCTAGAATTTATTTTTGTTAAGGCAATAAAATGCGAGTAACTGGACAGTGTAATCGGCTGCCTGTGGTTTTTAAAAATTATATATGGTTTGTATTAATGCTTTTAGACAAAGATATACTATAAATAAACATTTTCTTTCAATAACATAAACTATAAACAGTAATAATGTATTACATAATATAACTAAAGAAATTTCGCCACACCGAGTTTTTAACCTTAAAATCTCAAATGTGCGGACTGCGAACTCGTGCACTAAACCACGGGGCGACACACACAACTTGGACGACGTGCCATTAAAAGGTTATATTTATAACACAAGTCCACAGTGACCATGTATTTTTTAAGTTATATTTATTGTTTTATTATGACCGCAGGGGCAAATCGAAGTGTTTCCACTTACTTATGCTTACATTAAGTTTCAATTTGTACATAAATACGTATTATAGAACCTGTAATTCTTTTGTAAGTGAACATGTAAAAAATTTCAGAATATTACTCGGGCGTCAGCTATCTTGTCTCTCACAGGGAGCTTCAGTCAGGACAGCAAATATATGGTGTCACACACATTTCGGGGACGCTGTAGTTATGACATCCGATGATGCACTCAGATTCAATCCATGCTCGCTTTTTCACACGAAATGTCACAGCAATGACATGTTGTGCCTATGATGGGCCAAAATTACAACCATAATCGCGCTGCAGGGGGGTCTAAGTTCTATAGGAATTTCATGGACCACTAAATTATTAGGTAGAATGACTTCACCAATTGTTGAAAAAATTTAAATAATTCTCTTTAATTAAGAAAGCTGTATATTTTATAAACACTGTAATTTTATTTTTCAATATATTTAACTCACAAATAAATTAAATTAAATTATTCTCATCATAATTCATAAAATATATAGCGTGTTCAAGTGAAATTTTTTTCCCAAAATTTCCCAAAAAAACTTTCTTGTGAATCACATGATAGTGTGCGCGGGATGTAAAATCACAATGTCTAATGCCAGGAAATTTATTCATTCCTGGCTGGACGCGGACATGTTTCTCATAGAGCATGACATCCTCAAGTCAGTGATACTGTGCGAAATATGTGGGGAAGGTCAAGCTAAACTAGTGGACAACAGAGGCTTGTTTTACTGGTGCCAACATCGAATGGAGGACGGAACTAAATGCAACTTTAAAGTGTCAGCGAGGCAGGGCAGTTTCATGGGAGATTTAATCTTGTCTCCCGGCAACGTAGTCGAGCTGTGTTTACTGTGAAGCTTAATCAAATACCCTCGTCAGCAGACTATTGTGAACGAACTTTTGTCCTAAGGTAAGACGGTCACCGCCTGGTTGAGTTTCTGCAGCCAAGTGTGCATAGACTGGTTGCTGTCATACAGGAAACGCATCGGCGGATCGGGCAAAGTGGTCGAGATTGACGAGTCCAAGCAGGGCAGGCACAAGAACTGCAAAGGATGCTAAGTTCTCGGCCAGTTGGTTTTCGAGGGAGTGCAGAGGGATGACCCGAAGAAATTCTTCCTGGTACCGGTGGAAAACAGGAATGCAATGACCCTGACCAAAATCATTTGTTAGTGGATCGCGCCGGGCACGACCATAATTTCAGACTGTTGGTACTGTTACAGCAACTTGGACATTCATAGCTACCATCACATGCAGGTGAATCATAGGAGGAAATTTGTGTGCAGCGAAAAGAGCAGAAGGGTAGACACTCGAAACACACTGAGAATGAAGAGGGGCGAGACGTTGAGGGGACATACACCAAACATCAAGCGGAGTTGGTGTTCGGTGAGATACATCATTACCTGCTTCGACCGATGGGAAAAATCTTGGATTGGCTACCTGGCAGAATACGTTTGGAAAAAGAATCATTAGTACAGTGAACGACTGCATTCTTGTCTGATTCACGCGGCCGACATGCACCATCGGAATCGGCACAGAGTTGATGGCAGAGAAGGCTATTCTACTTTCGACAGGTATCATTTTTTTGCGATTATTGTCATTTCAATTTACAGACATGAGCGAGACCGAGCTGCTGTTTCTGTTGCAATTAAAGATTAAATTTAAAATGACATATTGTTTGTTGCAGTTTAAAATTAAAGTTTGTATGGCAATCTGTTTGTTGCATTTTTAAATTACAGTGTGAATGACATGCTATTTGTGTTAATTTAAAATTAAAGTGTGAGTGGCATTTTGCTTGTCTCAGTTTAAAATTAAATTTTGATTGACATGTTGTTTGTCTCAGTTTAATTTTAAAGTTTGATTGACTTGCTGTTTATTTCAGTTTAAAATTAAAGTGAGAAAGGCGTGTTGCTTATCTCAGTTTAAAATTAAAGTTTGAATTACATGCTGTTTGTTTCATTTTAAAATTACAGTGAATGGCATGTTGCTTGTCTCAGTTTAAAATTAAAATTTGTTTATTTGCTATTTGCTTTAATTTATAATTAAAGTTTGAATGGTTTGTTGTTTGTTTCAGTTTAAAATTAAAGTTTGAATTATATGCTGAGTGTTTCAGTTTAAAATTAAACTTTGCTTGGTACACTGTTTGCTTTAATTTAAAATTAAAGTGTAAATGACATGATGAGTGTTTAAAATAAATTTGAAGTTTAATTGGCATATTGTTAGTTTTAATTTTCAGGCGTGTGAGACTGGGTAAATGTTTGTTTCAGTTTTTTTTTAGTGTATATGTGAGTTGTTGTTATGTTTTTTTTTAAACATTCATTCACAGTCCAGAGAAGGCATAAGGTGGTCGTGTCGGTCATGACCGGTCTGGCCGGTGGCAGCGGCGACGGATGCAACTGCATCCACTGCTGTTTTCGTGGACTTTGGATTTGCCAGTTTCGAGTGTTGAGGTGAATTGATTGAAAAATTTCATTTACTTATATACGGAACATTAAAATCTGAATTGTTAAATATATGTAAAATAAATATATAAATTTTTTAATGTGCACAGTTTTGGCGCACCCCTTTAGTGATGGCGGACATACGAAACATTTAAACCTAATTGGTTAAATGTTTGGAAAAATAGAATTTTCAAAGGTCCACAGTTTTGGCGTACCATTTTAGTGATGGTGTATATACAAAACATTATATTAATAATTAAATATACTTAAAAAATAGAAGTTTAAATGTTTGACATGTTCCGAGTGGGGTGAAGATGTATCAAGGCTCATCGGTATGACATCTGACTTTCGCCGGGTGATGTCGCCGACAACGTTGCACCGGGTGCCCTGGCACCCTACAAAGGCGATCCAGCTGCTGAGCTCCAGCAACCAGCTACAAAGGAGCAGGTGCATCAGCCACTCCCTAGGGAGGGTTTTCACTGATGACCCCCATGTTGCATATGCTGGATGCATCCACATCCCCCAGGAGACATTGCAAC